>OZ023274.1:73498237-74126190 GCA_964007475.1 Hybos culiciformis
GAATAGATTATAAATTAAAAGATAATTTAATTTAAAATAAAAGCCTTGCTGAGGTTTCAAAAAATTTAACGATTTAAATATCCTTGAGTATCAACCAAAAAAAATTAATACCGACAATAACATTTGACTTACTGCTCATGATCTCCATCAGCTAATGCCAAATAAAATTGTATCGAACAGCAACAACTTATTAAAATCCAAAATTTAAGCATTATTTGTTAAAAATTATTAAAATTCACTTTTTCATTAATTGTAAGAACGCCATAAAGTACGCCTTATTTCAAACTCAATCGATTTTTTATATAGATTTATTTTTTATCATATTTTAAATTAAAAAAAACAATTTTATAAATCAATATTTCAAATCTATGCTAAAATAAAATTAAAATATTTATATAAAATATTTTATTGACCAAAAACTTATTATTTTAATAACCACTACTGTTATTGAAATACACTTTAATAAATGACAATTTACTTGAGAAAATCCTCTATCTTATATAGTTTTAAATATCAGTCAAGCATTTCGTTAAGAAGTTAATAATTTTTCATTTCTTTTTCTAATATTTTGATTTTTATGATAAAAAAAACATAACTATATACAATTTTATGGTAGAAAAGAGTTAAAAAAGATATAATAATAAGAAAATAAAGAAAATTTACCGACTCAGATATTTTATATAGTTATACAATAAGATGATATGCTGAACACTTTAAAAAAATATGCGTTTACGGAATGTTGCACAAATTTTTTTTTGTGGTATAACACGACTTTATATCAATTTATATTTTTTTATGCAAAATTCATAGTAAAATAATAAAAAGTGTCATAAATTTCGAATATTCCATTTGAAAAGAGCACAGTTTATAGCATAGTTCTTGTTTTGTATGTGTTGTTTTGTACGTCACGTAGAATCAATTCATGTTGGCTTACTTATAAGCTAATCATTAGAAAAACAAAAGATAAATTGTGCCAATCATTTGTTTTAAATATTCCAAAATTTTTTGTACCGAAACTCTGTATGGACTAAATAATATGTGGTCAAAATATTGGATCCTAAAATATTGTTTTAACAGAATTTTGTAAGCGCTCTGTAAGATACACGAAATGCATACGAAGTCTAAAAACAAACACAAATAAAATTATTTTGAAAATTGGTTTCAGTGTTTGTTCCGTTCTAAAGTTTAGTTCATATTTTTGTTATATAATTTTGATATCATAAGTCGCTTCGTACTATTGTATGATTCTATGATTGTATCGGAACTGAACAAAGAAGTTTACTTTGAATGAAGAAATGTAAAGTGAGCTGAATTTCATTTTACATTTAATTTCAGAAAAACAAAAAAAAAAAAAGACCATTGGTTTCAATTTTGATATTTAAGATGACTTTTTTTTTTTGAAACTGAAAGTACAAAATACAATTTTTATATTTGTCATTGAAAACTGATACTAAAAATTAAAAAAAAAAAAGAAGAAAGTAGTGATATGAATGCGTTGCATTAAGTAAATCTATATTACCATGCAATTCTTGGAAAAAGGTAGACATATGGCGGGAAGCTTATTATTCCAAACTTAATAATCAGTTTTGTGACTTTCTTTCAACGTAGGTACTAGATTTAACCATAGATTAGGAATACAGAAAGATTTATCTAACAATCTATGTATATTCTTAATCAATGATTTAACTGAGTATTTCTGTGTTTAATTCAAAAAAACATATTTAAACTGAAACTCATTTCTTCTGCTTACGGGAGATTCCAGGTAATCATAAACTCAAAATTTCGGTTTCAAATTAATAGATAAAGATATCCACATCAAAGTATATGCATTAATTTTGTATAATTTCTAGATAAAGTTTGAACTTTATTTTGATTCGGAACCCGAGTTTAATGTTTCTAGTATCCGTTTACTACTGGTATTAATAATCCTGATAAAATGATTTCAAGACCCTACACAAATCGATTTAAATTTTTCCTTCATGTTTGTGAGAGAATGAGGAAGAAACAGTTCAGTTGTCCAAAAGTCGGTTTATAATATTTAATTTTGGTTCAACTCTTTTTGAATAGTGAAGTTACGATTTTTTTAGTATACAAATTTCTTTTTTATTTAAACTTAATTTTGGATTTATATTTTCTGAAAAATAATCCTGAAATAATAATGACGGTAAGGATTGAAAACTAACGTACACAAATTGGCTAGAGTTTATTAAGCTTATTTCTAGTAATTTTCAAATTTTATTTCAAGAATAATTTTATCAATTAAGACTTTTTCTTCTTAAAAATAAACTTCATTTGATTTGAAATAAAAAATTTTAGTTCTAATCGTTCTGCTCAGATGAAAATACTATGGCTATTAATTGTTATGTTTTTTCCACTTAAACATAATGATAAATTGAACTCGATTTATTTTTATAACAGATTAGAGTATTTTTTTTTCTTTGGAACAAACGACATTTTTGAAATGTACCACTAAATCTTTCATTTCCTTTGGTTTTTCACTCAGAAGTAAAACTGAAAATAAGGATTTGAATGAAATAGGAAGAAATTAATATTTATCCTTATTGTACTTTTATCACGGTAACCTGTATAATATCCAGACACTGGTTTTCTATGTATGTAATTGTATAACATAATCCTACAGCCTGATAAATACAACAAGATTAAAGGAACGCACTTATTCATGGAACAAAATACCGCAGCTACATTCAATTTGAGTTTTTGCTTTTGTACTTATAATAATTTATATGTTTCATTACAAATGTTGTACCTTCATCTGGTAGAAGACTTTCACAAAGCTTATCAAAATATTGAGGTCGGGTCAATATGCAGCATCCAAGACTATTTAAAAATTGGATTAAACTTAACTAAAATTATTTGCTGTTGCTAAATGAAAATTGTTATTTAAGTTTAGATATTCAAAAAAAAAAACCATTATTATCAACTAAAAATGTTCAGACAATACAAAAATAACCAAATATTTTTTACGTGAAATTGAACTAAAATAACCTCAGATAGAGTCATATATAATTAATTGAACTAATTTAACAATTGTTTCTATTCGCGTTTAATATGGCAAATATTTCATATTTATCCCAATTAATTTGTTTATGTTTTACGTGAGATAAATTTTTTTCTCGCATAATACATAATATTGGATAACTATGACTATGTAATATATTATTATGCTCAATCATTAGATAAGATTACAGTCTTAAAGTGTATATTAAAATTAATTTTAAATATTTTGTTTTGCGCTAATTTTTTAAACACGATAATAATTTCTTCATTTTTATTTTAAAAAAAGTTTTTTATTTTGTATAATTTTTTTTTTTTTTAATAATACAATGATTTTGTACTTAAATTCTATTTTTATTATGTAGATATGTACATAATTTTTAAGTTATAATATTTTTAGTATACAATATAATAACATATAGACTAGGCAGGCACAAAAACTCTATACAAAACATACATAAAAAAAAATATATTTATATATTCTTCAATGCTTAAAATAATAAGCTACATATTAAACTCAATCACACACAGCCACTAAATTTAATTAAAATTATAATAAAAGAAATGCAAAACTGGTAACGTTTAGTAATATTAATTTTTGATATTAGGGATTTAAATTGTGGAGATATTTAGATGTTTATTTGTAGGAAAAATATATTTAGTTATCATTATCAAAAATGTTATATAATCATTAATGTCAAAATAAGGTGAATGTAATCTTTTTTACATTTAAATCGGGAAATAGGGAAATATTTTTTTAAACTTTGATTTTGATTTGATTTACTTAATTAATGATTATAATGTTAGACGCAGGTATAAAATATTTTATGATTTCAATCTTCCACTTTAAAAATTTTTGAACTTTTAATCCCATTCGTATTCATTTCCTCCAATACTGTTGTGATTTATATATCCACTATGTCCTATAGCCCCAATTAAATTGTGATCTATACCCTCGCCGCCTTTGTGTCCATCAACTCCTCTACCAAGATGACCTCCAGAGTAACCAATGACTTTGTATTCAACCGGTGCATTATGCCCATGACTTCCATGGCCCCCTAGATCATGGTGGCCCCCTAGATCATGATGGCCAGAATGATGATGATGAATATGCTTGTAGCTAAAAAAGAGGATACAAATTTGACTTTTTTTTTTGCACGAAACTAAAAAATTTTTTTTTTTAAATTAAAGTCTTAAAATTAGAAAATAATATTTACTTAATTATACTTACATTGTATGAGTATGATGATGTGTTTTAATTTTTAAAGGTACATGAATTACAAAACGTTTATGAGAGCCAGACGAACATACTAGAATTATTGTTGCCAATACTAAATAAAGTTGTACCTGAAAGAACGAATTCATAAATTTATTCTGTAAAAGAAGAAATTAAAATTGTTGCTGAGAAGGATATGTCATCTACTTTAAACAAACAATAATTTTATCAAAGAAGTTTTTAATGTAGAATTTTATTTTAAACAAAATTGTGGTGTGTTGTAAAAATTTGTCAATGTTTTATCTATTTCTAAATATAATAATAATTTACAAATAATTTTTGTTTATAATAAGAATAAGGATAGTGATAAGGATAAGGATAAATTTAGCATAATTATAAGGACCAAGATGAAGAAAAAGATAAGGATAACGGTAAGGATAAAAATAAGGATAACGATAAAAATCAAGATAAATAAGGATAAGGTTAAAAATAAGGATGAGAATAAGGATCGGGATAAATATAATTTTAATGCTAAACAGCCTATTGAATTCTTATATATATATATATATATATATATATATATATATATATATATATGCTTTATTACCAATCGAATTAACTTAAGGTAAAGGATAAAAACACGAGTTTATCAAATAACATATCCTATCACAACTGTAAAACCGGGATTAAATTCACAACTGAAAAAAACCCATATAAAACAAAATCTTTTTTAAATATTTGTTATCTTAAATTCTGAGGATGGTTTTAATGATATTCCAGAATCAAATAAATCGTTTTCTAGTAGTTCTAATATTAAGGAAGAATTTTCTCCCGAAATATTAGTTTAAGTAGATTTAATGTGTTTGGTAGAATTTTAAGGTACGCATATTAGAATTTTAAGGTACGTATAATCGTACATATTGTTGGCACATTTAATTCAAACTTTCGTGAGAATAATTAGATATTCCATAGCAGTAAATGATATCATATTGAAGTTCTCGCAAATATCCTTTTTAAAGTCACAATGCTGGATTAAAAATAGATTTTGTTCTTTTTTTTTACATTATTTCAACACTTACTAAAATTCTATTATTCATTTTTAGATTTTTACAAATGTTTATTAATTGCAATGTTAATTTAGATATTATCTGTTTTAATTTAAAATTTTTTTTGTTTACAATTTAATTTTAACAATAATATTATTTATCCCTTTAATAACGCAGCTACCGAAATTATCTCTTCAAAAGTTAAAAATAATCTGTTGGTCAAAATTTAAGCTCTTCTTGCTTTATATGTTTAATTCCTCTTGAGTGAGCACCAAAAAAAAAATTAAAAAATAACAAAAAAATAAATAAATAGAAAATTTCTTTTTATCAAATTATTTTGTACGTGCAAGAAAATAAAGATAATGTGCACTTATTTGAAAATTTTCAAACTAAATAAGGTACGGAGAAAAAAAAAATTAAGAAAAAATTGCATGATGGGCAACAAATTTTACATAAAAACATGAAAGGTATTATGATCTGTAAGAGGAGAAACAATATACATTGATGTCAGAAAACACCCAGATTAAAAATTAAACATATTCCCACTTTCAAATTATTTTGCAAAGTAATCATTTACATATACTTGACAGTATCATTTTAATATAAGTAAAAAAAAAAAAAATTTGCAACATTTATATTAAAAACATGATGATTACTTACTTGTTTGCACATTTTAACTTCGGAAAGTCTGATTGTACTCGTATCGTCTGTTACGTAAGCCCTTTAGTGTTCTATTACGAAATTATTTCTGCTGAAATAAATATGAATTTAATTGGTAAAGTGGTAGTCAGAAGATAAGTATAATAGTTATTTGCTTTTCTCATCTTAATCTTAAGATCTTACATACCTTGTACACTATACAGATTACTTGGTGAATTATTGTATGAATTTTCAAGAAATATGTAGGATTATTTATTAGAATTGATTTAACTTGTACAATTTTCTAATGCGAGCAATTTATTTATTTAAATAAATTTTTTTTAATTTCTGACACATAATTTATACATTTTCTTTAATTATCTAATGAAATTAGCAAAATTAAATATATATAGGAAAAAAAAAGAGACCATTTGTCCTATGTTTTAGGACTAATTTTTTAACAAACATAAGAATATACATATTGGTGTAAATTATATTTTTGTAATAATTAAAAATAATAAGAGTTGATTTTGTAACAAGTCTTTATATTACATTCTGCAAAAATTGATTATTATAAAACATTACGTACCTACAATGTTAAGCATAATATGTCTTTAATAAGTTAATTTAAATTTGAAGAAAATTTAATGCATTGAGACATGCGAAATGTTACTAAAGAACTAATTTCAAATATGTTAAGTTGTATCAAGGCTAAAATACTATTATAATAAGTATAATATTGCAATTTTTAATTAGTTACATGTACAAATTTTATTAAAAAAAATTTTAATAATAATTTTTAATTTAATTATTTGAAGAAAATTGAATAATAATTAGTACGTATTTATTAATTGTTATTGGTATTTAATACAGATTCCGGCAAATAGCGGGAAATATTTGATTTTATTTGTTCTTGTAGTTTTTATATTTTTAATAAATATTAATGTAGTATTCAGTATTTCATAAGCTTATAATCTCATTAAGCAAGGGCAAAGTGCATTGTTTCAGAATCATTTTCATTTATAGGGAAAATGTAAAAAAAACTTTACGATATTTTCAAAGCTGGGCAAAGTTAAATTCCAAACATCCTTAGATTTTTAGTTCAATTGAAAAATATATACTCTTAGAACTTTTCAAGATTGTAGTTAAACTTAAGTTGTAGTTAAATAAAAAATATTCTGTTACTTGTATATTATTGTTTAACATTTTTTTATTTCTGTCATAAAAATATGTTTACCTTGGTTTAAAAAAAACCATTTGTAATTCCATATAAATCACAGTAAAAAAAATTCAAAAATAAATATACATTAGAATCTTTTTATTAAAAGGTAATTAAAATGAAACGCTTACATAACAAACTTTCAGTTACCATCCTAAAAACTTAAAAAAAAAAAAACCAAAAAATAATGATTATTGGAATAGAGAATGTCAATGTTTAAAAAAGATTACATTTTTTTTAGTGGTTAAAGCTAAAAATAAGTTGGAATTTTAAAGCATTATATCTACATAATGTTTTTGATGCAGAAAATTCACTCAACCGTTGAATGTTTTGGTATCAAATTTATTAAAAGTGAGAAAAATCTTATATAAACAAAAAACTTTTTTTTTTAATTATATTTTATTCAAATAAATTTGCATGTTTTATTTAACACCGTTGTTATGCTTTTCAGAATAATGTTTAATATATTATTTTGTTGTAGGTATATTATGATAAGTTTAAATTTTTTATTTGAAAATTATTTTCTAATCATAACATTTCACGAAGATATAAAATTGTCTAAAATATGTTATAATATATAAAGGTATACATTTATCGCTCTTTAACATTGATCTTAAACGATATGTATGCATACGATTGATATTAGTTTTGAAATTTATAATATATTCAAATTTTTTTTTAAGTTTCTGTCTTAACTCTTTTGTTTTTAAAATTAAAAATTTTAATTTTTTTAATTGGACAGTTTTACATTAATTGTGCTTCACCCTTAAAAAAATTGAAAAATTTCAAATTCTGAATTTCAAATTCCTAATGTATTTTGTTAGTGTAATTTAATGTCAAAAAAAAGTTTTTGGTGAACACTTTTTTTCACTTTTTTTCATAAATTTCAAATATTAATAACAAAGCTGCCAGAGTAGGATTTCCTTTCCCTAAATGTAGAGGATTTTATTATATCGGGGAAAAATTATGAACAAAAAATTATTGTACAAGAAAAATCTCAGGAAATATGCGGAATTTTTTTCTTTTTTTTGATTTGACAATTAGAATGACAGAACTTGAATTTCAAATTTTTTTTTTGTTGTTGTGAATTTCAAATACAGGCTTTGAGGCGTGTATTTGAAATTCATAACGACAAAAAAAAAATTAGAAATTTTACACTAACAAAATACATTAGGACTTTGAAATTCAGAAATTGAAATTTTTAAATTTTTTTAAGGGTGAAGCACTATTATTCTTTGAAACTAATCTAAATGATATTAAAATTAAGTCTAGAATATTTTTAGAAATAAATAAAATTATGAAGCATCTTCCGTTATGCCTTGCAGTTTAAATTAGTTTTGACATAAATTTAGATTCTTTTACAAAATTGGTTTAAGTTTATAATATATGTTTTTCTCCAACCACATGAGATTTTCTTGATTTCCGTGTATTAATAATATTGGCTTCTTGAGGTTGGTATAAATGTAATTGTTATATTTTTTTAATTTTTCCTTAGAAAAATTTAGGAAGTTAAAAGTGTTTCTTAGACTAAAACCATTTATTGTTATTAAGATAAATTAACTAATTGCACAAAGTAATATCTGACAGTTGAAAGTGTTTCACTAAAGATCTCAAACGATCTATTAACAACATCGATTTCTTTATTAATATTATGAATTGGAAAAATAATTCTGCTGATAAATAAATAAATGATTTATACATTAATCTCTATTTTAACGGATTCCATACTGTGAGCCAATAATAAAATTAAAATTAAAGTGTTGTAAAATATATTTGATAATATACAAGTACAACATATAGAAGTAATCGCATATAATAGAGTCTGCAAAAAGATAACTTTAAATAAAATAGAAACAATGTTTAGTGTATTATTTTAATGTAATTTTTATTATGAAGGTTTATGGTTTCATAACATAATTGAAGTTCAGGGCAAGACTTTTAAATAAGAAAACATGTTACTAAATAACGTTGAAACAGGTGCACCATACACATAAATTAATGTGGAAAAATGATAATAAAAAGATTTAAATCGTTTCAATTGAATAATAAAAAGATTTAAATCGTTTCAATTGAAATCAAATACTACTGGTATTTCGCTTTTACTTCTTTTACTTCTGTATGAAACAAAATTTGAAATTTGATATAATTTCCTTTTTTTGTATTATTTTTCGAAAGTCAAAATATAAACCAGGAAATCTTAAAAAAAAAAAATAAATTTTTTATTGTTATTAAAATCAATTAAGATATATGAGCCTATATTTCCAATTTATTAAAACTTTAGTTGAAATGAAATTGGACTCATATGAGTCATCACTGATGACTCGTCAGTACTTAAGATCATGATTCAATTTCAACCTGATACACAGTGGATGCACATTAATTTTCAATGTAAATCAAATATTCAATCTACAAATGCTTCTTAATTTCATCGATTTGGAACTTTAAATTTTCTAATTTTTATATGATAAAATTAACCAAAATATTTTATAGTTTCGATATGATTTTAATTAAATATCTTCACCGCTTGATGTAACAATATTTCAATAACATCAATAATAATAAAACATTTATAAACTATTTTTCATCAATAATATGAATCTGTACCATACCAAACACTGTAAAATATAATAATATGTAATATTAAGATTTAGAAAAGGTGTAATAAATATCTAAAATTTGGAGCTGTACAAGAGTTTACAAATGTGTTAATGTTTTTTTTTTGTTTAAATTTAAAAAAAACTTTATGAATTTTTATTTATATTTTATTTCCATTTTGACACATTTGAAATATGTAATATAAAACTATTATACATATTATGATATTTAATGAAGATTATATAATAAGATTGTAATAAATTTTGTGCGCCAGTTAAAATAAAATTTGTAGATTTATGAACTAATTGAACTGGTCGTATTTTTAAATTTATTCACAACTTTAACAATTTAATTAAAAAAAAATAAATATACAATTTTGTAAGTTGGGCAATATGTTAAGAACAATAAAACAATAATAAAATCAATGAGCACAACAAAATGAAATGTTTGTTTTTTTTTAAGATAAACAAAGTTTTTGTTCAAACTAAAATAAAAAAAATTAATGTTTGATTAAATCAATAAAAAAAATTATTTTTTTTTTGTTTTTGTTAAAAAAGAAATTGAACGTACATAATAAATTATATAACATTGCTATAAAAATCAAAAGAAAAAAAAATATTCACCTTTAAAAATATATTTTATGTTTTATTTATATACCTGCGTAAATTTTTTTTGAAATTGGAAGTTTAATGAAAATTTCCATGGTACTTCTCTATTACAATTTGCGAACACATAAATTTAATTGTGTTATATGTTGTCGTAGATTGCTTAACTAAACTGACAGAAACTTTATAGACTTTCATTTTAGAAAAACGCTAGTGCAAAGAAAAAATAACATTTGCCGAATAATACTAATAAATAGGAATAGAGATATGTTATATAAACTACAGAATTATAAGTGGATACAAATCTGGGTTGAGTTTGAAAATGATTGAAAAAAAAATTGGAATTGGTTTAATTTTAGTTTATATTTTTTTTACTGAATTGCAGTAGAAAAAATATAGATGTTTAAAATTTAAAAATTTGTCAGAATAATTTGGAATAAAATAGAGTATTTAAATTTTTTGAAGTCAAGTTTTTTATCCCGAATTCTTCATTTCATTCAGTTCCACATCAATTAGCATTATTATTGTATATTTTGAAAGCCGCGCTTCTTTTCCTAAATGAGAAAACCTCTTTTGAACACTTAAATTTTCTCGTTTAACTCCCAAATTGAAAGAAAACACCTGCATATTTTTCGTTGTTGGGTATATTTGGGCATATTTTTCGTTGAAAGAATGATCATACAAAATAAACTTAAAATTTCTGTTACAATATTCTACATACTTTCAATAATAATCATTTAATTATTATAAATTTGCATAATAGCAAATATTGCTGCAAAACATATTTCGGACATCAAATATCAGAATATTTGTAAGATTTCTCGACCAAATACTAAATACTTTGAATATTATGAATTCTTTTTGACTTAAAAAAACGAACAATTTATTTATCAAATATATCAATTTTCATACTAAATCTATTAAAATTTATTTTATCTAATCCAAATTAATCTTAAATATTTATTAGCTGCTAAAATGAATAATCCTTCCGTTTCATGCTAGATCATTTTTAAATTTCCGGAAAATTATCGTTAATTATTTCTTAGCATGTTATTTTATGTTTATATTAAAAATTTTCATGAAAATATTTGAAGTGGGTAAATTTTCTTTGATTTTCCTGAATAACATATAAAATTCATCGATTCGAAACAAGCATTGACCTTAACATTGCTTTAAATATTTTGATTTATTGTTACTTTTTTTCATAATTTTCTGTTATTACTACATTAATACTAAAAATTCTACGTTATTCGCTGAAAAGATAATTTTAATATAAATTCAATCATCATATTTGCTCTTAGAATTAGTACAAAATCAAATTTTTATGGAATAGAAATATTTTTTAATGAAACATAAATTTAGTAGATTTAATTATTAATTTAATCATACAGAACTTCAATAAATTAAACCCAAGAAAATTGATTTATAACGTCATATCAACAGCGAATTCCGAAGAGTGTTGAAAATTGTTTGAAGATATTTTACTATTTTGAAATATGGTCCAATGCATTACAATACAACATATATTTCAAAGTTTTAATACAGTTTACTGTCTTGTGCATTAGAAAACATTCAATTAACGAAATGAAGGTGGCAAATGAGAGAATGCTTTCCACAAATTTAATTTCTGAAACATAGATGCAAAGGTTTTTTTAAATTAAACTTTTCAAGACACATGTAGTCTCATTTTAAGCAAATCGAATACACAATTCTAATCATTTCAACCCAAGAGGTATGATAATTCAAATTTATTCATAATTTAGAAAACATACTTGCACAAACACTCTTTTGTTTGAAAAATTTCAAACGAGCTTTAAAGGTACATTACGCCAATAAAAAGAAACTGTTTTAAGCTTTCTCGTTTAACTCAAGAATTTAAAGTAAATAGGAATATATTTTTCGCTGTCGGGCATATTTTTTCTTGAACATCGTTTTCACGTAAAACTGCTAATATTTTATTTCAATGTATGAAATGATTTTAATGCACTTTTTTAACTATTCGCATAATGTTTTCGTAATTAAAAATAATATTTTTTGCGTGAGAAAATAGTTTATTTGTTAAATTTTTCTATTAGCAAAATCATTCCAGGTAAGGAAAAATTTTGTCAAATAGTTTCTAACTACACCTACGATCAAATAAGTGATAAAAATAAATTTCAAACTCGATTTTCACTTGATTTCGAATATTTGGTAGGCGTCAGACTTATAGATGTGTCAGACTTGAATTCTAATAAGACATCTGTATGACGAGTTGAAACCGTTGCGAATCCTGTCTATTAGTGTACGTACCATGTAAAAAGAAAATTTAAAGAATAGGGAAATATTAAAACAAATTTTTCTTTTTTCACGCAGTAGATCTATTAAATGAAATGATGAATTTGTTCGAAATTGAATTCATATTATTCAATCATTTTCACTTTTGTCGGGAAAAAAATATTTCAAATGAAAAATGCACTAGATTGCACCATAATAATAACATAGTAAAATATGTACAGAATGAAAAAAAAAAAAAAAAAACAAAAGAAATTTTAATTTCTAGTAATGTACATCTTTTTTTCAAATAATTATGTTATTATTATTTCATATTTTCATTATAAATAGACGTTTTCAATAAAAATTGAATTTAAATTGTTTTAAAACTTAAAAGAAAGTAAACGTTAAACTATATTTATGATTTTTTTTTTTATTTAAAACAAAAAAAGGATTTTAAGGAAATTCATTTTAATTTTATTTTATTTAAATAAAAAAAATATGGGAGACTTTAGTTAACTATGTGAAACAATAATAATTAAAACATTAATAGTATAGTTAAAAAAAAAAATTTAAACATAATAATTAAAATAATTAAGATTAAAATAAATTTTTATCTCTGAAATATAATAAAATTAATAATGGAAAAATTATATTTTTTAATTGCGATAATATCCATTAGCTTTGATTTTAAGACAATTGCGGACAAAATGTAAGTGTGATAAAATTTCTTTCTTGAACAATAATAATCACTTTATCGAATCGTTGAGAATTTAAAAATAATAAAAAGAATATTATTAATTATAAGAACTGGGTTCCACAATATGATGTTAAGTTTCCTATTATAGTTTCCTTATAGTTTCCTATTATGCAAGATTTTTTATTATTTCAATTATTTATATTAATTTTTGTGAGTGATCTGAGCCTAGTTCAAAATTCTTATACTTCTTATTCCAATTATTATTAAATTTAAAAAAAACATAATATGTAAAAATTTTATTGAATAGTTTTTATATGTTTTTACTATAAATTTCAAAAATGAATGAAAAATAAGAAAAAAAAACTATCTTTTTTTTTTAATGTTATTCTTTAAATTCGTTTTTTTTTATAGATATCAATTTTCTTTGCTGCCAACAATACCAACTACAAAAAATTTATTACAATCAAAACATGTACACAAACCTATTGATATACCTCCTAAAAATATGCAATTACGACGTTTTATGTGGGACGATATGAATGATGGCATGGATGGTTTAATTGATGGTGTTGCCAATGGAGCTGTTGTTATGAAACATATGCTGTCCAATGCATTTTCTGAACCAGTCACTCGGGTAAAAAAACATACTCCATTTAATATCATAGAACCGCAAACAACTACCACAAGTGTTAGATATATTATTCGGAAACCGCAAAAAGTACTTCGAATTCGAAGAATGCCTAAAAAAATTATTAAAATTATAACTCATGCATATAAACCACAAGCACATGTTATACCTACGACTAATAATAAAAAAACTTCACCACCATTACCCAAAAAATTAGAAGAAAATTATAAAATTATGGATGATAAAGCTCTACGGCAGCTTGAACTCAAAGAGGAAAAACGTGTAGAGGAAACAATGGCAAAATTATATACTAACGGTGAAACTCATAATGGTGAAATAATCACTAAAAATGGAGAAATAATAACGCAGAAATTGAATGAAGTTGATGAAAGTTGGAAACCAGTTGCAGGATCTCAGCCTCCTAAATCATATCCGGTTGATATACTTAACACTTTTGTCGGAAAATTTCCGGGAGAAAAACCAAATGCAGAAAAACAAATATACGACGTGACTGAAAAAAGTTTTGAAATACAAGAAGCTCGTGAAGAAAGCATGCACGTCGGACGAACTTTTGAAGCAGAAAGTGAAAATCATGAAGTTAGGGAAAAGAAAAAACCTAGAAAACTAAATGGGTTATATCGTCATGATAATCTTTTCACAACTACAGAAAGACCTAACTATCCAGAAGCAGAAACTGAAAATCATGAAGTTAGGGAAAAGAAAAAACCTAGAAAACTAAATGGGTTATCTCGTCATGATAATCTTTTCACAACTACAGAAAGACCTAACTATCCTGAAAATTTTCCGTTTAAAGATTCTTCCAAAAGTTTAGTGATGGAGGAGAGTTCAAACGTTGTTCACGTTAAATTAAAGAAGAACTCAAAACAGTTTAATAATGGACAAAGTTTAATAACTACTACAACGGAAAAGCCAACACCAATTTTTAAATATTCCAGTAAGTTTAAGAAAATATCTAATTGGAGACCCATGAAAAAATCCGAAAATAAAAAACCTAAGACTTTTGAGTTAAATAATCAAATGAAGATTAATGTTGATACAGATTTATTTTTTGGGAGCGATTTAGAAACTGCTGCAATTAATTTAAGTTCATCTACAACAACAGCTCCAAAATCTTACAGACCTTGGATCACTGACAGTAAATTTGGTTCATCTACAACAACAGCTCCAAAATCTAATAGACCTTGGATTACTGATAGTAAATATAGTCGAGGTTCAAAAAAATTTAATGAAAAGATTGAGGAGTGGTAATGATTTTATTAATGAGTTTTTAAAAATTAATACAGTAGGTATTAATAATGATAAATTTTGAGTTTTTCGATGATGCAAATGTTACAACAATGAAGAATGTATTTTCGATGCATGGAATAATCTAGAATCTAAAATAACATGTTCTGAAAGATTAAGTTAGTAGTGATTAAGTTAAGTAACATGTAATAAATCCAACCATTTGCAGTTTTTATCGACCCATAATCTTAAGTGAACACTTGGAGTCATCAGTTAACTAGATGTATAAGTCTTTTAATTAATTTTATTACAGTTGATAATATTTTTTCTATAATGTTGATCTTCACACACAATAGATTTAGCAAAAACCTTAATATTAAAGTTTTTAAATTATTATTATTTTTTTTATGTCATAAAAATGTTTTATAATAGGAATGTTTTGTTTACTTGTAATATATTTGATATTAGAGATATTAGACAAAAGGATTTTTTTTAACAATTTTGGAAGACCATATTTGTTAATAAATAACTAACGAATTGAGAAAGATTTTTATTCTCTATTGTAAATGTACTGAGATGTTTGCAAGTGTACTCAGATTAGTTTGAATATAAGAGGTTTGCAGATAAAAAATTTTGTTTTCATAAATGCTCTAATATTAACAATTTGGGTTATAATAAGTTGAACTCATTCAAATGACGTTTTATCTCTCTAATTTTGATTCTCGAGATTGAAAAAAAAGAAAAATATAGAATTCTCATTTCTCGAGAATCCAAAAAAGACCAAAAATCACATCTTTAGTTGGAAGTAGCAATTACGAAGAATTATTTTCAGATAAATTTGCAAAAACAATAAAATAAATATTTTAAATTTTCTTAATTTTTTATTTTCAATAAACTCACATTATTTATTATATAAATAGGCATATATTAAATTCCCTTTAAAATTTCAGTCTTGAAAAAAGTGTTTTTACTTAATTGACCCATTTGATAAAAAAAATAAACTAAAAATTGTACGAATACTATTGGTCTGAAAGCTTCGACTAGCAAACAATTTTAATTTTTTGATCATTAGCGTTCTTTCGGCACAAATAAGCCATAACACATTTTCAATGTCAAAAAACTCTTTAACTAAAATAAACTGCATCTAGATATCAATGTATTGAAAATGAATATAAAAGTAAGTATAATTATTCTTTGCTATTTAAAAGTTTGAACCTTTAACTTATCTATATGTACTGTAAACTTATATAAATTAGAAGTTTCTTTGGTTGCACATGTACTGAACATTTTACGTGCACTTGCACATTTTCCAAAAATCTTTGTCTACTAATTATAACAAATCAATAAATTCATAATCAAAATTTTATAACAAAAACAAAAAATACATAATTTTATTATTATTAATGTTCAATTACTTTTATAAAGATCTTGAAAATAACAAGAAATGCAAGACAAATTTGAAATATGTACAAAGCAACTATGTGTTGTGATACATATAAGATACGAGTACATTATGTATATCATTTTTTTTAAAAACTTTTCAGCAATAATAAATTTTATACACAATTTATTAAAATTATTTAATACTTTATAATCATTATTTTCATATTAAATTCCATAACTCACTTTCTACTTCACCTTAAAAAGTTGAAATCATAAAAATCCTTCCGGAAAATCTGTAAAGATGTTTTAACTTTTGATAGACATAAAACTTGCATTTATGAACTTCCTAGTTATTTTTTTTTTTATATTTATTTTCCCAATATCGTGCTGCATCTTTGCATGCTATTTTACATATTACATATTGTAAAAAAATTGCTTTGTATGTAAACATAATCCTGTTGGCTGATCATAAAAAATGTCTTTGATCAAGTTTAAGACCAGAATGAGGTAATAATATAATGCTTAGACTTTATTTTATAATTGAAGAACAGGTTTTCAAAACTTTTGAATGTTATTTAACTACAAAATGATAATAACATTGTGTAGTCAGGAAAACAAAAATTGTATTATGTATTAAAAGTAAATATGTATGTAGGTATTTCAAAGTGTTATTTATCTATTTTTTTTGTTTTCTTTTTTTATTGCGCATTTGAAAAGTTTTTATTTGAATGCAGGGAATTTGATTTAGGGATTGGATGGATACTTATTATTTTCTCTTTCGGTGTCACTGAAAGTACCTAGTAGTTGGAATCAAAACTCGCTTGCCCCAACGGCTAGTTAAAGATATGTTAGAGAAAACGAGATCTTAAGATGCCGAATTGGAAAATGTAGCATATGTGTGTAGACACTAGACATTCGATTTTTTTTTTTTCGAAATACGTAAATAAGCAAACGATAAACTTTTCTACTTAAATTGTAAAATACTGTTTCATGAACAAATTGTAGTATAAACTAAAAAATATAAGAAAAATGAACTGGGTAGTAGCTAATACTTTTTTACCTGTCTCAATAATTTTAATATTTGTTCTTGAATCAAAAAAGTATTTCGTTTATTATAAAAATGATTACTAAAATATAAGCTTGTATATGATTCAAGAAGTAGTTCATAACTTAAAGATATGACAATATTCTAAAAGCAATTAAAATAATATACCTATAATAGTTATTTAATCCATCCCTGCTGTTTAACTTCGAAATAAAAATAAATAAAATATTAATTATGTAATTGCAAATATTGCACTATTAAAGTTCATGTTATTTTGCAGAAGATGACTAACAATAATTTTGAAAATTAATTTATGAAACGAGTTTTTCTTTTGTATGAAGATGAAAGTAAAATTTTTAATTTTCACAATGCAAATATATTTTAATGAAAATTCGCATAAGTATTTTAAAAAAGAGGAAAACCATGATGGGAAATTTTTGTGGAAATGAATTTTATATATTTAAGAAATCAGGAAGTGTATGTGAATAATTTATTGAAAGACAGTAATTTAAGTTCAACGTATAAGATAATAATTATTGACAAATCTAACATAGACTTTTTTTTTTTTAAATATGTACGTTAAAAATAACCAATCACGATTTTCTAATTTTACAAATTTTATATGGTTTTTTTTTTTTGCAATATATTTTTCAAACTTAAAATTTTGAAAATTATATGGATTGCGGATGGCAGATATATTTAAACATATGTTTACGCCCACTTGTTTTGGCAGCTCCATATATTTAAATTTGCTATGTATAAATAATTGACCTAAATTTAGATTCTTTTATTTTAATTTTGATTATATAATATTTTATTTTCTGTTGAAATTCAAAAAATATAAATTTAGCTATCGATCCAAACTTAGCCTTCATAATTTTCATATGTTTTGTCAACACAAGTACAATTTTCTTTAGTCTTTTAAATATTTATCGTTTTTGTAGGGTCCGTTTATACAAAATATCAGTTAACTAAGAAACAGTTTTTCCTGTGCACCAAAGTATTTCATTGTGTGTTTTGATGATTTTCTCAACATGTAACTTTGATTTTTTTACCATTCCATATTCAAAATCAAAGTATTCTGCAAATTTCAGTGTTAATGCCAAGTTATTGAGAAAAATATAAAACATAAGAAATCAAAAATATTATTGTAGTTGTACAAAAACCTTCGGTCGTTGTACAAGCCTCTTAAGTGTTGAGGTTTCTTTTTTACTTTTTTTATCATCTTAATGTTAGGGAAGTCCCAAGAATGTGTATCTACAAGTGTATCTGTAAAGTGTTAATTATCATATTTTCCGAATTATTATCCATAGTTAAATATGAATAAATGAAGTGGAACAATAATAATTCGATGTCAGTGAAATTCAGTGTAGGAAAAACAAAGTATCACCATTTCATTTACATATATATATCCAAACATTATAAAATTTTGCATAATTAAAAAGCAAAATGAAAACAATGAATGAAAATTCGCAATTGAATTTTTTTTTAATTTTTGTACAATTTTAAGTGAGATTTAAATAATATATGAAATAATAAAAGAATAAGAAAAAAACAACTGAAAAAACCAATAAAATTACATAATATTTCACCTTTCTTTTATAATGCTGGACTTATTCAATTTGAAGACCACTTTTAAACCAGTTGTTGAAATATCATTATAATTTTATTGTAAATTCAGTAAGATTAATTTTTTACCACAATTTCAGTTATTTGATTGTTTACTTTTTTATGATTTTATGCGGTTGGTAGGCTTAACCATTCACTATCGTAATCAAAGTATTGTCACAAGTTAAATACAATCGTGGTATAGTAAAAATTATTAACAATTAACTGGGTTTCATATTTTATTTTATAACAAGAATTATTTTGTTTTGATCTTCGTTTTGAATTGGAACTTTTTCAGGAATTGAAACTATTCTGAAATGGAAATGTATTTAATTCAACGTCATTACTTGTAAACTTTAACCATTCGAATCATTTGAATTATTATTTTAAATAACTTGCAAGTTTCGGTACAAAAATCAAAAGCTTCAATTATATAAATATATATATTTGCAAAAAAATACAATTCTGAGTTGAAGGTCTATGGAAATATTTTATAAAAGTTGGTTCTTTTAGTGAATAATAATTTATAAACATAATTTAAGAAATCAATAATGTTAGTTAAAATAAATTAAAACTGGCATAATTTATTGAACATCATTATTGTTATTTTTATTATGTAGCACTTATTGTTAAAGTTAAAACTCATCAATATCACGATGCATTTGACTTCTTCTTCATAATATTTTTTTCAACCATAACAAAAAAAAAAAAAATAGTGGCATAGAAAATTATTCAGCAAGTCATATAGTTTGTTTACATTATTACAACATCATTAACTTTTTTATACATATGAGTCAAGTTAATCATAGATTAATAATTAATTATTGCAAAAAAAAATTAGACTTATCCCACGAATTTAGTTTCACAGTAAATTCTGACTATGTAATTATTAAATTTACTATTACACATTTTTTTATTGCACATTTGCCTTACAAAAATTTAATAAGATCAATTTTTTAACTATCATGATTGAAGTGTAAAAAAAAATGTTAACTCATATTTCTCATATTAGTAATATAAGTACGTGTGATAAGCAATGTGTTATGCGTTTTACTTTAAGGTTTAATAAGAAAAAAAAATTGCAAATATTTTGAATTAAATTAAAATAATTTAGTAAGAAGTTCATTTTAAATTTTTTTTACATATTATTTCACGCTAACATTCTGAATCTGTTCAATAAATAAATCAGACTTTTTCATTTGCATTGCCTGCTTTGCCCTAATAAGTTTTATGTATATTTCTCTATTTTCATGTTTTTGCATATTGTCTGACTACGTTATTGGCTAAATTTTTTGAATAAAAAAACAAATCTACTGTGCCAAATTTTTACTCTTTAAATAAAGATGAATTATAACTTGATTTATTCAAATCAACAAAGTTTTTAAATCATAAATTGGGACTTTAACTTTATTCATGCATTTTATGACAAATATAATTATTTTGTTTAAACATGTTTTTTTTTTTAAATAAATGTGATAATAAAATCATATTTTTAACGTTTTAAGATAAAATGAAAATTATATTATATGGAATAATGGACCATTATGTAAATAAGCTTGTTTTAGTTAAGATAAACTTGTAATTTGCAAATAATTAAATATTGTCGGTAATAAAAATGATATAAAATTATATTATAGAAGAGGATGTTACATGGACTAATTCCGGAAATAATACTTGAAAGTTTTAGCCTAGGGATTCTCAACAAAACTTTACTTAGATGGTTAATTAAAACGATATTTGGATAATATTTCTTAAGGATTTTTTACCCAAAAAAAAGAGAAAGAATTTGTAATAATGAAGTTGTTGGATTCTAAAATATTTATTTCCATGTAAAAAAAAATTATATGGTTACATATTAATTCATTTATTTATTTATTTTTTCTTACATTCCTATATATATACGTATAGTAATTTTTATTAACATTTTTGAGGTTATCCGCCAACTAATGGCGATAATATAAAAATGTACGTTTTTTTTTTGTTTCTTTCTGATACAACAAAATTACGAAATTTCTGATCTTAATTGCATAATTTACCACGCTGCAATTACGTTTTGTACAATTTCATCTGAAAGAAAAGTCAAAACAATTTTTTGTTTTCTTCGCTTCATTAGTGAAAGTAAACTTTTTGGAATTAAAAAAAAAAAAACTTTAACACAGAAAAAATGGGTATTTTATAAGACATCTTTAATCAAAAATTATTGACATTTAAAAACAAATAACAGAGACTAAATATTAATTCAAACGCGTAATTTGACATAAAAGAAATAAAAACATAATAAAATCTCGGAAGACATAACTTATTTTAAATATATAATTTTTTTTTATTTGCACTTAAACACACATTATTTTTAATTATAACGTGATGGAGTGATACGAATAATAATACATAATATCGTATAATTAATAAAATCAATTTTCTTCACAACTAATCTTTGAATTTCTGTATATCGGACGAGCCTACTGTTGTTAATTTAATAACTATTCAAGTTTCCTTAGTGCATCTGATAATGCAACTGACATTTAATTAATACCTAGCTAATTTCTTTACATAAGATTTATTTATTGAGCAATTAAGCTAAAATATACATATAAAAATTCAATTAATTAAATAATTATATTTAAATTTAAATAATGCACATTAGGAATTGTCAACATTATTTTTTAAGTTCTTTTAATCCGAATAAATTTTTTTAAAAATTGTCTCCGGTTTATAAATCAAAATGATTAGTTTACTATTTTAATTATAACAATTATTTGAGTTCAAGCATAAAACTATTAATTCGTATATTGTAATAAGTTTTTATTTTGTTTTTTTTTTTTTAAAAACATATTATTACGTACTTATAAAAATTTTAATTTATTGAAAACATTTAACGATTTGATTGGATTTGATAAAATAATTTTTGTTCCGTTGTTGGTTAATGTCAGATAAATATGTTCACATTTTGATACCAAAATTTAAATAATAAAAATTGTGAGAAAATTACAAGTTAAAGTGCTTATTAAACTTTAAATTTTATTGTTAAGTTATACCTATAAAATATTTAATAAACATATTATTATTTAATAGACAGAATAAATGTTTGCCTAATTCAATTTTATAAGCATAGCTTTTTGGATTTAATTATACAGTATACTTAATAGTTTAAACAAAAAATCACATCTAATTTTCCAAAAGCTTTCCGGGTATTTTTTTATTCTCATTTAGGTCAGACAAAGTACAAAATAAATAAAATATTATCATTGTACTATGTGTATCTCTAGCAATAAAAAGAGTAGTAATTATGTGTTTCAGTCTAATTGAATATCAAATGAATTCAACAGTGCACACAGCCAACATAACAAAAAGCCCTCCAGGTGCATCTGATGTACTTTCACTTTTATATAACATAAATTTTTCTGAAAAATAAAATATATATTTTATATAGTGCAAATTTTTTTTTGTGTTATAACATTTTCCTTTTTATTTTTATTTTTGTGTTCAAAAGGGTTTTTTTTCCTGGCAACTGGAAGTGTAATAAATTAAAGTTGAATAAACGCAAGTGGTCCAAATACAAGTTATTATAGTGTTGTAGAAAAATATTTAAGTAAAAAATATTTTGATGTGGAAATTTTGAATGTTTATTCATAATTTTTCATAGTATCTTATTTTATATTATTTTTTTTAGTTAAAATAGATTTTATGATATTTTCCTGCAATAAACAGAAAATTAATCATGCAAAAATATTAAAAAATTGGTGCGCGGAAATGCTGTTAATGTGTTTTGGAATTAATTTCATTTATATTTTCAATTAAATATAAATTAGTTTTATGGTTTTTTCTTCAAATAAGAAATAATTCTTGCAAAGTATAAAATCTCTTAATAATTTTAGGTTTAGAGAAGAATATTTCTGAATTGAGTTGTTATAATGAATGTATAGTGTTAACTGATAATTTTTTAATTAAATTTTTATTAAAATTTTATGAAATTTGAGTAATATATAGTTTTTGGACAATTGAAAATTGACAGTAAATGAACTCTCATCATCTCTCGTAAATTTTGAACCAGTATTTTAATCTTAATAGTTTTAGTGCGATTGTCTTAAAAATCTTTCAATTCTCCAGAAATAAAATTTTATTCGCATATATGTAGTAAATGTAATTTAATTATAAACTTGTAAAGAAATTATTTGAAACATTGTTTGTTTGAATAAAAAAGGAAGTATAGTTTTGGTAATTAAATAATTATATAGTAATTACAAAAGTAATTAAAAATATTTTCAATTTTATATCAAACCGAAACTAAAGATGTTAGTTCAAGTTAATTATAGACAACATGTTCAATATCCAACTGATCTAATTTAATTACATTATTCCGATGTGTAATAATAAACTTCACGCTGCTGTAAATATAATTAATGGTTTTATTGTAGTGTGTAAATTGTACAAGATCAGTTACACATATGAGAAGAAATATTTTAATTAAAATTGAAAGTATTTCAATTTAAAACATCTTATTTTATTAACTTTTTTTTTATGAAAAGTTATTTAACATTTACAACATTAACAGTTATTAATTTTGGCAACTAAAGTATTGGAAATTGTTGTTTTCATATAGTTGTACCTTTAAATATATAATTTTCTCCAATTGTACGTTCTTTTTTTTCTTTTGTACACAAAAGTTAATGTTGGTAAACACCTTTGCGGTACATTAAAAACACATAATTGTACGTGATGTACAATTTCGTTTTTTTAAGGGATATTTTTTTAGTGATTATAAGTTCGATAAATACTTTTACTTTAATGTGGTATTATGAAATTGAATGTACAGAATAACAGGTTAACTTTATTTTTTCTTTTTAAATTAAAGATATTATTTAATAATAAAAATTTTGAATGAAATAAATAAAAATTACATATTGATGACTCTCCCAGAATATGCATATTTTTGTAGAAGAAATGCACCATGACCGATTCGGTTTATATTTAATGTTAAATTTATATAATTATTAATCAAAAATTAATATACTTATATTGTATGTGTTACGTGATTTTTAAATATTGCTGATGTCGAATGAAGAAAATAGCACTTAAATAATTTTTTTTTTTAATTAAAATAACTAACGATATAGCAAAAATAAATTATTTATGAATTGGCCGGAAGTTAAAATCTTCTAATCAGTATACAACACTAATACTGTACTATTATAATACTGTACTATTACAATCAGTACTATTACAATCAGTTGAAGTCAAAAATGTAAATTTTAACTTTTTTTAAGAAGAAGTTAAATATCGTGGGGTTTAGATTGATGTAAGTGTTGGACGAAAAATAACACAATTATAATAATTAATTTAATACGAATGGTTTCCTACGATTCCCATCTCGGTCTCGGATTTGAATAAATTGTTTGTATAAAAATAATAATCCCACATTAAATACTTACTAACTTACCTGCAGCTCTTAATTCATATTAAAATTTTTGTATGTACATTTTTAAAATCAAACATTTTTCGATTAAAGCTTGTTTGTGCCCGTACTTATATTTTAATTTAAATATATTTCGATTTTTAAAATTCTATTTGGAATTTTTGTAAGTATTATTAGAATAGAAGAAATTTAATAAAGAATTCTTCCTATTTTCTATTTCCTTCATCATTATTATTATTATTTTAATTTTCTTACGACCATGAACTCACAAATGAATTGCACTCACTTAACATTCATGCAATAGCATAAACAATAATAAAAAGATTTATTCTGCAAATGGAATTTTTTTCTTTTTCTCACAATGAAACATTTGTGAATATATTTTTCCCTCCAAAAAATTATATTCTTCATTGTAAATTTGCCATAAAATCCATTTAAAAACTAAATTTTCTACCTATCTACAAATTAAAACTTTTCGAACTTTTTACAATTCTAAGCCACATTTAATAGTTAGAAAATTTTGCCCATTTTGGAAATAAACAGAAATTAAATTTGTTTGAATAAATATAATTGTAAATAAAAATAATAAATAATAAAAAATAATAAAAAATATTGGATTACGAACCAAGATCGTTGACACTCTGATAAACATGAAATACTTAAAAAATTAATCTATTTCGATATGTCAATCAGAAATCTTTTAAATTACGTGATTCCACCTTCTTCCATCATTAAAACAGAAAGACTGGTAGTACTTGGTAGTACTATGCAACGTCAAATTCAAAATCTAAAATGCGTTGTACTCTTAAATTAGAGAGCACAGCATCATATCTGTTGACTAAAGTTTAAGATAAGAATATAAACATTTTACAAGATGTTTTAAAACAATTTTATCTGGTTATTTTACTTTTTTTTAATGTATTATATATATTTAAAATTTCATGAAAAACTCTTTCAATCCCACTTTCATTTAATTTTTATTTCTCTTGACTTGCAGACATTTAGTGTAAAACTGCAAATTTTTTTTTTGTTTTTTTCATATATCTTGAAATTTTAAAACATTTCACCTCTTCTTTCTTTGCTGCATATTTTTATTTTAATTTTTTTTTGGGAAGTGAATTATTAATTTATCATCCCAGAAAATAAAATACATAATATAATAAATAAAAAAGAAAAAAAGAAAAAAACTCAATATATAAAAACTGAGGTCAATTTTTTTATATTATCATTCGCAGTTTTAAATTTTAACGAAAAAGGACTAACTTAAAAACCCTAAATTTAGAGCGGTCTGAATTTTTTAATTTTAAACTTTTTTTTTAATTTTAATAAATTATGGCTATTTGGTTAATTGTGAGTATTATGTTCACTTAAAAAGGATAAATTTTGGACTGTTCTTGGATTATCAAAAAATAAATAAAAAAAAAAAAAACTGAAAATTTTTGGAGTTAAAGCATTTAAAAAAAAAATATTATAATAATAACGATTCTAAAAAAGTAAATATAAAAAAAAAAAAATTTGAAAAGTGAATTAATTTAACTTGAAACATTAAAAAAAGAGTACTTTAAAAGTGTATTCGTTGATAGTTTGAGCTAAGCCCTGTAAATTAGAAATCCATAAAATGGATTCCATCATAAGTACATCATTTTGGAAGACTTTGATGAACATTTTCATCATCTAGAAATTCTAGATTCGATACGTGAATATTATTAACCTTTAATTCCATACGAAGATTTGTACTTATAGGCAACAAATGAGTTTTTTTTTAAAATCTCTTTGGTTCGTTGGATAAAGCCATAAATTTGAATTTATCAAAATAAAACTTTTAGTTATTGACAAACAACTATCGATGACTTGTTCGTCATTAATAAAATAGTTGTGGTGAATTACCATCGACAAAATTTTAAAAATAACAAAATTAATTTTTAGGGCATTTCTATTTATTTTTATATCTTTAATGGAAAAATCGTTTTAAAAACAATGTATGTATTAATGAAGAGCTACGAAAAATATAATTCAAGTCTAACTCTTGAGACTGTATTTTGTCATTTTGCTTTTGTCAGTCGAATTGAAATTCAATATTCTCTTAAAAAAAAAAAATAAATAAATTATTACCATTTAAATTTTTCTTAAAACTCATACTGCTTTTTTTCAAAGACTGTTTTAATAGCGGTTTCTCACTCAAAACCTTGGGGAAAGGAGCATGTTCATATTAGAATTCATTTACCAGAACCGGCTATAGAACATCATCATGAAGAACATCATGAAATTCATCATGGTGGAGGACATGATTTTGGAGGAGCAGGCGGTTTCAGCGGAGGTGGTCATATTGTTGGCGGTGGCGGAGGTGGTCATGGAGGTGGTCATGGAGGTGCTGATATAATAGGTCCATTAATTGGAGGACTTTTTGGAGGAGGAGGAGGAGGTGGCCATGATTTTGGTGGCGATCATGGAGGTCATGGTGGGGGTCATGGTGGAGGTAAATTTTTAAATATACCTAAAAAGAGATATTTTGCTTAGAGACCAGTAATTTAATTTAGAATTCTTTGTAGAATATGTGTGTATTTCTTTCCTCGACAAATAATATTGTGAGCAACTCTCTTACTTGTTTGAAAAAAAATTTAAAATTAAAGTGTATATCATTAAACAACTACAGAAATGACGAGATCTTGCTGATCAACTTCTTTGTTTCAGGTGACGCACATGTAGAAACAATTATTTTGGACAGTTCGGGCGGCCATGGTGGTGGTGGCCACGGTGGAGGAGGATTTTCAGGCGGACATGGTGGTGGATTTTCAGGTGGACATGGTGGTGGATTTTCAGGTGGACATGACAGTGGTTCACATGTTCATACCGTTATAATACAGGATGATGGTGGTAAACATAGCGTAGGACTTGGAGGTAAGACAAAATATATAAAATTAGATAGAAATTTAATATAAATTACGAAATAATATTTAACTTTCTTAACATTTAAGAATCTTTTCAATTAAAAAAAATTAATAATTTTTTATTTTACCATTTGTAACAGGTGGTGGTGGCCATGGATTTAGTAGCGGTGGCGGTGGTGGTGGTGGACACGGATTTAGTAGCGGTGATGGTGGACATGGATTCAGTAGTGGTGGTGGTGGACACGGATTTAGTAGCGGTGGAGGTGGACACTCATTTAGTAGCGGTGGCGGTGGACACTCATTTAGTAGCGGTGGTGGTGGAGGTGGACACGGATTTAGTAGCGGTGGCGGTGGACACGGATTTAGTAGCAGTGATGGTGGAGGTGGGCACGGATTTAGTAGCGGTGGTGGTGGAGGAGTACATACTGAAACCTTGGCTATTGTTAAAGAACATGTGAGTTCTGGAGGTCATGGGTTAAGCAGTGGTGGAAGCTATTCAGGAGGTGGTGGCTATTCAGGCGGACACGGAGGTCATTCAGTTGGTGGACACGGCGGCTTGTCAGGAGGCTTACACACACAAGCTTTACCTATTTCATCTGGTGGACATCACAGTTCTGGCGGACATGGTTTTAGTAGTGGTGGAAGTGGTTTAGGAGCACATGCAAGTAGTGGTGGAGGTTTCAGTGGGTATAGTGGAGGCAATCCGAATCCACACGCTGATACAATTGCTATTGTACAAGATAGTCATTCTTCAGGTGGCCATTCGTCTGGAGGTTTGTATTATAATTGAATAGTTTTTAATTATTGCCATCTAGTTCATAGTATTTTTTAATAAAACATTAATTATTATTATGAAATATTGAACGAATGAACATATTGTTCATATTCTTTTCATATTGTTTATTTAATAATTTTTCTCCTTAATCTCAATTTCAAACTTTTTAAATTTCCATTTTTTTTGAATAGGTTATTCTGGTGGTAGCGGTTTCGGCGGAAGTGGATATGGAGGTGGCAGTGGTAGTTTTGGAGGCCACGGGGGCTCTGGGGGTCACGGAGGCCATGGAGGTGGTGGTCTGAGTGACGTTAGTGTCGCTAAAATAACCGCTATAGCATCAAGTGGACATGGTGGTAGTGGTGGAGGTTCATCATATGGTGGTGGTACCAGTAGTTTTGGATCAAGTGGCAGCGGTTGGTCAGGAGGTGGAGGAGGATACTCAACTATTAGTCATAGCTCAGGAGGCTGGAATTAATTCTATTATGAGTAAATTAAAGGAAAAACTTTAATCTTTTGCCAGAAAAAGACTACCATTGAATTTTAGTCTTTCATATTTATGTAATGCCTTTGTTAATTTCATTTAAAGAGTGCATCATATAATGCTGTTAAATCATTTTAGTCTTCTAGTCTCATTTTGTATATATGTAAAAATCATATGTATGCATGTATGTTTATGTATAATTCACTTTTTATAAATTTTCATTATAATTTATTTTAAGTTATTATTATTATGATAATATAAAAAAAAGAAATAAACACATTATTTAAATATCATCAACGTCACTGTCATCATTATCGTATAAGATATTGGTATGTACATATCTTATTTTGATTTTTATGAAGTGAAGCGCCTCCATTTGAAAATCATAATTGATCGATCAATTTTTGAAGCACCATGCAGTAATTATTTACTTTTTTTTTAAAATATACTAAAGTAAATAGTAATTAAGTTCATATAGTAATTCTTGTTACTTTGTTTTTTAAGTTACAATGAAATAAAAATATATGTATATGTACTTTGTACAATATAATAATAATAAAATTAGTAGTAATAAAAAAAATTAATTCGACTTTCACTTTTAATTACTGCCAGAGTGACATGTGGAAATATGAATGACCAATGTAATAAACAAATAATTTTATACATTAGATGACGAAACAATTTATGACGTCTCGTCAAAATATACTTAATTTTATTAATAATACAGAAAGCAGAAGTTATATACATTTTTATTAAGCTCCTTAACTTAAATAATTGTTTAATGACACCGAGTTGTGCACTGAAATATTCATTCACATTTAGACTATACATTCATATGATTAAGATTCTGATTTTTAGTGATATATGCATTTTATTTTTCATCATTGTTCGCAAATATTATAACTAATATTTTCAATTTCAATATTCATTATTGTTTGGCAAGCTATTTATAATTTGAAAGGTCTGACATCGAAGTTCTTTCTGTCTTCAAATATTCTGACTTAAGATATTCTACTTTGATAATTATAAACACTGCAATAACAAGAAAAATAAGTTATAACTTAATTTAACATTCTATTTCTATTAAGGAATAAAGTTTTTTTTTTTCGAAGTTACTAAACTAATTTATTTCTTTAAATTTGATATTTTATGATTTTTCAATGAAGATTTTAAAATATATACATTTAACATTCTGCCAAAGGCAATTGCTATTGTCTGCATAAACTAGACTAATAGAGTAATGGTATTAAGTTTTTAAGTTAAAAATTCTTATCATCTCATACGTGGTATGATTTGATATTTCTAAATCTTTTAATGATATGGTGAATATTTTTAAGTACATATACATTTTTTTGCGAAAATTTTCAAAATTAGTACTTTTAACATAAACTACAGCAATGATTTTCAAAAAAAGTCATGAATATCAAAATTACATAATAAAAAAACTTTGATAAAACTTTTTTTTTTATAATGACCTACATCATTAGAAAAATTTTTTATTTATTTATTTTGGTTGTTCCTCAAAAAAAATGTTTTCAAGATTAGTCATATTGTTGTATAGTATCTTCATTAAGGCGGTAATAAAATAAAAGAAAGATTAACATAAAGAAAAATAAATAAAATGAAATATTTCATAATATAAAATTAAAAATTAGTCTTTGATTATAAAATTTAGGTACGTGATTTTTTTTTTCTTTAATTTAGAGCATTTTATTTAATATGAAGAAATAATAAGTAATTTAATAATCAAAATCTTTGTTAAATTTAAATACGCTTAATAATTATTTGTAAAAATTTAATCAATATATCCAGTTTAATCTTGGCGATAGCTGGAAAGGTTAACGATTGGGAATAATTAATCATAATCATATATTTTGTTTGGCAATACGAATAGAATGATTTTGCCTTGTAACCGTTTGTTTCCAATTTTTTCGCACCTTTTTAATTTTCAATGTAAAGATCTTAATATAAATTTAATTTATTACAGCTTCTTTTTAATTGTCTTAAATATTTTCACACTATATTACAAAATATGGATTATAATTTTTGTTAGGATTTTACTATTGAATACATTTTTAAGCTCTTGTTTTTTTTTTGTTTTTGATGGTGCGGAAGAGAATTATATAATTGCGAATAATCAGAAACAAAGATAATTATGGCAAATTAAGTGGTATGGTACACTTATTAAAATATTTAAAAAAAAAAATAATTTCAGGGAAAAAAAGTTTATTATGGTTGAATCTTCGTGCATTTAGTCCGTCATGAGAACTAAATGACGTGGAACATAATTTTGTTTTTAAATAAAAACCTAACTATTATAATAGATTTATATTTAATTTGGAAATATTTAACATTTAAGACCCAATCTATTTCAGATATTAAATAGCTTTAAGAAACGATTACCTACGAATACGACTGTTGAAAATACATTTTTTATTAAACGAAAAATAATCTGACATATAAAAATAAAGAACATTAAGGTGACAATTTTCTTAAACCGAATTATAATACATAATAAAATGAAAGAAAAAGTAATTGAAAGTTATTGCATGCTATTTTTAAAGCACATTTTCTGAATTATAAATTTTTATTAGTAGTTTCTACTAAGAAACAAAAAATAAATTAATTTTAAAAATAGGTTGAGAAATTTTGTCGTTTTTTTTTTTTTAAATTTCGATCAATAGTTAGTAAACATATTTTTTTATCTACTCCTTGCTATTATATATTACGCACTATTGAAGAAGTATCAATGCTTTGTTGACCGTAGTTTTGAATTTATATTTTTTAATTTTTATTATTATTCTACTTTTAATTACAAATATAATTAGAAAAAGTCCTATAAGCTGCTAATATAATAAAAATAAAATTAAAAACTTTTTCTTTTAATAAAAATGAATAAATTCTATTCATCCCATATTAAAGTAAACTGTTGCTTAAAATACCCAACTAATACACATAGTAATGATCAGGGAAATTGTGCGTGTAATTTCTTTATTACCGGACAAAATGTTGCTTAAATACCGTAAAATAAATAAATGAGGCTCAAAATTAATAATATAACATCTAATTTAAATTAAATTCGGTAATACAAATAAATGAAATTAGAAAAAAAAAATCCAATTTATATATAAAGAGTGTAAACAAAATCAATAGATTTAAGAGACGAACTTTTATTATATGGCTTTTTTGTATAGTGCTGTCGATACAACAATAATTATTATGATACAAATGTGGCGATAATATCGTTAATTTAGTTTCGTTGATATACTTTTCGTTGTTACTGTTATAAGAAAAGTTTTATTTTTTCGTTACAAAAAATTATGAAAATGAAATAAATTCCAATCCTATAAATATGCAAAATATTTAAAATACTATATAATGTTTTGTATAAAAATTATTAAATGTGGAAAAAACTTGCTAGTAGTATACATTCGTTAAGACGATAGCCGGAACGAAATCCAGAAAAGTGATGAGGTTATTATATGTCTCTCTCTCTCTCTCTTTAGATTTTACTATTAACTATTTCGATTCAGTAGTTATATAAAAAATAAACGCACTGTTTTGGGAATATAAAAAGAAAGTGATTATTCGCATTATTATTTTGGCTCTTATTTAGGTTCTTTATTAAATATTAAAGATTCTTGCATTAAATATTAAAGGTGTGTTTAATAGACTATTTAAAAAATACTTACGAAATAAGTAAATAATTGGTAATTTCTATAATATTCTACACAGTATTAATGAATTCGAATAAAATGAAATAACATATTTTTCCAAAAGTATTTTAACGAAGTTTCAAACAAAAATAAAATAAATATCATATTATATAATAATAGTAAATAAATATCTAATTAGTTAAACATAACGCTATCGAAGAATAAAAACAAAAAAGAATATTTGCCAGAACAAAATATTGTTATTTGAAATATATCGGCTAAGCTTTAAGTCAGAAAGATAAAATATTAAATTGTAAATTCAAGATAATTTAAGTAAATCGATATATCGCTCGAAGGTAACAAATACAAAATAAAATATAAAGTTATTTCAAATATATAAAAGCCTGAAAGAGATAAGAAGAAAAATCTTGGAAAAATACATATATCAATACATATTTCACATAGACTATAAGTTCTAAAATTGACGAAGATGCAGAAAAACGTATTTAGTATTTGGAGTTTGTTATAAACAGCTCTTTATTTTAATCAAGCTTCACATATAACGTGATATAAAAAAGAAAATTGTAAAAAAAAAAAAAATAGACTTAGAACTTGGTTGATTGCAACTCAAAAAAAATTCAAATATTTTTTAATGGTAGAAATTGGATAATAAAAAAAATATTTTCCAGATTTTAATAATTAATATTAAAACAAAGTCGGAAATAAAAATATATTGGTTTTTTATTTTTGATTTTAAGTTAAGTACATTTATTTATTAATGTAGTTAAAAACTTTTTTGTGAAAGTTAACTACTTTCTTCAATAAAATGAGCATATAAAAATTTAAATATAACAAGATATAAAAATTATATACATACATACAGTACATTTTTTTTTTCAAAATAAGAATAATATTGAAAATAAAAACTAGTTTTACGTATTTAATGCGAAATGCTTTTGTGTATACAGTAAATACGTAAGTTAAAAATAAAAACAAAAGTAGAATTTAGTAACTCAAATTTGAGCCAATTACTAAAATCAATTACTAAAATCAATGAATAAGTGACTTATCTGTCAAATTTGTAACTAATGTGGAGTTTCAGTTAATCAATTATGAATTACATCCACCAATAGTAAAAATATTTGCAGTTAAAAAAAAAATTTAAAAAGTTTCTTCTGTTTACATAAAAATTATTTATTTATTTGGTTTATAACTTTTATTAGATATTACATGGTTTTTTGATTTTTTTATATTGCACATAATTAAAAAAAAAAATTTAAAACTAAAAATTTAAATACATTAATTCATCACACAAACGGATGATACTTCCGTTTCTTAAACTTTGGAATATATTCGTAATCATCTTCATCGTCTACTCCTGCAAAAAAAAAAAAAATGTTTTTATGTTCAAATACATCATAATTATAATCACTTATAAAAATTTAATTTAAGACTTATACCTCTGTAGTTTCTAGAATGATGATCAATATGACCGTGATGTTCGTGGTGCTCATGTTCATGAACATGATGATGATGCTTTTCTTCTTTGACCGGCACAGGAATTGGAACCGGAACTTTTTTTATGATTGTTTTTGTGTGCACATGTGTATGATGTTTCACTGGTACATGAATCCGAATTCTTAAAAAGAACAGATCAATAAGGTAAATGTAATATGTAGTTGTAAAAATTATTTTTCAAACTTGTTGTCATTTAGGAATATTAAAATTAATAATTAAACGAAGTAAAGAAAAAGTTAAAATTCAACTTAAAATCATTCAAACTTAAAATTGAAATATTTCGAATTCCATAAGAAAAATTTCGAATTCCATAAGAAAAATAAGTTTTCCATGCTCTTTATATTTGTTTGGATTCAATCGCTAGAAAAAATGCTTTATTTGATGTAAAACTATCATTATTATTTTGACAACATTTCGGGAATGGAAGGAAAATTCAATTGATTCTGGTTTGAAAAAATAGGTAGACAAATATCTTTTAAATTGAAAACGACTACAATTTTGTAAAAAAAATATCCATTTGGTTAAAAAAATTGTTAAGACAGTAATTGTATTTTCAATTTTAATTTATTATGTCCAAAATCTAAAATTTCCTATTTTTGTACATTTTAAGACATTTATTAGGTTGCAATAGTTTTATAACTTACTTAGCATGATCTTTTCCAGGACGGCAGTAAGATGTTGATATCATAACAACAGTCAATACTATTATCGCCAAAATAATCTAAAATTCAAAAATTGTTATTAGTTTATTTTTTTTATAATTTTTTTTTTAAATTTAAATAATGAAAAATTTTCTCTCAGCCTACCACCTTCTATTAAGCTAAGGTTTTTACAACAATTAACTAATGAACCAATTGACAAATAAACAGAAAGGATTTGTTGATTTTAAGACTTGCCCGACAAAATAAACCAAAAGTTAGTTTTTGCAGGTAACATTTGATAACTAAGATACTTATTTTAATTTTTAGTTGATAAGTACTTTTTTTATCAAATCAAGTTTAATTGACTAACATTCTCAAAATGTATATTTGCTGAAGTAATTTGGGTAAAATGGAGCAAGTAATAATTATCTTATTTTGAAAAGGACAAAATTAAATTAAAAGCATAATGAAACATGAAATTTATGAAAAAACGTGTTATGTAATAATGTTAAATTCAGATTTCGTAAAATTGTAGAATATATATAGAATATAATAGTAAAACTTTTATGATTGAAAAATAATCAACTTGCGATAATTTAAACTTATTAGACGCCAATTATTTTTGAAAGTGCAAAGAGGGATTAATCTAAGAAACTAGTTATAAGAAATAGTAAATTAATTATTTTTTGGTTCGTTTATGAGTTTTCCGATGAAAAATTTGAATTAATCAAGGATTTTTCCCTTTATTTTCAGAGTTTCTTGTTTAATTTTCGGAGTTTATTTGGTAATTTTTTCATTTCAAACGGAGTATAAAAATATTGTTTATTTTGATTTAATATCCAATATTATCCAATATTGTTTTCAAAAAAAAAATTTTTCAATTTCATAAATGTTATCCAAATAGTTAGTTAAGTTTTTACAATAGACTCTTATCACTCACATTTCGAGATAACGAACTCATTTCATTTATTTTCAATTTATATTATTTTTTAGTTAATTTTTTTTTTTTTAAATAATATTTTTTTAAATTTTATTTTTTATTTTTATTTATTAGTTTTTTTAAATATTTTTATCTGTATTTTTCTTTTAATTTCCAATTTCCTTTTTTTTTTAATGTAAAACAAAAGACTTAAGTTAAAAACTTTTTCTTTATTTTTATTTTCCAATGTTTAATATACTGTGTACCGATTTGAAATAACGGTTTTTAATTCATAACTTTACTTCTTAAATAAAATACCCCGCCAAAAAAATAAAATAAAAATTAAGATTAAATATCAAATGGGAAAATTGGAAACGCACAAGATGAAAAAACTCTGAAATTTTTCATATAGTTTTTTGTTTTACATTTTTCATTTTGTTTTAACAAAAGAAAAAAAAAACAAAAACTGAAATAGGTTCCGAATCTGCATAATGTGTTATTTAATTTCACTCATCTTAATGGATCATTAAGAAATATAATAGTCTAATGATGGAAAATCAAAAAAATAAAATAAAAAATAAAATAAAAGTATTATTACCAATTTTTTTTTTTATAAATTCCAAAATCAGAGGCACAAAAATGCATCATATTATTAACATTTAATTAATAGTTTTGTGAAAAAAGAAATGTAAATATATTTTTTATATTTAAATGCAAACTTTGTTAATTATATAGTTTTTTATGATTTGATTTTGGGATGGGAATAAGGTTATGTACTTTTGAAAAATGTTTTTTTTGAACTCATTGTCGCAAATATGATAATGGTTTTCCATACTATACTATATTTAGCTTTGGTATATAAAAGTTTTATTTTAGAAAAAGTAGAAAACTGTTTAGAAAAATCTGACTTTTTTCTCAAATGTTTTTTTTTTTGGTAAAATTCTATTCATTATAGCTTAAGTGCATTTATATTGAGACCTTAAAAACGCATTAAACGTAATGCGGACTTTATAATTAAACAAACTATTAAGTGCGATTGATAAATTTTATTATTTTGCGTTGGATGCGTGTTATTATAGGAAGCGCCCTGTGTTATGGGTTTGATTTTCATTATATGCTCTTCATTCTTATTCGCAATACTTTATTTCTCCTTTTTCAGACGTTATTTAAGGATTTTAAAATACATTTTTTTTCATTGATATGACACAGTTTTTTGGAACAACTAAATAAGTTAAATTGCAACAAAAAAAAAATAAGTTAGGGGAAAGAAAAAAGAAAATAATATATTTTATTACCTTATATAACTATATATTATTTTATTAATTTTTTCACGAAATTATCTGCAAAATATTTACGATACGTTGTCTTAATTAATTAAACGTCAATTTGAAAATTAGCAATAATATTTTTTTTATACTTTTTATTCACAAGATTATAAGCTTTTATTTAAAAATGATCAAATAATCAGTCTTATTTACATGCACATGACTATACAGTTATCTAAACAATTTATTACGTTTTAAAAGAAAATCCCAATATACGTAATAGTTAACAATGAATACTTAAAAAAAAAAAAATTTCCACTGTCATGATCGCCAATTTTATTATTTCTTTTTTAATTTAATAGCCATTTATCTTAAATTTAATGACACCATAAATTATTAATAGTTTATTTAACTATACAAAATAATAATGATATTGCATGTTTTTATTATCATTCATAAGTTATTATTATTTATTATATACAAATGTACATATATTTAACAATTGATTAATAAGAGATTAAAATATAATATTAAAAAAATTTAATACCGTCGTCCTGTCTTATATATACGCATTTGTAGTTGCAGTTATTTTGACATTACTCGACAGCCTGTTAAACATTCATTGAGATATTACTTTGTGCATTGTCAAAATTTAAAATATTTTACTATCTTTTGTTATTAGAAATAGATGATTATATAAATTATGTTTAGATTTAACTGAAACTGAATATATGAAAAAATAAATTAATATTTATATTCATAACAACAAAGTTTATTCTTTGTTGTTTCTAGAAGAGTGTGTTGGAACATGTTTGAAAGAGGTGATTTCAAAGTAAATAGTATCGCAACACCTGTTGAGAACATACATACCTTTTTTATAAAGTATAATTCAAACAATATTTTGACTAATAAAAAATAAACATTTTCTTTTCTAAACAAGATAAAACTTTTGATAATATATTGTACCTACATCATGGTTCATAAAATAATTTACAAATTGCATTCTTTAAACTATTTAACAAAGCGTTTAAAATTTAAACGATTACACATTTATTTATAAAGGAAAATTTATTGGCACATAATTTTGTTTGACAAAATAAAAACTTTTAACTGTGTTTTTTAAGTTTTTTTTTTTAAATTCCTTTTTATTTATAATGTACATATTTACTTCCTACAAATAAAAAAAAAAGGAATTTGGGAAAAATCTTGTTAATCTTGTTTATGTTTTTTGTACTGAAATAAAAATTAAATGCATTTTACTTGCTTTGGTATTAATAATAGCAAATCAAATACATACAATATTATCATTAGGTATATGAAAATAAAAGGAAATCCAGTTTATACAGTTTAATAGGTCCAGCAGAGTATTTTATTGGAGCACCCAATGAACTTTATTTAAATGTTTTTTTTTTAAATAGGATTGATGTGTAAAATTGTATACAATTTTTTTGAAGTTGAAATTTTTCTTCAAAAAATTCACATATTTTCGGTATGTTGGACAATGCAGAATGAGTAAGATTTTAGTTTTATACGAAAATGGGTAAACTCTAAAAATTTCAGAAATTGAGAAATTGTTTTGGGAATGTAAAAATTTTTTTTAATAAAGAAATGGAAATATTGAGGAATTGTAACTGGAGAGGAATATTCTGTATATAATATATTGCATTTCTATTTTAAAATAATAAAATTTAAATTTAAAATTTAAAATTTGAATTTGAAATTTTCCCAGCTTTAATAAATTTGTATTTTTTTAAACATTGATTAATGTATTATAGAAATAACTAAAGGAATACAATATTTAATTTCATAGCCTGTAAAATTTTGTCTTGCAAAACATTTGTATATATTATATTTCATATGTACGCCCGATTAATTAAGGTTCATTTTTGAGTTGAATGAAAATCTTACTACTACAGGTTATAATATAAAATATTTACAAAAAAAAAAAAAAACAATAAAATCATTATATAATTTTAGTTATTATTAATCTTACTGGCTTAATTCCAAAATTACAACATCCACATGTTTCCAAAGAAATTATGAGATAATTAATGCAATAAAAATTTATTTAATTGAAGCGGTTAAGTTTGTTTTATTTTTAATTTTTTTCTCTTTGATTTCCTGAACAAAATTACTGCAAAAGTTTTCTTGCATCAAAACATATTGTTTTAAAGAAAATTTTGTAAAAACCTTTTATTATTATAATAATTTTCATATTTACATTGTCAAGTAGAAAGTAATGCTTTTATTATGATTTATGTGATTGGAAGTTAATTTTGGCTTAATTAAATATCAATTCTAGTCTCATGTTCAAGTTATAAATATTAATGTTTAGTTATAATTTGATTAGATACTATATCTCATACTTTAAATTAATTTTTTATTATCAAAAGCACCTATATGTCTCAGTATAAAAAGAAAACTTGTTAATGCATACATAAGTTTACTCACTTGCACAGTTTTTCTCAGGCATTTTCAGTTTAATTTTTTTTATAAATACAAGTTATATTCAACACCATTTAATTTTTCTATATGAAACGTTATACTTTTATGCTTCTGTTCAAGGTTGATTACCAGTCACTTAGGGGCAAAAAGGTGTTGAAAGGTACATTAGCAAAAATATTGAAGTGCATTAACTTGAAAAGAAATTTTATAAGAAAAAATAATTTTCAAGTAATAATAGTTACAATGTATTTATAATAATTGAATGATTAAGTTGTTACATTTTCATTTTAGTTTAAATCCGAAAAAATTCGAAAAAAAAAGTTACCGTGAATGATTTTGTTAATATAGGAATAGAACAAATGATGGATAATCCGTTGATGGATTCTTCATAAATACCAACTTAAGACTTAACTAAAATTATTCACAAAAAGTGAAACATAAAATTGAAAAATTTTGGTTGGGAAAGCGCTAGCTCTTGTAAAGTTTAGACATTTTATCGTTATTTTAGTTTTTCTAGGATCTCAAAGTATGTGTAAAATGTTTTCTTAAAAAATATTACAAGACAGTTTCAATTTATTTTTTTTAAAAAGATATGATACGAGATACGAGAATAATTATTTTTGTGATATTTTCTTTCTCTGGACGTAATTTTATTTTCGAACCCTGAATACCAACTTATTTTAGAATTTTCGTTCTATATTGGAATAATCTTTTAATTCAGATTAAATCTAAATTAGGACGGACATTTTATGTATGGCTAAAATTTTGAAAATTTTAATTGCCGTAATCGTTCCGCTTTAAAAAAAATACACGTTGTTATTAAGTTTATTTTATGTGAATAGCAAACAAATAAAAAAATATGTATCCAAAATAGGGCAAATAAATTATAAAAGAAAGTATAGAAAAAAAAAAATTTATTTTAAAAATAAGAAATCTGAAAATGTAAAACAATTACGCAATATGTTTCTAGCTTTTCATGCTAATCAAATATGTAATATGTTTGAATCATAATGGTAACAACAACAAAAAAAAAAAATATATCGGCATATTTAAGATGTTGTAGACAACTTTAATATTAGTTTTGTATACACAGGTATATGTATTGCATAAAATTTTTGCAATAAAAAAGAAAAAAAAAATTAAAAACTGGAAAATTAATGTACCATCAATTGATTTTTCTCAATGCTGTTATTATTTTTCTTATACTATTTTATCTTATAGTTTTGTTTCGGATATAAAGATAGGAAATAACAAATTTTCAAATTATTTTAACAATAATATTATTATTTATTAATCCAGTGGCTTGTGGTTTTATTCGTTCCTATATGAACATGTGTACTGTGAGCATATACAATTCATATAATAATGTTTTCTATTCGCTTTGGAATATTTTAAAGTAGAAATTAGCAAATTTTCTTTGGTATGACTACATGATATGCCTTTGTGAAAAATAATTATATAGGTTTCCTATTATGTCTGATATACTCATATAAATTATGTTGGAGCAACGAACATTAACAAATTGAACAATTGCATTTTTATGAAGCTGGGAAAATTTACGGCTGTAAATGTTTGAAATAAAAAGTATTACCTATTGCCCTGACTTTATTTATAGCCTTAATAATAAGAAAATAACTAAATTAAAAAAATTGAATTCGGCAATAAAATTAAACTGGCTGCAATTAGAGCCTCTGTTTCTCGCCTATGCCATTTCTCGTCGAGGCAAGACTTCTCGACCAAATTTCTTCGAGATCTCGAGAAATCTCGAGAAATGTATTTTAATCATAAAAATATATAGTGAACCTAATTTTTTTAACCGTTGTCAAAATTAAATTAAAAAATCCTGCAAATTAGAATTAGATTTTATTTTTTATCATCAGCAAACCGTACTACGTACTAGATTTAAGATATTTTTATAAATAATTTTACAAAAATTTGTTAAAACCAAATTTTTTTGTATACTAGTCTCGGCGAGAAGAAGCATCATTTCTCGAACAGACGAGATATTAAAAAAATGATACTCTCGCGAGAAATCTCGAGACAGAGGCTCTGGCTGCAATGTATTGAAGCTAAGAAATTAAAAATGAATAAGAAAAAATTGTAAATATTTGAGGTTCCATTACGTTGCAGAATCACAAACTTGTGTCAATCAATTATTTTTGGTTTATTTTTTACTTCTTAAATTTTTGTTTGGTTTTTAATTTAGAAATAGAATTATTTTTAAACTCGAAACAATTTTTGTAAAAATATTTTTTTATCATTTATGAAATTTTATGTGTATACAATTTCTTTAGAAAATATAAATGTAAACTTTCGAAACATGAATGTGGGCATAAATAGTTTACACACTAAACAGTTCAATATATAATTCATTTTGCATATTTTTAGGCGCTTTCTTAACGTAACTTTTTGAGATCTGTAAAAAGGTAATATTAAATAAATATTCAAAGAATAATATTAAATTGAACAGAAATAAAACTGTTTTTTTTGTTTGAATTTTACATTAAAAATAATAATTATAATACTTGTGTTCTTAAACTGTCATGATTAGATCTGCCGAATTATCAGAGCTTTGTTAAGTGTGCGTCAAGGAAGGCATTTGAGTCTCCTTCTACTAACGACATTAATTCATTGATTGCAAATAGTGAATTTGTTATTGAAGAATATATTTTAATGAATTGATTCAACTGAAGACGATTTGCTGGTCAAACAATTTCTCTCTGAACATTTCAAAATTCGCATTTAAAATCGGTACTCGTCATTACTCGAACTTTTAAATTGCGTTATGGCTACATTATAATTATTGTCAAATTCAAACAAGTACTTGCTTTTATAAAACGATGGTTCCAGCAATTCGACGGTACTTTCATTTTGAAACAGCTGTATAACACTATTATTCTACTTCTAAGAAAAATTCATACAGACCGGATAAGGCCTCAGAAATTACTTAAGATTTGTTATCAGACATTTGACTACTGGAGACTCTTGCAAACTTTTGAAGACAGAAGTAGCTGCGATAATAGCTTTAGAACATAAGCTGTCAACAATAGAATTAAATCCCTTTTTCGACTTAATTTTCGATCAATTCCCCATGTTCGTAACACATATCCATCACTATCAAACACCACTGAACAAATTACAGACATCATGAACCAATAAATAAAATTCTTTTGGTATGTAATTAATAAGCATAAAAAGGCCACCAAAGCTCCCTTAATATATTACTTTATAGAAATTGAATTAATTTGCAAATTTTTTCCTTCAAATCCAAGTATTTAGAGAAATTCTATATTTAAGAAAGAAAACTTTTAATTCAATAATAATATGTCAAACTTCTTAACTTAAGTATCATATGGCTAAAACTTTAATCGATAGGCTTTCGATTTTAGTATTATGTACCTAATTGTTTTTTTTTAACAGTTCTACAGATTTAGTTAATATTAATTCAAGAAAAGAAAGAAAAATTCATGTTAATTTCGACAATTAATAATTACAGAACAATTTATTTATATATAATAATGAGTGTGTATATATGTAAGTATTAAAAATAGATACTGCAAAATGAAAATAGCAAAAAAAAAGAAGCTTATTCAGATAAAATTAAAAAAACGATGAATGAAATATTTCTCATTCATGCGATTGCATTTTAATAATGTTAAAAGTTAAAACAAATGTTTTGCAAAATAATAATTTGTATTTTGAATTTGTTTAGTTTTGATATTTTAATTAAATCAGGTAAGTTTATTACATAATGTAAGTATTTTAAATATAATTTTTTTTCATGTTTTTTAAATTTTCAGTTTTTATTTTTTTGCAAAATTTTAAATAAAATGTATTACACGCAAGTTTTTTTTTTTCACTTTCTTGGATAACTTTTTAACATTAATTTTTTAGTTTTGTTTTATCTAATTGACAATAATTTGCATACTATTTTGGAATGCATTTTGAATATGAAATAAATAAAATACTTTGGTGGTCAAAAACTTTAAAATTTTAATTTAATTTCATTATGTAATATATATTGTTTGGACCTAGTTGTTTAAAAATTCAATAAAGACCTAAATTTGTAATGATAACGAGATAATATAATAATATTTTTGTTTGTTCTTCTATTAAAATTTAAATTTGTTATAATAAATGTTTTTACAATTTAATATTATTTCCTGATCTAACCAATTTATAATATGTAGTCATAAACTATTTACATTTATTGAAAAGAAATGTTGGACATTATGTAATTAAAATACTATTTTATTTTGTGATTAAAAATGATAACAAGATCTGATATTTATCTTGTGTCAAGAAATAACATATATAACCCAATCTTTAATTTTAACAATATTACGCAGATGGTCGAGTAGTATGTAAAACTTTTTAATAAACAGTAGGTTTAGTTATTTTTTCTGCAAATTTTTGAGTTAATTAGCTTTAAGATAATAATAAAATTAGTTTAATGGAAAAAAGAAATTCGTTTATGACTGAAATTTGTGTTCGTAGCCATTACAATGATTCTAGGAAAATAACAAAATTAAGCTATCAAAATTGCAAAGTTGTATTATTTTTTTAAACCATTTCAATTCTATATTCTTCTTTCAATTTGTGAACTGAATGTTTGAAACATAATATATCAAATATATTTCACCCAATGATTTAATTTTAAAAAGAAGGAAGCATAAACGGGTCAATTTTTTTTACATATAAAGTAAATTTAAAAATAGTGCAAATTTTATTGCAAAATACATAATATGTTGGTACAAATATATATATAAATATATAAATATAAATAAACAAATTATTGTAAAAAGGAAAATTAAATTCATTATAGCTAGAGGCTTAATATTAATTTATTTAAGCTGTGTCTAACAATATTTTTTTTCTTGTTATGAAAAAAGTTTAGATACATTCGAAATTTTTTCAAGATAACGAAAAAGCGGAAAAGATTTTATTGGCATTGCTTGTTTACATAATTAAAAGGAAATGCATTACAGATACATATGAATTTAAATTGCCCTAGTTGTGGTTTAGCATAAAATTCTTGTAGTTTAACTTGTTATTTCTTATTAAAAATATTTTCTTCAATTTTATTTCATCTTCAAATGGAGGTAAGCCACATTTCATACTTTATGGGATATACATTTTTTTCTTCTAAAACCCAATATCTTCGGAACCTAAATTTTGGGTACTTAGAAACATTACCAACATTTAGGAAACAATTCTCAACCTTTTTTCCCTTTTCTATTTATTCGAAATAAGCGATATATATTTATTTACTAATTTTTGCCAGAAAATGGAGCAGTGGCCTGTATTTAAGTAAAAAATTATATTTAATTTATTTCAATTATCAAAATATATTCAAGCATAATACATTATGAATATACAATATAATTCGACTCAGTTGGTATATAAATTAACAGTATACTGAGTGGTCAACCTGTTTATTTGTAATTTAATATTATACGTTTTATATAACATTATCTTTTAATTTTTAATTTTTAGAGCATGAATAAATTTCACTTTCATTTAGGGGTTTTTAGTCCTCGATTAATGTATTTGCTCTTAAAACCTACATTATAAAATGTATTTTATTTTTAAAAAATCATTTACACATAAAACACGTCATAAAATTATAATTTCCTGGGTTAAAAATTAAGAAAAAAAAAAATTATTTATTGATATGATTAAATAATAATGAAATTGACGCCTTATTTTATTCATTTAGCAAATTTTAGAGATAATTTAATATAATTAATTTAAAAGATTTTTATATGAATATTTAAATTAAATTATGTAAGATGTCAAATACTGGAATATATCTGACCAATAAAATATATTATTTTGACAGATTGGCTAGATGAAATTGTAATAAGATGAAATAATACATATTTTTATTCAGCAATAACATTAAAGTACTTTTTAAGAATATATTTTTGAACAAAGTAGTCGAAAATTTACTACAACTAAGAAAGACCATGCAAAATACTGGTAGCTTTTTTTAAAGATTTTTCTTTTGCAAAGTTAAATGATCATTATAATATATAAAAAGTAAAATTCCAAAATTATTTTTACATAAATTAAATTTTATTAAAAATTAAATTAAAAATTTTAAATTAAAAAGTTTCTCAATTTGAATTAATAAGGTATAATGTATGTATAATGTAAAATGCGGGGTTTCTGGGTGTAAAACTAAGTCAAGGCCATTTTTATCCTATTAAATTATTGAGAGACACTTTTTTATACCCGAAATGATTTTATGTACATTTAATGACCAGTTTGTCTCCTTTCTAAAATTCATCAATATTTTGTGTACTGTAGTGAACCTGATAAATAAAATATACAAAATATATTATTGTTATATTATACTTTTTTGTAAAAGGTTTTCAGCAAAAAAAAAAGAAAGAAAGAACTGCAGTTTAATAAAATTCAGAGAATTACGTATTTGCTGAGTCAATTGCATAATTTTGTTTTTTTTGATATTACTTAATATTATCCATTTTAACTGAAATAATTTTATTGATATCTTTTTTATGTGCAAATAATTTTAAATTTATTTCTACGTTTAGAAGAAAAGAGCAATATATTTATGCCATATTTTGCATCCCTAATTAATTATATCATTTTGTTAAATATTTAATAATTAGAGTCATTGCAAAATTTTTTATAATTTCTAACCGAAAACATCACAAAATCTTTTTTTGAAAGATTTTGAACAAATATAATATGAAATGTCAGAAATATTAAATAATTCTTTGAGCGTATTAAACTTTATATCAAAAATTTATTTATATTGATATAAATTATATGAAGTTTTATAAAAAAAAATATATATTGTACACATAAAATGTAAACAATGCTTGCAATTCCATGATTATAGTGCAATATCATTGAATTTAATCTTTCATTGAGAAATTTCCAAGCTAAACATATAATTTTTTGAATCATTATCGTAAACAAAAAAAAAATTACAAAATCATAAATGTCTTTTTTATTTTTTTTAATAAGACAATCTAAACTAATTATTTGTTGCTATTTCGTACAAACGAAGACATATAATTTGATAAGTGAATTGAATAAAGAGAACATTTAAAAAGAAGGTCTTTTTTTTTGTATATTAATCGCAACAAACAGTTTGCAATATATTTTGTAAGAAATTTTTCGAAAATTTTAAATGTAAATGATTTTCTGATACCACATGAACCTTAAAAAAATTTGCGAGCATATACTTTTTGTATCACATGCGTAACAGGGCGCAAAAGTGATATTTGAAATTTGACTAAGCGTAATATAGTGGGTGAAAAACTAAATTTATAATAATAATAACAAATAATACACTTATTTAACGTATTTTTCAGTTATCTTGGATTATTTACTATTGGTTGATCACATCTGATAAATTAAGTAGTGTATCTAAATCTAGAAAATCTTTTAAAAATGTATAGAATTTTTAGATACCAAAAGGTACAGAAAGTACAGTCAATTGATTATAATTTCCATGACAGTTCGTTACTGAAGAAAAAAATTATTTCGAAAACTGTGCAACTCGTGCATCGTTATCATTAAATAGTTATTTGATTACACGCTTATTTTATCATTAATGATATAAAATTTGTTGCTGTTCTACTTTTTTCCTTCTAGATTTCTTTAATAGATTACGTTCAAAATTTTCACTTATAAAGCTCTAAGTGATCAGACAAAATCAAAGTTTAATTTCAAAACTTACAAACTCGAAATCATTCATTTTCCAAAACTCTGAAAATTCAATATTAAGTAAAAATCTTACAAACTTGAAATCATTCATTTTCCAAAACTCTAAAAATTCAATATAAAGTTGCAAAACTAAAATCTTCAAAGATCATCTTTCTACATCTTTCTTATATGGAATTTATTTTTTCCTTTCTTCTTCATGTCGTCCACAAACATAAAGATACTAAATTTATTTTCCAGACATTTTTTGCATTTTTGTCTCTTGCTTACTCATTTATTAAATTTTTAATAACAATTTTATAATAAAAATTTCATAATAATTTATTTTTTTGATTTATAAACTTAATATTACAACACCTTTTTTAACTAATTATTAAGTGTCTCATCATTGTTTTTTTTTTGGCACAAAACTCAAATTCTTTGTTATGTTGTATTGAAATAAATAGAAAATAAATAGACCATCTCTTTAATTAAGTAAATAAATAAATTTTAATTAATTTTTACGTGGTCACTATGTATAAAGAGTAATTTTTTAAGATACGGCTTTAGTTCCAGAAATATTTAAAATTTTTATTAATACTTGTTACATTGCACACATGTTATCTATCTCATCATATCTTGTTCACTTCGTCACTTTTAAAAAAATAACATTAAAATTTTGCTATTAAATGTTTACTATTATATATGTTTTCCAACAATTCAATTTATGTAAAAACCAGATATAAAAAATAAATGATTTTTGGTGACAACTTGGCTAGAAAATATTTTTTGAGAGAATAAAAGGTTTAAAATAAGATCGTAATGACTGGAACCTAAACACAAATAAAAAAATTATTATTAAAAATATGTACATATTACAATTTATATTTATTACATACCTATATATTTAAGAAAACAAAATAAATATATTATATATATATTTATTTCAATCGGATCTTTAAAAAAAAATTAAACACCAAAAAAATAATTATGCTTAACGTACTTCGAATTAATGGTTGGTTTAATTTTACTAGTAATTTTTTATCAGAAAATTACATTTCAAACATTTAATTGAGACTAAATCAATTGACCTTGGATTAATTTTCATTTGATTAGCACTTTTTTATTGATTGTAATGAAAAGTAATAAAAAAAAATTAAGAAATGGGTTTGTGGCTTAAGTTTTTCGTTTTAAGCTAATTTTATGATAAAAATAATTATGTTACAATTTACTGATTTAAAACTTTAAATATATGAATTAAATTAAATTAATTGTTAGATATTTTAATTTATTAGTTCAAGCATTTTATTTACTTCTTAGTTATTAATTACAGGATTAAAGATGTAAAGATACATAGCTTAAGACTAAACATTTAAGATTTTTCCCGTGACGGCATAATTATTCCCGGAAGTAAACAATAATTATGTAACCTGAACATTTATTTTATGAAATCTAAATAAAAGAGGTGAAAAAATTCAACTAAATATTTCATTTTCCACAGTAATGGAATTAAAACATGTATAATGAATTTATAATATTCGCTATCGTTTTATTGGATTTTTAAACGCACGTAATGATAATAAATTTTTGTTGTTCTCTATGATCAAATCACTTACATATTTAAGTAGCGACAAATTAATAAAAAAAAATTTTGATGCATTTATTATTATGAAATAAATAATACTTGGATTAAAAAAAAAATACTGTAAGAAATGGCATTGTATTTGCCAAATAAAAAATTAATAAAATTAAATATTTAAAAAAATTAACGTGTTAAATTTTTGAAAATTATAGTAATCACTATGTTTAGAATTAATAGGCAAATTAAATTTTCAATTCTTCTTAACAATTGTTAACAATTTGTCTAATCCTGGCGCAAAAGAATCAAATGCTCTCTCTTTTGAAAATACATAATGCCCCAAAATCTCTGTTTAAAATTTCTTTCACTACAAGAGATTTAAAACTTTGAATAATATAGCTTCATTGAGCTTAGCGAAATTTTCTTAAATTTTTAGCGCAGAAATTTTCTTCCATTTCGTAAATTTCCAGAATTTTGAAAATAATAAAGAAGTTAGTTTTACGCTCGAAGTTTTATTGTAATGTGTACACAGTGGTAATAGTATGTTATACGTATTAACCAAAACTAAATGCGTATATTGATTTGTAATAGAAAGTGAAATAATGGACTCTATTATGTAATATTGTTCCCTGATGATAACATTCACTTTGTTAATGTTTTTAACGGCAATAGAAAGAGAATTTTGTTTTTTCTTTTAAATAATGAAATAAATTCACACACATATATTTACTAGTTATCAGTAAATGCTTCTGTTATGGAAACTGAATTTTTTCTTGTGGTTAGAAAAATTAAGTTTTTAAAAATTCCGTTCAAATAATTATAATTTTTTTTTATTTAATATAACATTATCAGAAGACTTTAATATTATATTGCTTGTCTACATTTGGAAAAGCACATATGATTGCCATAAATTATTTTCCGTTGACATTCTTCATGAAATTATTAATGAATGATTACTATAATACATGTATTTTATTTTAAATTGTAATTAACATCAATTTTCACATATTAAAAGTATATCAATTAACAGATCATTAAATAGCAATTTGTTAGAAAAAAATAATTAAATAAATAAGCGAACAAGGAAGATATTTTACTGCAGCTTAAGATTAAAAATAAAATACATATACCTATTTCTTTACTTTTGAAAAAAATAAACAAAAATTAAAGGATAAAATTTGGACATAATATTAAAAGAAGTTCAGAGAACAGACAACAAAAATTAGTTTCATTTTAATTCTATCGAATGAATTATATATTTTTTAAATTTGTTTTTCTTGCATTCTTCCAAGATATTGGAAATTCTAAATACCAAATAGAAATATGCAACTTTGTTCCATAATATTGGAGTAATATCAATGTGCAAAATTATTTACAACGGCTTCGAAGACTTTTATGAAACTATTTTTATACATAAGGGTATTGCGAAGTTTGTTATTTATTTCATTTAAATTTTAATTATCGAATAATTAAAATACACTTTCAAAGATTGAAACATATTTGCATGAAAAAAAAAAAATCTGAAACCAGTTCATAAAGCGTAACTTTTGTTTTCATTTAGTAGATAATTAAATTTATTTTGAAAATCTTTTAATTTTACATAATATTCATAATAGAGGTGTCAATGTATAGACAAACATTATTTTATGAACCAAAGAACCGTCTAACGCTAAAGTATTTTTTCTATACTACTTAAGAGAAGATTTTATTTTCAATATTTCATATGCAAACGTAATTCAAACAAAATTTTACATTTAAAAAAAATAACCAGTAAGAATATCGACATAGGCGAGAGCTGACGACAGTTTGTCTGATTAAAAGAAATATTACGCTCATATATCAAGAGTCCATCGGTGTAAATTCTGGAGATTATTTATTTTCGTTATAAAAAAATTTCTCTTCTATAATTTCTTAAAAAATATTCTGCATACATGCGTTTGCAAGTTTTATTTTGATATTTAATAGAATAAGATTTACCCTAACAACATGTATTATCTGTACACATCTTCATTATTCTATTCAACTCTTCTCTGCAATTTTTAGAGGAAATTGAGCTTCTAATATTTAATTACAATTAAAAAAAAAAGCTATTGATTTCAAAACATATGTAAATATTATAAAAAAAAAAAAAATGCTAAGTATGTATACATATTAAAATATTATTATTACAAAATGTTTTTATTAGATATATCATTTATAATCTTTATTCGCTCAATTCTGTAGTTTTTATTCATTACCTAATATAAACAATAATAAATAAATGCAATTGCATTTGATGCTTGATAAAATTCAAATTAAAGGTAAAGCAGTAACAGTTAACAGCAGCAATACTTGTATCAGCAGCAACAATAACTATAATGTAAAACTACACAATAATGTATATATAAAATTTTTCTTTTGTGGCTGCTTTTTGAATAAAAATATTAAAATAAAATTGTATTAAATTTTAACATGTGCTGTGCGTATATAAAAATAAAAAATAAAAAAAAGAATTTTACTATCTATGGAAGGAAAATTCGTTTAATACTGTTGTTGTTTCTTTTCTTTTTTTAAACATTTTTCGTATAAAATAAGATCACCTAGTTTTATGGACATCATAACCAAAATAACCGCCGTGTTGAAGTTTTCAATTTGTGTTTAATTCTTTAAATAAATACTTTTAATTTTTTATATTAAATAATGGCCACCCTTAAAATTTTTGTAAGTTTTATGGAATATTTAACAAAAATACAATATAATTTGAAAATTGGAGTTTAAAAAAAATAAAATTAAGAAAAATAAAAAAAAAAACCAGTGAAGGGCTTAATTTTAAAAGCCTCCCAATATAAACAAAACTATAAATAAATAAAAATTAATATATAACAAATGTAATTTAAAATAATATGCATTATTTTAAAATAATACAAAAGTAAAATTTAATTCAAAAATTTGTAAAAATTCAATTAATAAAGATCAACAAATTGTTTGGATAAAAAATTAATTTTTGGTTATAATATTGGATTAATATTTTGTTAAATTTTACTAAAATCAAAAACATAAAGAAAAATATTTGATAAGGAAAATAAAATTTTTAGAAAATATTTTAATAAAATTGCAAGAATTTTAATTTTTGAGTTAATCCAAATATAATTCAATATACAATTTTTGTACAATGTGGATAGTTAGAAGTTTACCTTATTTTTGAGTTGAGAAATAATATTTTTTGACTTAAGATCTATTCAGCTCAGTTGAATTTGATATTTTTTTCAATCTTTCGTTGGCAAGCTTTGGTGCGACCTTTTTTCGTACTTTGCCAAAATGTTAACAAAATTTTATGAAATATAATATAATTTATTAAAATTAATTATAAGTAAAAGTGTAATTAAAAAAGCTGAGAATATAATGTTTCCTTAATATTAATAATTTTACTTTATGTTTATTTCCAGGTTCTTATAAGTTGTCTAGCTGTTGCATTTTCTGCACCCGCGCCAGGTTTTTTCAATAAACATCAGTAAGTATTAACAATTATTTATTAAGTTAATAATAATTTTTGAATTAATTTATTTATCCATTGTTTTTTTTAATTCGGATATTCGAAATAACAAGGATAAGGTATTTCAGAAACTGTGAGGAATATTTTATTTAAATATAAAATTTAATTATTGAATTATTTAAAAAATGCTTTAAATTTATATTAATCTAATGCATAATGTTAAGGGTTCAATGCAATGTATTCCTAATGTTTTAAGTTATTTAATCTAAGCTTATATCTACAATGTTATATTTCTCTTTTATAAGTTCAAAATGAAATTATATATAACCGATAAAATTATAATAAATTTTTCATCCACCCAACAAAAAGATTTTTATATCTATTTTTCTTTGTATATTTATTACTCAGGAAATACTAAGTTGGCGCCTTTTTTTCTTTGAAGTAATCGAATTATTTTTTTTGATTACTTTTCCTTATTTTCCTGTTACCTTTAACAATTTATTATAACAGTGCCTGTCTCTTTTAACATGATATTAAATGTAGTGCCATGGTAGTGTATTTTCTTAAAAAATAAATTATCTGTAATTATAATCAAATTAGTTATTTAAAATATTTAATTTAAAAAAAGTTAATCGTCATTATATTAAATTTTATAAAAATATTATATTTGCAATGCATATTACTATAAAATAATGGAATACAATATACAGAGATTTCATATGTGAAGTAAGACGAAAAAAAATTTTATTAAGAAAATTTAAAACAGAAAATTTAATTATTATTATTTAACTGTTACAAGTTTTTAACGTTTTACTATTTTTTTTTGTTGTTGATATTGTTGCAGTTTTCCTTTATTGTGCAATGATTTAACCTGTCCATTACACTTTGTGAATTAAAATATTACAAAATTTAGATATAAAAATAAAAAAAAATTTAAAATTAATATTGAAAATAAATACACTAAAATCTATCAATTACAATTTTTGCCAACAGTTAAGTTAAGTTAAGTTCGTGTACTTTTTTTTTTTTTTTTTTCAAAATTTCATATAATTTTAATTCACTTTTTTGTAAATATGTATGCTCATTGAATTTCAATAATTGTTTTTGAATCAATCAACATATCATTTAAAGCAGAACAAATTAACTAATTTTAACCAATTATTTGTGTAAACAAAACATGTATATACAAAACTGAAAAATTAAATTGATATTGTTGTTAAATTTATTTTTTGCTAGAAAATTACTATCACTTTCATTTTGTACTTCTCAATGTGTTAACATTATAAATAACATTGTAATAATATTCCATTCAAACAGCTCTATTTAATATAAACCTTAGAAATCAAGCTTAACTTTCTATTTACCACTTACGCAACTGGGTTATAAATGTGACAGGTTGTAATATTTAATTAGAAAACCATGAAGAAGCAGAAACACTCCCCTTCTTTACATGTTCAGTTCGACATAATTTTATTTAATTTTTTACATATTTTGAATCTCAGACGAATCAACGAATATTACAATATTTTCTTTTTTTTCCAGTGAACACCACATAATTCATGTTCCAATTAATTACCATACATTCCATCATCATCATGTTGAAAAAATTCCAATTATTAAACATGTTCCAATAATCAAACATGTTCCAGTTTATAAGGAGGTTCATGTACCTGTTTACAAAGAAGTTCATGTTCCTGTTCATCATCATCATGATCACCACGAACATCATGCAGAAATTATTGAAGATAAGGGTTGGCACGGTGGTTGGTATTAGGATTCTTCTGAAACTTAGATCACTTGTAAATCTATGTTTATGTTCTCTTTTGTTAGTTTAAAGAAAACTTAAACAGAACAGTTTTATTACATGGAAAAAAAATGAAATCAAAGATTTATTGTAATAAAGTGATTAATTTGTGCCTTAAAAGCTTTAAAAAAATATTCTGAAGACTCCAAACAAAAAAAAAAATTAAAAATTGTACAAATATTTTTCTCTTTTTCTTTTTTCTATTGTAAATAGAATACATTTTATAATTATATGTATATATATATTTTTAATTATTCAATCTTATATAATATTATAAAAAAAAAAAGAAAAGTCTGTTAACTCATAATTAAACAAATTTGTAAAGTTTGATAAGCTTTTCGTTAGATATTTTCTGGATAAGATGATGGATATGTTTTATCTGTTTAAAATTTATAATATTGTTAGATGTTTAAATTAGAAAAAAAAATGTTTATTGTAGTTTGTAATAAAATCAAATTGTAATAAATTTTGTTTTAGTTTAAACCATTTGTTTTATTCCACGATTGAGTATAATTAGTATTATTGTCTTTTAATATTGTCTAAAGATTTAGGGTTATTTTCCTTCTAGTTTAACATTGGTGTTATTTGTATGGCAGTTATCGTTTTAACTATGACTTAATATAATTTTAATAACATGTTTATTAATTTTTTACAATAAGGTGCAAAACTTGTGAAAAAATTATTTTTTACTGATTAACCGCATTGAATTACTTCTAGATTTTTATGTATTTTTCTTTTTCTAATTTTACAGTTCTTATAAATTTTTAAATAAATTATGAAGGTTCCTTTTTAGAAAGTAAATTAAACCTTTTTAACAATGAGAACTTACTGAATAAATTTTACAAAAGTATTATTTTTCTTTAAAATGCCTCAATATGGTTGTTAAAAATCTGTATCGATTAATAATATGTATTGACAAATTGTGTTAAATTGATTTCCCTAATGCAGTTTATAAGTTTCTTGGATGCGAAACCCAAAAATGTAGTAGTAAAAGCAGGTTCCTAAACAACATATTTTTATATATTGATGTCTAAACTAAAGTAATAAATTGTATACTAGCAAAATTAAATAAAAAGAACTGTATCTATCGATATTGTAGAAGAAACTAATATTCCCGCTTTTGGCGCGTTCATATTTTTTTCTCATAAAAAATAAATGTACTTTATGTTACACCGTAATTCAACTTAATTACATAATGAAGGCAAATATAAAAAATTGTTCAATTACCACATTTAACTAAACCGATACAGCAGCGTAGAAATTTTAAATAAAAACTATCTTTTTCACAAAAAACTTTAAATAAAATTGCTCAGTTTTGATGGTTAAATAAAAAAAATTAATATATTTTAAACTAATTTATTTTCAATTTCATTGGTATCAAATAAGTGATGGCAAAGTTTTAATTCCTTTTCGAATATTTGAAAAAAATTCTCAAAGAAGATAATCTGATAATCTACACATTAGTTGTAACCACAAAATGTTGAATCATAGTCGTGTAAAATTTGTTTGTATTTTATAATTGAATATCTGAAAATAAACATGACATTTAGATATAAGTCAAACCATTCATGAAAATTAACGATTTACGTACTCTTTAAATGATAATGTGAGAAAAACAGAATGTATGTAATCAAACATATTATTTTATTAAAAGAATTAATTATTAAAATTGTTAAAAAAACAATTTTTTATTCAACTATTCAAGAAGTTTCGGTCTTAAGTCTTTTGTTTTGGAATATTATGATAAAACTAGGTATTTAAAAATTATTAAAAAAAGGAATGGTTATTGAAATAATACGTCGAATTTGTATTTAATATAAATAATTTTCTTAACCTATATGTTTTATATTGTGGTTATTTCGTAAAATAAAGAAAAAAAAACCGAGAAACCAATAACGACTATGAAACACTATCATTTTACATTCATGTTGTAAGATGATTTGAAAAAAAACTGGAAAAATCAGTTAAAAATTATTAAAATAAATTTATATGATAATTTAATACGATAAATTTATAACTCACAGGCATTTTTAATTATTTTACTAGACCAATCACAATTTTGAAAATTGATTTGTCTTACATAATTTTACGTAATTTGCAATTTTTTATAGCTAAAACTGTTTGGTGTTTAAAACTACAATTTTCATAAAATTATTCAAATTGTAATTATTTAAAAAAAAATTTATTTAAATTGGTTTATGGGTCAGTAAATTGAAAATGAAGTATAAATCATTTTAATTTGGAGATTTTATTGTATTACATTTTTATTGCAAACATTATAACTGATAAATTATTTGTAAATTTAATATTTTTCAATGACAAAATTGCAACAAAATTAAAATTTATTATTTTTGGTTATCATTTACTGTATTTTTTTTCCCCAAAATGTTTACAAAAATAAAATGTAAAAATAATAATATAAAACCAAAAACATAAATTTAATTTACTGTAACCAAGGGATTATATAAAAATAATGCGCCGGTATAAGTTGCAAGTAAGTGCATCGCAATATAACATTAATATAAATGTTATGTAATGCGCGTTATGTTATTTAAATGTGCTAAATTAAATAATAAAAAAGTTCATAAACGAAGTCACTGAAATATAAGAAATGAAATAACAATCGAGTAATATATCTCAGTTTATAACAGCTGTAGTAAAATTATAAAAATTCGAAGAAAATAGAACTTATTTGCAATCAAAGCACATAGGGGTAGAATGTATTGGTAAGGTATTTTTTAAATGGAATGTTTTATTAAACCTAATATTGGCAAGAAATATGATTGGTTTTTTTTTGGATTAAAATAACTATTTAGTTTGGACAAATAATTAATTACAGTTTACAGAAATAAATATTTTTTGCTCTATTTTTAGAAGCAATCACCATTAAAAATTCACAAATAATAAATTTTTATTTTTCTAATTTTTTGCTGTATAATGTGGAAATGAAATTCAATAAAAATTATTGCATAAAGAAAAACTTTTATATCAATGAAATTTTCAAGTTTTCAAGTTCAAGGTTGTATAACAATTTTTATTTAGGATCTAAATATGTTTTACTAAACTACTATATAAAGCTCTATCAAATTTATTTACTTGAGCTTAAAGTTGTATTTTTTTTTATATTTAATGGCATATTTTTAGGCTCTTTAAGATTTTTATCTTTTACTATAGATATCATTGTATAAATGTATAGTATACTGTATATATAATACGCTCAGATATAAATATAAAACATATTTGCTTAAAAAAGAAATATTTTAATTGAATATTATACTACACAAATTGTTATTATTTTTATTTTAATTTAGTGATTTAACATTAATTTGGATTTGGTATGATATCATTTTACATTTATTAATGCCGCTCATTATTTTTGAACGCATATTTTTTTTCCGCATAAAACGATTGTGCATTAAATTTATCGGCAAAATGATAAATATGTAAAATTTTGCTTTTAAATATTTAAATCAAGTACTTGTATAATTTTAATAATGTAAGAATATAATCAAAGTATTGCATAAGTTTTGCATAGAAAATAATGAGTTTTTTTTTATAATTTAAACTAAATTTTAAAAAAAGTAAAAATATTTAATATAATTTTTTTGTTGGAATTAAGTGTGCCTAGTTTTCCAATTGGTTTCCTTAAATTAAATTAATTTTTTTTTCTTAAGACAATTGGATCTTTCTCATAGAGTTACTTCGTGCTTAAATTTTTAATAGTTTGAGTTGATTTGAGCTTAGATAAACTGAAAAAGTTGACAAGTTGAGAAGCAATCAAACTTTGTTCTTATATTTAAATTGTTACATTTTCTTCGACAAGGATTAAACTAAGTTAAAGTGCTTGAAGAAAGCTTTTAACGTAACGAAGAATCAAAATTTATTTTTTTTTGGACACAAAGGAATGAATGCTTTACATAAAATTTATCTTAATTTGTATAAGAAAAATAAATCCAGGAAGAAACTAAATTGAAATTTATATGATCGTACACACAATTAAATAGTTATATATTTTGTTGTTATTATCAGACAAAATAAATTTAAAACTTGAAAAATCATAAAAAAAATTGCGCTCATCTTAAAATAATGGTATGTACGTAATCTAACATAAAATTGCATAATAAGATGCGAATGGTATTGCAGTCCATATTATATACAATGTTTTTGTTTGCTTGGAGGGACATTTATTTTAAAATAATAGTTATTCAAAAAGAGGTTTATATTATTTTTGCAAACTACTAGATATAATATAAAAATGTTAATATTAATTTTATTTAATTTAAAATTGTTATTGACGTCTTTATTATCAAAACTGAGCTATAAAAAATTTCAAATGTCAAATTGATCGTGATGCAAAATATACAGTCCGACAAATTTAAATTATCACATTCGATGAAAAACTTAAATTTTTTTAAAATTATTTTCATTAGAAACTATTTTGAAAATTTATTTTTAAATTGGTAGAGGTTTTCCTTTCTTAAATTTTCTAAATATCAACTTCTACTTTTAAAACTTATATTTTTTCGGACATTTTGGTGAAGGATTACCCAAATGACTATAGTTTTCACGATAAATATGCACAATTTTTATTGTTATTTAATTTTTACCCACTCACATAATAGTGAAATAAGCACCTTACAAAGGTTTTTTTTTTTTTTAATTTATTCCATTCTTAGATTCAACAATAGTTTTATATGTGTAATACAATTAATTATTTCTTTGTTTTATGTTAACTTGTAATCACAAAGATGATGTTATTGTAAGTGAAAGTATATAAATTCCTTATGTTGAAAAAAAATAAAAATAAGATACACAAGTTGTTATATATTTATTTTCATTTTCCTTAAAATTTTCCCGCACCTGAAGAATAATTTGATTAATTTATAATGAAATCCATTGAAAGCAATCTCAATATGTAAGATACTATACACAGTATGGAGTTTTTTTTTTTAATGAACTGTGTCACTAGACAAGGAAGTTTTGTTTGAAAAAAAAAAAATCACCACAAGGTTCGAAGATAATAATTTTTGTTTTTAAATTAACTAAGGTATGGGTTTTTTAAGGCATAAAAATTGTTAAAATGATTTAGCGTAGGTATACATGTAAATGAATTAGGAAATGATCCTTAGTGAAGATTATACAATTTTATATGAATGAAACACCTCAAGACATGTTTTCATAATGTAAACAAATCTAAAAATAATATCTTTTTTTTATAATCCAAAATTGATCACTTGAATGATTTCGAAACAAATTGAACCAATAAATTTAAATTTTATAACACATATATCCATGAGCTATAAAGGGTTTCCTGTATATTATATATATATGTATATACTGATGTATATTTGATGCACAAAATAAATATTATAAAGATAGATAAAATTATTTGAAATGCGGAATAAAATTTTCTTTTATATATCTTTTCTTTGGCTTCCTGGGTTTATATGACTGACAAAAAAAAAATAAATAAGAAAAGGTTTCCTTCTTTACAGGTGTTTTATTGTGTGAAGAAGCATATTTGGATTTTTTTTTTTCTGTATAGTATATTTTGTATATTTATATGCAATAAACTATATGCAGTCAAGTGCGAGATTATGTTATTAAAATTCAAGAAATTTCTTAATGGACAGAAATATTTAAAAATAAAAAACAGCACGTTTTAGTCAAAATAAAATCACCTGCATTATTAATCTTGTGTTAAATTGAATATATATATCTAAAAATTTGAGACTTAATTGCCGTTAAATTGTATTTTATTTTTTTTGTAAAACATGTGTTAAAATTGTAAGTAAGTAATTGAAGAAGCTTATTAAATATATTTAATTAAATTTTGATCTTAAATGATGTATATTTAAACAACCTGGGATTTCAATTATGCATAACATAAAATTTTTTCTTTTGTTATATGAAAATTAATCAAGAGATAGGATTCTTTAAAATAAAATCATATAAAGTTTTCCTTATTACATAAAGTTATGTAAAGTTATAAAGTTATGTTGACATCTGTAAAAATTTGAATTTCCCTTATTAAACAAAAATTAGTTTTTTTCAAAAAAATGCATGAAAATCAGATGTCATAAAAGTGTCACGTACATCGTTTTTAATGTCCTATTTGTTTTGTTTTTATATTTTTTGAAATACAATTATAATATAGTAATCATCTTAAACACAAACGAAAAAAAAAAACCAAAATTAATCAACAACTTAATTTTATTTTCATTGCTAAAATTATAATTTTGTAATGTTTAATTAGTAATTTTGACACCATGTGAATAACTTTGAAGACTAGGGCAAATTCAAATAGAAATCTTACAACATTACCTTATTATTAAGTTCATTATCATTGTTATTAACAGAAAATATAATACTTTAGAGATTTTGTATTTGCCAAAAATTAACGTTAATAAAGATGTGTAAATTATTAAAAAAATATTTTTGTCATTATAACTTATGACGTGTACGTAATACAGAAATAAGCTGTCCCCATTAAAAATATGCATTAGTATTATATTGCAATGCTTGTTAACTCTTTATAAAATTTTTTAGAAGTCAAGTCCTAGCATAAAAAAAAAATTCTTAAAAGAACAACACAAACACTTAATTCAAGTGAGATAAATTGAAAAATTGACACAAATTCAAGTCCGAGGTGGGAATCGAACCCACGACCGAACACGCCGTATGATAATGGCAATACCACTACACCATGACGGCCGACTAAACCCGTAAAGTTAATTTACGAGTTTGGGCAGCAAAAAGTTTGTAAAACCATTAAAAATTCTACCACGACAGTTATAGCCTTTATTTTTATTCAGTATATTTGTAATTTAATTTATTTAATTTATTTTCTTTAATTATATGTTTCTTAAAAACTTTTAATATAAATTATACATATTTTTCTAAATTTTAATATTTGATTTCCGGAGCTAAAACAATAATTCAAATATGTAAAATGAAGTAAACACAATATAATTATAATTCTATATATAATGCTAATTTTATTTATTCAAAAAAATATTATTGGAAAAGTCATTGATTTCCATTGCACTCTGATATTGTTAAGAAATATTTTAAGTTTCATAAACTTAAAATTGTTGTTTTTTCATTTTTATTTTACAAACATTGCAATTAACCTTAAACCAGATTTCGAGTGTGAAGAGCACTCAAATAATTAAAAACATAAAGCAATATTTGGATTTCACTACTTTTTTAATTTTTTTTATACATAGATCAATGGTATATGTGATAAACAATCCCAAAGCTACTGTTATTTTATTTAGAAATATTCATGTTTATGTTGAATTTAAACACAAAAACATTTTGATTTCCTGAATAAATTTTCTTTTACATTTTATACTCAAAATTATTGTAATTTACTTGTTATTTAACTATTATAATTGTTATAAGTTAAACAAATCGTTATGGTGAAGATGATCATCCTTAAGTTTGTAGAAGATTTAAAAAAGTATTATCTAAAACGATTTAAGTATTTTACTATTTTACGTATAAAGTATTAGTTGAGTTGGGGGTGTATCTTAACACCACTGCACTTCAAGGCAATAAATTGCCATGAAAACTTTACCATCACTCTCACATACATGCTAATATGAGAGGAGCGGGCTCGGTAAGAAGCATGCAATGGAAAATTAATATAACCACCAAACGATGCTTAAATCAAGCATCAGAAAAAAAAAAAGCCCTATAGAAAAAAAAAAACATTAAACACTAAGAACAAGTTTCGTTTCTGATAAATAACGAAATCACTAGTGACATAACACATAACACAAAGAATAGTTTTCCTAGTAAAAAAATTTAAAGGAAGAGAGTGAATATTAGAAGAAAGAGTAAATATTAATTAAAGTCTTCCAGTGTTATTAGAGAAAAAAGAATTAGTCTTTAAACCAGCTTTAAGGGATGCCTTAGAGATATTAAGGTCAAAAACATGATGATTTTTATTAGCAAAAGCAAGCATTCGAGAAATGGGATCATTGCATCCATATTCGGTTCTATGGTAAGCAACTTCAAATAAGTTAGTATTACGGAGGCTTCTGGTATTAACTCGAAAGTTGATCTTCTCCAGAATAAAAGGAGAAATAATTTCACCAATAATAATTTGATGAATGAAAACAACATCAGCAAATTCACGTCTGTCTTGAAGAGATTCAAGCTTAATGAGATTTAAGCGCTCTCTATACGGTGGAAGGATTAAGTTATCTTCCCAGGGAAGATGCCTCAATGCAAATCTAAGAAATTTTTTTTGGACGGATTCGACTCTATTGATGTCGACAGAAAAAAAGGGTGACCATACTTGAGAGGCATATTCTAACAATGGTCTTACAAGAGATGTAAAAAGAAATCTAGTAATAAATGGGTCACAAAACTCTCTTGACCAACGTTTAATAAAACCTAGAGTGGAATTTGCTTTATTTACAATTGAATTAACATGTGGTTTAAATGTCAATTGGTAATCACATAAAATGCCGAGATCTCTAACTTCATTGACTCTGGGAATAAGAATATTATTAAGTGTATACTGAAAATTAATAGGATTTTTTTTCCTTGAAAATGATATATTTTGACACTTAGACACATTAAGAAGAAGATTATTCTTAATACACCAAAGGCCAAAGCTATTAAGGTCAGTTTGTAAGAGATTGCAGTCTGAAGGACTAGAAATTTTTTTAAAAATTTTCATATCATCGGCATAAATGTTATGATCGCTATACGAAATGATGAGTGAAACATCGTTAATAGCGATCACGAAATCAAGTGGACCAAGATGGCTACCTTGAGGCACTCCAGAAGTATAGCTGTGTATGTTGTAGATATTGCAGAGCGAAATTTGACCTGATAATCCCGAGGACCAAGCCAAGATTTTTTCCACTCAATAAAAGAATATGGGAAACCATACGCAGCCAATTTAAATAAAATAATCTGATGAGGAAGAACATCGAATGCTTTGCTAAAATCCGTGTATACGGAATCAGTCTGAAAACCTTTCTCCATGTTATCCCTATAAGTTGAAGTAATTTCTATAAGATTGGTAGTAGTAGACCTACCTTTAAGAAACCCATGCTGATTATCAGTAATAAAATTCTTGCAATAAAAATGTATATCTTCAGAAATAACAGCCTCAAAAAGCTTAGGAATTGAAGAAATTTTAGCTATTGGACGATAATTTAAAACGTCAGCTCGGCAACCTTTCTTGAAAACGGGTATGATATATGAATTTTTCCAGATTTTCGGAAAGTAGCCGGTTAATAAGAGATACAGAAAAACGCAACCCTATAGCTATTCAAAAAATCATATTAAGAAATCATTTGTATGCGATTAAGCGTATAGAATTCAAAATTTTTATTAAAACAATTTTTTATTCAACTTCAAATAAATTTATTACAATCAAAAATTTTGCTCTTTAGAAAATCACCATACTTTATAATTAATTATTCGCCATAGCAAGTTATTATATAAAAACTCACTGGAATTTATTTATTTGTGTATTTAACACCTATATACTTTTTTTTTGACAAAATAAATGCAAATCATCGTCAGTGAACCAATAATTTACAAAATTAAGTTGGAAATAAAATTTAATTCAAATATAAATGAATGTTGGTAACATAAAAAAAATTTGACAACAATAAGAAAACGAAATGCTTAAGTTACAAACTTTTTGCAATCAAATTATTTGGAACTCTGTAATTAAAAAATAATAAATGAAATTAAAATTATAAATATTAAATATGTAAATGGTAAAATAAACAAAAATATTTTGCAAAAACTAAATCTTTTGCCAAGCATCTATGATATTGTGAATTTTGTATTAGAATGATGTAATTTTCTTTATATTATATTATGGTCTTCTCTATATAATACATAGATTTATAAGTATGTAAATTATTTTTTTTATTTTATTTTTTTTACATATCTGCAATTATAATAATATTACATGCTTAACACCTGTTCTTATTTATTTTTGAACATTATAATTAGCAAAAAGTAATATTGTTTGCAAAAATTATAAAAATAAATTTTTGTAACATAATGTTTAAACAAAATAATAATAAAGAAAAACTAAATACTTGAAACACAAACTTGATGCAATTGATTTAATCGGAACTCATTTGAATTACTTGCAAAATGTTCACACTAGAAATAAAAATAAAATATAATAAAAGAAATTAAAACTCATCTTCATGTTGGGTAAAATGGAAATAAAAATATTTAATTCAAAATATATATTATTTACCAAATTATTTTCAAGGAAAACATCTCTTACTATTATTTTTAATTTCCCTTTAAAATATAACCGATGTAATTTTACTGATGCATCGTAATGATAATGTTTCGTTTTTTTTTTCTGTTTTATTTTATTACCTAAAATCGTTATTGTTCAAGAAAAAATTAGTATGTGATGGTGAACTTGAATGGTATTTCAGTTTTAATTTTTTAATATGAAATTTGGTAAAAGAGAATATTAAATCAAATCTTTATTTTGACTTTTTTTTTTCAATTTTACCAAATTAAAGTACTATGACATCTTACTGACTAAACTAGGATGGATGGTCTAGTATTTTCATTTTGAATACAGGAATTTTGTATAAAAATCATTTTCGTAGAAAAATTCAGAAGTGCGGTTACAGTCTGAACTTATAAAATGGATTATAAATAATATTAGTTCTTCAAACAGACAATGAAAAATATATTTTTAGCTCATTTTTATTTTATAAAAAAATATTTCGTGACGACGTTATTTTAAAATAATAATAATAATAAGAATGGTGTTATTAAATATTTTTTTTTGTTATTAAGTGAAGCTTATATGTCTGGGAAAGTCATAAATACGTACACAATTTTCTTGTTGTTAAAAATAAAAAAACACTTTTACTTTTTTTTTATCTTAAGAAATAATTACATTTTTTTTCTTTTAAATATTTCCAGAAATTCCCAAATCTTTTTTATTAAATTGAATAAACAATCACAAAAAGTATGCATATGTATATATTTTAGAAATACATATTTCACAATATTTTTTCTTTGGACTTTGGATTTTTTAAATTGAATTTTTTTAAAGCGTACATGAAAATGTATCAATTTGTTCAGATGTCTATATATTTTTATGGACTTTTAATTGTTAAATGTTGAAGTTTAATGTAACTATTAAATTTTATATCTTTCTTTCTTCAATGAAATAATATTCAAAATCGAAATTCAAATAAAAAGAAAGAGCTTTGCACATTTCAATAATAAACTTATGATATTTAACCTCAAAGTTTCCACACCTCAGTAATTCAATGAAAATCATTTTTTTTACGTAACTAATTTAATGGATATTTGTATGACATTCCAAGCTTGTTTTTGAAATTATATTCCACTCTTTTACTCTATTATAAATTTAGTAATTATATTGAGTATTGTTTTGACATAATAATAATGTTCTGTTTTCTTCAAGTTTGACAAACACGTCCTGGTTTCAACAAGAATTTTTTATTTGAATCTATACTCTATTAATTTATAAAATGGTAAAACAAACTAGTTATTTAAATATCTCAAATTTACTATGTCCTTGTTTTTGGAACTAGAATTCTTAATATTTAATTTTACTATATAAATGTATTAAACTTAAAAATATTAAAATTTTATTATCATATCCTATTTATATATTTAAAGGTGTAATTTAATGATGTAAAATATTGTTAAAAAAAAATAAATATATGTTTACGGAGACATTACATTAATTTTATCATAAAATTGAAAACTTTATTGTCCACAAAAATGTTAAAAAAAAAAATTGTTTTTTTGATTATCTTGATTTGCTATTTTTTTTTTTTTCAAAACTGTACAAAACTAAAAGTAATCACATGTAAATGACCTTCAAAGGAAAGCCGTTTAAATATACATACACTGTACATAATTTGGTTTTTTTTTTCTTAAGATAATATTTGATTATTACAATAAATTTAATTGGAATTTATTGAATATAAAATATTAAAAATAACATAAAAATAATCATGAACATATTAAAGTTATGTGGTCATAAAAAATAGCAAATATAAATAATATAGATAACTTTCGTTTAGTTGATAATTTTATTAAGTATATGCCTACATATACGCATGGATAATTCTTATTGCTAAACTAAGATAGCGGAAAACAATTAAAAACTAAATCAGTTAACTGAATTTCACTCTTAAATGTTAAGAAAATTAGCACAAGAAGATAAAATATACAGAACCAAATGTATATGAATATATAAAATTCGTTTTCTGCATAACGATTTAAAGTACAATAGCTAGCCCTCTAAGAATAGATCTAAATGTATACATATGTATAATGTATCCATGCTAAGATTTAGTCTCAAAGAGAATGAAATTTTTTTTTTTCAATTTTTACTCATACATTAAGATCGACGTTTAAAGCAAAAACAAAAAAATAATTTATTTGAAATTTTCACTATTTTCTAACTTACAGTCTGTTCACTTATTAGCGATTATTGAAAAAATTGAAATCAGATTAATATTCCAGGTTTTTTAATTTGTGAACGACACGATTTTACTGCTGGTATTTGAAAAAATGAAATAATTTCGTCCTAAACCCGTTCACAAATTCAATTTTACTTTTTTAAATTCTACAAAGGGAAATTTTAAATTTCCCATAACAAACTGAATTTGTAGGTCTACTTTTAAGTGAATTCAAAAACTAAAATTGTATAGAAAAGAAAAAAGCGGCAAAAATGGGTAAGAAAATTCAGTCGGTCACGTATTATTATAAGTTTTTGATTTCAGTCAGCCAAATATTATTTAATAAGTAGTTGATTTTAGCAGATTATACAGAATGCAGAAAATTACGTCCTCAATTTAGAAATTGTGACATTTGTCTTACAGAAAAGGGAGATTTCTTTTTTTTCAATCGTTTAATGAACAGACTCTTAATGCCTTATAAAATGAAGTATATCAATAAATCAACAAACTTTCGAAAATATTTTTAAAAAAAATATAATATAACAATTTTTAATATAATATTGTCAAAATATTACAAAAATTTTTGAAATTTCTTTACTCTATGATCGGCAATTTTTTTCGTAATGACTTTTTTGTTTTCTATACAATTACTCGTAAATTGGAAACTAGATTACAATCTATTCAGGAAATAAAATATTTTGTTCATTTTATTATTCATTGAAATATTATCTTTGTAGAAAAAAACAAGACAACAAAAAGTGTTACGATGAACGTTAAAATATGTATAATAATCAAAAATCGCCCACGATTTCTTGTCACTAGAATTAAAAAACGTGATCCAGTCAGCTACTGCATAATTATTTCTTTAAAATAATATAAAAAAAAAATACAAGAAAAGATATAAACAAAATAAAAACAAATGAATGTTGATAAAATAATATGTACAACGATATCTTATGAAGCCAACGCGAGCTTAGATAATTATTTCAAATAAATTCATGAATGACATAACTTTGGTTTTCAATTGTATTTTTCAATTTCTTTTTTCATCTTCTTCTTTTTTTTTTTATTTCTTTTTACTTACTATAAAAAAATATATATTTATATATATAAAAAGGTAAAATGAGGGCATTTCACTTTCAATTTCAGTTCTGCAGTTTTTTTTTTTTTTTTACACATTACCGTTGTAGAAAATTGCATTAACTATGTTTTGATATTGCATTTTTTTGTTGCATTATTATTATTGATATAAAATAAAAAGGTTAAATTATTTTGAATTGAAAATAGTTTTGTCTCAATGATAGTTATCAAGTATAAATATTATAATCAATTTTTTTTTTATTTATTGTAGGATATATTTGAAGTTTTTATTGACATTGGATAAAAAAAATACTATCATACCGTTCAATTGTGAGTTATTGTAGAAAAAAGCTTTAAAAAAGGTTTTAAGACTCACTTACTCGACAAGAAATGGAAATAACAATACATATTATCCTAAATGTATTTAGCAATTAAATCAAAAACTTTGAGCCTGATAAACTAATTATGAACGAGGCTAAAAGTTAAATAAAATTTCTGACAATTTTGCTTAACGTTTTGTTGATGTTAATCAATAAACAGAAGTGTTATGCGAAATTTTCGAGTTCCATATAAAATAAAATTTGTATATATATTATAAACATTTATAAATCCTTAATATACTAATTTATATACTTATCCTTCAAAAAGAAAAATTTCAATGAATGAAATTCAATGTTATTGAAAAAATATTTGAACTTATTATGTTCTTTCAACAATATTTCATATCTATTTAATAATTATATACTCATTCATTTATTTTCATTTTTCATACATAAAAATTGGCGCTTCCAACATAAATTAAATAATTATGTGCACAAATGAATGTTATTTTAAATTTAAAAATCCATCAATCAACTAAATTATGAGAAATTTATTTTATTACTATGATTATTATAATGGCGATGAGTAAAATGAAAAAAACTATAATAATAATAAAATTCATATTTTTGACAGTTTGAATATACATAAATAATAAATAAAGAAATGTAAATAATTGAATTAGACACATCAACACATAATTGAAGAATGATGATTGCTTTGAATTCTACTTTTTATATAATATGTTTTAAGTTGATTTTATTTAATTTAGTATTTATTTTGAGTTGAATTGAAATAAATATCACTGCTAGTTACAGAGTAATTAAAACTTTCAAGGTGCAATATATTTTTCACAGTTTTAAAGTATGCAATTAATACTGGAAATGTAAATAATTCAAATATGTTTGAATTAATATGAACTTGGAATGATGACTGATTTAAATTTGAATACTGAAATTTAAGTACTTAATATTTCTTTTTAATAATTTAAAAATTTTTTATACATTATAATGAATGATCAATGCCGCTTCATTAGACAAAAAAAGTTGTTACTACATATGATTACAGATTGTTGGACATTTATTTTTCATTTGAGATATAAAAACTATTAATATATTAATTACTAACAGCCTAGTAGATGTAGTTCCAATTGGGAAAATTTATGTTTTTCCTGTAGGTATAAAATATTCATTCCCTAGTTTTATAACAATTTTTAATATTGTTTGTATTTTGAAAATTTTGATAATATTCGTAGTTCTAGATATCAACATAAAACTAATTTGTTATTTTGTTAATGCGTCAAATGTTTAGTGAGTTTTAAAGTTAGATAATAAGAAAATTTATTAGTTGGGACTGCATAAGATTGTGTAAAATTAATCAAATCTTTTATTCAATTAACCATATTGCTTTGGGTATTAGAATTTCTTCAAAAAATGCCAATAAATGTACTTTTTTTCTCTAATGTATCAAAATGAATGAAAATAAAATTCACGTTTTGAACTTTAAATTAAATTGAAATATCAGAGTCATAATTATTATTAAAAAAAATATTTCAAAGAGTTTTAATTAAAATAGTATTATATGATAATGTTGCAATTTATTTTATAACTATGTTTTTTTTTTATATGATGACAATAGTAAACAATTTAGTATACTTAATGAAAATTTAAAAATTATTTTTAGTTCAATATTTCATTTAAATCAGATTAAAGTACGCCTTTTAATATTGTTAGATTTATAAATACATTTATGATGAATGCGGTAACAAAATGCAAAAGTAACAAAAAACTATAAGATATAAAATTTTGTTAAATAATTAAACTATTGTTTTAGATTCTTTTGTGTCAGTGCAGTGCAGTGTAATTCATTAAAGTAAGTTAATTTTATACATTCGTTCGAAACAGATCTTTGTAGCTTTTAAATTATAAACGCTGCCTACAAGTAATGAATTTGCGCAATTTTGTTTTTAATTTGGTAAAACACATTTCTCAATTTTTGAGTTATTTACTAGTTACTGGTCCCCTTAAATTTAGGTAACTGAAAAATAGGTACCATGAATATTTTATTATAAATTTTGAAACTGAAATTATTCTTTTAATGACTAGAAAGATCTCATTACACCTCAACATAATGTTTTTTTATACCTTTTTTCTATATCTGTCAAATTTTAAAATTAAAATTAAATGCGAAAGATTAATATTAATTATTTTAGCCGCTGATGTCGCTAGTTTAAAATTTTAATTTCTTAGAAGTTCATTTTTTTTTTGATTCGGGTATTATTACTCGATATTATTACTATCTAGAAATTTAACAATAATAAAAATGAAAACTATACAATGGTCTTCGAATAATTTTAATATTTTTATGACAAAAAATTTTCACTTCACTTTTAATGTACACATAAGCTTATTGGTTTTTAATTCTATGACATAAGAGAGCAATAAATGCTTTCATTGTCAAAATTAAGTTAAGAATTAAAATGTCGAATTACCTATCTTAGCAATTAAGTATACATTTTTTTTCTACATTTAAGTTGAAAATATTTTAAAATAATTGAACATTAAAATTAGCAATTACATTCAATTACTTAGCTTAACATTTTTTAGTAAATAAAAAAAAAGTTTATATTTTAAGTTTAAAATGCAAAAAAAAAACATTTATATATCTGTTTACACCATAACATTTAATTGTCAATTTTCGTTAAACATATTTTCCCCTTCCGAAAAAAGAAATAAGTTTTATTTTCTTCATTTTCCAATCGTTAGGTTTATGAGAAATAAATTATGGATAATAATTTTTTTTGTTTCTTAACGTATAAAATTACTAATTCACTCTTTTTGTTACAAGAAAATAATGTAGTAGTGAATTGATCTAGTTAGTGCCGGCCGCTCGTCAAAAATAAATAAAGCCCATCCGTTTTTTTGAGTAGCTTTTGAGAACCTTTAAGATAAATCAATAATATCTCTAACAAAGTATCTTTATGCTTCAATATGAATTATTGATTCACATCCACAGCATACCTTATTCCTTATATCAAATAATTTTTGTTTCAAGATATATAGTATTTATTGTGGAAATGAAAAGAAATTACTTGCAACTAGGATCATTTGATTTAGAAATATCAAATTTATATCGAGATTAATATTAACATAAAATTTCATAAAATTCACTAATGTCATATTTTAGTGCTTCAAACCGTACTATGGCGTTACATTATGTAGCAATCTATCTGTCGAAATATTTGAATTAATGAGATGTTAATTTTAGTAATGGAGTAAAAAAAAATATTATTAGTATGTAATTAAATTATAATTAGTTTTTAAGCCAATTAGTACATGCATACATATTTCTGGATTATAAAATTCATCTAATTATTATTTTAAAAATAGAAATGCAATGAGATTTTAATCTCAAATAATGCAATTAACAATTATTTTCAAACTTACAACGATGCTAAAATATTTTAATTTAAGATGATGTAGTTTCTTTTTTTTAACATTACGATCACAAGACAGAATATCTAAAGTTTCTAATTAACAAAAACTAAGGGAATATCATCACTTAACAATAGGTGATGCTAAATCATTATGTCACAACGGCCAACCATATACATGTTCAACATTTTACCTGTCACTTTTTTTTACACAATTGAAAACATTATTATTTCGATATGGTATGGATGGACACTACATGCATATTTTATTTTTTATTTTTTTATAAAAAGAAAATATTATTTTCGAATTTTCCTGAATTTAAGGGAAATTTATCTTCAATAAATTAAATATATAAATAAAATATTTTGGTGTATAAAAAATTAAATATGAAAAAAAAAATTAAAAATAAAGTATATATACATTAAAACTAGTTTTATAACTTTTCACAATTTAACTTCCTGATCGTCGTCATCGTTGTTATTGTGATGTTGGTTGAAGTTAACAACCATAGGCCTTTCTATTTTACATTTGTACATAATACATATAGTTTTTTTTTTGGAAACAGTAATGTGCATTTGTATAATTTTTCTGATCTGGTAGTAATGGCATCAAATCAATTGCAAAGCAAAAATACAGAATTGCATAATTTTTATTTCCAACAAGGTATTTATGATTATATTTATTTTCGATCTTTTTGAACGCACAGACAGATAGATATAAGTGAAATAAACGAATAATGAAAATAATTTCGATAATTTCATTTTGAATTACAAATTAACGATGATTTCTTGATTTATTTTTTTTTTTTTTAATTTTTTAGACTTAGGGCTTTTTTTGTGTGTTAATATTGGTTTTTTGAAGAAATTCATAATTTAAAAAAAAAATTCATTAGCTATGGTAATAATGGTTTACTGATACATTTCTAAGAGAATTTGGAAAATTTTGTTCTTTAAGTTTTAGTTTTGAGAAAAAATTGTATTGCAAAAGTTTAGTGTTTAAACTCTTTGCAGTAATTTGAAGTAATTTACGAGTAAAAAATGAATATAACTTACCTTTTTGAACGTGGAATTGAAATCAAAGAAAGTGTCAAAAATTTGACACTTTCTTTGCAAAAAAGAAGAATAAAAATTCTAAAAATAGCTTGTCTTTGAGTAGAATGAATTACTCTTTCTTGACACTGTTGAACTAGTTCAGCTCATTATGCTTTGGAGAAACTGTAGTTTTGTATTTAAATGTGGATTTGATTTCAATGTTTTTATTATTTAATAGTAGATTATTGTATATGTTAACTAAATTTGTTATTAATTACGAGGTGTCTATCGCGATTTCCATAAAAAAAGTACTTTTTTTGTACACCGTACGTAATCCATATTTTGATAAGAAAACTTTTTTATTTTTTACTAGATTTCAAAAATGTTAGTGTTTCTGCAAAGTAGAGGAAAGTTAAGCCCAACCATAGTTTAAGTTTGTTCCGAATCCAGTAAAAATAAAAAAGTTTTCCTAACAAAATATAAATTACGTACGGGTTACAAACGGCTTACTTTTTTTGTGGAAATCGCGCTATACACACAAACACATAGACACGAGTCAAGGTCGAGTGATATAATATTGACAAGTGTCTATGTGTTTGTGTGTATAGACAACGAGTTGTTATAACAAATTTTGTTAACATATCCAATATACTGTTTTAATGCGTAGGGGAGAGGTAGTTGCAAAGAGAGAATATAGAGATAATTTATAATAAAAAATAAAGATAAAAGAAGCCAAGGGAAATGTTCCACGTTAATCATTCTTTAATTTCCCTTTCTTTTACAGATAAAAGAAGCCAAGGGAAATGTTCCACGTTAATCATTCTTTAATTTCCCTTTCTTTTACAGATAAAAAAAGGCAAGGGAAATGTTCCACGTTAATCATTCTTTAATTTCTCTTTCTTTTACAGATAAAAGAAGCCAAGGGAAATGTTCCACGTTAATTATCCTTTAATTTCTCTTTCTTTTAGTGATATTATTTTTGGGTATGAATTACGTAGTTCTCATTTTTTCTCATTTTTTTTTTGTATTTGGCTGTATTGAAATATTGTGAGAGATATTATGTTTGTTTAGGTATTACCATAGATTAAGAATACAGAAAGATGGGAAGTTTCATACAACATTTTTTCAGTCTTTTTTGGTATTTTATTGTGAAGGTGTTAGTAAAACTAAATAAAATTCTTTTCATACATTGATAATTATCACGTATTTTATTTTGTTTTACTAACACATTGACTTAAAAATACCAAAAATAATGTTGTATGAAGCTTCCCATCTTTCTGTATTCTTAATCTATGGTATTACGTAATATTCAATACGAAACATCTAAATGATTTCATTATTTACGCTGATGCATCTAAATTTTTTCCATTATTTACGCAGATGCATCTAAATGATTGCATGGGTATTGACGCATATAATACTCCATTTAGTGATCTAAATTCTATAGCACTAAATACAACATAACGATCCCCTACGCATTAAAACCATTTATATTAAATAATTAATATTAAATAATTAAATAATTAATAAACAAATAAATAATTAACTTTTTTTTATTTAATTCTGTAATGAACAGCTTTATGAATATAATAAATTTTTGTTTTTAATTTAACAATTTTTTAACATAATATGAAATCATGTAAAATTAATTTTTGTCAAGACATTACCGTATTGTGACTATTTTATTGGATATAGTAAAAAACTTCTCAGCTCTCCTCATTAGTAAAATTTGCACATATACCGACAGTTAAAGTAGTTCAAGTTTGGATTAAATGCTTTTTTTTTAACAAATTGGCACCCAAAATAATTTTTTTTTTAATATCAAATTATTTCAACAATGTGCGAATCTTATTTAGTTCATTTAATTTATTATGGCGTTATAAAAAAAAATATAAAAATATTTGACCAATTGCAGAATTCAAAACTTTTTGATGTTTTTAATTAAAAAAAAATGTTGCTACTTAATATTATGCTACTATGCAATATATACAATTCTGCTAATATAACATTGCAACGAAAACGATATTGCACCCCAATTGATATTTGTACCTGATTTGAATGAAATTAAAACTTTAATTCTAATAATTTGTAAACTCAAAAATTACATTTAATTGTTGGTTTGATTTTAAAAGAAATAGTTTAGTGTCAGCTCACATTAAATGAGGCAAATAATAAATAAATATATACATAAATATGTACAAATTTATATAAAAGAGTTATATGCCATTTAAATCTAGGGATTTTTTTAAAGTTATTATCAATTCGAAATAAATATCAATGGTTTTCATCCAATTGACCCAAAATTATTAAATTCGAAAATCAATAATCCAGTTGACCTCCTTGGTGTATATAACGTTAAGCTCTCTAAAACTGAAAATTATTAAGAATACCGTCACGTCAAATTAGAAACTGTGACATTTTATGTTTTTTTAATTTTAGACGTGGATTATTTTTAAAAAAATGTCATCATATGTAAAATTAGAAAAATGTGCAAAAATCCTTTCAGACATCATGACTAGCAAGAAATACGTCACAGACCCCAATTTCACTTTAATGTCATAAAGTTGTAACATAATAACTCTAATGTGAAACATTACCCTATATTTGTAATTATTATTAAATAACAAAAATACATTTCTGATCTCTGAAAGTACATTATTTATTATTAATTACTGCTTAAGCTTATCTCAACATTTTATGTAATCTGTTCTTAAAATGACCAAAAATAAAAACTCATGACAATATCAAAATAAAAAATATGTAAATTGTGTTAAATGAAAATTATAAGATATTTAAGTGTCCCTAAACTTAAAAAAAAATGTTTTACATAACTCTGGTGTTAAATTAAAGGTTAATGCCTATAGTTATAAATTATAATTTACACTTTTAATATGTAATTTTATAACAATTTTGACTTGAATATACATTTAAATTCAATTATTATGTATGCGATTAAAAATTTCAAAAGATACTCGTAAAAGTGATTAAAATCAGTTTTTAATATTAATTTACAAGTTTTTAAATTAATTTTCCATTGGTATGTATAATTGGAAAGAATTTCAGCTTACAGCAAAATATAATTTTCTTTTAATATATATATATACATATATATATAGGGAAAATTAACAAAATAAAATCAGACAATTTTTATTACAAATTACAATATTATTTTAATGTTTTAAAGTAGCTTTATTGAAGAAGCTTTTGAATTGAATTTTGAAGCAATTTCACATCTGCTATTAACAGAAATTAATTTAATTTTATTGCTTTTAAAGCAATTTGTTAATGGTCAACTATACAAAAAACTAATAAAAAATAATTGACTGCATTTTTTATATGAGAAAAATTTTTAGAGTTTTAATTGGGCATTTCTTCACCTTACAATAAATATTGAATTTTAAAATTTGGAAAATTGATTATAATAATTAAGGGAACTCTTAGCGAATCATCTTTTTTTTGCAATTAAATTTGGTTCACAAACAAACTATAATTAAAGTATAATTTTAAAATTATAAGAATTATATAGTGCGTGAACTAATAATTTTTATTTAATTAAAGAGTCCAGTAAAGAAAATATTTTACAAAAATGTGTCAATTCGATATTATTACTTAAATTTATTTAATTCCAAGCAATTACATTTTTTTTTCTAATTCAATAAATTTTCTTGTAATTTATTTACATACATATGTGTATATAATATTGATCTCGACTGTTATGTATTTGCAATTGAATAATTATATTAAGTATTACAACAAATTTCTTTCCTTGATCATAACAGCGCGCATGTTACGTATTTTACTATATTTATGTTATGAAATTAACCAGTTTAATTTGAGATGAATTAATTTTAGGTCTTAAAAATCACGTTGCAAATAAAATTAACTACCGTGATTAATGACATTCATATATGTGTCTATAATAATTATAATAAACATTTGCACCATAATATTATGATTTTACAATTACACCAAAAAAGTTACATTGCATATATATCGGTAGTAATTGAACCTTCTTTACACATCCTCCACATATGTATATTTTTTTTACCAAAAATATTATGTTATTTTTTTTAACTTTACTTTAAATTACTACGATATTAAATTTAACAGACCATATTAAAATTAAATCAAAATACAAGAAACTGTAATATTATACATTTGTACTTCATTTGGATACATTTATAAGTTCATATGTACGCAAAAATGTCTTTGGATTTTGAAGAAAATTAATTTTCATAGTTTTTTCTTTTCACTATAATGTGGGTATATATGCATATAGGAAATTAAATTTTAATGTAATATTTTTTTTTTTTTTTGTAATTTCCCTTATATGAGATTTGTTGTTTTAAAATTTATTTATTTTCCACAAAACTTAAAAAGTAACAAAAAAATTAACAAAATTTTATCATAAATACAAGTACATATACAAATGAAAAATTCAAATTTAATTTTATTCACAATTCTCTTTTATGCCACATGCTTTTGGTTTGTTTTTTTTTTTTGGTTTTTCATTTCAATGATAATAATCTCTTTTCACAGATGGAATGAAGAATAATATATAAAAGAGAATAATATAAACAAACGCATATAACGTACATAGTACAGTTATCGCAGAATAGTTTATAAAGTTTAAAAATAAATAAAATAATTAGATCTTCTAAAGATAGATGATAAATTTTCAGCAAGTTTTTTAAGCTTTTGCAAACATTAATTTTGAAGTTTTTAATAATGGTGTTAGAAGAATTTTCTTTAAAGATTTTTTTTTTATATAAAAAATTGTGCTAGTAAATTACTATATTTATATAGCTACAAATGCAAATTTTAGTAAATTAATCCATGCTTAAGTTTTAAATAGATACTTTATATGACTTTGTCATCGTATCTGAAATTCGCACCATTTACTAAGGCTTTGAATGTTTGAAGTGTGTGACATTTCCCTTGAAACGTTTATAAATCAATATTTTTATTTATAGTTTTACTTTATTTCTTTTATATACATAGAAACAAAAACATCATTTTGATCTAGAGTAGATAAATAACTCCGTTGACGTAATACCACTATTGAAAATATATGGAAACTCCAATATGCACATTTTCTTTGATCATTTTTTGGCGCCAAATTAAAAAATATATAATGTTATGTCTTATTGAATATGCTTGAATGTTTTGATGTATATGTATACATGTACAGCATAATTATGTTATAATAATAACAAAAAAATTGTTTACTTATGGAAAATGAGAGTGAGAGTGAATTTTATTTATGAATATCAGAAAAATTACCTGTTCGTGTAAAAACTTTTGAGAAAAAATTTCATTCCTGCAGAAGAAGCATCTTTTCTTTTACTTTTTTTTACAAGAAACCATCAAATTTTTATGTACGGGAGTAAAATTTAATCAAAGAATTTAAACATTGCAATATAAATATGAGTAAAGCAAGTTAAATTTGAATAGTTTAATTAAAAGATCGCAACAGAGTAGTTGAATTGTATAAAAAAGAAAAAGTTCGGACATAAATTATAAAGGCTCGGTTGATTCGTTCGACTTAAATACCGCGTTGGGATTCAAATCTTAAAATGAAATCCCAAACGTTATTGGTTAGTTAATTTATTAATTAATTAATGCATGTAATTTTTTAAACATTTATTCGGAAAGTCGGATTGAAAATTTTGCGGTGGAAAATCTAATTCCAGAATTTGAAGGATTACCATAGGATTATATAAAATTCAATAAAATCAAACCACAGGGTGGACTTAAAAATAATTGATTTTAAATGAAATAAAAATATAAAATTATATATATAAAAAAAAAATTAAAATGGGGTTCACTAAAATTATAAAAAAAGTTTTAAAATTTTTAATTTTAAATTTTATTGCTAATAAATTTGAAAAATAATTCTAATCAAAAATATTGAATTCGATTATTTTACAGTATGAATTTGAGCGACTTTGAAATTCTTAAATGTAGAAAATAAAGGATACATTGAAAGGACAAAAGTTTTAATTAAAGGAAAAAAAGTCCACATTAAAACCGTTTAAATGCATATAAATAGGAAACGAAGTAATTTCTGGCCGCTAAAATTATCGAATAAACCCATATAGCCTATGCTAACTCGACTAGAAATAAACTAACACCAATGAATTCCTGCTATACTCTTTGAAGCTTGACATTCTTTTAAAAGTAAATTTAGTTTTAATTTATTTGATGTTGCCACCACCAGCGTATAAAAACATAACTTATTGAAAAAAAAAATATTTTTTTTAATATACGACATTGTTTGCAAATTTTATTTGTTTTCATGTGCATTTATTCACCTTCGTAATTTAATTTTCTTTCTTTTTTTTATATTAATTAATTAACATTTAAAGTCATAAAATAAGAAAAAAAATTCATTCAATTTATGCATTTTTCTCAAAAAAAAATTATTTCAATTGAAAAAAGAAATCTGCGATTGTTAAAAATTAAAATTAAAAAACTATCAAATAATCTTTAAGAAAAAAAAAAAGCTTCATTAATATTTATGTTGAAGTACACAAATCACTGCAAAAAAAAAAGTTATTGATATTTTTAATGTTAATGATCTTTCATAATCGAAAAAGTTTAAGATTTGAAGTACTTAATATGCAAACTTCAGATTTTGAATTCACATTGAAAGATATCATAATTAAATGCATTATTATAATTTTCATTGTGTTAAATTTGTAGTATGAATTTTTGTGTTAAATTTGTAGTATGAATTTTTTTATGTAAGCTAAATCTAAAAAAATTATTTTTCTTTATTGTTTTTTGAAAGTTTTTCATTAATTTTTTTAAATAGTGAATTCTTTAAATTTTTTCTAATAATTATCCATAATTGTTGACACTCAAAATTAGGTCCAACCTTTTTTTTTTTTTATTATTTTGGTGAAAAGTAGACTTTTTCAATTAATTTGAAACAAAATAAGCATGATTGAAATTGTTTTCACAATAAATAAATATTTTTTTTATGTTTGAAATTCTGCCATCCTTTTAAATGTATCCTTTTTGTAAGTATACTTTTATAGATCTGATACATTCGTTGTTCAAATTTTAAATACTTTTTCTTTTAAAAAGACATTGAGTAATTTAAAGCTGAAAATACATTTAAAAGGTTCTAATATGATTTTACAAATATTTGAAATTAAAAGTGGGTCTTATATATTTGATTTTTTGGGTGATAAGAATGTTGCTAATTTGTTTTAAAAAATTTATTAATTAAGTTAAATATAAGTTTCAAGAATAATCTTAAATTAAAAAAAAAATTTGTTCTAATCCCAAGTTATTTTTTTCTTTATAAAATTTTGGATGAATATTTATTATGGTTTTATTTTTAAACTTCAGACGGGACTTAACAAAAAATTAAAATATAAAATATTGAACATGGGTCAAATTAATTTCAAACGAATTTAAATGAAAAACAATATTTAGAATATTTAACACAATTGTGGTAAAAGAAAAAGGATAAAATATAATATAATCATTGAGAATTCTGACTTATTGATATTAATATTTTTTTTTTTAATTGGCTACTTATTCATCAAACTCCCTCTCTAATTTAGAAAGAATAAAATCTTAATTATGACGAATAATTCTTAATGTAATATTTCTAAATTCTGGTTGTCCAACTTTACTACGTAAGATATTGACGTAATACTTTATATAATTCGCAACAAATACGACCTTTTCTTTTGATTTAAAATAAAAATAAACTATTTTCTCGATTTATGCAATGCACGACTTTAATGTATCTGTGTACAGCCATAATTGAGCCGTTTATTTTGAAATTGGTTTAAGTCCATTTTAAAAAAAAAAAAAGTTAATGATAACAATAGTATATATTCTTTTTATTTATAAACAATTTTAGTCTAGTATCATTAAAACCGCTTTGATTTTGACACTTGAAAATTAGCTTATGGAAATATTAATATTTATTTTTAAATCAATTCAAACACAAAACCTTAAATATCTCAATACAAGAACAAATGGACTTAAACCACTTTCAAAATAAACGGCTCAATTAAAGGGCAATAATTAATTTGATATTTCAGTTAATTTCATTGTGTACGATAACAACATTTGTTTATGCTCATCCACCTGAAGGAGTGTGGAAAAAGAAACTTGTTTGGAAACCAGAATGGGTTCAAATATGGAAAAGTGTGAAAAAAGAGGCATGGGAAACTAAATGGAAGAAAATTAGTGTTCCTGTTTGGAAAGAAATCCAAGTTCCTGTATGGAAAGAAGAAAAAGTACCAGATTGGAAAATCAATAAGAAAAAAGTTATAGAAACTCGTGATGTTCCAGCATGGAAAGAAGACAAAGTCGCAGATTGGAAAAAAATTTCTAAACCTATATGGAAAGCAGTACAGGTGCCTGTCTGGAAAGAAATTCAAGTACCGATTTGGAAAGAAATTCAAGTTCCATATTGGGAGGAGATTAAAGTTCCTGTTTGGAAGGAAATTCAAGTCCCTGTTTGGAAGGATGTACAAGTACCTGATTGGAAAGAAATACAAGTTCCTGATTGGAAAAAAGGTATTTTTTTCTTACATTTTTTTTCAACTAACTGACACTATTTTAATAATTCGGCTTAGATTGATTCTTTTTTTTTATTCCTACTTTCAGAATTTGTACCTGAATGGGTTAAAATGGGTATTCCAGGTGAAAAATTTTTAGGCAAAGACAATGAAGGTTGGGAATACACTAGTCACGATTTATGGAGAAAAAAATTAATATGGAAACCGGTTTGGAAGAAAATTTGGCGCACCGAGAAAAAACAAATATGGAAAACGGAAAAAGTTAAAGAATGGAAGACCGAAAAAGTTCAGGAGTGGAAAACCGATAAAGTCCAAAAATGGAAAACAGAAAAGAAGCAAGAATGGATTCCAAAGAAGGTACAAGAATGGAAAACAGAAAAAAAATTAGAATGGAAGGATGAATTGATTCAAATTTGGAAACCAGTTAAGAAACAGGTAAAATATTATAATAAAATTTTATTTGCAGACACTTATATTTATATTAATTACCTATAAATAAAAAAAAAAAGTTAACTAAATATTTAAACTAATATATTTATTTTTTTCATCCAAAGGTTTGGATTAAAGAAAAACGTGAAAGATGGGTAGAAGAAAAGGTTCAAATTTGGCGAATTGAGAAAAAGCAAGTCTGGGCTACAGATAAAAAATTAGTTTGGAAAGATGAATGGAAATCACAACAAGTGCCTGTATGGAAAGAAACTAAAGTACCAGCCTGGAAGAAAATTTGGAAACCAGTTTGGGAAAAAGTTTGGGTACCTGTGAGTCATGGTTGGGATTAAAGATGTTAGTATTAATTATCATTGTGAACTAAGTATGTAATTTTTTAAAGTAAGTTAACTCAGTGAAAGGTGAGCACTTTAATACAATTTAGTTGCCAGAAAGAATATTCGATCAATTGGGGCTTTAGAAATTTTAGAAAATTCGAAATTTCTGGTGCCATATATATTTTGATATTTTCTTTTGCTACATTTGGGTATCTGGTCCCTAGAACAATTTATAATTTTTGCAAAAAATATTACTTGCAAAAAGTCAAAAAAATATTTATTTTATAAAACATCAAAGAGATTATACACAAATAGAAGATTTTATACTTAATTTTTTAAAATTTACGCGGTGGCACTCAGATTTTACCTAAATTTTTTTAAATAAATTAATTTACTATATGGATTCATAATCCTAATCGAAATGATTCTTGATTAATTTTATGTAAAACAAATAAACATTTATTTTCTTTTTAATATAGTAAGTAAATAGTTAAGCTTCCTAAATTTTAATTAAGGATTAAAGTCTAGGAAGTTATTATATTGTTTTGTAGAATTTGTTTTATTACAATAAACACTAATTTAGCTTAGGTCCCAATATCAAATTATCAAAAGTAAAATTTGGTTACTTTAAAAATAAGATGCTCAATATATACCTTTTGCTGTTTAAACTTCGTATAGTCCCAATAAATAAAAGACTTGTTTTGGTTTTGAAATCATAAATTTTTTTTAAGTTTTAAAATTAAAAAAAATAAAAATAGGTATATATGTATACGAAATTATACATATCTTAATGTATATATATATATAATAAAATTGTACATTAAACATTTATTTTTAAGAACTGTTAGATTACATTATTATTGTTAATTATAAATATTTTAAATGTATTTTCATTTTTAAAATATTTACAAAAAAAAAATTCAAAATCTCTATTATTTTGCGCGCGCACATTTTGTAAATAAATTTCATTCTCTATATAATTTGTAAAAAATTAAGATTTATAATCATTAAAAAAAAAATAAAATGAAATAAAATGAAATTGAAAATGAAAAAAAAATAAATAAATTTATAGCATTTTAATTTCAGTAAAGAAAAAAAGAAAGCAAATGAAAATAAATATATTTTTTTTTTAACTTAATGAGAATGAAAACTTTTTTGATCACATAGTTTTTCTTATATAATTTGTTTAAGTGATGCAATGCCACCACCCTCTATAGCGTAAAATTTTGTTTTTATTTTGATCATTTAGTTACAATTTTAACGCTAAATATAGGTAGAAAAGGAATGTATATGTAGGTTTTTTAATTTTATTCATTTATTTTAATAATATTTATGTCATTCTTTACTCTACAGTATATTTAATTGTAAAATTAAATATTTCATCATTCACTTGGTGAATTTTTTAATAGCGAATAAGACACGATGACTAGGTCATAAAAGTAACTTCGTTATAACGAATAGCCATCATTAAAACTCACAGATATAGGTCCAAACTTTGTATTTTTTTTCAACGGTTTTAGAATGCAATATTTTTCATATAACTTCTTAATGAACTACTGATATATTATTAGATTCAAATTTTATTACACATTGTTGTAAATTTTTTTGAATCAATTTTTTGAATCAATTTTAGATCAATATCAGAATAACATTATTTCGGTAAAAAAAAACTTTAATTCTACAGATTTTATATGAAAGCGATTTATTTAAATTAGTTATCTTAAAAAAATCACACGTTTCCTTTTTTCTGGTGTTATTGCAAGGACAAAATTTTAGCTTTTAACTTGAGCATATTATGTAATAAATTTATTATTAGGACCCCTGTCAAGATCCATTCCACTTTTTTTGGCGCTTCTTGAGAACTATTCACACACTTGCCATGTACGTTTAAACCTAATTTTAATTATGAAATAGGTTTGTAAAAAACCATTATTTGGCATCTCGGGATGTTTTGAGAAATATTTAAATCGAAATAAAATTTTCTCAACCTAAATGAATCTAACAAGTTTTATGCTTCAAAAAAATTCATTATTTTTTTTTACGGAAAAACTTTTGTTATTTGCATTTAATTTTCAATTTTTAGTCTATAATATAGATATATAATATATTAAATAAATATAAAAAAGATAAATGTTGTCAAAAAGAAAAAAAACTTGGGAATCTTTTTTTTTTAATAAAAGTGGTTTTTATCTGTTGCCAATATCACACGGAAGTATTTTCTTTCTCATATTTATTTACTTTTTAAAATTATAAAAGTATCATCCATGAAAATGATGATCACGAACATTTAAAATTTAACGACTAATATTAATAAAAAAAAAAAATTTTTTTCTAATTTTCTTAAAAGTTTTTCCACAGATAGAAGATACTATTGAAAATTTGATAAAAAAAAAAAAATTAAAAAAAAAATTGTACAAAAGAAGGTGGATTTGTCTTTGAATTATATGCTAAAATAATTTTTATATTTAAAATTTTATTTGGTGAAATATTCATTGTCGTGACGATTAAAAATAGAGAAATTTTCAACGATAGGATTTTTTTTTACAAATATATAAAACTGAATTTACGATTGAAATTGAAAGTAGATTTATTCATCAAGTAGGTACATATATATTTTTGGTAAGAAAAAAAAATACATAATTTTTAATAATGTAATCTTCCGTCAGGTTGAAAACACATAAATTAAATAATCAGAATCATATTTCAGTTCAGTTAATATTATATAATATGTTTACTTTGTTAATACTTTGCTTAAGAAATTGTTTTTTAATATGTCACAACCGTAAAAGCGAATAAATATATATGAAATGGAATTTTGGTGTCTTCAAGTAGAAGATAAAATCATTTGAATATATCTTTCTAATTATCATTTTTGAATAGATTTCTCGATATATTGCTCAAATCTAGGATAATATAGGTTTCCCTTGATAAAAATTTTCTTTAATATTTCTTTAACAATAAATGTTATCCATTTTCAATTAAATGGAAATCAATATCATTTAAAACTAATCCATTGCAATTGAAAGTACACATAAAAAATAATTTATGATTTTATTTTTATTTAATACTATTATTTAATACTAGTCGAAATACCCGGCTTCGCACGGTAGTACCAAACTTATATACATGCAGTCTTCTAAATAGTCGATTCGGGTCCAACGCTATAATATTTTATCGGAACATACCTAAATTGCATTTTGTGCACTAAAAAAAACAGAATTTCAAAATTTGTTGAATAGCCACTTCCCCGGTGCCTTAACACATCCAATCTTCTAAATACTCGATTCGGGTCCAACGCTATAATATTTTCTCGGAATATACCTAAATTGCATTTTGTGCACTAAAAAAACAGAATTTCAAAATTTGTTAAATAGCCACTTCCCCAGTGCCTTAACACATCCAGTCTACTAAATAGTTGATTCGGGGCCAACGCTATAATATTTTATCGGAATATACCTAAATTGCAAAACCGCCTTCTAAGGTAGCCCCCGTCGGATCGAAATTTCTAGTATCCTATAACCATCTCAGGTCCCAGTGCTACTTAACTTCAAAATACTATAGCCCCTCCAATTGAGCCCTGGGACAACGGTTGGGGGCCTCTCAACATCCAGATTTTTAAATAGAGTTTTCGGGTCCAACGATACTATATTTTATTGAAATATACCTAAATTTCAAAACCTGCTTCTAAGGTAGCCCCCCCGCCGGGGCCTCGGATCAAAATTTCTAGTACCCTATAACCGGGCCTCAATGATACTTAAGTTCAAAATTCCAGCCAAATCAGTCCAGCGGTTTAGGCGTGATTGAGGACAGAGAAACAGAGAAACAGAGAATTTTCATTTTCATTTATTAGATTTTATACACTTGAGAAAAACGGAACTGCGCGCGTCAAAATATTTTACTACAGTTTTTCTATCATTATTTCGCTGAATAATTTTCTTTTAATTTCCAATATTGATCAAACAATTAATTAAATTTTTACCATGACACTTTTACTTTTATTATTACTTTTTGTAATAATTATTTGAAAATAAATTTTAGCTATTAGTTCCACATATTTAAAAATTTAGATGCCCACCACAAAAAAAAAATACTTAGAGTAGTGTTTTGTAATAATTTATTTATGATATTATTTCAAATTTGGGGAATGTATCGAAATAAAAAAACATATATTTTTTCATACACCTATACTATTCAAATTCAGTTCACCAAAGATAATTTCAAATTTTAAAACTTTTTAACATTGTAATTATTAGGAAAAAATTATCAACACTTTCAAATTATCTACAATAAATATAATATTAATTATTTCAAAATATATTAATTTTAGATCAAGTAAATATTGATTTAAAGTAAATTGTAACAATAAAATAAAATTAAATTCAGATTAAAATAATTTTTGTATGCAATGTTTGTTACTTTTGGAAAAAATTAGTTAAGTTTGAGAAAATGAAGGTTTTTATAGATATAATTACATCACATATTATTATTTTCTGCATAAACTGCATCAACAAAAAATAAGTTTCTTCTTGGATAATTAATTTACTATTTAACATCAAAAATATTATTCTATTTTATAAGAACTCTTTTTTGAAACCTAATTTTGATAAAAGATTGTAATCCTGTAGCACACTGAGAACAATAGAAGGTATGTATTAAAGACGAAATAGGTAGATCTTAATCAAAAAAAGATGCGAGGAAGAATTGGTATCGAAATAAATGAAATGGGATATCTTGATACAAAGAAATAAATAAAGTTTGTGACTTATGTCTTTTGTTTTGAGCTTAAAGTTTTTTCTATATAGATCTTCTGTTAATATATACGGAGTATTTTATCTTACATTCACAGTTATTCAGTTTAAGTTTAAAAAGTAGTAAATATTTATCAAGTTTAAATTTTTCAATATACATTTGTAATGCGAACGCCTGAATTTTATTTTTTTGGTATAAGTGAAAGCTTTTAAGTTTTTATGACAAAAAAATAGAAAAACATTTCTCTATTTCAAAATATCACGACTATTTGTTAACTCCCTAGGGTAGGCAAAATAATTTATTGTTGATATGAATTAAACTAATAATTTATTGTTGATATGAATTAAACTATAATATTTTTGAGGGGAACTTTGAATATTCCTCAGATCAGTACGTACTGACCTTCTTTTTTTTTAGTTTTCCACAGAGTGTAACATCTTTTTCATAATTTTTTTTATCTTACTTAATCCATCAAGTATTATGATATAAAAATCAATCAAGAAATGGAAATGTTTTTTTTTTTTAAATTCAGTTTTGACTTTTACCTATAACGCTACAAAATTCGGTTTAAAAAAATCATATAACAAGGTTGTCCAATTTGACAACAAAATAGAATTAAACGTTAAAACATATGGTTTAAAATTAAAACATTTTTCTGCTTGAGCTGCTTATGGGCTGCTATTAGTTCATTTTTTGTTTAGGATTTTTTTTAATTTTTTTTACAAATAGAAAAAAATTTAACAAATAGAAAAAAATTTAAATAAATGTTAAAAAATTTAGCTTATTTCTTAAGGTTGCCAACAAAGTTTAATTTTTTTTTCTTTCAAAACATAAGAAGAATCTTAGAAGACAAGAATAACATAACAAAAACAACAACACAAATGTACTAGTAAATAGAAATATAACGAAGTTGGTATTACGCCATATCCGCATTATGGTCTGACTACGATTAATCCGTATAAAGATGTCAAGAATATTCCAGCATATATTATATAAGTTACACATAAACAATTTTAAAGCAGAAACTACGTACAAATAAAACAAAAGACTTAAGCCAGAAACTTTATTCAGTACAACGATGATTTTGTTTTTCTAATAAATTTTGGGTACTAAATAAAACAAAAAAATTATTTATAACAACCAATTAAAAAAAATAAGTTAAGGTTGAAAGAAAAAATGTTTGATGTTGTCTTTTAATTTATTTTTCTTCCAGAAATTTTCGAATTAGTGTTTTCACTCTTTGCAACAACAAAGAAAAAATTTAATTGGCAAGTAATTTTTTATTGCATAAGCCATTAATAAATCACTGTGTTTTCTTATTAAAAGAAGATTTTCATAAATCCTGTAATAATTTTCTCACTGCTAAAATATATTATGAATAAATTAAATTTTGTTAAAATCATGATAAAAAATATTATGTGTTATGTGTTTTTGTAAATTTGTCCCATTTCATTTTAACAAAAATGATAAATGTTTTTTTTTTTTTTTAATTTACATATTACCATTGATAATATCATCATTACACATAAAACATAATTTATTATCCTTTTATTAATGTTGACTTCAATTTGTAAATTTCTCATTTATTTTTGAATAATTATTATATTGTAACGCAACATGTATTCACAGTAATTTATTTTTTTTAAGTAGCACCTGATCATGATTTTTGTTGAATACATTAAAAATAATGTTATTCTTATTAGTAATATTAAAAAATAAAATAAAATAAACGTTAAAATATTATGTAATGTACAGTAAATTATACAAAGGAGTTGATATTAATGTATATGTAGTTAAGTGGTAACGTTTTTATGATAATGTTTTATGTCATAAATTCAGTTTTTACGTGAATAGAAAATATAGTATAGCACTAAACAATAATATTTTTTAAAACAGAAAACTAAAAAAAAAAATTAAATCTCTACTTAAAATCAAAACATCTAATTCTGAATTTTGTATACAAATTTATCTTTAATTAAAAAATCATATAAAATCTAAAAGATATTCTGATTATATAAATCAACAATTTTTTTCCATTGTATAAAAATACTTGAATTCTTTTAAAAAAACTCTAAATTTTCGAACAATAAAATAGGAATTTTAATTATGTATTTTAATTAAGATACAATTTTATAACAAATTTATTCGGATGTTATAAAAAGAACATCTTTAAAATTAAAGTTCAATTTAATGTTTAAAATTTTAGCAAAAAAAAAACAATACTTAATAAATCTCTTTTTCTTTTAATCAGATTTAAAGCAAGTAAAAAAATCGTCCGGCGCATATTATATGAAAAACATAAACAAAAATTATGCTTATTATTATGTAGTATCGTAAATAAAAACATTTTGATTTTAAACAGATAAATTTCTTTCCAGTTGAATAATTGTGAATTATTTCTGGGAAGTTAATTGATGCCAAAATAAAGCTAATCAGGGTTGAATTTAAGTACATACATATACTTTTACGTTATAATACATGAGACAATATATGAAAGTATTAGACGTTGAAAGAAAATTGTTGTTAGTATTATAATAAAAGGATTTTAATATTCATAATTCATAAAATTCAAAAAACAAAATCTAATTTAAAAAATCAAACTATTAATTGAACCAAATTCAAAGACTTATTTATTCAGACTGATTTTATTATATATTATTTTTATATATAATTCATAATTTTATAAGTGATATTAATTAACAGTATAATTCAGTATAATTCAATTATTCATGATTTTGTCTATATCAATTTATTGATGTATATGATTGCCTTTGATTTATATACTTTTCCCCTACAATCTTAACATTGTTTGTAGTTGAAAATTGGCATAGTACATTGCGTTGATATTTTATTCAAAGTTGAGGTGTTTGCATCTTAAATAATAATTTGTGTTGAAGTTGTAATATAAACCTTCAACATTCTCCCGCCTCTAAATGTTGGAAAATTATTTGAAGTGATTCTGAGTCGGATGACTTCATGATTAAGTATTTTGCTTGCACCAAACTTTGCTATCACAATTGAAATCCATCACATTATTATTATCCTCTTGTTAAAAGACAATTTTGGATTTGTTCGTTCAATGAATCAATCATAGAGCCAAACATCTTGTAATATTATGTCATATTTGACATATTGTTATTAATTATGATCGGTGGTTCTGAATATAGCGTCTATGTTGATCCATGGTCTTTTAACGCGATAAAATATTTAAATTTAAATAACTAAAATGAAAAAATGCTTTCATATCTAGGATTAATATTAATTTTAATAAATAATTCTTTCAAAAAAATCGAGAAATATGATGGAGCGAGTATCAAGCGTGTGCATGTTTTAATAAATTTTGTAGTATTTTTAGAAGCGGAGAGTAATGTTTTTTTTAAAAAATATGTTTAATTTTTAATTAATGTTTATTTTAATGTTATAACACAAAAGTTTGTGTCAATATATTTTGAGATTATACTCATGAAATTCTCTGGATACAATTCGAATTCATCAAAAAACAACTTTACTTGAGTATTTTAAAATTTATGATTGATTTTTATTTAATATTACAAAAAATTTAATAAGTGATAGAAAAAAAATTAAAATCTAATCAGGAAGTAAGCATAATTTTATAATTGGTCTTATCAGTACGTTATTTTCTGTTTTAACTGTGGCTACTCGAATTTGGTCATCTTTACCTTTGTGAAGATCAATTATTCGACCAAGTTTCCATTGAGTTGGGGGGGTATTATCTTCCTTTATGACAACGATTTTTCCTAAGATTTCATTTTGTTCAATCTTTTTCCATTTTGAACGTTGATGTAGAGTGTTGAGGTAGTCTTTGCTCCAACGGTCCCAGAAATATTTTCTAATTTTTTGAAATTCGTTAAATCGTTTTATATTATTAATTTCGATAGGAGAATCAAATGAATTATCTAAGTGTGTAAGAAGCGGACGACCAATTAAAAAATGGCCAGGCGTCAAAGCATTTATTTCGTTAGGGTCTTCGTTCAAAGAAGTAAGAGGTCTACTGTTAAGGATCATTTCGATTTGGCATAAAATTGTCGCTAAATCTTCAAAAGCAATAGACTGATTGCAACAAATTCGACGTAAGTGATACTTCATGGATTTTACCCCAGCTTCATGCAATCCACCAAAGTGTGGTGCTGAAGGAGGAATAAATTTAAAGTTTATTTGACGTTCGGCTAACTTTTTTGCGGCTTCGTCAGATACTCTTTTTATAGCACTATTATATTCTTTTTCGAGGTCATTTTTTGCGCCTATAAAATTAGTAGCGTTATCACAAAAAATTGTTCGGCATAACCCTCTACGGGCGTAAAATCTTGAAAAAGCTTGCAGGAATGTTTTTGTAGAAAGATCGCTTACAGGTTCTAAATGAATCGCTTTAGTTGAGCAACAAACGAAAACACAAACATAACCTTTCGTGAAACGATTGCATCTTCCGTGAAATAATTTTAATTGAAAAGGGCCTGCAAAATCTAAACAGACATGAACAAAAATGGAATTGGCTAGTATCCTTTCTGAGGGTAAAGGACTCATAATTTGTTGAAGGGTTTTTTGTTTAAAGATTGTGCAGATTTTACATTGGTTTATAATTGATTTGCATAATTGCTTTAGTTTAGTTATCCAAAACTCTTGTCGAACTATATTCATCATTAAAGTTATGTTTCCGTGTAGGGTTAATTTGTGAATTTCACTTAAATATAATTTTACGAAAGAACTTTGGCTTGGTAATATAATTGGATATTTTTCGTTGAATGCAATATTTCGATTTGTTAGTCTACTATTCATTCTTATGATTAAATTGTCATCAATAAAAGGGTTGAATTTTAGTAAAATACTAGATTTGGAGAGGTTGGATTTATTCAATAATTCTTCATATTCAGTTTGGAAATGTATTTTCTGAGCATTTAAAATTAATTTATCCTTAATAATTTTCAGCTCTTTTGATTGAATAGGTTCGGCAGAGTTAAAATGGCTATCTTTTATTTTCTTGCATTTAATATAAAATCTGTAACAAATAGTTAAAACACGAAGAGCTCGGTAATAACATGAAAAACGACTGCAAACTTCATTATCCACCGATAAAGAAAAAACTAACTTGACTTTTCTTTCTTCTAGACAGGTTTCTGGAACCTTTTGTATTGGAGGCCAGAAAGATTCCGATTTCAAAAGCCACGTGGGGCCTTCCCACCACATTTTGTTATTAATGAGGTCTTTCGCAGACTGTCCTCGAGATGGGAAATCTGCAGGGTTTTCTTTGGAACTAACATAGTTAAATGGAATGTTATCGATATAGTCATGAATTTTCGCCACTCTATTTCCTATGAATGGTTTCCATTTAGAAGGATTGGAGTTAATCCACGCCAAAGCTACTTGTGAATCGGACCAGGCATAATATTTAACATTGGTCATTTCAATAGTTGTCTTTATGAATCTAATAAGTTTTGATGACAAAACTGCCGCACATAGTTCTAACCTCGGCAAAGATATTAACTTAATGGGGGCGATTTTTGTTTTGGAAGTGACAAGATTGGAATAAATTTGATTGTTATTTTCAATTCGTATGTAACAGCATGTTGCGTAAGCTTTCGTTGAAGCATCGCAAAAAAAATGAAATTGAACTGGATTGTCAAGGTTATAGCGATACCATCGCGGAATTTTTATATTTTCGATTAAAGGTAAATCTTGTGATAATTTTGACCATTCTTTGATTATGTCGTCAGGAATTTCTTCATCCCAGTCAATATGCTTTCGCCAAATATTTTGAATAAGAAGTTTTCCATTCATGACTATAGGAGCTAATAAACCTAACGGGTCGAAAATTTTTGAAATTTGTGAGAAAAGTTTACGTTTTGTGATTGGGGAACTGATTTCCGGCCAATTTAGTTTGAAAGTGAATAAATCTTCGTTTACTGCCCATTGAATTCCGAGAGTTTTTGAAAGATAATTAATGTCAAAATTTTTTGTTGAATTAAGATTAATGGTTTTATGATTTTCGGGAATATTTGAAAGAAACTCTGGTCTATTAGAAATCCATTTGCGTAATTCGAATCCTCCTGAACGAAGCATGCTAATTAACTCTGACGTACAAGTTGCAAAGTCGTTCTCAGAGTAACTTCCTACAAGGCAATCGTCTACGTACGTCGAGTTTCTAAGAATTTCAGCGGCTTTAGGGAACTTAATCTCCTCATCATTAGCTAATTGTAAAAGCGTCCTAATAGCTAAAAAGGGAGACGGCTTAAGTCCAAATACTAATCTGTCTAATTTAAAATCTTGAATAAAATCTGATTTATTGAAACGATAAAGAAATCTTTGAAATTCTGTGTGCTTGGGAGAAATAAAAATTTGTCTGAACATTTTTTCTATATCTGATGTTGCTGCTATGGGAAATCTTCTCCAATTTATTAAAATCGAACTTAAATCTTGTTGAAGAGCAGGACCTGCATATAGGCAATCGTTTAGACTAATTTGATTTGTCGATTTAGCTGAACCATCGAAGACTACTCTCACTTTAGTAGTTAAACTAGATTCTTTAAGTACGCAATGGTGAGGTAAATAGAAACTAGACATAACCTTTTGAAAGTTTTCTACATTTGAACAATGACTAATGTGACCAAGATCAATATATTCCTTGATTACTTGATCGTATTCATACTTAATTTTTGGATTTTTGTCGAATTTTCTTTCTAAAGATAAAAAGCGAGATAAAGCTAAATTTCTAGATTTCCCTAATTCAAGGTTTTCATGGAAATTTTTATTAAATGGTAGCTCGACCATGTATGCTCCATTTGGAAGTCTAGAATGAGTATTTCTAAAATGAATTTCACAAAGATCTTCTTCTGGAGATGAAATTTTCTCGTCATTTATTTCCTCTAATTCCCAGAACTTTTTAAGATCTAAATCGAGGGAAGCTTCTGTGCAAAAAGAGGTAACATAGCAATGATTTGTGATTTCGGATGGATTCTTACCCAGAACCACCCAGCCAAAAATTGTTTTTATTGCTGCGGCAGTGTTATTTTTGTTTTTAATTAATCCTTCTAAAATAATTGATGGATATAGATCGGATCCTAGGATCATATCGATTCCTTTTGGAGTTTCATAATCTGGGTCAGCCCACTCTAGGTTTTTGATTTCAGGAAATAGTGGTGATGTGGGTTTTTGAGAAGGTAAAAATTGAGTAAGTTTTTTTAATATCAAGAAGTCAGCAATAATTGGTTTATAATTTGGAAATTTAGGCAACAAAGTTATTTTAGATTTTTTATCACATGAAGTGTTAGATCCCCCAATCCCTGAAATGGTTGCAGAAATTTTTGAAGTTTTTATGCCGAAGGATTTGACAATTTTTTCAGTAATAAGGGAAATTTCTGAACCGGGATCGATTAAGGCTCTAACCTGAAAATATTTATTTTGAATTTTGATTTTTATTATAGCGGTTGCTAAAATAGTGTTAATCTTTGAAGTAGAACAATTAGTTGAAAATTGTTTATTTGCATGTGGAGTTGAAGTATTAGCATACGAATTTGTTGATGTGTTGTGAGAAGTGGACTGTATGTTAGTCGGAATTATGCTTGAATTTGGTTGAAATGAATAATTTGTTGGTTGGTTTGGTTGAAAGTTTGTATTTGTTTGAGTCTGTGTCTTAGATGTGGGATTGCATTTTGAGTTGGATTGAATCGAATTATTCGTTTGAGGTTGCGAATTATCAAGATGTAGCAAAGTATGATGCTTTTTATTGCATATTCTGCATTTTTTAGATTTTGGACAGTTTTTGGTTGTATGATTTCCAAAGCAGTTACAACATAATTTATTGAATTGAATGGTAGATATTCTAGATGGTATGTCTAAATTTAAAAACTTTTGGCATTTAATAACAAGATGAGAATTTTCTTTGCAAATTACGCATTTTTGTTGTTGAGAACTATAAGATTGAGCTTTTCTTTGGGATCCGGTTGATACTGAGCTGTGTACCTCGTCTATTGCTTCAAGGGTCCGAAATCTTTCAGAAAGAAAGTCCAGAAGCTCTTCCCATTTTGGAATGTCGGAGTGGGATTCGAGCGACTGCTCCCAGAGCTTTAAGCTTTCCCTAGGCAACGATTGACATACCAAGTAGATCAACAAAGGATCCCAATCTTGGCAATTAATTTTTTCATTCTTGATGGCTGTTATAATTTCAATTATGGTATCATGAAGCGTTCTTATATTTCGAGCGTTATCTTGTTTTGGGGGACCTAGCGAAAAAAGTCTTTTCAGTTGCGTGTTAAGCAAAATTCTTGGATTTTCATAACGATTTTTTAAAGCATTCCATGCTGGTTCATAATTAGCGTCTGTTAGTGAATAATTACTAATTAAATGAGCAGCTTGGCCTTCCAACTTAGATTTTAAATAATGAAATTTATTGATTGGTTTTAGAGATGAATTATCATGCACTAAAGCACAATAAATGTCTCGAAAAGATACCCAATCTAAGTATTCACCGGAAAATTTTGGAATTTCAATAGCTGGAAGCTTCAGAATATTAGAAGAAATATTTTTATCTTCAGCCTTTTTGCCTTCATTTAGATTTTGATCACATTCTCTTCGTTTTTGTTCTAATAAACCGCTTATTCTACAATATTGTTGCATTATGTAATTATATTTTGTTTCATAAGTTTCTATTTCTTCCGTAGAATGATCAAAATCTAAACGCCAAAGGTTATCATAAGCCTTATCAATTCTTAAAAAGGCTGTATCGGAAATTTTTATTTTTGCTTCGATATCTCCTAACATAAGAGCTTCCCCCTCGGTAAAATCACTTAACGTAATTTTAGTCGTTTCGAATTTATCGCAGTATCTTATAAAATCCTTTATGGCTTGCTGTTGTAAGGTTTTAGCTTCGCTTTTTTCGCTTGGAGGCATGTTTTTAATTTTAAATATAAAATTTGTAATGAAAATAAAAGTTTTTAATTTGGAATCAGAAGTTGTATCTGTTATCAAAGAATATCTAAGTTAAATGTAAAACTTGATTAAAAGAATTGTTCTAAAAGGCAAAGAATGATAAAGTATTCGGGCCACAAATAAGTTATGAACGAGTTGGTTAAATTTTTCCTTTCCGAATGGTATAGGTAAAAATTCAAATGAAAAATTTCAAACAAATTATGTTTGAAACGGAAAAATTTCTCCTTTCCGGACGGTAAAGGTAGAAATGTCAAAAAAAATTGATTTGTTTTGAGTAAGTAAAACTATTTACTTTATGTTACAATGAAAATTTTTTCCTTCCCGGATGGTGTAGGAAAAAAATTCAAATGAAAAAAATTTCAAACAAATTATGTTTGAAACGGAAAAATTTCTCCTTTCCGGATGGTAAAGGTAGAAGTAACAACTGTTTTTGTTTGTTTTGAATAAGTAAAACGATTTACTTTATGTTACAATGAAGATTTTTTCCTTCCCGGATGGTGTAGGTAAAAAATTCAAATGAAAAAATTTCAAACAAATTATGTTTGAAACGGAAAAATTTCTCCTTTCCGGATGGTAAAGGTAGAAGTAACAAATGTTTTTGTTTGTTTTGAGTAAGTAAAACGATTTACTTTATGTTGTAATAAAAAAATTTTTTCTTCCCTGACGGTATAGAAAAAAAATTTTTATTGTAAAAAAATTTCAATTAATGATGTATTGAAACTGGTAATTTTTCCTTCCCGGTTGGTATAGGTAAAAATTTTTAATGAAAGAAAAAAATTTTTCTCCTTTCCGGATGGCAAAGGTAGAAAATTTTAATTTTTAATTTAATTTTTTTTATTCTAAAGTTTGCGATACGTAAATTTTCTTGTAATTTTGCTTCATTAAATTAAAAAAAAATTCCTTTCAAGAAATCAATCATAAAATTTTTTTTTTAAATTTGTTTTAAAATACAAGTTGTAAAAATTTAAAATTTTTTCTTCATGAATTTTTTTTTTTGTAGAAAATTTTACAAAATAATTCGGTCTTAACAGGGTTAAGACTAACAATGGGTTAAATGTATTTCGAATTATTGTGAATGTTTCAATTTTAAATGCGACTGCTTGCTTGCTTAACAATTATAAGCAGTGATCATTATAAGCAGTGATCATTCATGTTTACAGCGGTTTTAATTAAATTTCCTCCAATATAATGCAGAGTAAAAAAAAAGTGTATGAAATAAAAAAATTTTTTCTTTTCAGATTTATATTTGTTATTTTAATATTTTATTTTTATTTTATTTTTTTATTTTACAATTATATTTTTTTCTGAATTTAATTTTTGAATAAATTCTATAAAAAAAATATAATTGTTCAACACAAAAAATGATTTTTTAATTGTTTTAAATTTTAGCTAGGGGAAAAATTAGTCGCGCCGCCGGCTGTCGCTAATTAAATTGAATTAATAAAATCTCTTTTTCAATCAATTTAACCTTTATCTTAATTTAATTTAAAAAGAACTTTTAAGTTAAATTAAAAATTAAAAATATTTTATTTTTTATATAAATATATTTAAGTAAATTTTTAAGTAAGTTTCTACGTACCTACAAAATTTTATGCACAAGATTTTTTTTGATGTACTCACTCCACACTTTTTTTTTTTTTTTTTCAAAAATTCTTTATTAAAATAATATCAACTTCTATAATTTTTATTTTAAAAAATTTTTTAAATTGTATTGAAAAAAAAATAAAGAAAATTTTAACTTAAACTCGAAGGACCATGAACCAAATTCAAAGACTTATTTATTCAGACTGATTTTATTATATATTATTTTTATATATAATTCATAATTTTATAAGTGATATTAATTAACAGTATAATTCAGTATAATTCAATTATTCATGATTTTGTCTATATCAATTTATTGATGTATATGATTGCCTTTGATTTATATACTTTTCCCCTACAATCTTAACATTGTTTGTAGTTGAAAATTGGCATAGTACATTGCGTTGATATTTTATTCAAAGTTGAGGTGTTTGCATCTTAAATAATAATTTGTGTTGAAGTTGTAATATAAACCTTCAACAAATTATAAAGGGTTATAATAAATAACTCATTTCAAGATGCTGCATATCAGTAAAATCTGATTTAATTTAGTTTAAAGCAAATTGATTTTTGAGCTTTCAAATATAGTCTGAAATATATTAACCATTTGCTATTTTAGCAAACCTAACTACATCTCTGACTTCAATTTATGTAAATACAAGATTTATTTGATTTTAAATAAAAGCAAGACATTGAATTGAATTGAATAAAATTTCCTTTGATTCTATTCATATTATGGGATCAAGGTTTTGTTTGTTACATTAACTTGAAATATAAATTGCATGCACAAACATTAGTTTTATGTTTTATGTATGAAAATTTAATGATTGTAAATATATTCATCTACATATACACCGTGTGCTTTATTAAAAATATAAATTCGGAAAAATGTATGGAAACATAATGTTGCGCATTTAATATTATAAGCTTTGTATAAACTGATGTCGAGATTAAGGCATTCTCTTCATTAACTATGGTTTAAAAAGTAGATGAGTCCTAAAGAAAACAAAAGTATAAAATATTTAATTCCTTTTTCTGCAATTTTGTTATTTCTATAATTTAAAAAACAAGTTGAAGTAAAATACAAATATGAGTTATGACCAGTTGAATCTTAAATCTAACGGCTACACATTCTAACTACACACTTTATCAGCCTCGATTACCTATTATATACTATTGTCCAGCTTTTAAAAATCGGTATTTCAAAAATGTTGTAATTTCCGGCTTAATTTTAAAATTGAGGAAAAAATATGTTATGATGCTGCATAGTTTTGATAAATTAAATTCTTGTATAATAAGTTTCATAAAACATCAAAATGTAAAAATAATATTTTTTTTATTACAAATAAAAAATAAACAATCCTTATCAAATAATGATATTATTTAATATCATTAAATTACCAGCTTTTAAAATTTCCACACCTCTTTTCACCAACACAAAAAAAAACCAAAGAAACCAACAGAACTTGTTGTGTTAATAACTTGCTACTGTTAATTAATCATTTCTTATGTAATTTTTTTTTTTGCATTACTTAATTAATTTTTTTTTTGGGTGATAATTACATTGACAATTAAATTAAAAAAAAAAAGGAATTTACAAAAATAATTTACCACCCATAAATTTATGAATTCGAATTCAAACCAATTGAATTTGGTAAATCATCATTAATGCAAGCGAGCTTGCAAACTATAAATACATATATATAATATATTCAATTTTGTAAAAATGCAATGAAAAAATAATAACTGAATAATATCTGAACTGATTAAAATCAATCAATGCACCTTTCAAGAATATTAATTTCATTCCATCATAATTAATTCGATATTTTCTTTTGTTTTGAAGTTTGTATGGCATATAAAAGCGCCTTTTGCTCACCCAAAATTGTAATTGAATGCCTAAAGCACATTTTATGTCTTACCAAAAAAAACGTGACGGATTCATATATGTTTCTTTATTTTTGTTAAATCAATGTGACATGATTAGGAAAAGGTTGTTTAAATACATATTATATATTTTGTACCGTAGAAGAAGTACTACCAGCAAAATTTTTTTATTAGACACTAATAAAAGATCGAAAATACATTATTCCTATGAATGCGAATAAGTATGATCACTGTTTATTCCTGGCAGACCTTAATGTCCTAAATAAACTGTCAGTTGTGGTACGAAATAATGAACTTTTGATTCGCACAATGACGTCAGTCGTAATTGATGACTAACCTTACACTATTGCTATCTTGTGAGACCTTATTCCATAACTTTTCTGCAATATTTTATGTGCATGCAGACAAAATGTTATTAAATTACGTCATATTCAATAACTTTATTTATTTACTACGGCAGTAAAAAAACTAAAATGGTATAAAAGAAAATATATTAAATAATATTTTTAATAGTTCTGTTTTTATGAAAAAAGTCGGCTTTTTTTTCAGATATTCCAATTTAATCGAAAAAAATAATAATAATAATTGTAAAATATTATTAAATTAATTCATGAAACTATTGATTTAAATTAAATGAAAGTTTTCAAATTATATTAACTATATTTATATTTATAATTAAAATGAAAGGTGTCTTGAACTAAATTGCTAAATATTTTTAGATTTAATGCTATTAAATATACTCAAACTGACTTGGACTTTTTTTTAGTTTAAGTTTTTGTTCATCTCATCGAAGTTAGAAAGCTTTAAAACTTGATTACACCATTCAAATCACAAAAAGATAAAGATAAAAAATTTTAGATTTTGAGTAAAATGTAAGTTTAACCAGGACACCTACAATTCATATTGAAAGCAGATGCCTATCCCAGTCAAATAAATATTTTTTACTTAAAAAAATATGAACGAAAGTTGAAAATACAAAAAATAAAAAAAAATTGAAGAATTTGGTTTATCAAACTCACAACTCACAATATTATCAAAATAAACATTTTATAATAATATTTAAGAATTAAAACGTACCCAATTTCAAGGTTATTGGAATTCCTAAAAATATTTTTGTATTTTTATTATAAATTATTTATTTGAATTAAAATTCATAATAAGTTTATTTACTGAAGACAACAAGCATAATAAATTTTTGAATCATCACCTAACACCACCACCCGCTTATTATGCTGATGATGGAAATAAATTTCAATTGTTATGTAATATTTCCCACAAAAAATAAATAATTTGTAACCTATTTAAGAAAAAGCATTTTAAGTTCGAATAAACACAGGACTATCACAATCTTTTTTTACCAAATTTTCTTAAGTACTTTTTTAATACTTGTTTTGTGCGGTAAATTTTTACATGATTCTCTAAATAAGATTAAAATTTTCTTTTGATTAGTTTTTTATCGCCAAATGCTCAACTTGTACATTTAAAAAACTGTCTATACTATATTTGTCTGTGCTTAATTTGATTAACAAAATAATTTGAATTTTCTATTTTTTTATATACTATAAGACTTTTATCTTCATAAAATATATTTTCTAATATTTCACCATATATCTTTATGTGATATTTGTTTCGAAATCTAGTAACATTCCAAATGCAATAATTAAAACTGTCTTGAATTAGAAATACAAAACTAATGAATATTATTGTTAAGGAATTACATGAAATATTTATATACCCACTTATATATATCTCAAAAATTCCAATACTTCTTCGACTTTTTCTTACAGAAAAAAACTACCATAACAAAACTGATAATTTCTAAAAATAACACAAAAAATTGCATAAAAATTGCCAAAATATGCTAATAAAACATAGAAAAAGTAAACATAACTTAAAAGAGCTAAAAAAACAAAATATAATGATGAACTTATTATCCAAAAAAAAAAAATTAAAACTAAACATAAATGAACTTTTATAGAAAGAAGTTACAAAATTTATACGTATTTCCCATAATTTAAAACAAAATGCGTTATAATTTTTCGTCTACTAAACATATTAATTTTGAATGAACTTTACTTCTGACATTATGTGAAGTAAAAATGATAATGATATTAATAAATATAAAAAAAAATACATTTTAAAAACAAAATTTGGGGAAATAAAAATTTTCCGGTTTACTTTTTATTTTTATGGCCTGCATGGTAATTACTAAAGATGACTGGTTGATTTCAACTGACCAGACGTAATAATATTGAAGTTTTATAACACTTTTAAAGCAATTTTTTAGACTTGGAAAATTCTTATATCATTTCCTTCTATCTTAAATTTCTGTTTTATATATTTTAAAGTTGCGACATATTTCTCATTGCAATTATTTAAAAAAGTAATAACAATTATTAAATAAAAATTTCTAAAAGCATACAATTGTTTTCATTAATTCTCTTTAAATCGCGGAATATTCATGTCAAGAAGTACATAATTGAAAATAAGAAAAATACATACATCTTTTATCAAAATGAAACTATGAGACTCTGATGAAACTATGTCTCTAAAATATACGCTGTAGCTCCAATATGTGTAGAAGATACTCATTTTTTAAATAATCAATTATGTTATCAAAACTTAATTCAGAAGCAAAATGTTTTACATAATTTCATGCTAAAATGTAAGATATACAATCCATAGCTAAAAATAATAACTATTATTTCTCATCAAATTTACATCTTGATAACAAAATAATGAATTATTAAAACTATAATTTAATTTTGTATAATAATAGTATATGATTTTCTTTATTATTATAGAAGCGGCAATATAAAAGTGAAAAATAAAAGAAACACATATTTTACAATAAAACACATCTTCAACAACATGCTCATTTACATTATGTTTATGAGAATCAAACAATCATCTTAATTTTTGACAGCTTTATTGGGTATTATTAAAAATATTAAAAAAATTTCATATCAAATTTCAAAATAGTATCAGGAATAACTATTTTTGGAATAAAGCAATTTTGAAAATTAAGCGACAAAATTTAAAGAATTGATAAACTAATTAATAACTTTACAAGTCTAAAAATAAGAGTTTACGATAGCTATGGTTGTATAAAAACGAAAAAGGAATTTTATAGATAGAAAAATTCTTTAAAATCTATAACTAACAATTATTCATCTTGAAGTTGAATCATTTTCAATTGTTTATGGACTATTACTTACTATAACACAAAGGTTACACTGATTATATCTTTTTTTGCAACAAACGTTTTCTTGAATTTAAATTATCGTAAAAAAATTAAAAAGAAATAATTATTGTACTCGGATAAAAGCTTTATGTTTTATTAAATTTACAAATAAATGAATAAATCTATCATTTCATTTTTTTTCATCACACCCATTTAAAGTTTTAATTAATTTTTCAACTTAACATGCATTTTTCTTTCTGAAAAAATGAAATTAGGAAGTAATTTGAATTTTATTATTTTTCTGCATACACAACTTGTTATATTTTTGACAAAGAAATAGAAATTTTTTTTTGTAGTTTCATAAAAGGATTTATTACTGGAACAATTCGAGTAAATGGATTTTATGTAAAAACTAATCACTTCTTTTTTTTTTTTGATAAACGAAAATGTATCTTTGCAGTTTTTCTTTTCGTGGATGATTGAAAAACTAACCTTTGTATTTCCACCATTTCAGTGCACATCATCAGTTTTACTTCTTATTCAAATTCAACGAGGTACTGTTAAGGAAATTCACATTCGCAAATGGAAAATAATTTAAGGTTTTCCTAGTAAATGAAGTGTGTGTGTACCAAATTTATCATATATGTATATCACAAAATCATGATATCTACGTTCATGATAAAACATTTTTTCCTCATAGCCTTTTTGTGCTATTTTTATTATTGTTGTTCAATTCACCTACCGGAATTCGCTTTGTTTTTCCTGATAAAGATAGTAGGTACTATGTAAATAAATTTTAATTAACGTGTTTGACTTAAGTAATACATTTTTTTTTGTTAACTTAAAGTAACATTTCCACATTGAATTCAAAATGCATTCATGTGAGCAAAAAAAAAAAATTAAAATTACACGATGACCAAAAGATGAGAAAAAACCTCCTTTTAAATAATAAATTTCTTAGCTGGACACTTTTTTATTTGAAATTTTTAATATATAAAAAAAAAACAATTTAAATTTATTTTTATTATGAAATAATCAAAAGTAAAAGTGGTTGAACCAGTAGAAATTGCTCGACTATGAGATTATCATTTGGGCAGTAAGTTGTATTATTCACATAAAATAAAAATGATGAATAAATAATCGTGATAAATTTGTCGTATTTTTTGTTTACATATAATTTGAAAAGCGGTTCAATATTTATTTTCTTTTATATAAACTTGATTTTCCTTCCTGGTTAGAGAATATCAACAAAATCATCAGGGTCAGGGTGATAAAATTAATTAAAGGCATTATAAATCATTAATTGCGAAAAATGAAATTATTGTCATTAAAGGGAAAAGTTGTTTGTGACATTGGTCGTAAATATTTGATTTGCATAGATTTGGAAAGAACTACTCTTAATATATAGAAATCAATAAAATGTTAAAATAAAATTTTAAAATAACAAAATTTGAATTAGAAAACATTTAGTTCATAATAAAATTTTGCCCTTACTAAATATTTATTCCATATAACTAAACGATTAAAAAGTTTGAATTTAACACAAAACTTATTTAAAATTAACATTTTATTAAAATGGGCAAGTTGAATTCAAATATAAATTGAACCCATATCACCATATGCTCTATTTAGGACGACTACATTACGTCTATTCCCGACTACCGGCGTCGTCTTTAGCAAAATATTTTCTAAAAGTTAGTTCTTAAAATTTCTTCTAAATATTTTTCAATGTCAAACTTTTAATTGATTAACTAATAACTATATTTACCTAAGTAAATAGTTTTTTTCCACTTTGAAGAAACTTAATGGAATGGAAATCTATCTAATATAAACAACAACAAAAATGGATAGTATTAATTAGCAGTAATTTAATATATTAGTTGAGTTGGAGGTGTATCTTAACATCACTGCTCTTCAAGGCAATAAATTGCCATGAAAACTTTAGAATAACTAATTCCTAAGAGTTCATGTTCAATGAATTTAATCTTATTACGGATGTTAAATAATTAACTCTTTGCTCGTTTTATTGAAAAATATTAAAAAATTTAGGAATTTTATTAAAAAATTTTGAAACCATTTTCATCTTAAAACATATAGTGATAGTGAAAATTTTTATCCTAAGCGGAAATAAATTTTACTGATAAGTAAAATAAATAAAAATTTTATCTGATTTATTATTGCGCAAAAAACAACAAAATATTATATCTTTTCATTTTTCAAATTACATCAATATGTCTCTATGTAATAACTTAAGCCACTACACTATATTTGCACAATTTTGCACGATGATATGTTTTATTTCTTCAAATTCAATTATATTTTCAAATAATCTTTTTTATATACTATACACATAGCATATTTTTTTTTAAATTTATTATTATACATATTTTTGTTTTTGTCATTCCGAATTGCATGATTTTTTTTTTTTTTACAAAAATCTCTTAATGAATAAAAAAATGCAGAAATCATAAACAAAACTGCTTTGAATTATTTACAACAAGATTATAAAATAAAAAAAGAATTTTGTTATTTTTGTTTTTGCTGAATAAACTTGAATCAAATCTTTTCCGCAATTATTAGTTGCTTTTGATCCAGTTTAAGAAAATGATTAAAATAAATGGATCGGGCTGTCTATTTAAATTAATTGAATTTCAAATTATTTCTAAAGAATTCAGTAGTTTGTCAAAATTGTAACTAAATTAATGTATTTAAATTCAATAATAACTTTTAGTCTTTAGTAGCAATTTTTCTAATTGTAGCGCATCAGTTTGACTTAAATATTTCTCTTTTCATCATATCCTCTTACCCAGAAAATATATTATTCAGTGGTTGAATCAACAAAAATTAAATAAAAGCGGTCGTATATTTCCAATCTATTTTGTATTTGAAGAAGTCTTGAGCACAGCATCAACAAATAACAGAGCTTGTACATCGATATGAAATAAAATATTACAATATAATGATGTATTTATAGACATTCAGATTGAAAGGCAACTCTTGAAACCATGCCTTAAAATTACTTTATACAAATAAATATAATAAACATTCCTATAATTTATTTAAATTTGTGATTAAGGTTCATGCATTATGTAGATAGAATTACTAAACGCATACGAATATAAAAATCAAATTGTGATATTCATATATGTATAATTCGATCTTTTATTTAAAAATCAAATTTATTGATTGCCAAGAGCAATGCCACTATATATGTATTTCTACATTGAGTTATACCAGAAGTACTTTAAATTAATTTTTTGCTATAATACTTCTTTTTTTTTTGTCTTATTATTATTAAATCGAGTTTGAAATACCAAAAGTAGATAAATAAAAAAAAAATTTTCATCGAGCGCACTTATATATATATATTTGTGAACATATATATATATATATTCATCTAATAAATCCTACAATTTTTATAGATAACATTAACCATAAAAATTAAGATGGGAAAAGTTATAAAAAATTACATAAGTTTGAAAAATTTTGTGATATTGTTACCAAGAAATTATGAACACATTTTAATTATAAATATTTTTGTTTCGTCTCATTATGCCTAACTCCTCAGTGTTAGGAATCAAGAGTTATTGAACATCAAAAGCATTACATACATATTTTTCGTTTATGTATCAACGTGATTTTACTTATCGATTTCGGAGTAACCGTGGCACGTTAAATAATGATATAATTCGGATCTCTCATTTAACACTTGCTTTTATAAACTCAACGTAAAATATGTGAGATGTAAGTATTATAAGGTATTATTCGTATATAAAAAATAAATGTTAGTTACTATAGAATTATTTATGTATATGTCGTCAGCTTATAAAATTTATATGTACATTACTTAATTTTCAGTAATTGAAAAAAATCTAAATTTTGAAAAGGCACTGCAACAAACCAATTATATTACCAATTCATTCAATTGTTTTTTGAAGGCTAATATAATTTTTTTTAAGATTCCTCCGAATTGAAAATGAAAAAGAAAAAAGTCAACAGTGATATAGTTCAACTAATCGTATAAGAAAATTTTGAAATTGTATCCAAAAGGAAATATTATGTACGCTGTTGTAATCATATGCATTAAATACAACAAAAAACAAAATAAAAGCGTCTGTTCAATTTTTGTGTATACAGTTTAGGATGAAAGCGAAAGTTTTGATACATTTAATGCTTTCAGGAAAGGAATTTTCATAATATAAATATTTTTTTTTTTATCTGATATGATCAAGTTTAAGGTACTTTATTATGAAACAAGTTAAAATAAGTCCATTTTTAAATATTTTTATATCAGTTTTTTTATTTTTTTTCATTTTTCATTACTTAATACTTACTTTCGACTATGTTGGATCATTAAAATGTATGCAATTAAACAGTTCATTTGTAAAAAATGTTATAATTATTCTAGTAATTTTTTTTTTTTCAATTATTAGTTACAATGTAAGCGTCAACATAATTGAATTTAATTCAACTATTTAAAAGAAACTATACGAATTTATAAATCTATGAATTTAAAAGATAAATATAATTTTATGACTTATTGCTTTAATAAGATTCAAAGCTAAATTTTCTTTGTTGATTTCAAATATATTCCCATTATTAAGAAACCTTTATGACGGGGACCTTGAAAAAAAAGTATTTAAATTGTTCAAAATTTATAGTTGGTAAATATGATATTTTAATTATTTGTTCAAACAAAAAACCCAAACGATCCTGACAAACTGAATGAAATAATAAATGTAGTTTAATAATTTGCAAAAGTACTTTTTAAATTTACATATTCATTTCTGCTTATTTAATTTATTTTATTAAAAAACAAAACAATCCTTTCACTTTTAATTTGAACAGATTTTTTTAATTTTTTTTTCTATATTTAAATATTATTAACTACTGTACACTAAAGTTTATACATCCGTTTAATGTAAAACAAGAATAACTTTCAGTCTTTAAAATATTGTCCAGCTATATTAAGTTTTTAATAAATTCTCCTGAAATTTTTATTAAAATTATGAATAAAAATATTTTTTTTTATCATATTTAGTAGTTGTATAATTGAGAAATATGATAGTTACCAATACATAATATGTAAATTTTTACCATTTACTTTTATGTGCATTTCTTCAAAAAATGTATGAGAATTCGAAAATATCTTTTATAAAATAAGATTTTGTACAATATAACATTAAACTTTAACAGATTATGTAGAGTTCTTTAACTCTTCTTTGATACGAATTATTCCTAGATAAATATTAGTAAATAACAAGTTTTATGTAAATCATTGCCAAAACAAAAGAGTTCAATTCATAAAAGCCACGAACCTGATTTTGATCATTGATTTTGGAACTTTTCTATTCTATTCTATTGTACATTGATTTTTTGATTTGATTTGTTTGTAATTTGTGATTAAATTAAAATGTTAGAGCTTAGAAAATTAAATAGCAGGGACGATCTGAATTTTTTTTACTAAATATGATGGCACTGGTGGATATATATTCTAAGTACATATACATATATTTCATGAATATATTTTTTAATTTTTTTAAATAATTTCCCAAAATTTGAAAAAAAAAACTCACTAATGCAAATAAGAATAAATTATAATTGTAGATGATTCAAATAACATAACTCCAAATAATATTTTGAATAAAATTAAAGCCTACATTATTTCAAAATATAATTTTAAAATTTATAGCTATAACTACATATATAGCTAATTTGAAACAATTTGTACAATTTAAGTCATATAATGTATCAGAGAAAATTTCCAGGCGTCAAAATAAAATAAAATAGACTTTTTTGCAGAAATTATTATATAATATTTCTATATTTGCAGAAAACTTGTTTCTTTTTTTAATTTAATAATTTATTTACAAGAAAATTTACCCGCTTATTGTTAGTTTGTTTGCGGTGTGCAATTCTCTCACCTCTGTTATCAGTATTTGTTATGTTGACGAGCATAAATTTTAAAATCACGCAAAATTGCGCGCTTTCAAATTCCCAAGGTGAGAGAAATTTTATTTTGAATCAGTTCAAATTAAAAGTTTAAAATACACATAAAAGCTTTCTTTTTAATGATTATCTCTTTTAAAATAAAATGTTCATGCTTTAAGCATAAGGTAAAATTACATTATTTTGAATTAATAGTCTGATACCAATAGTTTTTAATTTTTTTAGGTAAATAAGCTGTCGTCAGAGTATTTTACAGCTTCTTTGCATTCAGATACACTATTAGAGCGTACTGAATACTTGAATGCAATGTCTATTTCAAAATCTGAAATTCACAGTAAATTTTGGAACTTGCTCTTAAGATGCATTGCCCGGATTTGTATTTATAATATATGTCCATTTAGAGAGCAACTCTTTAAGCCAAATCTTGCCCTTTTTTTAAAATGTTTTGCTTTTTTTTTAAATTTTTTATGAAAAAAAATATATAATAATAAATGTTTATATTTTCTATGAACTTCGTGTCTTTCACAGTAAAGCTTACCTTAATATTAACTTCTTTTTTATTTATTTGTATTTAAAACCTGCATTAAAGTAATACATACTTATATGAGTAGCTTTCAAGAGAATCATATTTGTTTAAAATGAATTCAGAGCTTCAAGACCAAGGTTGAAGAAAAGCTTTTTTTTTTTAGGAAATTAAAATCACTTGCATTTTCATTTTGGTAACTTTATTTTTGGTTATAAAATTTGTAACCAGTTGAAGTTGAATTGTCTTTTAGACGAATTTTTTTTTGTCTGCAGATTTTTATTTTTTTTATTTTTTTGTTACGTTAAAAAGTATTTAACGGTGGGAATCGATAATAAATGAAACAGTTTTTTCTTTACCTAGCACTGAATTGCATTTAAATTTTTTTTTTAAATAAATAAAAACTTTTTTTTTATTTTCTAAAATTCAAAGCATAAAAAGGGTGTCACAACCTTAGAATTAAAAAAAAAAAAATAAATTTTAATTTTCCGGGAAAATTATGAATGCCCGATGGAGCCTTGTGGTAATTTGAATAATTTTGTTTTCAATAAAATTTAAGTGTAATAAAAATTAAAAACAAAAAAAAAAATTAAAGATAAAATTGATAAAAAAAAATAAAATGAAAAAAAAAGTTTTAAATTTTAAGGAAGATAATATAAATTTAATTAAAAATAAAGAACTTCAATTTTAAAAAATCTTAAAATTCGGAAGCAACTTCGATAACGAATGATATAACAAAATAATACTCGAAAGTCCCATCGCCTGCACTGGATCATCGACTTACATTTTAAATATCCGGTTTGAATAAAACTTGAAAATTTGGAAATAAAATATTGACCCTAAATGATCCGAATTATGATTGTAATTCGAATTTAACAATATTTCTGTGAAAACGATCATCATTGGAAAACAAAAAAACCCAAGAAATAATATAATTTCGTAATGTAACATTAAATCTTTTTATTCGGTCATAAAGACAAAAAAAAAAAATTAAACCTACTATAATTTTTTTTATGTCCAAAAAAAATACTTACCATCTTAATTCTTAAGATACTTTAAACTTTTTTTTTTGCCTTATCAATTATATTTGTAAATTAAAAAGTCATCAAGACAAGAAAAAGAAGATATAAATATGATGGGTCTTAAAAAACTTTCTTTCTTCAACATACAAATATATAGGTACAACAAATAGTTTTGTATTATATCATAAAAATGTAAATAAATGAGTTTGACAATTTATTGATATTTGCAATTTATACCTACATTTATAAAAAAAAATTTCTTTATATTAATACTGAGAGAAACAAATTTGCTCAGAGATATATTAGGTATGCAAAAAAATAAAAAAAAAAAACAAAAATTAAGATAATAAAATCCATTAAGAAGTAAAAAATCATTGTAATGTTCAGAAGATATTATTAATAATATTGAATTTTTACATAATGAGGAGAAATATTATATAATGCTGTTTTGATGAAAAAAAATACGTGATTCTGCAAAGAAAAAATTAGAATCGGTTTAATCTCGGAAAATTTTTCTCGAAATTTAAAGTCTGAATTAATTCCAAAGATAAACATTATTAAGTTCAATATTATGCTAAAGTGTTAAATGAGAGATCCCAATTATATCATTGTTTATCAGGGTTTTTGTATTTACTCTATTATTATCAGTTTGTCAATCAGCTTGTTATCAATTTGTCAATCATTATCAGTTTGTCAATCAGCTTGCCTTAAACTATCACATTTAATCTTCATTAACAGGAACCAGTAGTTTATGACAAAAATAAGGCAGAACTTTTTTGAAGACTTTTAATTTTTGTTATTGCATTATGGGACTTTTAGAATTTACTTGCAATAGCTCTATAGCTCTGAATTCATTGAGTATAAAACCATCATGGTAACACAAGCCTACATTTTTTGTTTTAAATTCCTTTTTCATTAAAAAATTTTTTTCTTGTAATTCAACATTGCTGATAATGCTTTTAGACTTATTCAACTAACAACATTGTTTAATTTGAAGATTTCTACTAAATCAGTTAGAAACTTTAATAAATTAGTCTCGAGAGAGCTAAATAAGTTTTTCTTTCATTCATCGTCTCAATTAAAGTCAATGTTTCAAAGACGATAACTTAAATTCTATAGTGCTAAATTCAATAAATTGAATTAAATTTTTTTAATTCAATTTGTTTCTTTTAAACAAACAACAAACTGAAAAATTTTCAATGAGCAATTAAAAAAAGTTTAAACAAAAACTTTTATTTTTCCATAAACATTTTATAACAATTACGGAGTGAAAAAGTCCTTTGTAAGTGTGCCACCAAAATCGAATTGCGAACATTTTAGTGAAAGAAAATCGCTATTCTTCAACAAAACATCAAATGAAAATTGTTTGAGTTAAAAAAAAAAAAAAAAAAATAGTTAGATATTAGCTCGATGAAAAAATGTTATGAAAATATTTTTCATAAAAATGTGCGTGAGAATTTTCTACATTTATTTTCCTTTTTATTTATTTATTAAGACATAGTAAATATAAAACTAAAAATAAAATGAAAGGTTAAACTTTTCCGGTAACAAAACAAAAATTTTATTTTGTTTATTTCTTTAAAAGAAAATAATAATAATTTGAAACGAAATTATGCGGTTTTAATTAATAACGCTGTTACACTTGAAATATTTTTACTTACTTTCACAATAAATTTTCAAATTAATTGAATGAAAAATGATTCCTAAATATTTTTAATTTCAAGCGTAATTATTATTATTAGCACTCAATAACAAATCAAAAAAAAGAAAAAAAAAAAAAATTAAAATCAATTTAATGCGTTAAAAACATTTAAAAATATTTATTTAAAGGAAAACATATAATAACAATAAAATTTAAATTATTTTTTTTTATTGGTTTTTTATTTATTGAACTTACCATAAAAATAATTCCCATAGATAGGTGCATTAAACTCAATTCAATTGAAATTAAAACAGCCCAATTTAATTTTTTTTTTATTATTGCGTAATTTGCGTATCATTATTACAGCTGAATTATTATAAATACCCTGCCATCTATTTCAAGTGTAAAAAGAACATTGAATAAAAATCGATAACCATAATGTGGTAGACACAAGTCTATAATGTATGGCCGGTTCAAATCTTATTTTATATTCTAATCATGTTATAATCTCACTTAGATACTACTATTATTAAGCGTATGTACTTTATTTGAAAAATTACCAAGATTTGCACAGTTCAATTTTCAGCCATATAGGTATCTTTTTTTATTATTATCATTCATAAATTTTTGTACACCAATTTATTTGTCAATGCAACAAAAACATTTAATTTTGTTTTAAATAAAATATAATTATCTCGGAGAACATTTCCTATAATAATAAGAACAACTCTGAGGTATTCGATTCAAATTCTGTTTGCACAAAATCCATCGCTGTGAATTAAAACAATTAAAATGTAAAAATTACGTCATTGCTGGGTAAATTTCAACATGACAACACACTATAAAAAAAAACTTAATCCACTTATATATTTATACCATATAAACAAAAGGATATAATAACTATATCTACCCACTCAAAAATTACGCAAAATATATATTATTACATCAATATTATCTGCTGGATGTTAATTAATAATATATGTAATAATAATAATAATTTTTATGCGATTTTTATTTTCATTGACTTTCACTTATTGCAGATCAAAATGCAAGGGAGATTGTTTAATAATCAAATTGGATTGTATGTTGATATGTTTTGATGGAGATATAATATAACATATTATTATACTTCTTGATTTAATCTTATTATCCGAACGTGTAAAATCAATTTGCAAAATTAATCCAATTAGCTTTCCTCAATTTTCTTACAAAAAAAACTGAATTGTGTTAACAAAGAGTTTATTAAAATTTTCTTTGCCAAAGGTGAAATTACTAAAATGTAATAAATAAATATGTCCCTTTTATGAAAATATTGAAGATGTTATCTGTAATCCAAGACGATTGATTAAGTATTATATTAACCGTGAGAAGTACGATTTGCCACGTTCCGTAGTGAGTAGTGAGTAGTGTTTGTGTTTTTATCAGTATCTATTCTATATTTTGAGTTGTTCTTATTATTAGTGTAGATATAGAAACAGTGAAGACTTTTTAGAAAAACTTGATCTACTGTACAAATATTTTATTTTCCTGGTCGTTAAACAAAAATTTTTGAAAATTTTAAACAAATTTTTATTTTTATTTGTTTTGGAACCTTAATATTTTTTTTTGCTGTGAGAAAATAAAAATGTTAGATTGAAATACCTAATTGTTAATTAAAGTTTTCAAACAATAATACTAATAAATTCAATGGCTAATAAAATTTTAATTTTTAAATCATATTCCACTGTTTTAAAATAATATTCAGTTGCTTTATAATATGTGGGTACTATAGAAAAAAATGGTCAAACTTTTACTTTCATAAATTTACACATTTAATGTTTAATTAAAATTAGTATTTTCAAAAAAGGAAATACGAGATATTGCAAAATTCGTGCTAAAAAAATATTTATATGGAAAAGTCTGATATAATTTTAAGTCTATACAAAACATAATACGTAATAAAAGAAGTTACATTTATTATGTAAAATTTATTTTTGGGAAGTTAAATTATTAAGAAAAATATTTATTTTACTATCAAATTGAGGTTGAACAATTTATGATAAGAAGTTTATTGTTTATTTGGTTTATTGAATAAAATGAATTAGAAATTTTTTAAAAAGTTTTGCTCATGATAAAATTCTCTAATTGAAATAAAACACATAAAAACAGCTTATAGCTAAAGTTGCCAGTGAAAAAATGTTTGACGGTGTAAACTAAAATAGACCAACGACAAGGATGATGCTAAATGAAACTACATAACATAATGCAAATAATAAAAAAAAGTTCTAAACCAATTAAGATTTTAAGGACCGACATCTTAAAGGCAATTATATTTAAACACTGACTATCCTTTTTACAAAAACATAATATTTCTTTTGAGCTAAATTAATGTTTATCAGCTACCGGGAAATATAAAATCTAAGATTTTATGTATAAAATTTTAGAAAAATGAAAATGCATTATAAAAACATATAATAGATATACAACGACATTGAAACAAATGCTTGGTATATTTTATTACTAAAATTACTAATAATGTAAAATAGTAGCATATTTAATTGAAATAAATAAAACACAATGCAATTTAGATTTATTTAAAAGATTAAACAATTTATTATAGTTATATGTATCTTATAATATATGTTTATAAGTACATTTTATTCATAAATTAAATATCTGATAGTTTATTATGGTACTCATATTCATTAAAAATACACTTTTGGAATTAGCATAAATTCCTTGAGGAAACATTTGTTTGTTGTTTTTTTATCATATTAATAAAAATGTAGTCTTAAATATGTATATTATAATTTTTCGTAATCATATGCTTTGCATTGATTAATGGATGGAAAATTTCTTTTCGGAAATGAAATGAACATAATTTATTTCCCATTTAAATTAATCTTTAACCTGCGGGATGAATTTTAATTTCATTAATAAGCTTCATTGAACACTTTGAAGCATATGGTATTATTATTTTCTTTTTAAAATAAAACCGATAATTTATTTTTCCTTTTTTAAATCATAGATAATTTTATATAATTTTAACCAATTATGTTGCATGAAGTGAAGTACCGTCAAAAATTAGAAAAAAAAATCTTAGACATATAACAAGTTTGAAGTGTGGATTTATATTAACATTTAATTTATACTGCCAAAATCATCTGCTAAACGCTAAAGGTTTATTTTTATTGACTTTGTTTTGATTGCGAAATAAATTGATGCGACTTCATTGAATCGAAAACAAAATATTTAAATGGTGAATTAAAATAAATTACCTTTTTTTTAATTATTATAACATTAAAAACTTATATAATAAAATAAACTTAAATTATAAGTACCTACCTTTGTGGTGTTAAATAACAAGCTGTTAGACATTGTTTTTTTTTCTTTTCATTTTATTTTATTTTCAACTTAACATATTACAAATCTAAAATTTGACATATCAAAAACACAGTAAGTTAAAGTTTTCCTGTTTTTCATATTTAAGATATTCTTCTCAATGCGAGATGTTTTTAACTATCTAAAAATATTCTTATTGCAACTCTTCAAGCAGAATATCTATTTAGCAGAATAACTATGTACAGCGACATCGGTATAATGTTCATTAATGCATTATGCATAGGATATAAGGATATAGATGCATATGAACGTTTAACCCCAAAATTGTCAGTTTGTCTTTGGAATTAAATTGAAGTTTAAATTTATGACAACAGTAAATTTTATTAAAAACCATAATATTTGAATCAAAATTATTATTCTCTTATTCATAATACCGTGTTAAAGTGAAAGTAATTAAAATGAGCATCATCAGAGTAGTATATACATGTTTCTATATTCATAATTCTTATTATGTGATGTTTTATACATTATTAATATAAGCTATCTGCTAAAGCAAAATCCCATATAAAGACATACATATACATAATATGGCATATATATTTTCATTCCTAAAGTATGAATTTCTGTTTTGATTTTTACACTCTATAAACAACATATCTTTTGCTGATATACACAATAGAAATTGAGCTTTGCCTATTTATCTTCATGGCAAGTGAAAAGAGTGTTAATGATCTTGATAGTTTTTACTATATGGGATGGAGTAAATAATACAAGTATTATACGTATACATTAAGAATATAAACTTAACACCAAAACAAATTACTATAATTATTTATGTATATATTTAAATTTGACTTTAAAACTAGCTTCAAAAAGGAAACGCCATTGTAAGAATTATCGAATCATTTTTAACATTTTTTTTATTCTTCCGCCGTCATGGTCTACATATGTCATTATTCTACAATGTTTTCGGTCGTGGGTTCAATTCTTACCTTGGGTTGTAATTTGATTTAATACAAGTTTATAACTTTATAAAACAATAAACAATAATAAAAATAAATCTAAACTTTTTAATAATTCACAAAGATTCTCTTTTCAATATCAATCACTATGCATTAAAGTTTTGTATTCCATCCCAAATTAAGCTTTTCGCTTTTATGCAATAAAGTTTCAATCGTTTTCGTGATTTTTCATTCATTACTATTGTAACAGATTTTCTTATATTAAACCATAAATAAACATAAAACGGAATTATGTATTTTCAATTAACCAACTGTTATTAATTTACTATTGATTGGAATGTCACGATTAATCTCTTAATTCGAAAAAAAAATACGTATAAATTTTGTTTTTCAATTTTAATGAAAGCACTATATAATTATTTCTTTACTATGGATGAAAATAAAACTTGTAGGTGTCATAGCTTTGTATATAAAAAAATTAAGCATGTTTTTATTAGATCATCAAATTTGTATTGGCTTTTCAAATATTATTATAAAAGTAAAAAATTTAAATTACATAATATATGTGCAACACATAGGAATTTCCCTGAACTGATGTTACTTAATTTATGATTTAAAAAAAATTAAAGGACAAAATATGACCAAACCGAATTTTTTTTAAGCTTTTCTATAGTAATTCATCTTTCTTCTTGTAACACTTAAGTACCATTTATTTTAAGTAACAATTTCCTAACTTTTGAAAAATGTCAGTAGTTGTTTTGAGAAATCATGACTTATCACAATAATTTTAAAAGTATTTGTCTCTTTCATTTACAGATCAATCTTTGTGAAATTCTCATCATTTGCCATTTGGTATATGGCAAAGCAGTGATTGATCAACAAGCAGAAGCCTCCCAAGCCAGCAGTGTCAGTATTGCACAACAACGACTTGGTTTTGGTCATGATCATGATCATGAAATCCATCACGAAGAACATCATGTTAAAGTACATGAAGATTATGATCCAGGATTTTGGAAAAAAAAATTAATTTGGAAAGAAGGTTGGAAAAAAATATGGAAATCCGATAAGAAACAAATTTGGAAACCATCATGGAAACAAATATGGAAACCGATTTGGGTGCCACATAAAGTTCCTGCTTGGAAAGATATCCAGGTGCCTGCATGGAAACAAATATGGAAACCTATTTGGAAAGAAATACAAGTCCCAGCATGGAAAGAGATTCAAGTACCAGATTGGAAAAAGATTTACAAACCCATTTGGATACCAATTAAAGTACCAGCTTGGAAAGAAATACAAGTACCAGATTGGAAACGTATTTGGGTTCCTGTTTGGAAAGAAATACAAGTTCCGGCTTGGCAAGATATTCAAGTACCAGCTTGGAAACAACACTGGGTACCAGAATGGGTTAAAGTTGGCATTCCAGGTGAAAAATATTTGGGCAAAGATCATGATGGATGGGAATATACGAGCCACGATTTATGGAAAAAGAAATTAGTATGGAAATCACATTGGAAGAAAGTCTGGAAGCCAGGAAAAAAACAAATTTGGGTACCGAGTAAAAAATTAGAATGGAAAGAAGACTGGAAACAAATATGGCGCACTGAGAAAAAACAAGTGTGGTTAGATGATAAGAAATTAGGTTGGAAAGAGGCTTGGAAACAAATTTGGAAACCAGGAAAAAAACTTGTATGGCTTCCAGATAAAAAACTTGAATGGAAAGAAGGATGGCAACAAATATGGAAGCCAAGTAAAAAACTTATTTGGGTCGAAGATAAAAAATTAGCATGGAAAGAAGCATGGAAACAAATTTGGATACCTGGTTGGAAAGAAATATGGGTGCCAGCTTGGAAAAAAATTTGGAGACCTGTATGGATTTCTGAATGGTTCCCATCACCGGATCATCATGATCATCATCATCATCAGCATGGTTGGGATCGAAAAGATGGTCAATCAGAAAGTAAAGTTTTATGGAAACGTGATGAAGATCAATCGCCTACTCTTAAGAATCCAGCAGTGAATGTGTCACCTGCAACATCTTCAATAAATGCAAATGGACAAAATGTATCGAAAAATGAAAGTCCACTGAAATTTCCTTCTTAATGACTTTTATTTTCTTTAGCTAGCATCTATGAAATTTTATTTTTTTTTTAGAATTTTTTAATAAAGTTTTTATGATTATTAAGAATCGCATTTTGTGGGATGCCACAATTAAATTCATCTTACCATTTATTTACATAATAATTCATCCCATATTATTATCATTATTATGTACATAGTCAAAAAAAACATTTAAGTTCAAATTTAAGCAAATCAGTCGCTAGATTAGTTGTTTTAGATTGTAATTATGATGCTGTAAGAAGAGAATATTCAGAATTTATCAATCATCAATCTGCGATTTTTCCAATATTTTCTGTTAATATTAATATTTGATTAAGAATTTAACCATCTAAACTTATTGTGGTATAACTTAAATTTTATTTATTAAATTCTTGATTCATATTTTCTTCTTCTAGGTAACACTTTTATTGAACCAAAATAAAACATTTACATACACACTAACAATATAACTGATTCAAAAAACTGTTGTGAACTGATTTTTTGTTTAACTCTTCGTTCAAGCAAGATATTCCAATAACTGCAAATATTCAGTATTATCAATTGCCTGAGATGATAGAAGCTTGGACTCATTGAAATGGTGTCATTTACAATTTTTACAGGACTGGGGAGCTGACAGTCAAAGTAGGTAAATAAAAAGAAGCACCTCGTAATAAACGAAGTTGAAAGAAATAGCAGACCGCAATTGAATTATCACTAGCTAAGAGCCAATTCATTGGGACAATGCATCAAACACTAGGACAAAGTAAAATTATAACAAACTTTACAATAATGACTATACAGTGTACACACATTGACGTGAAACAACTGACACACAATATTGACAAAGAAGTTATGATTTTTTTAACAGAATCAAAATTAATTATTTATCATTACTTGATAAATAATTAATTTTTTTTTGAGATATTTTTCGTTAAAAACGCAGATATGACTATCAGGATTCTGAGTATTTTGTAAAAAAGAGAAATTGTACTTACTTTTAAACTTACCGGTGCTCAAAAAAGAAAAACAATCGAAATAAAAATTTATTTATAGTTCTTATAAAAGAATAAATGTAATTTTTGTTTTAAAGTTATGTTGTTATTATATTATTAAAATTGTAAAAAAAAAAGAACGCAATTAAAATGTACCGAAAACAAAAAAATAATTTTACTTGTTTATCAATTTCTAGAATTATTCTATAGATCTTAATAAGCAGTCAAATACTTTTAAACTCCTTCAAGAAGGTTTTTGATGCCATAATAATAATGATGTAGCAGTAAAAAAAATTAGTAAATAAAAGATCATCTTTTTTTTATTGTAATATTTTCTAATAGTAATAAATAAATAATATTAAAATTCCTTACACATAATCATACTGATATCAAACATTCTTCCCAATCATAAATTCTATAATCTAACATTAAATAAAGAAATATTATTTTCTAATGCTTGTGTTTTGGTACCCATCCTGGTGGAGGCTTAGATAATGGCACCCACTCGTTAAGTACAATTGGACCCCATACTTTTTTCCAATATGGAATATAATATTTTTTCTCCGTCCAAGCTTTGACCCATCTTCCTTTCCAAGTTACTTTCTTCTGCCAAAAACCATCGGTTTCAGGATGTTTTCCTTGAACATGATGAATTCTGCAAGTATATAAATTAAAAATATTTATAATTTATATAGAAAGTTATAACAATTGAATTAAAAGAAAAAAAAAAAACGGTGAGAAAATAGTTTTTAAATGTACAAATAAATATTTAGAAGAAATAAAGTTTCCAGCTTAAGTCTTTTGTTATTTTATTTAAAATTTATTTTTTCATATTAATTTTTTTATTAGTGGGTATGTCGGAATGCTCAAATTTAATACATTCTATCAAAGTACCAGCATAAAAATAAAATTATGTTTCCCTTTTATGCCTACAAAATTATATAAAATATTAAATTCAAATTGTGTTAAATTCAGGTAACAAAAATAGTAGTGCTTTTAGCCTATAAAAAAACTACAATAATAATTCAATTTTGTTGGAAGAAAAACGTTTCCATTTAATTTCAATGCGCCGCAGGTAATTTTCTAAACTTGGAATATGTGATGTGAAATTTTTATGATTTTTATTAAAATCAATAAAACTGTTTTAAATTTTGTCCGTATTAAAATAAAAATATTAAGATATTGCAATAAATGGCATTATATAATAAATATTAAAACATTTACAAAAAAAAAATTTATTAATAAAAAACAATATTTATGCCCATTATGCTCAAAACTATTTGCGTTCAATTTATTTATTATTTTTTCATATACCTACATGCTTTTGTATTTATATTTTGATCAAAATTTGAATTGTACAGGTGTAAGTTGTAAGTTTTTTTTTGAACCCTTCTGTCCAAATTTTACCAATCTTACTTTAATTAATAAATTTGAAAATATGAGCCGTTTATTTTGAAAGTGGTTTAAGTCCATTTGTTTTTGTATTGAGATATTAAAAGGTTTGAGTTTGAATTGATCTAAAAATATTGGTAACTGGTATGTTTTTATGACCTTAAACATGTTAGATTATAAAATGTAATACCTTTTATAAACATTATATAAAAACATTACCTATATAAAAACATTATATAAATACGCTGTAATCGTCCTACTGATATATTAAAAGTATACTTAAAAAGAATTTTTTACATACATTAATAATTCCATAAGCTAATTTTCAAGTGTCAAAATCAAAGCGATTTTAATGATACTTGACTAAAAATGTTTTTAAATAAAAAGAATATATAGGATTGTGTTTATTGTGATCATTAACTTTTTGTTTTTGGAAAATGGACTTAAACCACTTTCAAAATAAACGGCTAAATGTTATTTAAACTTATACTACATTTAAGAAACAAAATGGCTTTAAATATATAAATGAAAATATAAATATATAAATAATATAAATGAACAATCTGACTGAAAGTATGTTTTTAGTTACCTAATTAATAATTCCCAGATCATAAGTTGAAACTATAAAATTAAGATCAATAATCAGTTTTGTTTTTCTTCAATTATTATTACCTACATTAAGAAAAAATTAAAATTGTCGACCGATCATGCAGCTATGTTATTTGGAACATGTAAAGATAAAGTTTTTATTTAACTTATTCCATATTTAACGCTTTGTTTTATTTTTATTTGAATTTGAATTTATTTTTTATTATTGCAAATAGTTTTGTTGGCTTCCTTTCATTCTGCACTACACTTTTAAGAGAATAAAATATTTATTGTAAATACTAACTAAACTATATTAAATATATTTATACATTTCCGTAAAAAAAAAAAAAAAAGTAAATATAATGAAAAATATACTTTTACTTTACAACATTCATAATATGTAATATAAATATTAAAATAAAGCTCCTAAAATTATGCAAAATTTTTAATACATTTCATATCAAAACATCAAAACACAACAATATAGTGAAACAGACTTTCCTCAAAAGTTAAAGCAGAGACGCACATAAAATTTAAACAATTATTATTTTTAAATTACAATTAAATTAAACTTATATTATATCAATTATATCCGAAACTTATATTATACAAAATTCTAAAGAGTCTTGAGAAATAACAAAATTTCCTTACTTCGTTCATTTTTTTTTTTATAGTTTTTCAATTAATTATAATTTAATATACAAATATTATGAAATTTTAGAATATTTTATATTTGAATAAAAATATTTATAATTTATGACCAAAAGTATGACTTACGTTGTACTCACTGAGTGTCCTTTTACTGAATAGATTACACTTAAAACTGCAAATAGTATCTAAAATAATAAAGATAAAAATATTTAATAATCAAATTTTAAATCTTATTAATCAGTTGCATTTCATGGTGAATTTAACTTCTTTCCTTTTAATTATAATTATTGTATTTACATTTATTTTTCATTTATGATTTATAAACTAAAGTTAGTTAAGTAAAATTCAATTCCATAAACAGTCATTCTTCTACTATTGATTAATTATAAAAATTGTTAAAACCTTTAAAATTATTTTGTAATCCACCAATTGAAGATAAACGTAACTCTCATATATTCAGACATTCATTCATTTAAGTTATAAATTTTTTGAGTGCTTTAATGTCTCAAAAGTCTAATCAAACCATTAAAAATATAGTTAAAAAAAATTACAAATTCAATTACAACCGAAAAAAAATTAAACCTACACTGATTTTCATTATAACATAAGATTTTTTTAATATTATTTAGTTAATTATTTTAAAAACAATATTAATTATTTCTTTAAGACGTTCAATCACATTTAAATCCGTTTTTCAATTGACATGACAAATTAATTTGCAAAACTTATTTATTTATGCCAATTTCCAACAGCTGAATTTCCCACTTAAAGAATTGTTTTAATACTTTAAAAATTTACCTAATTTTTTCTCAAAAGTTACAGAAAGAAAAAAATTTTCCTCTCCTTAAAGTAAATAAAATTAATTTTATCATTTGTAATTCTAGGCGCATTATATTTTAATCATCAAAAACAATTAACAATACATAATAATATAAAATATACATAAAAGACTATGCAAAAAGTTAAAAGGTTCAAATAAATATTTTGGCTAAACTAACTATGTATCCATAAAAATTGTTAAAAATTGCTGTCACGTTTTCAGGTCTTGTTTGTATGCTTTAATTAATTGTTCATTATGGCATGTAATTTGTAATATCATGTATCATGTATATGGTACACTAAACTAAAATTCACTGAAAGTAAAAAGAACTTTCACAGTCAAACAAATTTTCATTGCAATTTAAACTGCACACTTTACTCTCAACTTTAAAAATTTTTATTTGCATTTAAGATCCACGATATAATTTACTACTTTTACTCGGTAAAAATACGAAAATTCTGCTATAAGAAAATTTGAGAAGATGAAATTTTAATTTCAACATATTGTCCATGGTTTAAAAACAGAATCTATTATTGATTATTAAATCTAAAATGACATAAATTTAAGTGGGCAAATCGAACAATAAACATCTAAGTTCCCCCATTTATTAAAATAATCAAAAAATCCATATAAACATTCATTTTGTAAGAAAAATAAAATAAGATGTGATCAAATTAAAAAATGTAAAAAATTTAACGGAAGGAAGGAAAGTCCATTAAAATAGCCATCAACGGAAAATAAAAGTAGTTTAAGAAGTATCACGATTTTTATTCAAAACAAGCTGGAAATGCAAATTTGTTGGATAATCAACAAGCTAAATTACATATTTTTGAATTTTATTTTTTGCTTTTGGAACATATCAAATTATATTGAATTTTTTATTGTATCACATAACTTATTATGATTATTTTTATTGGACAATTGATAAAACTAAAAAATTTTTGCGTAACTCACGATTCGGGAATATCTCAATTTTATTATATTTTACTGCAAAGACTTTTATTCATGTTAGAGCACTATACCTACCAAATAAACAAAAATTAATAGTTGATCAAATATAATTCAAAAATCTTAATCTATGAAAAAAAAAGTTATAAAATGTTTTTAAAAAAAATATTATGTATAAGAATACTTTGATCCAAATAAACAAAATTCTGCATAATTAAATTAAGATAAAAAAGGGAAATTCTATAATTACAATTAGACTAAGAAGATTATATTTTAGTTTTTATTTGTGATTTAGGTGTAGTTCCGAACCTGTGTGAACATTAAGTGTAGTTTTTATTCATTTAAAAAAAATGTTCCTAATTCTAAAAAAAAAAGATTAATAAGTAATTATGATTGAATTCTCAAAACAAAGTATTTGGAAATTCCAAATTCTTAAACATGTATTTTTTTATATTTTTTTAATATTTTGTGCTATTTATAACTATGCTTTTTTCGAATGCTTCATTGAAAAATAATATAATAAAATAAATACCATCAAGTACCTAGATTCCGTAAAAATATAATGTTTGTAGTAAAGTAAAGCTATAGTAAGACTGATTTATTTTAGAATATATATTGTGCTGTGGGAAAACTTAGGGATGCCATAAATTATCCAGCATCAAGCCATAAGGCAGATAAAATCCAGCTTCAGAAAAAAAAAAAGTATTTATATGATTTTATTTTATATGCCTACATCTCAATAAATGTATGAATTTACATGAACAATTACTTTTTATCTTTTTAAGTCTTCAGACAAGCAGACAAAATTGATTCTTTTAAATATTTTTTTTTTAACAAAGCATAATGTGTATATTTTTTCTTTTTAAAATAATAAATTTAGAAAAAAACTATAAGAAAAAACGTATAAAAAGTATGAATGAATTTCTGGTAAATCCAAAAGATTTTTTAAGTGACACATTCGATGACGTCATTATTTAAAAAAAATATATAAATAAATAAAACTAGTTTCTTTTTTAAACACCATCAGTTGGAAGATGAAAATCCCTTATCGAAACAAATCAAACGACATCAACTACCCAGTAAATAAATCAATGAAAAAGAGTTTGATTTAAAAAGTAAATAGAATACACATCATAAGTAATTAGAATACACAGACATAGTCTTCTGATAATTTCGTTATAGCCTACGGAATTGTGGCTGGTAATTCATCAGAAAAATATGGGAACAACTATTCTACGTTGAAATTAAAGAAAAATTCCAAATATATACTCATTTAAGATTCTTTACTAAAACTTATAAAATTACTTACTTAATTTATTTTATTTTTCTTGGACTAAACCTTTCTATTAATTTTTTCTTCATTTTAAATTACCTCAAATAAAAATTGTGGTCAATACAATAAATACAAACTAATAAATTATGTTAAAGTTCTCCTAAAATAAAATTAAATCGGAAATTCAAATTAGTTTAAAATAGTTATTCCATTAGGAAGTTTCTTTTAACAAAAAATAAAATTTTTAAAACAAAAAGTTATGATGATGAAGTTGTCTGTTTCAATGCTATTACTAATCGTATTGTCCATTATTCCAAAGAAATCGGCTAGCTTAAAAGGAAAAAATATCAGAAGGCAAATTTATTTTCCTGATCAATTAGATAATGTTCGTGATGTAAGATACTTGTCATCTGTTCACTTGAGCTCAGTTTCATTAAGTCAAAACTGGCAGCCATCTCCACTTATTGATCCCGTTCCTGGTCAGGGAGTCTTCCTATATGACTCTAATAATAGACAATGGGTTCAAAATACCCATTTGCTTCCTGGTATGCCCCAACTAGAGCTTTGGACAACTGAAAAACCGACACAAAGTGTTTGGACAACTCGTCCTAGAACAGAATTCACAACAAGGACAACTTATAAACCACGAATTACGTCATATAGGCCAAGAACTACTCCCAGAACACAGAATACGCAGCAAAGACAACATATAACTACAACACGAAGACCATTTGTAACTCAAAGGCCGATATTTATCAGGAAACCTACGGTTTCAAATAATTTTGGATTGGGAAATAATGATGTAGTTAAATTAGGTAGTAGAGTTCCAATGGAAGTTAATCGAGATCAAAGTGTACAAAGTTTTTCAAGATACCCGCAACAAACTAATGAGCAATGTAAAAAAGCCAATGAGTGTGTTGTTCGTTTGGGAAATGAATGTATTGCGAGGAAAGAAATTTGTGTGTAGAATTATTATATAGAATAATTATTATAATCTCGTTTTAGAGAAAGATAGGTTATATAAAATATTTTTTCTTAATAAAAATTAAAAAAAAAAATAATAATAATGTGCTGTTTCAATTTAATGACGATTTAATTCTTTTTCTTGTCTGAAAAAATTAGTCAAAATCAAAACTATGCTACTTTACTCGCAAGGAAGAATTAATTTTTATGTAAGAAAATAGGGCAAAGTTGTAAATAAAAAAAATGAATACAATTCTATTTGAACTTATACCATATTTAACTCTTTTGACCTGATAAATATGAAATATGAGTTTCCGATACTTGGGGTTATCGATACTTGGATCAATCTAAATTAAGTTAAAGTGGCGACCAGGCCGGTTTTTGAATTCTTGAAATATAATTATTTACTTCGTAGTTCTAAAAAAAGAGCCCTGGATCAAAGTTCCGTGACAGAGTTTTAAACAAATGAGTAATTTGTGATTTATTGGAAAATTTTTTTAAATAAATGAGTTTGTGATTCGATAATAACTTATTTCAAAATAAAAATATTACATAATGTTATTATTTTCGATCTGTGGCAAAGTATCAAAGTCTTAAACCATGAAATAACAATTAAAAGCAATATCAACTAAATTTGAAAAAAAAAAATTACTATGAATAAGTAGTTGGGTATGTATTTTGATCGTGCTGCAAAATCAACCTAATTATAATAGGTAAATTTAGTTACATCATAATTCTAACGAATTCTCAATTTAATCTTTGATTTTTTCCAATTACTATTTGGATTATGTGTAAACACGGTTTAAATTTATTGTGAATTATGATTTATGACAAAGTTTTATCAAATTTATTTTTTTTTGAGCATTTTAAAACTTTTTTTAATTTAATTTGCATAAAAAAATATTTAGTTATAAAACCACATAAAAATAGTTCCAAGTGTAGTCGGCTAGCAAAGAAAATAAAATGAGTTGCGACAAAACTGCTTTGTACAAAAAAAGGAAATTTTTTTTCATTGCATCAATTAAATTTATATTTATACAACAAAACGATCAGTTTTTAAATGTAAGGAATAGGAAGTTATCAGTTGTAGCTGGTTCGCCCTGGCTTTATTTTATAAAGCTGATTTCGGATTGTTGATCGAACCGGTTGTTATTTTGAAATTATTTAAAATTCTTCTTAATTTTAAAGTACTTGCTTAAAACGAAATAAAAATTTTCTGTTATAGGCTGAATGAACTTCATTTAACTACTATGTACAAATTTTATTTATTATACTATATAAGTATAATTATAATTAGCATATTTTAGGTGTTTTATTTAAAGATTAAATGCGTTGTAATTAAAAAAATATTTTGTTATCGGTGACACTATACAAGTATTGCAAAATTATGTTATAATTTTAATACAAATTTTTAATATAGAATGTGTTTATATTAATTCTAATATTCTACAAACAATTAAATTAAAGGATTCTTTAAGTTTAAACAATTGAAGATATAAAAAGAGAAAAAAAAGCTTACAGATTATTAAATTGATTCATCCTTAAAATTTTCCAAATTAATACTCATATAATATGTTACAACATCAGAATCAACATTATAGTGATCGGAAAAATATTACTGTGAATAAATGAAATCATGTCGTAACTATTATATAAAACATTTGAAAGTTTAAATTCAAATATTTTGTGAACATCGGTCTTTAAAGTTAATACCACACTAACTACTATATTATAGTACAGAAGATAGTTAGTTATGAACCAATTATAAAACAAACATTCTAAATAAATATTATAAGCAAATATAAATAAAATTTAAGACTATTTGTTTATGAATATTTTTAATAATACTTTACGAGCACGTTTTAAAAATTATTAATATTCTTATGGGTGTGACGTGACAAAAAATTTCCCAAATAACGTAGACTAAACGTCAGCCGTGCTATTTTTCTTGTCGTATTTATTTATTTTTATAATTAATCAGTAATGTAAATATAATAATAACTGCTCAATAAATATGATTATTATCAAAATTTAATTTTAAAGCTTTAATAATTGTTGTTAAAATATTATTAATTGTGTCAACTACATAAGTATCAAAGTTCGTTGATGAATCATAAATATGAATATTTTTTTTTTAATTCTTATTGACATTATTTTATTCATAAATTTATATAGCTTTATCTTTTTTATCTTTAGTAGAAAACAATTTTAAACATTTTTAATGATAAATTTCATCTAAAGCTGAAAAAGTATGAAAGGAAGTTTTATAATTTAATATAATTACAATTTAGTCGAAATTACAAAAATCTTGCAATTTTATAGAATTTTGATGATAGTTCCGATAATTTATAAAATATCTTTTATCTTTGTTTAAAGATTCTGCTTTTACATTTGTGAAAATTCTTTCGGAAAATGGGAGTACGGAAAATGAGTTCCGGCAAAATAATTAAAGATCACAAAAAAAACATTAAGAAAAACTAAAGGGGAATAAAAATTTGGTGAAGAAGGATGGAACAAAAGTAAGTCTTATAATAAAAGTGTAAATTTTTTTTTTAATTTTTTTTTTGGTGTTATGTAGTAAAGCTCTTATGTAGTAAAGCTCCTAGTCTAACAATTTTGTTAGGATAAATTATTTTGAGTGATAATAAAAAAAAATTTTATGAAATTAATTTCGACTTTATGATTGGCAATCTGAAACTTATGTATAATTTCCAGTCTAAATAAATTGTTGAAAAACACAATATAAAACGTGTTGTTTCAGCGATTTAATAAATTAGTAGTTACAGAAAATTTATCTTGTTAAGTACTAAAGATTATCTAAATTATTCTCATACATAATTTTTAGTATTAAAAAAAAAAATAACAAATATGGAATTTAATAGATTATTCGCGTTTGCATTCACTATTTTTGTATTTGAAATCAATTATTCTTTAGCATTACCACAAACTTCTGGTCAATATTATAATTTCGCGCCAAATCGAATGGTAAAAACAATTCGATACGAACGTAGAATTAATTGTCCATTTGGATCAATGTTTCCCGAAAAATGTTTTGTAATTATGGTACCTGTCGTACAAGTTCAACAACAAAATACACCTAATGTGATACCAATACCAGCAGTTCAGCGAAAAGAATTAGAAACAAATCGGAGAGTAAAACCAACAGGCAAAAATGATTTTATGTTTCCAAGTGATTTTTCTACAACAAAATCAATTGATACTACAAAATTTATGAGTATCACAATAACGACATCGTTAAATAATGATAATGAAGCAGCTACTATAAGTCCTCAAGCTTCACCGATTAATCAAGGAACTAAGTGTCGGAATGTATGCGTAGTTGAAACTGACGGTCAATGTTTCGCAAGGAGAACTGTTTGTGAATAAAAGAAAACTTAATTTATTTAAATGCTGTCTATTTTCATGTATTTATTTTTTTATTTATTTATTTATTAATTAATTTATAAACTTTAGTTTTTACTTAGCTGTATATATAGCTATATTTATTAATTATGGATGGATCTTGAGGAAATAAATAACGTCATCCTATGTATTTGAAAACGTGTTTATTTTTAATAAATTTTGAAACAATAATATTTTAATTACTAAACCTACTGAAAAAATAATGAAGCTTTAATAATTGTGTGTTCATTTAGAAATTTAAGAAAAAAAATTAACAAAATTTAATAAATTATTTTATATACAATACGATTTGACAATAATAAATAATACGAAAAACAATATTTTAAAATTTTTTTTTTTTTTCAAAATGTTTTTAAATTTTTTTAAGAAAACGTGCCGAAATGGATTGTAAATCAAATAAATAACCCAAATTACTTAAAATTGTGGAGTGTCTAGATTGAATTAATTAATTTAGCAAGTCAATTGAACTAATAAGAAAAATAAATTAAATTAAATTTTAAGTTCTAGGTAGTAAAACATCTAGTCAGCTGCAATGCCAATTTCTAGTTTTTTTTTTTACTATAAACAAATTTTGATAATATGTAGTTTGAAAAAATTTTTGATAATAATAATAATTCAAGTACATAAACAAAATTTTTCATGCTCATTATTATTACATCATAAACACATTATTTATCATCAATCATTAGAAATTACTCATTTGATAAGAAAACATTGTATCAGATATTGTTATTTAAGTTATCAGCTTATCTAAAAGTTGATTCATAACAATAACAATAACAAAACATACTTTTGCAATCAACTTAAGAGAATTTATAAATTATTACACTCCTGAACTTGAACATCATAATAATAAAAATATTAACGAAGCAAATTAATCAATTTTGAATTTATTATTCTAAATTATCAACATTCACATCATCCCAGAAGTAAGAGCAACTTGCTTCTGATTTTGTAATTGATATAGAATTACAGCTTGTCGATGACACAGTATCATTTTTATCCTTATTTATATAAAATTGTGATAATTTTGATGTTAATTTACACTTATCTGATAAGGTCTCTTCATCACTTTTTTGCGTTAACAAACTTTCGGTGAAACTTTTAACAGATGTTGTCTCTTGAATTAATCCTTCAGTGGAGGAGCTGGTAAAAGTTCCTTCTGATCTGCCAGTATAAATTTCTTCTAATAAATCGGATTTTGCTAATTCATTATCATTTAAATTGAGTTTCCCAATCATATCGGTTAAAATTTCTTCTTCTAATTGTTTGCTTCCAGAAGCATTATCAATATCGTTTTCAGAAATTACTTGATCTAATTTCATTTTATTACGAGAATCTGTGAATATAGCAAGATCTTCAAATACTAAATTGTATTTTGAACCGAAATGAATGAATCGAGAAAAGAAAAAAGTTTTCATTTCAAATTTATGATATAATTCATTATGGTAAAATAATGTATGAAGAAAAATTTTCAAATATCGATCAACAATCGATTCCAGCAAACCAAATGACGAGTGAACAGACTTGAAACTGAAATGAAAATGAAAAATCGTAAATTAATTATACGCTAAATAAATAAATAATTTTTTTAAAAATAAAAATTACAAAGTTTGTGATCAAAAAAAATCAACAAAATAGATAAGAATTTCGTTATACCTGCCCTATCAAGATTCTTATCGTATATTTTTGACAAGATTTCTACTGGTCCAAAGAATCGAAACTGTCACATTTTCTGCTTACCTAGTTAGGTATAAGTTTTTAATTTTTTGATTTTGAGCATCGAACATAAAGCTTCAAGAACACACTAGCTACTTATACTAACTTATTTACCTACCTGTAAAAATTATTCTCAGAGAGTACCAAATCAATCCAGAGCAATATGTGTTGAATAAATTCGATGGCTGGGCAATTTCTTGGAATAGCGCCGTGGGCAGTACAAAATATGTAAAGTGATTCATTCATTAACATTCTTGGGCAGGTGTTTACATTACAAATAAGCTTTAATTCGTTATAAAATAATTTAATTTCATTTGTAAAATTACGGATGTGTTCAAATTTCCAAATATCTTCGTCTATCTGACCGTTTGGCATTCGAAAAATTTCCTCATAATTTTTTGGATCTTGATTTATTTTAAATTTAATAAACTGCTGAAGAATCAAAGAATTAATATTATTACTTTCAAAATCATGTTCATGTTCAAATGATTTTTTTTCAACTTCATCAATTGTAATTAATTTGTTATATATTCGTTTGATTTTAATCGGATTTTGTGAATTATCCATTTTTGTGATTTTTTCAAGTTCAGTTCCATTATTGCTCATTTTGCTAAACAAATTGATAATTAGATAATAATAATAATTTTCAATAAATAACTCGATGCAGGTATAGTTTATATTGTTTTCGGAATTGGAATATTTTTTTTTTTTTTTGAATTTGTTTGAAAAGGCTACAATGTTATTAATGATATAAAAGTTTAAATTTTTTTCAATTTTTAAAATATAGTCAGCCAGTGTAATTTAATTACTTGCAATTCGCTGCGCCAGTCGCCTTCACTGGTTATTTTAATGTTATTTGATTAATCCTTTAATTTAATATTACGATAAAAATAATTTTATAGACGTCCTAATTTCATTTTTTCTAAATAATTTTCAAATGTATTTTGTTTTTGTTGATTTAAAAACATTACAGAAAATATTGAATAATATTGAAAACATAATACCTAGTCCTTCTCACTTTACTTATATTTTATAACTTCATCTTATATAACGTATATTTGAAGGTACATATAAGAAAAAAAAATTTGCAACCATTTTAAGCGTAAGACTGGTGAATGGTCAGTGGTATTTGAAGGTCATTTTCAATGCTCCTACTGATTTATCTTCGTGATATATTTAATTAATGGTTTTACTATTTTGAGTAATTTTTTTGATACACATTTTTTTCATATATATTTATATTTAGAATATTCTATTAATAAAAAATATATTTATGTACTTATAAATCTAAAATTATTCAATTGTATAGAAATCATAATAAATTTATGTCTAAATGTTTAAGTATAGTTAGAATTTTTTTTTCTCATAAATTGTTTTTTTGAATTTTAGTCGCTAGTTTTGTCGGCTAACTAGACAACAGAATGAATAAAATGTTGGGACCTAATTCTTTCTTTCTGCCAAATTAAAATTTTTTTTTTTTAAATGTTTTAATTTTCATTGCTTCACAGAATAACAAAAGAAAAATAAAAAAAAAACAGATTTGTACCAAAACTACTCTACTTAAAGATTCGTACGGCACAAACTCAATATTTTTTTTTGATTTATATATTAATTCAAAATTAAGTTTTTACCGTCGTTTCAAAACAAAAAAACTGCCTTTATGTTTTCTGTTTTAAACATCCGTCTGTCCTCCACTAAAATGCTTATAACTAAGACTAAGCTATAATGATATTCTACATAATTTCGGATTTGAGAGGTGTTCAACCAGCCGAGCGCCTAAATAATTTTCATATAAAATTTATACATCCTACAATTTTTCCAAAGTTTTAATAAATTAGTATGTTGGGTAGATATCGATTATAGAAACTTAAATAAATGTTTTGACACCTATTAATTTTTTCCAACTATTCGAACTGAGGGTTTGATTTGCATAAAAAATTGTTACATACATTACTGCATGGAAATTGTTGCATACATTACTATATATAACCATACTTGGCCAAACTGCGGCTCGCGAGCCGCATGCTGCTCTCGTTCTTCTTCACTGCGGCTCTAGCCACGTTCGAAAAAATATTGCTAAAAATTGATTTTAAAAAATAAAATTATAAAAAAACCGGTTTCTTATGTAATGTATTCGTTGTCATATAATTTTTCTTAATAAATAAACATGCATATCCTCCTTTAAAGAATGCAGCGTGTAAATTGATTTTGATATTTGGTACAAAATACTGCTGTGAATCTTTGTATTCAACCAAGATCAATCCATACAGGTTGCGTAATAGTGAACAAAAAGGAAAAAAAAAATGGCCGCGGCTCTGACGTCATTGATATCCAATTTTCATATATTGTTCCATATATTGTTGTTGTTTTTTTCATTTTTTTCTTGAAAAATGCAAATTTTATATAGAAAAATTGAACAGCTGGATATCACTTACGTCACTTGACATTTCTCATAAAAATCACGTTTTACGCAACCTGTATGGATTGATCTTGGTATTCAACAATGAAATTTATTAAACCGAAGCACCGTTCCCTGCCAACAAATGAACATTTAACTGAGCTTATTCGTACGTCACTAACAAGTTATGAGCCAGATTTTCAACGATTCACGGTCAAGATACAAACACATAAAACAACAGCATCTACTAGTAAAGAATAAAAATTTTCTATAAGTATTTTTAATATAATATATAAATGTATTTTTTTAAATAAATTATGAATGAAAATAAAGATAAATGAAAATGGCAATAAAGACAGTTTACAATTTTACATATTTAAAACAATTTATATTTGCGGCTCTCGACAATTCTGATTTTTTTAATTTCGGCTCTTGTCGGGATAAAGTCTGGCCACCCCTAACATAATATGTAGTATCAATTGGGTTTTGTCGCCCATTCGACAAAAATAGTTACATAAATCCACTTCTTCTGATTTTAAAGTAAAAAGAATTAATTTCTTGTCTCAAATTGAAAAAAAAAAAACCCTTCTAAATGCAAAATAATAAAACCTTTAAATAATTTTACAATATTTCATGTTGGGAAAATTACTTAAAGTTAATACCGAAAAGAGGCAAGGTTATATTTAAATTAGAAATTAAAAATTGTAGATTTTAATCTATTAAGGTAAAGGCGCATTATTTTATGTTATCTTTTGATTTAACAAAATTTTATGTCTCATTAAATTTTCTTTCTTTTAATTTTTTTTACAATATCTATATGTTGTTCCTACAAATGAAAATTTTTAAAGTTTTAAGAGCATAACATAATTTTGTGAGACCAAAAATTAAAAAATTAAGATACATTATAATATTTTAAAGGAAACGTACTTTAATTGATTAATTTTTAGCTTAATGCTTAGTCTAAAAAATAATTAAAATAATGTTTTTCATCTTATACATTAACGATATTGGTGGACCATAAGAAATTTTTTTTTTTATTTATTTTATTTATTAATAAATTTTTTAATATTCTATTTTGTGGAATTCTTCTTTCACGAAAAAGAATCCTGTATGTCCATCAATTAAACACAAGCCGATGCCATCAAACATTATTGAAATTTGAGAAGTAACAGATTTGTCTTTAATTAAAGGTCTAAAAATTATTCACTCTTCCTATGTTTTATTCATACATTTGTATCTCTATGTATAATTATAAATATTCTTAAAATTCATTTAACATAAAAATTCATACTTACATCTTAAATCTTTTGGAAAATCTAAGAAAAAGAGTGATTTTCATAATTACGCTTTAAGATTGAATGTTTTATTCTTCAAATAAAAATATCTTGGATCACGTACTTATAGTTTACGGAAGAGGCACAATTAACAATGAAAGATATTTTTTTCAAAACTAAGAAAAATAAAATTCTAAATGAATCACTTAATTTTAACCAGGAACAAAAACGACAGAAAATTTGATGTCAAGATAAATACAACTTTAATTAAGTTTTACAGGGCCCAAATTCTCTAAAAAAAAATATCTTGAAAGATATTTCACATATAAAAATGTTTTTGGAAATATTTTTTAAAAACATTAGTTGTAAAATCTCACCCCAGAATTAGTAAGAACATGGTGTGTTATGTTAACTAACAATATTGCTCACGTTTAATGCAGAATCACAAGTGCGATGAGTAAAAATTTTACAATAAATATAAAATTTTTCTTCTTAATAATTTCTATGTTTTGTTCAAAAAGAAAATCCAGTGTATATATTCAACTTGATAATAAAACAAATAATTTAAAACTTGGCTACAATTCTAAATAAACTTAATCCTAAATATCTATGGACTCCTGTCTCAAATATAGGTATTTGCGATAGGGAGCAGTTAAAATAATTTAATATTTTAAAAGTCTATGTACGTTTATCGAATTATAACTAATATTGAAGTGTCTCAGACTTAGATGCTATTCTTCAATTTTTTAATTAGAAACAATTCTGTAATACTTGAGTTTGTTTTTTCGAAGCTATGTAACATGTATCATTCAACTTTTTCACTAAAAATCTTAACATAAATTTTTTTTTTTGAATTATTTTTTTAATTTTATGTTGTTTTAAGCAGAAAAATGAAATTACTATAAAAATTAAATATTTTAGGGAAAGTCAATTTAGTTTTAAGCTGCATTTAAAAATGACAATAACATTAACGCAATTATAATAGTAAAAAATATTAAACGATAAATTCAATCGAATGTGAGTCGTTGTAAAGAAAAGACATTTTTGCAAAATAAAATTGATCACAATTAATCCGCAAAAAAAAAAAAAATTTATCAATTCTGAAAAAATGTGTAATATATTTTGTTTGATTTTTATTTTACAAAAAATTATCTTAAATTCAGCCTATGTATACCCAAGTATAAAATCTAATTATATTTCCATAACATATCCAAGCGATTTAAATCAAAATGAATATATTCCAACACAAAATAATCATTGGACAACTGAAAATCCAATCAGTAATTATCAGAGGCTTCCTAATATAATTACAACTCAATTTAGAAATGAATCACCTAATTACAGAACATCCAGATCAAGATTCAATTCATATAACATGGATTATCATTCAACCGCTGGAACAGGTCATCATAATTATCCAGAACAACAACAACAACAACAACAACAACAACAACAACAGCAGCTACCACAAAAGCATCCTCATCAGTCTGCAAACAATAATAAAATAAGTACTAGTTATACATCCCATCATCAGCAGCAGGATGGTAACCCCATATCGAATATTGTTACAAAGCCGTATTACATTTATGATCCACATTCAAAATTAACTGGCTACATAATTTTCAAAACAAATCAACATAATCCAGGTGATGGAATCAGTGATATTGAAAATTACGGCACATCTGCCAGACCAATTCCAATACCCGATCGTCGTTATGATTTTCTTGGTTGCTCAAATGTTTCATGCAGAGTTAGCTGTGAAAATGAAATTAGAGGACGTTGTATGACAAGAAGAACTAGTTGTAAATGTTTATAATTATTAGAATTTAAATGACGTTACTGGGTTAAAAGATTAAAAACATAGTTTTTTTTTAAATAATCAAGTATATAATTTCTTATATCTTGTGATTGTGGATCCCAACTATTCCATTTTACTCAAGAAACTTAGCGATACTGCTTTAATTAAAAACAAGACGGAATTCTGTATGTAAATGCCCAAATGATTACTTGAATTTTATTTGAATAAAAATATTTACATTTCGTTTAAGTATTATAATAAAAGTTGCACCAAATTATTAAAAAAATTTAAAATAATTTGTAAAATTTGTACCTAAATTAAATAAATACCTTTAAAAAAAATTAGTTGTAAAAACTTCATCGTACTATCCCAACAAATACTTATAAACGTTGAAGTACCATCAAACTGAATTTAAAAAAAAACAATCATAGCAAAGTACCTATTTTTTATTTATTCATTTATTTTATTTATATGATGATCACATTAATGCATTAAAAAATTATTGATATAAACAAAATGATGAATTACATATAAATTATACGTACATACTTATTTAGATTACAAACACTAATTACACTACATAAATGAAATGGCGTATTGTAAAAATGTAAATTAGACAAAAAAAACTGTTAAAGATTAAAATAGATTTTTTTGAGACAACATCTGGCAATTCAATATTTTACAAATTAATAAATTTAGGATAAAGAAAATTTCTTTTGGTTAAAATTTTGAAGAAAAGTTCAGTCTTTAGATGAAATGCGAACGAATATAAAAAAAGGATTTTATTTTTGATATTTTCATATTTCTAGTTTAAATTAAGTCAGCAGCCATATTACAGTACTATAAGCTTTATCCGGCTTGTGCGGATATGAATTCGATCTTTAGAACTGGTAATAAATTGTGTTTATTTTTACTTATTCATTTTTTTTAACGTAGAATACCAACATACATATTTATAATTATTATAAAAAAATATAATTTGTCCATAAAAATTTTACGTTTAAAAAAGAAAAAAAAAATCAAAAACTTAAACATGGATCAGAACAGAGTCTTCTTTTTCAAACAATATAATGAATTCGTTATATCCTTAATCTCAAAAAAAAAAAAAATAAAGTAAACATTTTTACTACATACGCCATTTAAACAAATATTTATTATATTATACATAACTTTAATTGTCCCGCCTTCAGAATTAAGACATTCAATAAATTATAAATTAATTTAATTTAAAATTTTAACATAATTTTTTTGATCATTGACATTTTATATTGATATTAAATATATTTGTTTTAGCATATATATAATAATTTAATCATATTTCCTTTTTTAACATATTTTTTTTACAATATAATGTATAATTATATAATGTAACGTTGTAAATTTTATTTTTAATAATATAAAATATCGTGAATTTAATAATTTAAAAATAGTTTTGCAAATAATAGTAAGCAACTAGGCTAGAAATGTTCACAGATCGAACCAATTTTTTATAGTTCTGCTCACTTTTTTTTTTGAGTCGCTTGATAAATTCACAAATGTTTTAGAAAAAATGAGTTTATAATCTGTCATTTTTTTTTATTTCGCTTCGCTTCAATCTATGAACTTTATCCTAAAATAAAAATTTATTGAACACTCTTGAAGTATTACGTTGTAATATTTTTGTTTTAAATATTTATTTTTTAAAAAGTAAACATTTAAAGCTCTCGTTAATATAATTTTCGTACACATAAGTACAATGAATATACATAGATAATAATCTCCATTTTATATAATTAATTCCAATAAAATTTATAAACTTAATACTCTAGAAATTTAAATCAGTCAGATTAAACTTTTTTTTTGTAAGAAAATGACAATGCAATAAATATGACCGGCTGTAAAAATACTATCATAGAATCGAAGTACCCTCAATAAAAAAGATTTTTCGCAATAGATTTTTTGAAATTAGAGTCCTTAAAAAATATTGTTTAATGTGAAAATCGATTAATTAATTATAATATAACATAATTAAAAGAAAATAATGTAAATATTGAACAATTAGAACTGAAAATTTCTCTATTGGTTGTTTTAAGAATTTTATCTACTTTAAAATTTATCATTCTAATAAAGTAGAATAATTAATTAGAATTTTTTAAACTTATGGATCAAATCTTCGCGATTTTACGATTAAAAATCTTATGATATCTGTCCTCAGAAAAAGAGTAATCGCTTTTTTCACAACTGAATATGTTTTACATTAGAATTTTAAAACTAAAATCATTCAATTTCAAATTTATGCATTGAAGGTATTTTGTATTTAATTTTTTTTATTGGTTTTTACAAAAAAAAAATAGATATAAAAATTAAAATTTTACAATCAGGAATCTACAGATATATAATTTCATTAATATCTATAAATTTATTCAAAAGACATCAAATTAATAGGCAATATTTTTTCAATATTTCGTTGAGATGATCTGCGTATCATTTCCACCCATATTTCACACATCTGAGGGCAATCTGTTCGAAATTTGTAAACAGTTCCCAAATGTTGATTGTAAAATTCGAATGAATTTTTGTGCTTAGATTGTTCAAGAATATGTGCCGACCATCCATCTAAAGGACACACTTTACATGGTTCACGTTTGAAATCAGAACGATCAGAACCTTTGAAAGATTTTGGTGGGAAGTACACCAAAGAATTAGCCCAAATTTGAAGCCAATATCGTTGCCACGATGCTACAGCAGGTTTTCGACCCTCTTTTATTATTGTTTTACGTCTTACACAACCTTGAAAATTACTAGTTTCAACACCGGCACCGTAACTAATTAAATCCATGTCAAAATGACCAATGGCACCCTCAGAACTCTTTAGAGATAAATCGTCTACATTTGGACATTGATGTTGATGCTGATGATGATGAGGATGTTGATGATTACTACAGGAGCTGCTAGTTTTATTTTCTATAACAGAATCATCTAATAAATGACGGGGATGACGGGCATCAAATTCATTGCTGTTTTGGCAATAAATTATTGTATCAGTTGGATTATTAGTTGCTTTTCCGAATATACTAAAAATAAGTTATTAACAATATTAAAAAAGACCACTGCTTATTCTATTGAAATTAATTACGTCCATTACGATTATGAGTGACGGGATTTTGTGAGTCTTTGGCCATGGTAAGTGTATAATGATAAATCAGAAGGTTCGTTTTTAAATAAAGAATATATAATAAATTAATAATAATAATGCTTTTTGTTGTTGATAATCGTCAATCGTAAATTTTTTTTGTAATATATAACACACAACATAGATATTTTAATGTGATAAATACATTGTATTATATAAGTAATAAACAAAAAATAAAAAAAAATTGGAAAAAATATATGTAGAAAACACAAAAAGGGATCACTGTATTCAATAAAACGAAAAATGTTGGAAAAAAAAATACATAATTGTGTTCTTTTTTGTTGTCAAATTTTAGGCGTAAACTCACCAACATTTACATCTTTTATTTGAAATTGTACCAATCCCTGGAGCAAAAAGCATAATGTTAGGACATTGACATTTATGATAAAAATTTCTTGGTAAACTTGTACTTCGAAATCTTTTTTTAAATTAAAAAATTTAAATTTTTTTTTTATAATCCAATTTTTTTTTTCATAAATATCAAAATTCCGGATTTGATGAAAAATTTGATGATGAAGCGCATTATATTTTTTTTAATTTATTTTTGAAGCGAGCATAAAGATAAAATAATATTTGAACAATTTTGTAAATAAATTTGAAATGGATTAATGAAGGAATATTAAAATATTAAAATATTAATTATTCACTGAAAAAGTGCAATTTTTTTATCTAAATATCTAAGTTTATCTAAGTTTTTCTGATACTTCCATTTATTCACCGTATAAATGGGAATTGAATAATAAAGAAATTGAACTTTTTCAAATTCAAATATTGGTGACTTTTATCTTTTTTTGTTTTTTTTGATTAAAAAAAAATTTATTATATTTTTTACATACTTTGATCCCAGACTACGACATTTTCTATGACCAGGAATAAATTTAGTCACACCATTGGTTGAGGACAGACGAACAGAACCAACCGTTTTTGCTGGTGATAAATTCAAACAAGCAAGACTTGCTCCGTCTTGAACATTAAATGATTCTTTGGAACTGCATGATGAGGAGCTTGGAACTCCTGTTTGTGGTTCTAATTTTAATGATCTCCTAAAATAAACCATATGACGCAAGCGCAAACAAAAACATTTTTATCGCAAATCTTACTTATATTGGTCATCTTCAAAAATATTTTGTAATTCTTCAATGTATCGTATGGAAAGTAGATATTTTTGTGTTCTTTCAATGGGCTGAATGTAACTATAATTTGAATGCTGATAATTCATTATCACTCGTAGTATATTATTCATTTTATTACGTCTTGATTCAGATTCCAATCCACCAGAATGTGGATGAGCCAAATCAATGTAAATTAAATCTGTTAAAAATAAACCCAAAAACGGTATACATGGCAAACGTAAACTTTCCAAATATTTTCGTGAATTCTCCCAGTTATTTTTATCACTAAATATATCAGCTAAACGATCAAATGTTTGTTTATCTTTTTTTGATAAACAGGACCAAGTTTTATTCAGCCGATAAACACTTGCACTATGCATTGCCGATATAATTGCAAATAATGAATGCAAATTATTCAATTCAAATAATTTTTTAGCTACCTGAAATTTAATTTAAAATAATTAGTTTCAAAAATACTCAAAACAAAAAATGCAAGACTATGTAGAGAATAGAGTCAAACAGATGAATTTTATTGCTACTGCATTTATTTTTGAAAATCCTGTTGTCCTTGTTCTTAATGAATTTCGTCAAAATCGAATTTGAGAATAGGATTTTCGTTTGTTTTAACGATCGAATCATAATTCATAATAATATTATAACCCCTGGGTCTACTGGAATTATAGTTTCCTTTCACCCAAATTCCTTTGCTTTTATTTGGCGATTAAATTTGAGTTCAAAGCAAAAGAAAATTAAAAAACTTACTTTAATAAAATGAGTCAAAATTTCACCACGAATTTTTGGTGTTTCTCCACTTAATATTTCTTGAACTGTCCAAAAGCTTGTGTGATTAAAACGTTTTGTAAATGCTACTATATTTGGCGTAATCACATGTTTATCTTTTTTAGTCCATGAACAACTAGTTAACTCATCAGGTTGAATTGCCACAAAAGATGGAAAATCCAAAAGAGTTATCTGATTTGCCAATTCTTCTGGAGACACTCTTAATGCACTTAATCTTACTTCATCATAATTTTTAATTGATGCATTAGAGGGTAAACTTTGTGTTTTTCCAGGTGGCGTAGATCTAAAAAATAATATTTTTTCAAAAATAGGAAAAAAAAATTTGATAAATATTAAAAATTTTACCCGTAATGATAATAACATCCCGATGGTGATGATGACATGGCATTCAAACAAGCGGATCCAAGTGCTGATCCAATTGAATTTTTTCTTCGGGATGATTTCACTGATTTTGGTGTTGCTATTCCATTAAACCCATCATTAAAATCACTTTCAGTCCCATTTAAAGATTCCTGTCGAGAAAATGAACCATTCGAGGTCGGAATTTTAACGGACATTGATTTTTGATTAGCTCTGCAACCATTTTGATGATAACTTGAACTACTTGGATGTGTTTGAGTATAAATTAAACCATTTGAGTATTCATTATGAGAAGGCTCATCACGTAAGCTGCGATAAATATATTCTCCAGTAATCTTAAACAAAAATTTAAAAAAGTAATTATAATGTTCAAATGAATGAATAAATATACAGAAAAATTTCTTCTCTAAATAAATTGAAGAAAATTGTTCGTTTGTTTGAGAGAATGTGAATTGTGGGTGTTTCAAAATATCTTTTACTTTTTACTTGACGTCTTTTTCTGATAACAAAAATTAAGTTTCTAACATAATTTATAAAATTCAATTAACTTACCTCGGAGCCCTCGGAGTATTTAAGACTATCTCCTGATAAATCTCTTGAAATTTCTGAATAACGCATCATAGCAAATTTCGTTTACAAAATAATTTTAAAAAAAAATAATTTCAATTACTTTAAAGTTTAGTAATTTTTATTTATTTATAAAAAAAAAAAAATAGAGATTCATAGCGTAACAGTGTCATGTGTCTGAAAAGAGAAAAAAAAGTAATTTAAATAATTATTTTTATTATGTAATTGGAAAGTTATAATCTGGAGTATATTTTTTTAAATACTTATATGTATTAAAAATAATGTGTAACCATATTTTCCATCTCAAAATAGAGGACAAAAAAAAAAACAAAGCTTTTCCTTTTTTTTTTTTGCCTTCCAAGAGGAAAATAACAAACAAGGAAAAAAAAACTGCTTTTATGGGTGAAATATTATAAACAAGCGTTGTAAACTAATCTCTTTTATGGAAAAAAAAATTAAGTTTATTCATTAAAGAATAAGTTATGATACAACATAACTCTCAATATTTCGTAGAAAAAAAAATGAAGGGGCCGGCAAAATGAGGTGCTTCTTGTGTGAGTAGGAGTTTTAAAAATGGGGTATTTAGGTTGGTTGCTGCACTGGTGAAGTCTAATTTTTTTTTATTAAAACCAAAAAAAGAGGGGCGAAATTGAAATATTTTATTTTATACGATAAGATGTTCGCTATTGGTTGTATAGCAACAGCAATAAAAATTTATTTCAAAGGGTTAAACAAGCTTAAATCTAGTGAAGGTAATATACATATTACCTACTATTAGATATTTTATTGAAAATCTTACAAGTGCGTTATTTTAAAATTATTATCGCTCATATATTAACTTTATAATTTTTTTTTTTTTTTTTGCATCACTTTCTAATGCAGAAATATTAAAATAAAACTTCACTTAGCAATTTACAATTTTGATGTCATAATTCATAATTTAGTATACTTTTTAGTTTTCTATGTAAGAAAAAGACACAAAAAAATTATGCTGCAGCTTCTCTCCAATTTTTATGAAAATTGAAGCATAATTTCGACGGGTCATTGATATCAAAAATATGTATGTAAATTTTATTTATTATGTTTCTTCTTTGAACAAAAAATATAAACAAAAAAAAAAACAAAGACAAGACATAACAGTTACCTACATTTGCATACAAAATAACTATTATATGCATTATAAATTTTTTATTTATAACACAAAAAAAAAGTAACATTAAACCGGCCACTTTGTAATTCATATATATTATTAAGTATGTAAAATAGTGTTATTTTTTCTCTCAAAAAAGAATAGAAGGAAAATAGAACTTTGTTCATTTTGAATGCACGCAAAACAATCAGTAAAATGGATTTGATATTTAATTAACAACATAATGTCTGTAGATATTATGACGTTTTGCTCGTACGCAATGTTGTCGTAGTCGTTATAGCGCACAATACCCTGAGACTCTAGGAAAATATTTTTTTTTTTTTTTCTTAAAATTTAAAACAAAAAAAAAACTAAATAAATTAATATAAAAAAAAAAACTTAAACAAAGCAAGCAGTACCCCAATATTTCTAATTTATATTTAAAAAAAAATTATTAATAACAAAGCAATCAATATCTCAAAATTTCTAAAAATCATAAATTTTTATTAAAATTTTACAAGATTTTTTAAGAAATTTGATTGAAAAATTTTATTTCTGATAATAAAATGGATATGGAAAATACTGATGAGAATTCTCTAATAATGCAATATACTGGACAACTTATTAAGAGATCAGAATTAGTCAAACAATATGTTAATCGGCCAGAAATTGTTCGAAAACGTGTTAATGCTCTACGCAAGCTGCAGCTGAAAACAACCGAAGTTGATGTACAATTTCATCAAAAAATCTGCGATTTGGAAAGCGAATTTGAAAGTATATACCACGAGATCTTCAATAAACGAAATGAAATTGTTAACGGCATATACGAGCCAGTAGATGAAGAATGTGATTTTCCAAATCCAAATTTGAATTTGGAACATCATATACAAAATATTGAAATCAATGAGCTTTATAATGAAAATATTAAAGGCATCCCAGAGTTTTGGTTAACAATTTTTAAATACTTTCCATTACTTGAACCACTTGTAGAGGAGTCTGATGAATCAGTTCTTAAGCACTTAACAGATGTTCGCGCTACATCCAAAAACGATCCTGATTTGTCATTTGTGTTGGAATTTTATTTTGAGCCAAACATGTATTTTTCGAATCAAGTCTTGACAAAAGAATATTTTTTAAAATGCTCTCCTGATCCTGATGATCCTTTGGCCTTTGATGGGCCAGAAATTTATAAATGTATTGGGTGCAAAGTTGATTGGCTTGAGGGAAAAGATTTAACAACGAGAATTGTTAAAAAGAAAGCAACCGATGGTAAACGTCAATTGGCTGTTAAATCATTTTTTAATTTCTTTGATCCACCAGAAATTCCAGAAGATGAAAATGATCCAAATTTCGATTTGATTAATAATGCCCTCGAAAAAGATTTTGAAATTGGACACTATTTAAAAGAGCGAGTAATTCCAAGAGCTGTTCTATATTTTACTGGAGAAAGTGAAGAATTTTCCCCAGATGATAGTACTGGCAGCAATATAAGTGGAGTTTCATCTGAAAATGAAAATGAGGAAGATTTGGAAGGTGATTTAGAAGCAGAAGGCGATGCATAGATTCTCTGTATCTAAAAATTATTTTATTAAATTTATTTTGTTATTTGTAACTACTTTTTTAAAATTAAAATATGATAAAAAAAAAAATTGGCTAAACTTTTTTTTAATTAACCATTTGACAAATAAGATTAAATTTTTTAAATATTAAGTAGAGTAGAATTATTATTGAATTTTTTTGTTAGTAGTGATATATATCTGAAAAAACTTATCTTTAATACAAAAAAATTAAGATCAAGATATAAAAAAACAACATAAAATAATAATAGCGAAGATTTGTTATATAACAATTTGTTAGAGCTCACCTGAAGGGCATTTGTCGGGTTTTTGATTTTATTGTCTGTGGTAAGGAATTCCAAAGCGTAACAATATTCAGAAAAAGTCTTGCCAGTGGGAAAATGTTTACTATCAAATTTTGAGTGAAAAAGTTTTATTAAAATTTTTATTTATTTTTAAATGAGTTTTTTCAGCAGAATTAAAAAATTTTAAAAACTTTATAGCGTAAAATAAAACTTAAAAATTCAACTAAAAAGTAAGAAACTGGAATAAATACATAATTTATATAATTTTTTTTGGAGCAGTGTAGGCAGAGAAAAAAATTGAAATTTTTAACTTGTAAGAAAAATCTAGAGAAAATAATTACCTCCTTTAAGGCTAAAGTAACAAAAAGTAGTATTGAACAGATCATGACTCGAAATTCACTTTATTATGATTCAAACATGTAATAATAATAGATTGGACAATATTGCTGGCTGGGAAATTTTGCACTTTCAAATCTTTCAATACTTTTTGAGAAAAATAGTCTTAAATAAAACTTTTATATTCCACATACTATAATGGTTAATATTTATTTATTTAATAAATAATTAAAACCATTATTTATTTTTTTTTTTTTTTGAATATAAATTTTATTATATTAATTTAAATTTTTATAATAAGAATAATAATTAATTTTAAATTTTTAAAATTTATACTTATAAAAAAAATTTTAATATATCATTTATACAGCATACAAAAATATTTAATTGGGTGAAGATAGAAAAATAAAAATTTTTTAATAAAAATTTGTTCTAATTTTATTACGTTGCACTATTATGAAGATCAAGTTTATTATATACTAACAGATATTATTTGTTCACAATATTTCTATATAATAATTAAATTTTTTTTTATATTGAAAAAATAAATTAAAAAATTATGGATTTCGTTTCAATGATGTTTTCAAAATCCAACACGACAGACTATGACAATAATAGTAAAAAAATAGGTTTCCAACAATTAATATAGAGCTTAAATTTTTTATTATCAATCTATATAACCTATTTTTATATTATTTATTAATTATTTATAAAAAAAATTGAATAAAAATTTTAAAAATATTTACTAGTATTAAAATATTTTCAAAAATGACTTAGTTTTTGAAGAATTTTTTTGGTGTTGATATCTTCTTCTTTTAAGCGCTTTTCAATTCCTGTCACATTTTCCTTTTCTTTAACAATATCAATTTGTTTTCGCTTGCGACAATTACTTTTATCACCTTTAATTGTCAGTGTATCTGTTAAAATGTTATTTTTAATTGGAGATCGTTTTCGAATTTTCTCGGTGGCAAGTTTTTTTGCTTCGTTTTCTTCTGCTGACAGAGATCGATATGAACAAACTGCTGCTGATTTTGATAGTATGTCACATAGACGTGTATCCTCATTGGTTAATAATTTGTCGTACTTTGACAGTTCGTTATCCAAAGCTAGTTTAGCATCAATTAAATCTGTGTAGGATTGAAGCTGAAGTATAGATTCCTCTTGTATTTGACTTATTTCTTCTTCGTGACGTTTAATGGCCAAACGTTCTTTTTCGAGTGCAGAATTTAGATTGACACAGCTTCTATTTGTGAACACAGATCACTTTGTTTCATTTCAGCAACATTAATCGAATCTGCTTCAATTATTAAATTTTTCACTTCTGCGTCGTGATCTTTCGTTAAGAAAAGATATTGTTCTTCAAGTGATTTATTTATACTTTCAACAGTTTGAAGATTTTTAATTTTTTTATGACACCGTAACAGTAAAATATCTCGCCTCTCTTCCATAATACGAACATAATCAATATCAATTTTAGCTTTTTCCCGCGAAATTTCATCAATTGCTTTCCTCAATTTTGATAAATTAGATTCACATTCACATTTGACACGATTTTTTTCAACACTGTTTAGTTTTCGAATACCTTCAGCTTCTTCATGTAACTTAGCATTTTCTTTTTCTAGCTGCTGAGTTCGCTCAATAAATTGCGTAAAACGTGCGTGCATCGTTAGAGTTCTATCTTTCAAATTTGATTTTTCATGTTTGTTTTTTGACTGATCCTCTGTTTTACTCATGTTATAATTGAGCTGTAATTTCGGAGTTTCAAAAATATCAATCCGTTTTTTGTTTATTATGATTTGGCATTCGAAATTAGTTTGTTTTATTTTGTTGAATGTTTTAAAAATACAAAAATATTATTAACTTAATTTATTGGTTGTTTTTTTAATTTTTAAAAAAATTTGTGATCTCACTACTTTAGTTGATAATAAACATAATAATATTAATAATTTGAAGGCAGGTTTATTTAAGCAATGAAATTATAATTAATTTTCTATTAAAACCAAACGTGTGTTCCACAACAACGTGTGTGCGGGTACAGCTAGTTATTTATATTACGAAAACTTTAATTTCAGATTAACTAAGACTTTAGGCCAACATTTTTATAACTAATAAAACAACTTTATGGAACAAAATTAGATTCAAAGGACAATTACGACGAAATTAAATACTTACTTAAAAAAAGAAAACCAAAAACATTAAACCGCTGATTTTTCAGCCCCTGATATAATATTTCTTTTCAGTTTATAAAAAAAAAATTTTTTTTAGATTTTATGTACCCCAAAAATATTTATTATTACTTGCTTGTGAATGCACTTGAAAAATAGAAGCAACAGGTATCTCATGAAAATTTTATTTTTTACATAATTATTTAAATTTTGTTCAACATCAATTTTCATTGTACCTATATTATTTGCTGTTTATTTACAAATCAAAATATAAGAAATTTATTTTAGATCGACTCAGTTATTAACCACATTGCAATAGGAAAAAATTTGTTTTTCTTAATGACACAAAAACAAAGTAGTAAAAATTAACATAATTTTATATGAATACATATTGTTCAAAAATTCCCAAAATCAAGTTTAGACAATTGAAAAAAAAAATGTAAAAAATTCTAACAGTAACCGGAAATAGCATTACGTTTCTGAACTCCTGAATAAATTTTTTTTGTCATTCAAGTCTTAAGTCTTATAAAACACAACACAACTAATAATAATTTTTCTATAAACATACTTGCATATAATTATGTTATTATATTATCAATGTTAAGAATTACTTCAATAATAATACAAACAAAAATACATATATGTAGTTGTTTAAATAAAACTTAAGGAAGATTAATGGTGTTTTATAGAATTCGACACAACAGTATAACCAAGATTTTTGTTTAAAAGAACTAATTTTGCTGTATTTTTTTTTAAAATGATATGTAACCAAACTGAAAAAAAAAATTTGAAAAAAGATACATAAAACGTTATTTATGAATCTCATCTTTATTTGAATTATTTGTTCTCTGTTAAAATTTACATTAACAAATAAATTATACATACTTACATATTTAAAATATTTGATTTACTTATTTCTTGAAATAAAAAATGAATTTTATATTTATAGTTACTTAATTATTATTTTTTTAAATACTCCGAAAATAAGTCTTATTTTAAAAGTCCCATAGCATTTGATTTTTAATCACAATCTCGAATTTTGGAACTTTCAAAAATTTAACAACAACACACCATACAAAATTTATGTTCTCTTTAATTGTAAATATTAGATATAAATTATTTATTAACTTATTAGGTAAAGGTACATGATAAAATTTTACTAATATACAAATACTATAAGATAAGTTCGACAATTTTTTGATTTTTATAATAATAAAGTAAAAATTATTAAAAATTTGTCTTTAATGAATAAAAATTTTAAAAATATTTACTAGTATTAAAATATTTTCAAAAATGACTTATTTTTTGAAGAATTTTTTGGTGTTGATAAATCTTCTTCCTTTAAGGGCTTTTCAATTCCTGTAACATTTTCCTTTTCTTTAACAATAGCAATTTGTTTTCGCTTGTGATAATTAGTTTTATCACCTTTAATTGTCAGTGTATCTGTTAAAATGTTATTTTTGATTGGAGATCGTTTTCGAATTTTCTCGGTGGCAAGTTTTTTTGCTTCGTTTTCTTCTGCTGACAGAGATCGATATGAACAAACTGCTGCTGATTTTGATAGTATGTCACATAGACGTGTATCCTCATTGGTTAATAATTTGTCGTACTTTGACAGTTCGTTATCCAAAGCTAGTTTAGCATCAATTAAATCTGTGTAGGATTGAAGCTGAAGTATAGAATCCTCTTGTATTTGACTTATTTCTTCTTCGAGTCGTTTAATGGAATTCCTATTGGCCAAACGTTCGGTTTCGAGTTCAGAATTTAGATTGACAAAATGAAACTAAAAATAAAAAAATAAGAGATTCGTACGGATTAATATTAATTCTCAAAATAGATTTAAATTAGTGGAATGGAGATTCAGAAAAATAATTAATTAATAATCGTTCGAAAAAACAAATTATTAAAAAGAAAGCCTTTTATGAATTAAAAAAAACAAAATTCATTGTAATCGAAACAAATAATTTTTTATCCTAGATTTGACTAAAATATTATTTAAAAGAATAGAATTCTGACAACGGTACATAATACTTAATTATAAATTTTTTATATTCTCATCGAAATGACTAAGAACCAAAAATATATACTACTTACGTTCAATTTGGTATTTTCTTCCTCCAATTGTTTAATTCTTTCACTAAGATTCATTAGTTCATTTTCAGCCAATTTCATCTCATTTCTCAGTTTTCCGTGTTTCGTTACTCGTTTAAGTTCAGTATCTAAAAATTTCAATTTTTTCTCATAATGATCGTGATATTCTTGACGCTGTCTTTCTAAATTAATTTCGTATTGATCTGTCTGTTTATTCAAAGCTTTTTGAAGTTCAAACTCATATTTCTCAGTCAATTTTTTTTCAATGTCTTCATAATTTCCAGAAAGTTCGTTACATTGTTTTTCATAAACAACTTTTCTGAAGCTAATTTCTTCTTTAAGTGATTGAATTGCATTTTCTAATTCGACACGTTTTAGAACCTCTTCATCAAGATTAACTTTAACAGCTTCTATTTGTGAACACAGATCACTTTGTTTCATTTCAGCAACATTAATCGAATCTGCTTCAATTATTAAATTTTTCACTTCTGCGTCGTGATCTTTCGTTAAGAAAAGATATTGTTCTTCAAGTGATTTATTTATACTTTCAACAGTTTGAAGATTTTTAATTTTTTTATCACACCGTAATAGTAAAATATCTCGCCTCTCTTCCATACGAACATAATCAATATCAATTTTAGCTTTTTCCCGCGAAATTTCATCAATTGCTTTCCTCAATTTTGATAAATTAGATTCACATTCAGATTTGACACGATCTTTTTCAACACTGTTTAATTTTCGAATAGCTTCAGCTTCTTCATGTAACTTAGCATTTTCTTTTTCTAGCTGCTGAGTTCGCTCAATAAATTGCGTAAAACGTGCGTGCATCGTTAGAGTTCTATCTTTCAAATTTGATTTTTCATGTTTGTTTTTTGACTGATCCTCTGTTTTACTCATGTTATAATTGAGCTGTAATTTCGGAGTTTCAAAAATATCAATCCGTTTTTGTTTATTATGATTTGGCATTCGAAATTAGTTTGTTTTATTTTGTTGAATGTTTTAAAACTACAGAAATATTATTAACTTAATTTATTGGTTGTTTTTTTAATTTTTAAAAAAATTTGTAATCTCACTACTTTAGTTGATAATAAACATAATAATATTAATAATTTGAAGGCAGGTTTATTTATGCAATGAAATTATAATTAATTTTCTATTAAAACCTCATTAATCTGGGACAAGCATTAAATTAATCAAACTGTATCTACCTTTTGTTTTTTTTTTCTTTTTAAATATTTTTTGTAAAATCTACCTTCCTGCAATAAAACACAGAAGGATAGGTTGAGTATATAAAATTTATAATTTACAAAATATTATGTATATATAATATTTACAAAATTCGTCTATATCGAGCTCTGTATGCAACTAATATATCGAGATCTGTATGCATCTAATTTCTTACCTACTAATTTTTATATATATTTTTTAAACTGTAACAACTATAAAATATAACAATGATGATGCCTCATTTGCAAATGAGAGGAATTTGACAAATATGAGTTTAATAATTATTTATCATATTTTATTTGAAATTCGTACAAAAAGAAAAAAAAAACGTTTCTTTGTCAGAGTTAATTGTATAAAGCCTTTATTCTAATTTATAAATAATAAAATTTTATAAAAAGCCAAGAGCTAATAAAAATAATTTTCTTATTTGTTAGAATACACATTTACAGAATTTGATAATTCTATTTTCAAAATCTTAAAGTTGAATTGTTTTCAAAACTTTTAGAAGTTAGAAAAAAAAAAAACAAATCCAGAGAATAAACTGATTATAATTTATACAAAAAAAAAACAGGGTGTAAAAATCAGAAATTTTGTACTTGCATTTTCAACCAATTTTTTTTGACACCTTTTTTCAAAATGCAAGAATTATCTAAATTTCATTACGTTTCGAATAGTAATAAGAGATATTAAAAGTATAAGAAGCAGACTATTGGAAAACAATTTACCTGATAATTTATTCCTCAAATATTTAAATTTCAAAATTTGTTTCTTTTTAAATAACGAAAATACAAAAGTTAAAAAATATAAAATTGAACAAAAAATACCACATTTTAATATATGGTTTGTGTATTCGTTTTAATTTCTGTTTGTTTTTTGATTTTTTTTTCTTTAGGCATGAACAACCTCATAGGAAAATATAATTTAGTATTTGATAACTTTATTTAAAATTAGTGAGCCTCTCAATAACGACGTGGGCTTATTTATAACTAGTACTTATTATAACAAACTAAAAAAATTAATATAATTATTTCACTTTGCCAACTAATAAGATTATTGAAATTTTATATGTTCTTACGAATAGTTTGGCCATAAAGTCTCTAATTAAACTCATACATATGCAATATGTGTACTAATTATATTCAGTTTATTTTATTTTATTTCTATTATAATAATAAAATTGTTTGGGTCTATTATTGCAGTAAGAAAAAAATGTATTTTATAGAAAAAAAAAATAATAATAAAAATTACAATGCTTAAATGATTATATTTTAATTTGCATACATAATGATCTTTGATAACAACAATTAAATAAAATATTATGATGTAAAAACCATAGAATTAAGAATTTTGAAAAATTATAAAAAAAAACTCGCCAATAAAATTACATTTTACGATCTTAATTTATCTCTTTAAATTAGAGCTCTTCTAGCGAGAAGAAATAAACTCTTTCACACAATAGTAGATAGTTTGGGAAGAAAATAAGAGAAAATCATATAGTTAATAAACCTTAACCAGCCAATAAATAAATTTCTGAAATTAAATTATATATTAAAGATGAATTAAATTCAAATAACCAATTAATTCATTTATTCAAATGTAATACATATATGATTTTATTTCAAATCAGAAATAATAGATATTATAATAATATTATATCGATTTTCCGGCTTTAGAGTATTATTTCCATACGATTTGTGCAGCTTTACGTCCTTATGACATTCTCAATAATTATGGAATTTATACCTACTACAGTATTCAGATTTAAAAAATGTGCACTTGTAAATTTAAAAATTTTTAAATTTTCTGATCTTCAAAAATATTTTGTTTATTTATGGCTAATGAACTTGAAAAAAATATGCAGCAGGTGTTTTTTTTTCTTAACAAATATTTATTTATAGTGGGCACGAGCATTATACATTATTTATATTACGCAAATTTAAATTTCAGATTAACTAAGACTTTAGGCCAACATTTTTATAACTAATAAAACAACTTTATGGAACAAAATTAGATTCAAAGGACAATTACGACGAAATTAAATACTTACTTAAAAAAAGAAAACCAAAAACATTAAACCGCTGATTTTTCAGCCCCTGATATAATATTTCTTTTTAGTTTATAAAATAAAAAAAAAAAATTAAGATTTTATGTAGATACCCCAAAAATATTTATTATTGCTTGCTTGTGAATGCACTTGGAAAATAGAAGCAACAGGTGTCTTATTTCATGAAAATTTTATACATAAGGGGCTGTTCACAAATTACGTAACGGCCTAGGGGGGGGGGGTTTGAAAATTTGTTACGGTTTGTTACGGCAGGGGGGGGGGTGTTTATAAAAATGTTATGTAACCAAATTTCCTCCTTTTTATAAAAAAATTACACTAAATATAATATTAATGCACGCAAAAAAAAACTTAAGTTATAATGAATTTTGTTTTGATTATTCGAATAAAAAAATTGTTCAAAAAGTAATTTAAAAAGTGTTTAACTTTTGTTACGTTATTCTTCGGGGGGGGGGGTCTTCGGAATTTGTTACGATCTGTTACTATGGGGGGGGGGGGGGGTTAAAAAACGGCAAAAAAAGCGTTACGTAATATGTGAACAGTCCCTAATTATTTAAATTTTGTTCAACATCAATTTTCATTGTACCTGTATTATTTGCTGTTAATTTACAAATAAAAATATAAGAAATTTATTTTAGGTCAACTCAGTTATTAACCACATTGCAATAGGAAAAAATTTGTTTTTCTTAATGACACAAAAACAAAGTAGTAAAAATTAACATAATTTTATATGAATACATATTGTTCAAAAATTCCCAAAATCAAGTTTAGACACTTGACAAAAAAAAATGTAAAAAATTCTAACAGTAACCGGAAATAGCATTACGTTTCTGAACTCCTGAATAATTTTTTTTTGTCATTCAAATCTTAAGTCTTATAAAACACAACACAACTAATAATAAATTTTATATAAACATATCTGCATATATAATTATGTTATTATCAATGTTAAGAATTACTTCAATAATAAAACAAAAAAAATACATATATGTAGTTGTTTAAATAAAACTTAAGGAAGATTAATGGTTTTTATACAATTCGACACAACAGTATAACCAAGTTTTTTGTTTAAAAGAACTAATTTTGCTGTATTTTTTTTAAAATGATATATACATAACCAAACTGAAAAAAGAACTTTGAAAAAAGATACATAAAACGTTATTTATGAATCTCATCTTTATTTGAATTATTTGTTCTCTGTTAAAATTTACATTATTAACAAATAAATTATACATAGGTACATATTTAAAATATTTGATTTGCTTATTTCTTGAAATAAAAAATGATTTTTTTATATTTATAGTTACTTAATTATTATTTTTTTAAATATTCCAAAAATAAGTCTTATTTTAAAAGTCCGATAGCATTTGATTTTTAATCACAATCTCGAATTTTGGAACTTACAAAAATTTAACAACAACACACATTACACACCATACAAAATTTATGTTCTCTTTAATTGTAAATAGGTATTAGATATAAATTATTTATTAACTTATTAGGTAAAGGTACATGATAAAATTTTACTAATATACAAATACTATAAGATAAGTTTGACAATTTTTTGGTTTTTATAATAATAAAGTTAAAATTATTAAAAATGGAAATTTAAAAATTCAGTCTCTTTAAGTCTGTCTCTAGTGTTTTTTTCATATAATTTCATCTTGAATATCATCAATTGTCAAATTTCTTTTTTTTTTAGTAAAAATATATATATTGTATTTTTATTAAAAAAAAAATTAAAAATTATTTAAAGTGATATAAACATTCTCCAACCAAATTCGATATCTTGAAGTTCTTTTTCTACTATATCAATACCATTTTGAACAGCTTGTAAACGTTTTTGAAGACATCGTAAATTATCTAAAGTGCATTTACCTTGTTCAAAATCAATTCTCATACTTTTGGATAAGCTAATACAACATAAATCAAGACTAATTTTTCGAACTTTTTCAACATTCTTTGTATTACAGACAAGTGTTTCGAAAAGTGTCTCAGCTTCTTGAAGATTCTTTAGACGACCTATTTGTTTTCTACTTGGTTGATGATTGAACATAACCTCATGGGTCAGCTAAAATAAAAAATATTTATATTTTTCATTATTTTGGAACTTTTTGCAGATAACGATTTGATAAAAATTCAACCACAATTTTAATGTAACAAATTTATTTAACAAAATGAGCTTCTAGGAGCTTTAAAGAAACAAAAATATATTAATTTTAATATTAAACGACGCATGCGTTAACATATAATTAAGCAGAAGTGAATGCACCTTAATAGTTTTACGTTCAAAAACTGTGAAAAAAATTTTAATTCAATGATCTTCTTTTTCCATTAAAGAATATTATTAAAAATAACTAAAAGAAGAGAAGAAAACGTTAGAAAATTTTTATATTTTAATCGATTAATAAATTATTGAAATTTATTTTTAATAGGAAAGAAAACAAATAAAAATTTAATTTTATTTTAAATTGAAAAAATAATAATGAAATTTAATGTGAAGAAATTGGAGATTTCCCTGAATTAAATTATGAATTGTTAATACGAATATAAAATTATTCTTACCACAATGTTCGTTTTTCCATAATTATCTCGTGAGTCCCTAAGAGCTCTTAATGTTTCTTGGCTTTTGGTGCTGAATCGATCACGCAAATGACGAACATTATCTTCATATTGCAAAATGTTTCTACAATATTTTCGGATATCTGCTTCGCTTAATGGCTTAATAGGAATTTCTATAGCAACTGCATTCCCAATTTTTTCATCATGAATTCTCTCATCCTGCTTATTGACTAGATTGTCAACTTTTACACCGAGTTGTTGGCAGGCACGATCTTCGACTTCCATCTTTTCATTGACTTCCATACTAATCTTTTCAACAAATTGAATCCAAGCCGGATGTTCGTTGCTTTGTTCTTCGGCTTTCAATTCGACATGTTCATGAAATTGCTCATAAAGTTTTTCTCGGACTCTATCGTCAGATTGTTTTAGTTCAACTTTTTTGGTATGTTCTTTATTAATTTCTTGTTCAAAATCGCTTTGGTTAACTTCAATCTGTGTCAGTTCGTCAGTTTGTCCTAACAGCTCAAACGATTGTTTCTCAACTTCAGCAGGTTTTTGGGCCAATTCGACAACACATTTATGAAACTGTTTGTCTTCTAATTTTTTCTCACCTTTTTTGTTACAAACTTGTTGAACGGCTACTTTGCCCGTTTTCAGATCGACATGCCCTTCGCTTTTGGATCTTTCCTTAATAAGTTTATTATATTTTTCATTTACATTTTTGAGGAATTGTTCCACAACCTGTTCATTTCGCTTTTTCTCTATTTCTGTATCGGATTTTAATCTATTATTTTCGTCGATTCGCACTTCGATCTCTTCCTCCTGTTCTTCATCTTTTTTGATATTATCATTTACTTTTTCTCCATACTGTTTAGCAATGTTTTTGTCTGCATGCTTAGTGTCTGACTCATCATTATGTATGTTAATACCTTTTTGAAAATTTTCACTAATTTCATTGTTAATATCTTCGTCCATCAATTTCTTGATATTTTCATCATCCTTTTCCATTACTAATTTGCCAACATTCTGTTCACGTTCCGATACACCAATATTCCGTCTTTCCAAAATTGCAATAACTGATTCGGTGGCATCAATAAGCTCTGTATTTTCATTTAAAATATATATTAAAACAGTTTTTAAATCTTCCATTATTACCTTATAGTTTTCGATTGGGTTTAGATCATAATCAAATGGAAGTATTGTACAGCGTAAGGCTCGCACAGTTTCAATACCATCGTTTTCCGTTGACGATGCTTCACCTTCTTTAACAGGAGGTTTAAATGGGTTCTTCTTCTTTTTTTTAAACTTACGCCTTTTAGGCATTTTGAAAACTGTGTTCCTATACTTATCACTCAGCTATTAAATCAAAAAAATGGAACTGCTTTGATCGAAACACAATGCTAACTGGTACTCGAGATAAATTACTTAATGTCATTATGTTTTATTAGCAATGAGTTCGATAAAATTTAAACTTCTCCGTTATAAACTATTTGATTTTTTTTTGTAGATCTTTGCCGTAAATAAAAACAAAATTAAATATTTAAATTTTTAGCACTGTAAAATTTATCTCCATTTTGGTTCAACATTTTTAATTTTCTTGAGTTTTATATTTTTCTAATTAGTCTGATACTTTATCAATTTTTGTGTGTTTAAACATTTTAAAATATGATTAACGTATCTTAGAGACGAGAACAGCTCTTTAATGCCGCGTATAATTTTGTATGAACGTTAAAAAAATATAATTAATTATGAATAAATACATCTCTTTTATATTACAACTTAATTTTGCTCTCAGAACATAGCTAAGAAGAATAATTTTCACTGTAAAGCAATGCAATCCGACATATTATTATTTTAAATTTAAATTTTAAAATAAAATCAATTTTTCTTCTTCATTTGACGAGGAAACAAAATTTAAATTTTGTTTTAGAAAATTTATTTAAAAAGGTGATAATTCTTCTTTCTTAATTTTTCATTGTTAAATAATTTTTTTTTTATTATAAAAAACTAAAACAATTGATAAAAATTAAAAGCGCCAAAAATATTTAACAAAATTGTTATTTTAAGAAAAACCCGCCAAAATAGTCTTAAATTGAACTAATGAATTATTATTCTATGCTTAAACTTGTACACTTTATTGAATATTTATTTAATATTATAACATATGAAATATTATTCATTAAATATAAGACAGAAATTAGAAAAAAAAAAATAATAATAAAATAATAAATAATTTTAAGTTTTTTACAAATATTATATATTGTAACAAACAAATAATAAAAACTCCTTGTTAACAAATAAATCTGGTGAACACCATACCATCTGTTCATTTTTTTTTTAATATAATACCTAAGAAAAAAAAACTGATATTTTAAAATCTACTTGATTGTCATAAAAGAGAAAAAAAAAAACCATCAGGTGCAGTCTTGGTGCCAGGTGATATTGTCATAAAATTTTATAATAAAATATTCCAGTAAATTTAGTAATACTTATAGTTATTATTAAAAAACTTATTTTTGTTTAAGATGTAAAAAATTACAACAATTCCAACAATTTTCATAATCATAATATTTATAAAAATTTAAAGAAAATATTTAAGAACTTATAATTAACCCTTAATTAAGTTTAATCATTATTAACTATTGACATAGTTTTTGGTATTTTTCGATTAAATATAGCTTGCTGAAACAAACTATACAAAAAGGACGAAAAATATAAATTTAAAAATAAATGTTTTTTTTTTTTAATCTTTCGCTGAATAATTTATATTCGTATAGGTGATTTAGGCTTGTGAATTTTAGTTCCTTAAAAACCTTGTTTAGACACCTAAAAAGTTCCTAAAAAAACAAAAAAAAGTCGCTAAAAAAGACACTAAAAAAGTCGCTAAAAAAATAGTTAAAAAAAATTTCCCAAAAATTTACAGAAATTTAGATTTTGATACAAAAATTTCAAATCTACGAATGATAAAAAAGATAATAAATTTGGATTTTCATATTATTTATTGTGCGAATATTTAATATGGCAATTTCATTTAAAAGTTCAAAAAAAATATAAATTTCATTGCACAAAAAACTTAAAAAATGAACATGGATTTTGAAATAAAAATGTAAAAACGAGTTTATTAATTATTGATTGATTTATTGCAATAAATTACAAAATGCTTTCGTAAATTTTCGAATTCAAATTTTTGTCGGTTAGATCTGAAAAGATTTTTATGTATAGAAAATGATCTTTCAACTTCTGTCGAAGTAATAGGGCCATACTTAAAGGGAATTATTTCCTGAACGTTATATTGCTCGCAAATATCATTCTTCTGCCAGATATTATGTTTGAAATTTTTTTCAAAATTGAAAAATCCATGTTTTTCATTATGACGGCCTTTAATTTAAGAACAAAATTGGTAAAATAGTTCCTAAAAAAGTCAAAAATGTTTAAAAAAGTCAGTAAAAGTCAAAAAAGTCGAAATAGTCGCTAAAACATGAAATAGGTAGAAAAAGTCGCTAACATATTGGGCTCAAATTACAGCAAATTTTTCGAAACGTGGAGATATTTTAATAAAAATCTGTTATTACGCACGACTGAAAAAAGGTAATTACCTAAAAATCACAACCCTAGTGATTAGCCATTATTTTTAGATATCGTACCCTTTTTCTGCTTTTCCTGATAATTATTTAATAAATTATATTTAATTTTGTGCAATATTTTTATTTGGAAGACAACAAAACGTTACTTAGCAAATTTGAGCAAAAAAGAATTATTTTCGAGTGAGCTCTTAAAAATCGGTATTTCAACAAATCATAAATAATACTTTAAGTTAGAATCTTATTAGAATCTGATATCCAAATTTTCATTTAAGAACAAAAAATGAGAATCAAACCAATAATGACACAAAATTTAATGTTATTAACGATGTATACTTTGCGATTTAATGCAAAAAATACTTATGTAGGTAAGGTACGTATAAATCTATTTATATTATGTACAATTTTATATTTATAAAAATGTAAACAAAAAAAAAAAGCATTATTATTTTTTTTCTTTTTAATTTTTCTTTATAAAATAATTCAATTTGTGGGCGATTTTTTATAGCGACGAACGTTAAATTATTTTATTTGCTTAATTTGAATAAATTGAGAGAATGGCTTCAGGTATTCACGTACGTGCAATTGGCCATCTGAGAAACACAAGACTGTTTAAACATGATGATCTACTAATGAAATAGGGGATCTGAATTTTATCTTAAAACTAACCTTTGTGTTAAAGGCTAGTTTGCCGACAGAAATAGCCATCTCACAGAAATTTTGCCAGATTTTCTTCTTTTTTATGTTCTTTTCTTCTTTTTTTTCTGTAATTTTTTTTTTTTTATTTTCAGAGGGTTTTTGTTGTTTTTTTGCAAAAATATAAAGTCAAATCTCTGTTTGCCAGAAAAATAACATTAGATCCAAATGATTATCTAAATAATATTAGTTTTGCCCATCGTTTCTGTTTATTCATAATTGGGTTTTTTTTAAAAATAATTCTCAAATTTATTCAGAAATGGTTTATTCTGTCATTTGTAACATAATTTTAATATAAATTTCAGTTCTTCTGGCACGTATTTAATTTATATGCAGATAATTATTTCGTTAATTGGGTCTGTTTTATTTCTTCTTGGCACAATTTTTTAATTTTTTAAGTTGAGTGAACGTTATAATAATTTCGATTTTCAATTAATATGCAAGTTTACAAAAACAATGATATGTAAACATTAATATGTACACATACTTATGTATAATTTTATATTATGTATATCTCGATAAGATATAAAAGTTTAAAATAATTTCAATTCAGGTGCGAAATTTTTCATTTAAGTAGTTTTAAACAAATTTTCAGGAAATTTACTTAATTTATAATTTATGTTAAATGCAAAATGAGTTTCAGGAAAATATGTAAAAAATAATTTGTTACAAAAAAAAACTTGAATAAAATGTTTGTAACAAAACTAATAAAGTTAGAACGATTTTAATTTTGTTTCCGTCTGAATTGCATGTGATATAAATGACGAAATATTCTGCTATTACTTGTGTACCATTTTAAAAACATTGCTTTTGATAATGACTGAAAGTTCCATAAAATATCAATAAGTAACCAAATTAATTTATTTCATTTAGGAAGCAATACCTCAAACGACATATCGTGTGTACTACAGATATATATCTCAAGTTGTATATTGTACATATGTACTTAACGTAAAATACATATAAAAATGAGATCATTAAAATATGTTACTTATTTAAATTCTTGACAAAAGATCAAGGTTTTAATTTAAAAAGAATCTGAAGAAAGTATTCCATTTTTTTTAATTAATTGAGAGAAAAGGGCGCTAAGAATTTTTATGTGGGCTTACTATAATAATATTAATTCAATATAATATATAAATTTATTACGAGATATTTTCAAAATAATATATCTATGATAAAATGTTTATTTTTTTTTTTATTTGAGAAATAATTAAAATTTGTACATAAGAAATAATTTGCTTTAAATATCGTATTTAATGTTTTGATGTATCTCAAAATCCTCAAGTATTGGATTTGTATCAATGGAATTTTTGAAATAACTGATTCCAGAAAAATTAAGAGCCTATTTTTGAAATTTATGAGTCCTTGGTCTAAAATTGACTTTTGAAATCTTGAGATGGTGAAACGAAAGGGATAATAAATTTCCCATTTTTATAGATCATCTCAAATCAATAATTTTATGTTTAGCTCGCTATTTTTCATATAATTTCTCTGTTGATCAAAATATTTTTATATATATACATTTAAATCTAAAAATAAAATTTTCCTTTTGACTTACTTACATAAAATTGATATTACATAATAAGCATCGAAAAATACGCACCTGCAACAAAAAAAAAAAAAATGAATTATATTATAATTTTTATAGAACATTAAATAATATAAAATTGAATTGGAAAAATATAAAATATTATTGGGCTTATCTTTAAATTAAATACGTCATATTTATTATTTATATTTTTTTTCATTTTATACATTATAAGAGGTTTTTATATGAATGAAATTTAGCATTGAGTGTCAAATTATTATGATTGCCTTTAGAAAAAAAAAAATAATTATAATCAATTGTGAATTCCTCCGTATTTTCATTGCCAACTATGTACTCATAATACATGCAATTTCATTGTATAGAGATGAATGGGCATTATACCTACTAATTGAAAGAAAACCAGATATTTCAATCATTAACAACACTTTGTCAATTATTATTACCATCACGTTAATTATTTAAAGTAAAAATGTTTAAAACAAAATAATAGTCGAGCTTACGATAATAGTTTAAATTGATTTTAACTAGATGTTTTTATTTAACGTTGCCGTCCAAATTATTTTTAAAGGTTTTTTTCTTATTTTTGAAATGGGTTTTATATTAAAATAAAACCAATATTATACAAAAAAAACAAAAAAATTCATTCAGAAAAAATATATTCGGCAATCTAAAAATAAACCGCTGGGGAGCCAATTTAAAATTAACAAGTAAAACTGTCGTAAATTATACATTTTATTTATACAAAATGAATATTTATCACGTAAAATGCATAAATTTTCTTTTAAAAACCGCAAACGTAAATGTTTCTTTAGCAAACTTTTTTTTAAAATAGAAAAGAAAAAAATCTTCTGCTTTTATATAAAATAATTCAATATCAAGCCAAGCTTTATTTATTATTTGCATTAGAATTCGGACATTTTACAAAATTCAATAGCTTTCCAGATTTTCGGAAATATTTTGTGTGAAAATAGTTTGTACATACTTAATTGAGAAAGAAGTTCATAAATTGTCGAATCAATCAAAATCAACACACATTTTATTCAGATGCATAAGTTATATTCAGGAAAAACGGAAATACTTACAACCAAGAACCAACTATATATACCTAGTGGATAAGTGTAAGGGAAACAGAATTGAGGAAAATGCTCTTCTTTTAGCCATTCTCCTCAGAAGGTTTATCTAAAATGTATAAAATATATACAAAGAGCTCTAAAAAAACAGGCATGATAAACAAAAAGCACCTAGTTTAAATGCGAAAAATATTAAATAAATTTTATTACAATTTTTTTTTACCAACAACCACGTATATAATAATTTTACAAATACATACAATTTATGACACTTAGGTTCAGTAAACCTTTTCGTCGATGACTAATGCAGTAAGTATATACTTTTTTATTTTCCAATAAATTTCCTTTTTCCTTTTATTATTATAATTTGGAAAACAATTACATAGTACGTATGGCATATATAGACATAAGGGCGTATTATATAAGCATTTTTGTATTAAAAAATATTTCCAAAAACAAAAAAAAAATTACTTAGTACTTGCTATGCATAACATCATGTAAAACCACCCATGCATTGTTTCTAAGAGTGAAAAACAATTTAATGATAAAAAAAACATTTGAGTAAATGAATAAAATGAATTACTTCGCTTGCCATTCATAAAATTGTTTTCGATATTAATTTTCATGCACTCAATTGATGATGCTTACCGCGCTATTTAAAAATTATCGATTTTAGTATTAATTTATTTCAATTTTGTAGTAAAATACACAAACCAGCTAAAAATTACATTGCAGCTCCGATATTTGTCTCATCAAAAAATGTTCTTCAAAAAATCTATCATAGATATAATAAAGATTTCGGGGAAGTGATTATTTTTCTCGCAAAGTAAAATAAAACTTAAGTATATAAAGCTGAAATTAATAATTTGTAATCGGATCTATATATTTTATTTTAATACGTCTTATTTAAATATTATTAGTTATGGTAACTTAAACGGATTAATAATAAATTCATATTAAATTACATTTGATTTATAATTTTTAAGTTTTCATAGCGTTATATTCTTGATATTAATTACACAAATAATTTAATTCTATAAGTATATTATAAAATTAAATTATAATTATTTTAAGCGGAGATTTTTAAAATAATTTAATTTTTATAAAATAAACAATGCAATATTTTAAATATTTATTTAACATAGAGTCCGTTAAAAAAAAAATACAACTATTTAAGAAACCGAAATATTATTTTAATTTTTAGGATATCTTGTTTTGGAACGACACTTAAAAAGAGTTCCAAAATTGGTGATTCATCATTTTTTTTCCCCAAAACTATTATGAAGTTGTTTAAATAAAGTGACTTTGCAAGATGATGTCAAGACTATCTCAGTTTCCAAAAACAAGGAATTTTCTTTAGTTTCATAACCATAATCGAGATCATAATGTATTTAATGAATGGCGGTTATAATACTAATTAATTTTCCCAACAAAATTTATCAATTTTGTTTATTTTGCTTATAAAAATATTTTCTCTCTTATGCCTGGTACAATACTGTACGGCAAATATTATTATAAAATTTAATTTCAAGTGAAAAAAAAGGCTATGTTTACATTTTTCTTTGTTTTGTTTTTATTGTTATCTTTTAAGCACCCAACATAAAAATTGTAACAAATGAGTATGTTTGTATGTTAAATGTACAACACATGCTTATATGTTCTTTAAGTACATATACCTAATAAAAATTATTGTATGTAGAACAAAAAAGGCAAAAAAAAAAAAATAGGTTGAAAAGGAAACTCATTTTGACTTTAAAATAAACACATAACATTTTAATTATATAAGTACTTAGGAATATTTATTTTGTTTTTCCATATGATCGTGTTAATGTTGATCTTTTTTAATATTTTTTCAATGACATACTGATTTTACTTCTGTTTCGCTTCACTGACAGCATTATTATAATGTATACGTACTTATGTCCAGTAAAGCCTTATTTCCGGGAAATATATAAATACCAACTTATAATATATTTTCAGCACATAGATTCTTGAGTTCGAAACAAAGTAAATTTTGAAAACTTGTATTTTAAATACATACATACATATAAATAATTAAGATAAATTTAAATGAAATAAAAGTAAGTACCTAATGCCTAATATTATTTGTTTTTACTTTTCAAAACGAACAAAATTACATGTCCAAAGTATTGAAGGGTGCGAAATACTTACTGAATTAAATTTCAATTAGTTGTCTTATTATGATGTAAAATTTTAAATCAAAAGAAAATGCTTATATTAGCGAATAATTATAATAAGTACAGCATTAAAACATTATTCATATTAAAAAGGCGCCAACAATAAACATTAATTTTGATAATGGATATTTTGCGCACTTGTATCGAATTTCCTCATTCAGAATTTAATATTGATTACATTACTTAGGTATATAGAGTTTATATATAAATATATATATTTTTTTAAAATGAACAATGACGTTATAAAATTAAGTTATAAAATTTTTGTTATGAGTAAAATTAATTACGTGCATGAGTAAAAAGATAAGTATATATTTATGTTTTTAAGATTGTTGTTCTAAGTAAACTGTGTAATGAAATTATAAATACAATCAATGGTTTGTTTATAAAAAAAAATTAATATACTTTAATAAAGTATTTATAATTTTATACCCAATGGCTTTTAATGAAAATAAAATTCTTACTTTAATTTATATAATATCAAACTTTAATTTATATCTAGTTTATATCGTATCTGCACTTGGACCTTAAAACTGACCTTAGAGCGGAACTGACCTGTAAACTGACCTGTCAACAGGCCTTTCTCATACAAAAAAAAGGAAAAAAAATAACTAACCTTTGCGTAAAAGGCCAGTTTGCAGACAAAAAAAGTTAGTTTGCAGACAAAAAAGGTCAGTTTGCAGACATTATAGTTGCCAACTTTTCTGCTTTTTCCTTGCTTTTTTCTGCCTTTTTTTCTATTTTCAAAAGGTTGGCAATACAAATTTAAAAATAAACAAGTAAACAACAAACAGAAATTCAAAATTTTTAAATAATAAAATTTGAATAATTTGGAAATTGGAAATTTTTAAATAATAAAATTTAAAAGTAAAAAAATAAAAAAAATGAATTCCAGCAAAAAAAAAATAAAAATAAAATGCTGTAAAAAAAATACAAGTGTGTACGGGTTTCGTTAAGGCGACCTTACGAACTGACCTTTGCAGACAAGTGCAGATACGGTATTATATCATTATGTTTAATTGGGATAAACATTTATTCTTCGATAAATGAATAGCTAAATTAATCAATTAAACTAAACGGAATTGCGTTTTGGTTATTGAGAAATATTAAATCTGAAATTCAAAATAAAAATAAAAAATTGCTTTCATTTAAGACTTAAAGGTCGGTATTCAACTGAAGATAAAGTACAAGATAAATTTTATCTTGAAAAGGAACATTATTGAGTGAGATAAAAATTGACTACCTACCTAAGATAAAAATTGACTACCTAAATTTTATTTTTAATTTATTTACCTCCCAACTTTCATCCATTTTATTTAATTAATTTTAAGTCTTGTTCGCACTTCAATATTTTTCCGGATATTTCGATTTTTCCGGAAACTTTGTGGATATTATCATACAAAAATTTTTTCCGGATATTTTAATTTCCAGTTATTTTTCCACTTAGCTAGTTCCTTTTAGGTACTTTTTGATAGATTTGATACGGTTGGCACCGTTTATTTTGTGTCAAAATATCAAAAAAAGTGAAATTTAATTTTAAAATTATTTTTGAACTTCAGATTTTTGAAAATTCATAACAAAAAAAAAATAAATTCATTTAAATTTTTTTTAAAACAGTCAAATTTTTTCCACTTCTCAAGTGCGAACGTTTTAGAAAGTGGAAATTTCCACTTATTTATCCGGATAAATGTTGAAATGCGAACAAGGTATTACCAATATTATTTTATTTTATTAAATTAAATTAATTTTAATATTATTTTAGTTTTCTGATTTTTGTTTGTTTCTTTTTACACGACCTAATGTCACAATTTATCTTGAAAAGAATGTTCAAAACATTCTTTGCAAGATAAATTTTTCAAATAACATTTATTTGAGTGAAAATATTTTCATACAATTTTTACTCAGATAAATTTCCATTTATCTTCAGTTGGGTACCGATAAATTAAATTCACTCAACTAAAATTTATCTCAGATAAAATTTTATATAAAAAAGTTGATTTTATCTCCAGTTGAATACCGGCCTTAACTATGTATATACCACACAGACACAGTCAATTGATATCATAACATTTTAACTTAATTTGATTCTTAAAGTTATATAAGTATTAGACAATTATAAGTTAGTTATGTGTTATTTAAGTTCATTAGTTCATATTAAAGTCCAAATATTAAGATTGATCCGTTTTGAATCATCTTTACTTAAATTTCTTTTTTCATATTTAATACACTTTTATTGAATCAGCTGATAAAAAAATGTTGATTAAAAATGACCCCTTAATAAAAATTATTCACGAAAAAAAATATTTTATACTTTTTTGCGTGTTTTTGAAAATAAAAAATAAGTATGTAGGTATTTAAGTTTTTTGCCCTATTTTTTTTTCTTAAATAAGTAGGTACATAATTCATAAACCAGAAAATTAAATTCTCAGCGTTAAGTAAGTACATATACAAAAATAGTTTTTTATTCTAATGCTTCAAAATTATACCCATAAATATAATATACTTAGCGTGTATTTTTAGTTATTGTTATAGGTATATAAATAGACTTGTGTAAAGGATAAAAAAAATATTGTTTTAATTAAAAATATTATTAAAAATATTCACTTCTAAATCTTATTTTAGGATATTATGTTTTTTTTTTCATTAATTACAGGAAGTTTGATGTCATAACCAAATAATAGATAATGATACAAAATATAAAATTCTCATAATATTACCGTAAAATCAATTAAAAGTTCAAATTATTCGCCCACATAATATATTATTAATTTTTTGAACCTAAGTATATATACTATTTTTAACCTGCATATTGTAAAAACGTATTGACGCTGTCAATTATGAATGCAAAAAAAAAACTATAATAATAGAAAAAAAAAACCTAACATTATTTCTAAGTTCAACATTTATTATTTTTAACCTTAAAGATTAAAATTATAATAGAAAATCGTTGAATGACTGAACTTTATTTGTCAAGGTTAAAATAATATTTTTAAAATATAAGCTATGTACCCTTATATATACATACATACACACATTTTTTTTTTTTTTTGCCCCAATAAAAAATTGAACTTATAAATGTCGGTACGTTGTTATTAGTTTCAGAAAAAAAAAATTTGGTTTCAGCAAATGACTAAGAAGATAATTGAAATTTATGTTTCAAAGAATTTCGATCATGATGAAAAATTTTTAATAAAAAAGTAGAAAAATAAAAGTTGGGAAAAAAATGTATTCAAAATTATCATAAACACAAATTTGTTTTGTTTATATCATTTTTTAAAGTAAACAAAAATATTATTTATAGATTTAGAAAATAAATATGTACTTATTATGTAAATTAGTGTAGTAGACTCTATTTAGTGAATATACTTATCATAAATTATGTTCGAACTTAGCATATAATTTAAGAATTTAAAAATCTATATTGAACTAATGCAGCTTAGCATTCCAGTATATATTGAAATCAATATTAAAATTAAATACCTACGTTTTAATCGTTTGGTGAAAGAATCTTGGGATTTATTATGAATTGAATACCTACAATCAAAAATAAAAACTTATCTAGTATGCTTTACGTTCAAGTGAAACTAAAGTGTACACTTATTCATTCAAATTTTTATATAATCGGATTTAAGTAAAATTTTTCCGTTCAATAATAATCCCTCTAATGTTCTTTTAAATCCAATTCTAATAACTTATTTTCTGTAGATTTATGGCAATACACGGATCATGAAAATATAAAATTTTTTCTGCGCAATTACTTTAATCATATTATAATTTTGTAATTCTTTAAAAGAAAATGATAAGGAAAATTAAAATTTGTTTTCCGGCAAGATGCAAAATAACAAAAAATTGTAATAAGCATCAAAAATTGCATAATAAATTCGAATTTAACATGTAACGATATGTATATATGTTGTATATTTACATTCCCGAATTATTTTTTTAATGTAATTAAAATTGAGTTTATAATGAAATTATGAGATAAAAATTAATAAAAGTAAAAAAAAAAAAAAATTTATAACCATGAAAATTAAAATTTTCTGAAATTTTTTATTGAAAGGTGAATGCTCTATTAATTTTCCATACATGTTTATGTACATAAAATTTAACGGAATGAAAATTTATGTAATATAATTTTCTTTTTTTTTGTTATAGGTAACGATATGAAATGAAAACATAAATTAAAATTGCAATTCATATTTAATAAACAAAATTACCTCGATTGCGCTTAAGTTTTTTTTTTTTAATTCATTTTTTATGCATGAAAAACTTATAACAAAAAATTGAATACATTTGTCCATTATTCTTTGACCATCTTCAAAAGTTGAGTGTTAATAAAGTATTAAATAACGACACTAGACTAGTATTGTATTTTTGTGTTCAAATCGAGGTTCAAATGGTCTAAATACTTAGGTATTTTGTATTTTAGTGTTTTAGAAAGTACTTAAGAATTTAGCAATTTTTTTAATTTTTATCTTTAAAAATAATCTTAGAACACTCACTCACTGCGAATAATATTAGTTTTCTTCAGAATTATTTAAATTTCCTTAAGAATGTTGTAAAAATAATTAAAATTCCACTTAGCACACAAATTTAGATATCGGACCACTGCCGACCTAGTTTAAAAATATCATTTAAATCAAAAAACCAAAAATTATATTTTCTTCTTTTTTTTGTTTGTTTTTAAATGCAATATTTCACACAAGAAACAAAACTGCAAAATTAAGTCTTTAAATTTGTACTACTAAGCAAAATATTAATAAATTTCAAGGTAATAATAAAAAACTATGCATAATATTTTTAAAAATAAGTATATTTAAGTAAATATATATATACATAATATGTATGTGTACTTTATATACCCAATAGACAAAATAATAAATTTCACTTTTATGTACGCGTGCATGTTGACATGATGAGAACTTATTTTTTTTTAAAAACAACTTTAAAACGAATTTTATTTATTTAAATATTTAATTCAACTACTTATAACTGATGAAATGAGATGAAATTCTCTTAATTTATCTAAAAACATTAATACGATTAAACCATTGCGTGTTTGGATTTAAAAAAAATTAACTTAGTATTAATAATCCTATTAAAAAATATTATTATTTGATCACTAAATGATATGCTGTCAAATGTGGGTTGTTCCATACTAAATTAATATTGAAAACATAAAATTTGGCAATGATTTCACTGAAATTTATAGAATCTTCTTTCAAATGAAAAGAATAAAATTAGATGAAATAATTAATTAAAAGTATTTTTTTTTAATAAATTATATTAGCTTCGTTAGAAGCTTTTTTTAATCAAATTAATATAAATTACTTAATTACTCAATACAAAAAAAATTTCATAATTTTCAAATGCGAATATATATATACATATGAATCAATTTGAATTAGACTTTTTGAAATCAAATTTGCGGTCATATAATTAGATCATAATGTTGTCTTCCGCAAATTGAGAGAGTTTTTTTTAAGAGATTTACCTACATGTTCCCAAGAGACTACGATACATAAAACTCCAATTCACAACGATGTTTCAAAATTCTTTCTTTTTATTGCTTTTTTAGCAAATTATATTACATTTAAAACTATTTTGAGAATAAAAATATTTTAAATATGAAACAAAAAAAATTCTAAAAATTCTAAAATGTATCTGAAAAATATTTTGAAAAGAATGTTTTATATTCAGAGTTATTACCTTGATAGTTTTCATTAGCGTTTCACATCCCAATTCGATTACTATTCTTACACGATTTTTCTACATTCGAGACTGTAAGTAAGTAAGTATATGATCCGATTTATAACTATATTTTATATTTCACAGTAAATAAGCTTACTCATTGAAAACTTAATTCTAAATATGTATGTATATATCGTCGGTTTAAAAGCAGAAATCACTAAGTCAAAAAACTACTTTTAAAACTCACTAAGTCAACTTAGGAATTTCTGATTGTATTATAATAGCACGATTGACTTAGTGCAATAAATGTCCGCCTAAAAACCTCAACAATATCAATTTACGACTTATAAGATTTTGCCCATATAAAGTTGGCATTATAATGACTTAATTTAGTACAAAAAATCAAAATCTTGGAAAATGTACTTAGTGAATTTTGCTTGTAAACCAACGATATACGCTTTCTACATGATCATCTCATATTATGTAAAGGTGGATGTCAGAATATATGTGTAGTAAATAAGTACGTAATTCTGGATTATTTATTCTTCGTTCGTACAGGTGAAGTTTAGAAAAAACTCTCGAAAAAACTATAGTTTAGTACAAATAAAAACTTGTCCATGAAATAAACTATTTATCAGTCGGATTTCCAGGTTGTTAGTTATTAGAATAAAATATACCAACATTAACATAGGAAGTAAATTCAAGTAAGTATGTAAGTATATAATATATTTTTAAATATGAATGCAAGTCTGAAGTTCTTAAGAAAGATATTGCAATTAGAAGGGTGTATTTCCTGTAAAATTTTATTAACTATGTACATATGAGTATATTTATTTTTTTTTTTGATAAGAGGAAAAAATATTATAATAATGCAAAATTAAAAATTTTCTACATGATCATCTCAAAAACGTAATACTCTAAAATCTCGAAAAAAAAAACATACTTTTACTTATGTTTTGAAATTTATTGAAAATAGTTCAGATTCCATTTCACTTACTTCTAAATAACGTAAACAAAAAAAAAATGTATATTATTTTCTTTGATTATTAATGCTTTGTGTAAATATTATTTTTTCCGCTTAGCGATAATGTAATTATTAATTATTATCATATTCTTGAATTCATTCACAAATGTATGCGAACAAATCAATAAAAAAAAATATTTTAGTATTTTCTTGGATATTTTTATCGAACTAAATAAAACAACCTAGTACCTATAAAAAGAAACATAAAAAACTTTCAATTATACGGCTAGCCTTCATTGAAGAATGCATCCCGTATAATTTCATACCTACATCGTATTTTGGAACCTAACATACAATTTTTATTTCAATTACTTTTATACCACTTTAAATTATTGAAACGAATTGTCTAGAACATTTTAATATGATTTATAATTTTTGCCCGAACTCAATTATAAAAGTTTATAACTAATTTTTAAAGAGAAATTTCCTGTTTAAAACCTCATATCAATTTATCATTTTATTCAAATTGAATGAATGCACTTTTATTGATTAAAAATATTAAATATAAAATCAACGTTAGAGAGAGTAATTTTATTGAAACAAAAATAATAGTCTTTAATTGATTACAAATTTCAAATAATTTTCTTGTTTATTTTAAATTTCACAAAGTTCAATTCGATAATAAACATAAAGAAAAATAAGGTCAATTTGAAGAAAAATAAAATAATATATGTATATCGATGTATATAAATACGCCATACGCCTTTGGGCTAAAAATAGTTATAAAATGCTTTCAAAAAATGCGAAAATTTTTATATGCATCTATGCTTTTTATTTTTTTATGGAAATTAATTTATTCTCTCTATTTTCGGGGTAGATTTAGGGTTGGAAAATAATTTATTCATAATTAGAAACTTTGAATGTCTTCAGGATATTTTGAATTTCAAAGAATGCTGTCAAAATCGAACTAATATGGTCCAAGATCAGATTTAAGTGATTCTAGCGATTCCTTATCCAGGAAAATCAAATATTAATTTATTCAACATAAGTAAACGTCAAATTAAAATTATACAACTCATTTTTGCTTTATTTAATTTTGAGACTCAAATTAAAACATTAAAACATCTGAGTATCTGACGGTTGTTTAAGTCATTAATGAAATTAAAAAAAAAAAACGGCAGCAGTTAAAAAAAATTCAACAATTTCACAAATTGAAGTTAAATAAAAATTATCTCACATGTATTTTATTATCCAATTTAATAAATTGTCTGTTTAATAAAAAAAATAGAGAAAATTTTAAAATGCTATGAGCGGTTGCGATAAAAAAAAATGTATTTAAATACTCACTCAATTAAATATTTTCCATTTTCAGATAAGAACAATGAATAAATATATTTTCCTAAAATGGAAACTTGTGCAACATGTATGCACATTTAAACAGGGAAGTTTTAAAATTTTATCCAAAAGTAAGTAAGCAGATATACTTAAGTGAATTATAAATTTGAAAGTTTGATTACAATTTTTTTTTATTTTAAGCTACTTATTTAAGTTTCATTGAAACCAGTTAGTTGAATTTTTATAATTACAAGCATTTAGAAGGAAAAAAAAAATTAACAACAAAACGAGAAGCAGACAACATAATAGTTATGTAAGTTAGTTTTATTAAATTTGCTTATTAACGTACGACAAAATTGTTTTCTTGTAACTAGTTTGAAATTTTAAAATTTAGATTCTAAGTACTTAGTTAATGTTAATACTTATACTTACCCCTGGAAATAATAAATATATATATTTGCCAACTTAAGTATAATAAAAACATAATAAAATTTATGAAAGCATTGCAAAAAATTTTCTTCTTAAAAAATTATTAACAAATAATAAAAAATATTTTCTAAGTTTTAAATTACGTACAATGTGTAAGTATCTATCTACCTATGCTTTTTGTGAATATTTTTTAATAAATTCTTATTAAAGTAAATATTTAAATATAGTTGCAAACAAATGTACAACTCTGGGAAATATAATTTTATTGATTCTATTCTAGGAATAGAAAAACAATTTCCATAAATAATTTTCAGAAAGTAGGTAAGTAAGTATATAAAATATTTCTTGAAATACGCAAAATAAAACTCAAGTACCTACATTGAGCATATTGTATGCTGTAGAAAGAATTTAATAAATTAGTCATATACTTATTGGTAGGTACCTACTTATATCTAAGTAAGTATTTTTAATTTCTTTTTGAGTACAAATTAAAGGGTCAGAAAGCATATTTAATGAACATTATTGTAAGGTTCAGTGATCTGCAATCAAATGCATATTATTATTTTTTTTTTTTTTTAATATTTTTATGTTCAACGTAGGTTATAACTAAAAATTTTATTTATTTTATTTTGTAAGATAAAATTAGTAAATCAACAATGCGTAAAATAAATTTTTATATAAGTGCCTAAGTATTATTTTGGTTTTATTTTTTATCATTGCGAACAGTTCTCAAAAATGAAATTTCATTCATAGAAATGTGATGCATAAGTATATATATATAAATTCATTGACAAAATTAAAAAATTAATAAAAAATACAAATTACTTTTAGTATCGAATGGATATTAGATTTCTATTACAAAAATTGGAGAATACCTACATTGATTTCGGATGAAACTAAGTAGGTACCTACTTAAATAATATAAGTAATAATATAAAATTTATTTATGTTTCAATAAGTAAGTATTTGAGTAACGTTTCAGAATTAGGTAGGTAAAGGACCTAAGTTGCATTTTTATTTTAACTCACAATTCTTCAAAAATTGAACTAAGTATGTTATTTAAATAAGCAGTTCAGAAGAAAATCATGAATGGAAAATAATTTCCAGAAAAGTTGCTTATTTTTCTGAAAGTGTAGGTACCTATCTATAATTTGAACTAAGTACAATTTCGCTGATTCATTAAATTAAAACAGAGCATCATTATATTAAGTATCAAAATACTTAAATAAAATATTAAATTACAACGAAACTAATCAGAGAATTAACGTAATGTATACTTAAATAGATTTAATATTAATTTAAAACATCATCATTAAGAAGTAAAGTAATTATTTATATATAAAAAAAAAATCCCTTACGAAGGATATTAATGTTAGAATGGCTTACACCTGGCGTTTTATAAACAACATGTGGGTTTATTTTTTTTAAAGGCAAATAATTTTAATATCTACCTATATAAGAAAAATACCTATATAAGTATCGGTCGAAAATAACAATGTCTCTAAAATGAGTTGGAGTTTTTTCCTTCTCCTTTCAATAATAATGCAAAATGTAAAAGAACTTATAGGCATCTAGGTATTTGTTTTTTTTTTTTTGTAAAATAATTTCGAATTTTGAAATAACATACCTACTTAGTTAGTTATTCGAAATTTTGGCCCGATGATTGTAAATTTTTGGTTAATTCACATATAAGTTAGTAATTTTACTTACCTACTTAATTAGAAATACACAATAAAGTTGAATATATACCAGGTACCTACCTAGGTACTTAGGAAGGTACTTATACTTCGGCATTTACCTATAACTAAAATATCAAATTTCTTTATATTAGGCATAAAAAAATTAGTTAGCTACCTACCTACCTACTTTACTCACAACCACTCTCCTCATCATCTACAAACTTTAAAAAAATTAATTGGCGCACACCACACCGCGTAAAGTCAAAATGTTATTATTTTTTTTTTAAATGAGTAACTTATAAATAATTTATCAGTATTTTAACCTTTTAGTTAGGTAGATCCCTTATTTGATAGTATTCGGACCTAAGTGAGTAACTCCAGTAAAAAAAAATTAAAAGAAATAAATAAGTCTTAAGTAGGTTTTCAATTTAAACTTAAAGAGTAGGTAAATATTAATAAACAAAAATAATGCTTTGCTCTGCTAAAGTCAGAAAACTATAAATAAATTAATTAAAAATTTAAAAGGAAAATTCCTTACTTACCTTTAATAAATTTTATTGAATTTGTTTTTTTTTTTTTTGTAATCTTTAGAAAAGAAACAAAAAACAATCTAAATATGTAGGTAGTTAGTTCAGTTTAATTTTATTTAAACAAAAAAAACATAAAAAATTTATTGTTTAATCCAAAAGTTCCAAAGAAAAACCCTGGAAAATTTTTATCGATTTTTTTTTCTTCTCAAATTTTTTATTTTGAATTTGGAACTTCACTTTTTCAAACCAAAATTAGATTTTTTTTTTTTTTAGAAATATATTTATTTTTATTTAATTCATATATAAAATAGTTATATAATTATTAATTTAATATTTTATTATAATTATGTTCTTAATTAAATTCAATAATTACAAAAAAAAAAATTAAATAAAAACAAGCCGAACAAAATAACAAAAACAACCGCACCATGCAAGAATAAAATCTAATCTGTCAAATTGAAAAAATAAAATTGCCATATCAGAGATTTTAAAAAATATGCATATAAAAAAAATTGCAAAAACAAAATTAGTTGAAAATAAAATGCTTATCGTGTGGTGAATTTTTGTGTTGAAAATATGAACGTTAATTTGTTTACTTAATTTTGTTTTTAGCTTTTCTTTACCAAATATCGTTTCTTTTAAAAAAAAATTTTTACCATCACTCTGACTTGAAGAACAGAAACTTTTTTTTTTTTCAAATTTCAGTAGTCTAGGGATTTATTTACTGTGAAATTCCAACGAACTACTTATGGCATTACTTTTCTCTCCAAAGTAATCGAATCTCTCATTAATAATAAAGTAAAAAATACCTTGAAAGCAATAAACTGCTAAGTGACCAGCAATATGGTTTTCGCTCCTCGAATAGATCGACTGGTGATCTAATGACATATTTGTCCGACAAGCTCAACACCAGTCTTTACAACTCCGGTGAGGCTTGTGTTGTTGCTTTGGATATAGCTAAGGCTTTTGATCGAGTGTGGCACTCGGCCCTGATTTCTAAAGTGAAATCAATGGGTCTTGGATCAGCCTTTGTCGATTGGATCAGCAATTTTTTGTCTGGCCGTTCTATTCGTGCTGTTGTGGATGGGTACCAGTCACAAATTTTCAATATCAACTCCGGTGTACCCCAAGGGTGCGTTCTCTCACCAACCCTCTTCCTAATTTTCATTAATGATCTTCTGCAATCTACTCTAAACCCCATCCACAGCTTCGCCGATGACAGTAATTTAGTAGCAAGCTACGATTTTATTAATAGAAAATCAGCATCCTCAAATGCTGTTACTACGAAACGAAACTTCTTGCAAAGTAGCATAAATCACGACCTTTCAAAAATTGCACAATGGGGTCTCCTCAACAGAGTTGAGTTCAACGCATCCAAAACCCAATGCTGCCTAATTTCTAGAAAGCTGTCAACTTTCGATCCCCAATTTTCCTTTCAAGGAGAAAGTATTGCCAAATCTGGAAGCCTTGACATTTTAGGTTCGAAAATAACTTGCGATTTAAGCTGGAAAATTCATATTTTCGAAACGGCAAAAAACGCAGCGAAATGTCTTGGTTTTCTAAAAAGATGTAAACAATACTTTTCCCCCTCTGATCTCTTAAACATTTACAAATCCTACATACGACCAAAATTAGAATACAATTCGCATATATGGGCTGGTGCTCCCAAAACTCATCTTGAATACCAGGACAAAGTTCAGAGAAGGGCTATTAGATTGATAAATAATCACCAAACCACCAGCTCATTAACATCACTCAACCACCGTGGTAATGTAGGTTCACTTTCCATTTTTTATAAATACCTTGTTGGAATGGATACGTGTTCCCTGGAAGTAAAAGCCCTATTTCCTCAACTTCAAGTATTTTCACGCCAAACACGTACCGCTTCAACTTCACACCCATATTTCGTAAAAATTCCCAGATGTGATAGAACGAGCTTCGGAGATTCGTTTTCAATTCGCACCTCGAGAATGTGGAATGCTCTCCCATTAAAGTTGTTCCCGACAGCTGGTGGACGCTTAATCTACGACTTGCGCCGTTTTAAGAAAAGTGTAAACCTACTAACTGTCCCACTTTTTAATCCCGTCTAAATTTCCTGTCCTCATTATCAAATCCATACTTCTTTAGTATAAAAGGTATCCCACCTAGTGATTTGGTAACTTTAATTAAAAAAAAAAAAAAAAAAAAAAAAATGGCAGATTTGAACCTATGTCTAGAATGCAAAGGGGGGCAATTAAATATAATGATTATTTCGGCCTTCATATTAGCAAAGATTCCTTAAGTGGCAAAGATTCCTTAAAAAGGCAAAGATTCCTTTGGAGTGGTATTAGATCTAGCGTACTGGAAATCACATTTTGATTTGTGGCTTGTGATATATTTTTAATATACTGTTTATTGTCTTATTACTAAGCTTGTTTTGGGCTATAAGTAAAAAATAAAAATTAAAAAAAAAATATTGAAATTAAACTTAAATTCTAAAAATTTAAATGAAATCGTTAAAAAATATTTATTTCTATAATAAAATACGAACTCTTGTAATGGAATAGTTTATGATATTTTATTAAAATATATATATTTATATAATATAATTATATAGGTAGATTACAATGGTGGAGAAAAACTAAAAAAATATATATAAGATTTTTATTTTTTTTTTTTTTTAAATTTAGGCAAAATTTAGAAATATATTGTGTAAAAAGATGTAAATAAAATAATCAATTGAAAAAGAATGAGCAAATTTATAATAAAATTTTACCTATTAAAAATTGTTAATAAAAATAGAGATTTTAAATTCTTATCGAAATTATTTTGTCCAAAATTCAAAATCAATTAAATATCTTAAAAACAAGAATTATTAATTAATTCTTTCGATTTACAAACTTAATAACTCTATTTTAATTGAATAAAATAAAAATTTCGTTATCGACTTAAAGTTTTAATTTGGAATTTACACTTTGGATCGATAACTTACATATATTTGGGTTGTCATAAGATTTTTTTTTTTTTCAAACATTATATTGTTTTCTGTAATGTTTCTGATAAATTTATTATTTTATTTTATTTTTAAATTAATAATTAATTTTTTATTTTCATATTTCACAATATTTGTATTGTATATATAATTTATAGCAGTTTGTTTTTTGTTTCATATTTTTATTTAGCAAAGGTAGCAAGGTAGGTATATAGGTATATAATATAAAACGATTTATTGCAGCTGATTAAAATTAAAATATTAAAAAATCTATGTAACAAATAATTTTTTTAAACAATAAATTCACACATCGCAAGAACGCAGTCTTTTATCAATAATAATAATAATATATAGGCTCTAATATACCACAGAAAGTTTTCTGTACATTTTAAATTTATATTATACACTTAGACACTTAGGCAAATAAAAAAGATAAAAAAAAAAATAGTTTTTTCATATTTCTTCAAAAATTTCTGAATCTTAAACAAAAATGTAATTTAAATAATATCTAAGATACAGCAATTAAAAATTATCTAGATAAACTAAATTTGATGTTTATTAAGTTTTATTTAATGTTACGATATGCGAATTTTATTTAATTATATTTATATTATAATCAATCAAATTATATTTTTACACATTATTTTGGAAAACTGAATTTAGAAATTTTATTAAATTATAATATTTTGAAAAAAAAAAAAAAAAATTAAATAAAAACCTTAGAAATTAATCTGCGGCTGATAGTGGATTCACACATAGAAAATTGTTTGTTTAATATTATTTATGATGTATTGTATAATATTGATTAGTATAATATTTTTTTTATGAGATAATTAAGAAAATTTTATGTTGCAATATTGTTGATGTAAGAAAAAGTGTATAAATATATAATTATCAATAATAATAATTTAATCAGACATTAGTTTTTTTTTTATTATTATGTATTTATAAATTTTTATCTTCAGATTTATTCAATTATTTATTATACATTTATTTAAAATAAAACTATAGTTATATTTTTCCTGAAAAAAAGAACTTTTTCTCAGGAATTTTAAACATTTAGATATATTTTATTAAAAATAAATTAAACATCATAATAGTTTTAAATAAAATTTAATTCTATTTTGATAATATACAATGATATAAAATCTTATGTATAATTAATTTATTTTAGATGTTTTTTTATTATTCAAAGTGCAGAGTAAAATTACCCATTAAATGATTGTACATATTTTTCATTAAAATAAAAACGATTACAGAAATTATTTTTTGACAATACGGTATTATTACATCTTCACAAAATTGTTTTTAATTAATGAAAAATATGCTTTTTCTATATAATCAAAGCATACACAGTGTTAGACGCGGTAGATAAGATTATAAGATTTTTTTCTCGCCATATGTTTTGAATAAAAAATTCAACGAAACTTTTCAATTGTATATCCTTAAATAATATTGTATATTATTTTTCTTTGTTTCACAAAAAGGTTTTGTCTTTGAGATATTGCATACATATATAATTATAAGTATATAAAATATAAAATAATATAAATATATACATAAAATTATATATTTTAATTTATTTTATGTAAATACTTAATGGCTGGTGTTACAGAAACATAAGTTTCACTTTTGTTATTTACCTAAAATGTTGCAAAAAAAATAAATTATTGATATAATTTTTAGACCACTTTTTATACAACAGCTTGTCTGGTAATTATCTGAAATTACTGATCTTACAAATTAAGTTTTTTTTTATATTTATTGGAAAAACTGTACAGACAGCATTATTTAAAACTTCTAAAAATTAGATTTTTTATTTATGTATTTGGTTGTCATAAGCCATGCAGTTTTTCAATGACTGGCGATTTCTCTCTCAAAATTTTCAATATTAAATTCTATAATATTATCACCACAAAGACAACCACTTTTTCTTATGTAAACTTATTATTCTTTCTAATTAATTATTTAAAAATTAGAAAGAACAAGAAACTTTCATGAAGAAACATCATGTAACAAATTAATATTTGTAAGAGATTGTTTTTTTTATTTATCAATTTTCATAAAATTAGTGGAAGTTTATCATTTTACATACATTTTTTTTGAATACTTTGTTTTTATATGAATTTATAAAAAATATACAATATTAGTATAATTTATACATTTATAGTTTTCTGTTAAATATTTCTATTTTTTTTTTCAGTATTATTTAGGCTCGGATATGCTTTTATATAATGACTTTTATATAAATTACACCGTTTATTTGTTTATTTTTCTTTTTACAAAATCAAAGTATATATTTTCCAATATAATTTTTAATAAATATACATAAATATACATATAATACATATATAATTTTAATAAAAATATATATACTTTTGTATAATAAAATTTTTGAAGATTCTTCTTTTTTATCTATCAGGTTTTAATAATAATAATATAATATTAATTATAGTTTAATAGTATTTATAATAATAATAATAATAATAATAATAATACTAATAATATTCTCATAAATTATATATTTTTTTCCATGAGGCAAAAATATAATCTTACATCACCTTTGTTCTGAGAGAAGGAGGCAGTAACTTAAAAACTAGCGCAGCATTAATAAAAAATCATAATATTACAGAGGAGATATTTTTCTATCGTAAAAACAAAAGTTATGCTATTTAAATTTAGCTTAATGACAATTTAATAAAATGTCATGGAATAATTTAACAATTTAGGCCAATTCTTTAATTAGAAAAAAAATAATAATAATATTTAGACTTTACAAAAAAAATGAGAAAACCATTATATTACTCCATCTCATAGAACAAATCCATATGTACATATATCTCTTGTTTTGTTCATCGCTTTAGTTTTATTTTTAAAATATTTTACAAATAGCCTAATTAAAATAATTTTGATAATACGTACTTTTTTTACAAATTGACATCATTTAATAATGATTAACACGTTTTCACCCATTTTTTTTTTTATGTAAAAGGACATCATCAAGATTCTATGTTCGAGAAAAAAAATTAAATTCAATACCTCGAATAGATATCATCAAACTATATCGTGTTATCATTTTCCCAAATATATATATATTTAAAGCTTTTTTTTTTATTATAAATTCCAACTAAACATTCAAATTTTTAAATAATGTTGTTAACTAATCTCAATTAGAACCAATTTTATTGGATTTAAAAAATTTTCCATAATTATTTTGGACTCATAATTCTTATCGCCAGAAGCATAATAAAAATATTATAAGGTACGTATAATTTATACAATAATTTAAAAATTGGAAAATAAAATGATAAAGTTAGTTGGCGAGAAATTTTAATGTATAATCGTGTGGTTTAAACATATTTCATCGAAAGTACATTTATATGAAATTTACATTATTTTTTTCTTAACATTAAAATTGAATATTTTTGGCCCAAAATACTAATTTCCTTAGCACTAGATCAATTATAATCTTAAAGTGATAATAATATTTCGAAGCCCTTGATTAATTTTATTATTCACATTACATGTATGAACTTTTTGAACTCATCTCATTAAATGTAAATAAATATAATAAACAAAATGTACTTGTTTTTTCCTAAATAAACCATGCCATATAATGTAGTCAGTACCTTTTTAATATTAAAGAATATCTTTCATTCTCTGAAACTTTTAATAAAGCACGTTTCACGGCTTCACATTTACTTGGAAGTATTTTTTTTGTCATCGGCAAGATTTTGTTGAACAGAGTTTACATTTCTTGGAGGCTTTCTTTGGGGTGTTGGTGGTGGCTGAGTTTTGTTTACAGGTTGTTTTGCTGAAACAGCTCCGGATGGTTTTGGTTGTTTTTGCTGTTGTTGTGGTTGCTGTCCTTGTTGTTGTTGTTGTTGTTGTTGTTGTTGTTGTTGTTGTTGTTGTTGTTGTTGTTGTTGTTGTTGTTGTTGTTGTTGCTTTGGCTGGGTTTTCTGAGTTTCTTGTTTCGCTTGATTAGCATTTGAATTTCCATTTTTTGATTCTTCTGGTTGAACTGAAGGAGTATCATCAGCAAATAAAGGATTTTTTACTTCCATTTCATCAGTCTAAGAGTAATAATATACACAAAAATAAATTTACTTTTTTATTTAGATACATTTTTAAATAATTTTTCTAACCGGTGCTAATCCTGGACACTCATAAACAGTGTAATCGCCTTCATCATTTTCATCATCACTTTCAACATCAGTCAACTGACCGTTTGTTTGCTCATTTTGACGATTTTCCATTGCTATTATTTGCTGCTTCTGATGTTGATAATGATACATTTGAGCAGAGTGCGCTAATTTTCTATCTCCAGATGGTGAGTAATCTTTATTAGGACCTGTTACTCCGTATGCAGGATATTCGACATCTGCAGCTGCTTTTGATCTTTTTTGGAATCTAAAAAAAATTAAAAATCCTAATGTATAAAGAAAGACACTCAAAAATTATTATAGTAATTTTATTTACGTAATCCAAGCTAATGCTAGTGCAGTAACACCAACTAACACTGCGCTTGTTATTCCAGCCAGTAAAGCAACAGCATAAATATTTTCATCAATGCCGACATGTTCCCTAAACACATTCTCATCCATTTTTGAAATTTTATTTATTGTCTCTTTATTGGTTCCGAAATCTTCAGTACCACCACCATTCAACACAGTGCCTCCTTTTCCTTCTTGTTGCAATCTTTGTACTAATTTGGCAATATCATCACGTCCCCTAAATGGTGCAGGCAAAAGTTTATTTGGATATAATAATGATGGTGGTCCCAACGGTTTTGGCAACACATCCATTGGTGCTTTAGGCTTATTATATGCAGTATTTTTCTCTTCATCAGTCTGGAGCTTTGCATCATTGTCTGTATTAAACTTTAGGCCTGTAAAAAAATTATCAAATTAAACAAAATTTATATATTTATGCCAATTATTCTTCCTATATCATACTTGTGTAGCTACTACTAGGACGACCTTCATAAAATCTGGGATCTGTTGGATTCACAGCAAATGGTATGTCTCCGCCGACATCAGCTGCAGGATTTTCAGGGAAACTGTAAGTAAAATCTGGAGCTGGATAATTATCTAAATCATCATCTAAATCAATATTTGGTCCATGCATTTGTTGATTTTGTCGCTGCTGCTGGAACTTATAATATTGTTGTTGTTGCTGTAGCTGTTGTTGAAATCTTCTACGAGCTTGTGCTTCAATTAAATGTGCTAAAATATCAGAAGTTTCTTCAAGAGTCAGGGGTGGTTTCCGGAGTCCTAAAATTATAAAAAATGAACATTATATATGGTATTTAAATATTTTTAATATTACACTTTATAACAATTATTGTAGGTTTTTGACATAAGGATATGAATGATATAAGAAATTTTTGAAAATATATAGATGTTATACATTATACTACGTAAATGAGTTAAACAAAATACGTAAGACTGCATTGTAAAATATGTAGAATATATTATTTGTACATGCATGTACTATAATTGTACAATTCAACTACTATTATATGTATTTATTCTCTACGTCAGATTTATATAATATTTGAAAAAAGATTATGTAGGTATTGGAGATGATTATTTTACTAAATCTCTTGAAAATTTATTTTCAATTATTTAGCATAACCTACACTTTGGTGTATTTTGTAGAACTTGTTACCCAGTAAAAAAATATCTATAATGAAAGAAATTTGTAAACTTTTACATTTTATACTAAAACCGCTTATTTTAAATGCGTGAAATAATTTATTGTATGCAAATTAAAATTTGATAAGAAATTTTTTAACAAAGTTCTACAACAACATAATAATTATATATACTTTTTACCTAGAATACCTATTTTAAAGCTTATTAGCGAATACAAAAATTCGAATAAATATTGTTTTAAAGTATTTATATGAATTTGCTATTTACCGCATTAAAGGTGAAGTGTTTTATTTTTTATTTTTATCAGATACAAAATGTATTATGAATTAATTTATATTGTACTACATATAGTACACTTTTAAAAATTATAATAAAGAATAATTCTAACTTTTTTGTTTCACTATTTAAATAGTTGAAAAAACTTAAAAAACATGAACATTACCAGACATTGAAACATTATGACTAAGTAGTACAAAAAATTGTCAAAAAAAAAAAAAATAAAGCTAAGCCAATTTCTTACTGGCTGGCATGATTAATTATATTTTATATAATTTTATTTCAAATAAATATGAAATAAATTAATAAATACAATTTTCAGTAAATTCTGTAACATATTTTAATCCTTCATGTCCTATCAACCTTACAGGAAAACTTAGTAAATTTAAAACTGTAAATGTGCCTTTACAACCAGAAGTTCGACTCATTTTAGCAAATTAATCTGAAAAATCATTTTATTTAATCATCAATTTACATGTTTTTAAATATAAAAGTTGATCAGATAGCAACATGTTCGAGGTAATCGGCTTAACAATTTTTTTTTTTGCACTAGCTACTTTGATACAATAAAGACATTTGAAAGATAAGCAACATAAGCCAAAAAAAGTCAATTTTAGAAATAAGTTTCTGCCAATTTTATATACAATATATAAATTCAGTTTAAAGTCATGAAATATTGGAAAAACTCGATTTCATTTGATCTACCATTAAAGTGCACAGTGTTATATCCATAAAAAAACTAACTGTACAATAAACGAAACCAATTCTGTTATTATAACATGAAGAAAAATTAGACCATTATACACAATACACATACCTAACCTACATATATATATATATATATATATATATATATATATATATCCTTAGTGAATTAATATAATTATTTTTTGATATAGAATTGAATTAATTTATTAAGTTATTTTGCCATGTTCAATACATCACTTTTACAGCAAAAAAAAAAAAAAAAAATTAAAATTAAATGTTGTCCTTTTTAAAAAAATAAAATGAAAATAAATCTAATAAAAAAAGTTTTTAACATTAAATTATGTATAAGATACGATAAAGAAACTGGTCAACAGAACATAATGAAAACTGAATAACCCAATTATGTTAGGTCGAATTTGTAAAATATGAATATATAATAAAATGTTATCAATATGAATAAAACAATGGAAGGAAATATACCTACCTAGTTCTAATTAAAAAAAAAAAATAATAATTTTCCTTAAGAGCCCTCCACTTGAAATTCTGTTTTCTATTTCTGTTTTCTATTTTTGCAGTTTTTTTTGTTTTATTTTACAGAAAATAAACCATCGTGAAAAATGCGACAAAAATTGTACGAAAAACACCTCTACCAGAAAATCACAAAACTATATTTGAATTTGATTTCTGTGCAGAAACTATAATTTATCAAAAAAATTAAAAAGTTCTTAGAAATAAATGAAATTAATTAAAAATTGTTTAGGAAATTAAAGAAATTCAAAATTTCACGTCACCAGCCCTGGAGAGTGGAATTTTAGCTTTATTTCTGCGTTTGAGATTTTTTATTATCTTTTTCCTTTACTTCAGAATCCAAGCAATTGTGTTCAAGTTTTTTAAAGGCTCGTTTGGGCCAAAAAACTCAAAATTTTAAAAAATCCGCCTCACCTACCCTGGAGCCAGTTATATACTCTCTAACATATCAAAAAATCACTTCAGTCTAGATTGTAGTAACCCTACAATCAAAGCCAAACTAAGACCAATTTTTTGAAATTTTCCACAATGAGGGCTCTTAAAAACAAGTTTATTAAATTTTCTATTTTCTATCTATCGTTTTTTTTGTACGGTTTTGATTAAGTTAGTTCTACACCCAGCAGAAATTTTTGAAAAATGTAAGGAAAACAGAAACGTAATTTTGCATAAAATCGATATAAAAATAAAATTAAATATATGTATAATATAAAACTTTTCTATAATTTTATTTTATGTACTTTTTACTAATTTTGTCTTACAAAATAACAATAAATAATGCATAATAATCAGAAATTTTATTTAATTTTACCTTCTTTTTTTTTGAATTTAGGTTTTTAATTCTTTAAAAAAAGGTCAATATCACAAATATCGCACAAGAACATAAGAACAACATTTTATTGATATAAACCAAAAACAATTTTTTAACAAATTAAAAATGTTAACTTAAGTAGATAAATATTTTAGATTTTAAATATATAAATAAAGGATCCTACTTTTCGAAGGTCTTAAGAGAAATTGTCCTAGAAACTAGAAGTACAGATTTAAAACTTGTAATTTGTTGAATTATTTGAAAAAATATTTCAGATTATTTTTAGCATAAACCAAAATTGATATAATTGTTTCACGATCCTTTGATTTGAATGAATAGACCATAAATTTGTTAAAATTCAGTCCCTTTGTTTTGTTGACCGCAATACACAAAGCCAAACTTAAAAGCATTTGTTATTTAATATTAAAAATTAAATTATAATTTTTTTTTTTATAACTACAACTATATATACTGACTGCTTAATATTTGGAAAGATTTCCGCTAAATAAACAAAATACTTATTTTAAAAGTTTTAAGTTTCTAAAAGCAAAAAGTTTCAATTGTTTTGCCTGACCTTAAAGTTGATTATTATACCCAAGTATTACAAAATGTTGACCCAATATGATCTATAAAGTGTACAGAATAATAATTAGTGACACCTTTAAATTGGGACAAATGTTATGAAAAAAAAGAAGAAAATACATTCTAAAGATCAAAATTATTTTAATTCATTTGAAATAATGTTTGAGTTCCCACAATAAAATGAAAACCCTCATCATTAATGATGAAGGAAAACAATTTTAATTAAAATCATTTAATAAAAAAAAAAAAACCTTTTTTAGGTAACTAAAAAGTTTTAAATAATTTTATTTTTCGTTTTAATTTCTAAAAAGAAAAGAATAGCAATAAAGAAAAGAAACTTCTTGATTTGAAAGATTTAAAAATAATTCTTCTTATTAAAGTTTTTCCTCTATTCTTCAATTTATGTTCAAAATTTTCAAAAAAAGTTTTAAAATAAGATGATGATTATAAAAAAATAAATCTGACAATTAAAATTTATTAAAAAATTTTCTGTTTAATTTATTTTGGTTTATAAAAATCTTATTATATTTCAAATCTTTCTCATTTTGATAATAATTGTTTTTCATCGTATCATATATGTATACAAGACTCTGAAGCTCCATAATTATTTAAATTTCTTAGTTCAACAACAGTGCGGTCTTAATCCCATCTGAATTAAGTATGAGAATTCAATTTTTAAGCATAACTGAGCTTAAGACCTTAAATATTTAATTATAAAATAGATGCCTATCTCTTGGTTTGGAAGCGTTTGAAATTAAGAATCAAAACATATATATTTTTTTTTTCCGGAAATTTTCTAAGTATTTCTATTTACTTGAATAAATAATAACCATTTTTTTTTTTTGGAACTCAAGCATTTATTATTATTTCAATATTTTCCCCTTGAAAAAAAAATCTTATTTTAATTTACTTTTTATAAAAAATATTTTAATGTATAGGTACATCTGTATATTATTATTATTATGTATTAAAATTAATTTTAGCAAAAAAATCTTTCAACCATCATCTTATTATCAACATTTACTTATTTTATGATTCCAAGCTTTGACAATATTCAAATAAGTGAAAATATTTTATTTTAGATTTAAAAATTTTAAGAAATAACTCCTTGAAAAATATTTAATTTGATCGACTAGTCATAGACGCTAACGAATTCAGCGTAGTTCGTACCGAAAATAGTGTAAGAACCTTTACCCAAAACCTTTGGAAAATGTACTTTTTTTCTTTTCAGCTAAGTAGTTTCAGTTTTATGAATAATTTTTATTTTGCAAAGCAATTTCCTCAAAGGATATTAAAAAAAGAAATAAGTCTCGTATATTTGAAAATAGATTTTTTTTATATTATCGATTTTATTAATAAAATTATTTAAAAAAAGGTTATAAGCTTGGACATATACAATTTACGTAAATTTGAACATATGTATGTACTGTAGAATTGAAAATCCATAATTTTTTTTTTCAATAACACTTATATATTTTATCATAAAAAGGTGGACTTAATAATTTTTTTGAACCGGGATAAAAAAAATGAATAACATCGTAAGATAAAATAAATCCAAAACTAATTTTTTGCGAATTTAAATGTTTTCATCTTTAAAATATTTAAGAATCGGTTCATTTTTATTTTTTTTTGCAGTCTTCACAAACTATCCGAAATCACTGAGGCCAATAGAACTTATTGAAACATTGAATGAATATTTCAATTTTCTAATATATGCTTAACTCCATTACTTAATTTAGTTGACACTATTAAATTATCATTTCAAATTACAATCAATCTTCAAACCTGACCTGACGCCCAAACTTATGGTAACTTTAGTAAAATAGATAAAATCTATACATTATAATTTTAATATTTAATTGAAATGAATAAAAACTAAATATTTTATTTTGAACAGGATTTCAATTAAAAATTTTTCTATAATTACATAATATATGTATGTGCAATGAAAACCATAGTGAAAATTTTCTTTGTTAAAAAGTTACCTAATTAAAATTAGCAAAAAAGGAATAATATCTGAAAATTTATTACATTTTGCTGTTCATAGAACTAGAATAGAATATGGTTCAAAAACTTTTTCCTACATTTGTGCCAATATCATTTTTCAATTTTATAAATTTATTTAAAAAAAAAAAAGAAGGAAAGGTACAACAAAACAAAATAATTAAGTTAAGTTTCAACAAATAAATAGGTTCAGGGGATTTTTTTAAAAATTTATTACGTTTATCATTTATAAATTTACTTATAAATATACAAAAGATTAAATTAATTAGACTTGGTAATGGCTTCAAGAGGATGTCTGATTTGTGAAATTAATTTCTTTTTTCAATTGTAGCTTAGATTTAAATTAAGGTAGTCGGCTAGAATAAAGTTAACAACTATATTTATAAAAGTTCATTAATATACATTTATTTTTCTATCATATTTCTAATTCTATAAATTTATTATTTATCTTATATTAAACTTAACAATTTTCTTCTATTGAATTTAACACTTATTTTGGTAGGTGTAAGTTTTTATTCAGTTTTCTATCAAAAATTAAAAAAACTGACTACAAGTTTTCATTGAGTTTTCGACCGTACATCCATCATCCACCAGTTAAATTCTTTTAATAACTGAACTGCGGAATCGATGTCAATTCTTTGGATGGCATTAAATGTGCACAATCTCATTCATTTTCACCTCAGAATTATATTCCACGATTCCGGTTTTGTGGGTTCTTAGTTCTCAACCAGCCAAGATTCAAATAATTTATTTGTAAAATTTATATATATTTAAAAATTTTGTATTTTAATGGGTTACGACTAAAATTAGTTTGTAAGATAGGTATATAATTAGAAGAGCTTAAAAAAATTCTGATTAGACCCCGATTGTTTCCAAGGATTCAGACTGAGAGCTGTAAAAAGATTTCAATAAAAATTGGCACGTAAAACAAATGTTTAGCTTCTGATTTTGAGCTATCTATCTTAAAAATAAAGCTTCTTAAATTGATTTAAATTTAAATAAAATTTCGAAAACAACCAATTTTATAGTAATATAAAACTAAGATTTTTGTTTTGTTGTTGTCGTCATTATGTACATCTATACTTTCTGTGCTATTACCACACTGTCTTAAAACACCCTATAAATGTGATTCCATTTTCCATTCATTGAATTTTTCAGTTCTTTCCTCGGAAAAATTAAATTCCTCTACACAACACCCGTCACCCATTGCGTAGAGTAGAGGAATTCCATTTTTTTTTTTGTTATTTAAGTTTGTTTATAATTTCTATATTTCTGTAATAACAACATTCCCTCCCCCTTGAAAAAAAAAATTAATAAAAATAATAATATAGGGAAATCACTTAAATACATTTCACTTGAAGAAATTCTAATATTTCTATTTTTAATTTAACTTTTTTTTTTTTGTAACAAATGAAAATAATTTAAATCCTAAAATTAGAAAAAATAGGAAAAAAAAATAAAAAAAAAATGTTATGTCTATCTACCTTCTCTACACAACACCTACAACAGTATACTACATACAAACATAACTAGAAAGTCAGTTTATAAAAAAAAAGAAAAAAAGATTCATTGATAAAAAAAAAATAATGTTTGAAATTTTTCATTAAAAAGAATTTTCTATCGAAAATCAAAAAAATAAATTATAAAAATACCAAATTAATAATTTTCTAATAATTATAAAAATTATTACTGTTTTTTAATGTTTTTTTTAAGTAGGTTTAGGCCGACTTACCTGGATAATATGCGAATGAATCCTCAATAATTCCAATTATTATGAAAATAATAAATATTTTCAACATTTTGAATAATAATAATAAAAAAAATCAAAATAAAAAAAAGTATTCTAAGAAATTTTTATTTTTTATTTTAAATTCTTTTTTTTTTTTTATTTTTAATATTTTAAAATAATTTATATATTTTAAAATTCAATTTAAGCCCTTTTAGTTAACAATTTATAAAAAAAATTTTTTTTTAGAAAATTTTCCATATGGAAAATCCATATGGGGGGGTGCAAAAAAAGAAAATATTTATGTATATATGTAAAATTTCACTTTAGATTTTTCATTGAGAAAAAAAAATTTCTTTTTTTTTTTTGTTTAATAAGTTTCCTTTTTTTCTTTTTTTTTTTTTTTGCAACGAAAAATCGATAAATTTTCCTTTTTCTCTGTGCTTTGGTTATTGTTGTTGTTGTTATTGTCTTTTTGAAAATCTTTTTTTTTTGTATCTTTTTTATTTTATTTTATATAGATATATAGGTAGGTTATATTAGAAAAAAAAAATTTTTAGTTTTTCCTGAAAAAAAAGAAAAGAACAAAAATAAAATAAATTTTATTAATTTGAGAAATTATTTTATCACGGAAAAAAATAAATTTCCACGAGTACAAAAAATATAATTTAATTTTTTTTATTTTTTTTTTTTTATTAATTTTCGAATTATTTATGCGCGACCAGCAAGCTTACCTAATTTAAAAGTTCTTAACAGTTGAAAATTCGTTAGAAAACTGAGATATGTATAACGGTAAAAATATATATATATTTTTTTTTTAAGTTTATATATACCTATATATTAATAATGTAAGAAGTTAGTTATGTTTTCGATACAACTGACGTAGGGAAAAAGCTTTGGAAAATATTCATATATTTGTATATACAATTAGAGAAGTTGTTTATTTAAAAAAAAAAAAGCTTAATTTTTTGATAGGACAACGAAGAATTTCTTTTCTGTTTTTTTTTTTTCGGTTTTTAAAAATCAAATAGATATAGTTTTAGCTGACGAAATCAAGAAAAAAAAATTTGTAAATAGGACAAGGCTGCCGGGAATTTTTTTTATAGGATTTGAAATAATTATTTCAGCCTGGGAGTTATCAATATGAATTCGAGTGTAAAAATCGACCCAAAAATTCTATTCTATTTTCAAGTAAAAATATTCTATAGAATATTCATTTAATGTCATAATAATATAATTTAAGAATAAAATTTTCAGATATAGTTTTGTCACTTTGAAAAGGACAAAAAAAAAGACGTGTTTTCTTGTCAATTTCTACCATCGATTTATAATTCAAAATAACCTCCCCGTGATGAAAGAAATAGAAATTTCTAAGCTTGTAAAGTACAAGAATGATAGTTTTTGGTTAACATTCATACTACACTCATTACCAATAGTGTAATATGGTAACTTTTCTTTGAATATTTACGATCGATTATACAGACATGATTTTTTAAGTAGATGGTGAAGTAAACCGAAAATAATCCTCAATGTATTTAATTAATCAATAATTATTCTTATTTTATTAAATTAATTTATAATTTATTATAAAAGTGAATATAAATTATAATCATTTTTGTTTTTAATTCTTCAATCAATAGCTCCAATCCTACAAACAATTACAAAATTTAAATGATAAGGAAAAGCCACAGCAAATTTTTTTTTTGTTAAAAATTAAAATTTACCAGCAAAAAAATTTTTTTTAACACTTTTATTGTTATTATTATCAGTGTTACAAAAAAAAAAAAGAAGTAAATTCGGTTATTGAAAATAAACGTTAATAATATAAAGGTAGTAAGTAGTGTATTCCTATATATATGAATTATATGTACTTTTATGTACGTATTTAAACTATATAAATATAAATAATAAAAAAACAAAAAAAACTTAAAAGCTTTTATTAACATAAAATGCAATTTCAATCAAAAACTAAAAAAATATTTATTAATGAATTTTTATAGGCAAGCGCTTTATACGCCTACACTGAATGTAAAAGTAGTAGAATTTCTCATAGATAGGATAAATTTTCTAAAATTAAAAAAAAAAAAAAAATAGATACATAATATGTGTACTATATTTGTAGATCTTAATAATATATAAAAATAGAATAACATATTGTTAGTAGAATTAGTTTAAAAAGATACAGGATCTTATTAAATTTAACTAAAACGATACAAACATTCGCAGAAATTTCATTTATAACCAGTTTTCATTTTATGTTGCCACGTAATTAGGTCAAAACATAAGAAAATAACAAGAACTATAAAAAAAATGTTTGGCAAAATATACATTATGTTACACAGTATTTAGCAAATAAAATCATAAATTAAAAAAACAAAATTTTGTCTTTTCTGTCTGTATGCTGTAAAAATAGAAGATACTTGAATCAAAAAAATATCTTCTAATTCAAATTAAAACAATTTTGCAATAATTGATAAAAAACATTGGGATCATTTTTCACAAAAAAAAAGAACGAATTAAATTTTTATTTGAAAATAAAAAAAATAAAAATGAATTTCTCTCAATGAAATTATTTAGGAATACTTTTATGTATTTATATACTAGAAGAGAAAATTACTTATATGTCCTCATGCATTTTATCGCATCACTGTAATAATGTACATGTATGTATTTGAACATTATATGCGATTATGAAAATTGAATGAAGTAATATTTTTTATGAATTTTTCTATTAACTAAAATTTGCGTAAAATCCTTTTTCAGATTCCATTAACATTATTGTATCGTTGGTTTACAAGTAGAACTCACTAAGTACATTTTTTAAGTTTTTTGTTTTTTTTTTTTTATGCTAAGTTAACTCATTATATTATGCCAAAACTTTAATACTCGCAACTTGATATTATGCAAGTTATAAGTCTCATTTTAATTTCACTAAGTCAATTGCGTAGTGATTCAATCATGCTCATCGTGTTTGTACTTTTACCACATTTATTTTTGTAATATCACTTTGTTTATATAAATAATGAAATAGAATAGGAAAAAAAAAACTCTAAATGCACACCATATACAATTCGTGGTTATTTAAGTGAACGAAAAAAAATATTGTATTTGGTCTTCGCACATAGTATTTAAAAAAAAAAATCACTAGCACTTGTTTTTTGTGCATAGCTAAAAGCAGTGTAAGATACGAAATTTTATGATTATTTTACTCAAATTTCATATTTCATTAATAGCTATTTTTTCCGCCATTTTTAAGTTTAACTACAAACTTATTTCATAAAAATTAAAATAACTTAATCCTCCAATTTTTTACTGTTTTTTAGCCTTACTTTATTATTAAAAACCAAAAATTTAAAATTTATTTACAAACATTAATTTTTATTTCATTCCAAAGAACTGAATCAAAAGTTTGTTAAATTCAATTGCTGCAGTAGTCATTATCAAAGTAAAACATCGTTGTCATTGACCGTAATATTTTTCGACAGTTTAGTTTCTGATAACTTAACTTCGCTCCAAATCTAGACATTTGATTTCTTCTTGGGAATTTATGATTGAAATATTTCAAATCATTTTTTTTTTCTCAAAAATATAAAATAAAAACCATTACTTTAATAAGCTACTAGCTATATATAATTTAATTATTTTGATTTTTGAACATGCTGTTGTTTTAAATGCTAATTAAGTTTTTTTGTTATAAGAAAGTTTTTTTTATTAAATTTTAAACTATAGCTTCTTTTTAAAAACGTTTCAACTATTAAAATATATAACATTTAAATTATATTTTTGTTCACGAAATTAATTTTTATACAAATATAAAATATAATAAAGCTTAATTTTAAATTATAAAAATTTTAAACTTATTGTACTATTTTTGAAAAAGCTTACATAATAACACAGTTATGCATTATATTATACTATCAGTGCACACTAAAGTTATAATAACCTTTGATTTATAATGACGGCTTTCATGACATTTTCAAATCGCTTATTAATTGAAATCGTTTCTGCAAGAACATTTCCCCAAATACCTTTAATTTTCTTTTCTAAATTTAAAAAAAAAATGGTTCAGCTTACATTAACATGTAAAGCTTAAGTTTTACATTACGTAAAACATAACGTACGGTTAAAAACATAAATTGGCATAAATTTGTGGCTTACATCGTTTGGAAAGATTTAAGTTAATAAATAAAAAAAAATATGAAAGCAGGAATTGGAAATAAATTTTTTTTTATATTTTTGAATTATTCCCCGCCAAGGACAATGGTTCACGTCGCTAGTTTTGAATTTAATTTTAATAGTTCTTCCAGTACAAGTCATGCGATTACGATTCGATCTTATTCCTGACGGTCTTTTTCAAATATAGAATTCAGTAAAAAAAAAAAAAAAGCTCAACAAATATAATTATTCATATTCATGTTAAAGGCACTATCTCCACAACCAGGAGGTGGAGGCGGGTTGTTATCGTCATCGTCTTTTTTTCTCGATGAATTGAACTTGTTATTATGCAAACATATATTTTCATTTAATTTTAAATCCGATTCCTCTTGAAATTTTTTATTATCACAATTTATGAATTCCCTTAATTTGGGCGAAAGATTGTTTATATTTAGTACTGTATCATTAGATCTATTGACATTGTGACTTTTTGATGACGAACTTGAAAGATTTTGTTCCTGAGATTTACGATAGAACAATATGTACGGCGTATTTGGTGATTTTAACGAATTCAACACATCAGCATCACATTTTGAAACACATTGATCATTAAACTCATACCAAATATCTGAGTTTACAGAATATTCACAACCAATTGTATAATAATGACCAGAATCCATGTTATGGCCTGAATGAATAATAGCTGCAAATATGAAAATAATAATAATATACTTATAAAAAAAATATTGTGAATAATACCAAAAACTAATAAATTTTATAAAATAAAGAAAACAAATTGCTGTCAAACTGTGAAAATCCTTAGGCACCATTCACTAAATATCCCTTAATACATAATTCAATTGTTCTGCAAGCATTACAATAGAAAAAATTATGGTCTATATCTATTGCTAAAGAATTTTATAATTTTCATTTTGTTTAATTTGTTTTGAAATTTTCCTAAAAACAATTTTAAATGTAAGATAATTTCTGTAAACATAATTATGATCTAGTACAAATAGAAAACAAAGAAATAGCTTCAAATAATTAAGTAAACTGTTATGCTAATGTATTTGAATATTCAATCGATTTATACATAACAGGTCCAACTCACGACTTAATTTGTATAATTTAAAAATTGTCTTAAATTGTAAACACGAAAAACATCCTAAATAGTAATGAAAATTAGTAATTTGTCGATGATGTTCATATATTATTGAAATTTTAAATAAGACATACCTGCATATAGATTGTAGTAAATAGTGGAAAAATGTTCATCATTATCTTCATCTTCGCTGTAAATTTTAACATCAATTTTATCATTATGAAAAATCTTGTGCATAAGTTTTGTCCTCACATGACGAATTTGATCCCATTTAAATTGTTTCAATATTAAAATGAGATTTTTTGGTGGTTGTATTATTTTTTGAAATCGTTCACCTTCGGTAAGTTTTCCACATTTTTCACAGTGATATTTATTTTCCCCTTAAAAAAACACCAAAAAAATCAAATTTTAATTTAATGTTTATAAATTTTGAAATAATCATTACTAACCTTCTAATTTTTCATTAGAACAATAATAATCTAATAATTTTTGAACCGTAAAGTCATTTTCTTCATTATCAGGAGGATATGATAACTGGAAATCACGAAATTTATCACAGTTTGTTGATTTTGAATTACATTCTGAACATTTGATGCTCGTTAATATTTTTCCGCCAAAATTTTTTTCTATTAAAGTTAAACTGCCAACGTCTTGATCATTCACAACTTGTTGAGTTTCTGTTTCTAAAGTTTCAGAATCAGCTTTACATGAATTTGAATGATTAAAATTTTTATTTTTGATTTCAATATTTTGTGATGACTTCCTTAATTTTTTATGGGCTGTTTCTTGTTCACTTAATGTTTCAAGTAAATGACTTAAGAATTCGTGACTATCCTGCTGAGTTCCATTTAAAAAATAATTCGGTTTGGCAATATTTAAAATCTCAATTGGAGTTAGTTGATTTCTTACTGAAAATATCATTTGAGCAAATAGTTTTTGCATTTGTGACCATAACTCGGCTTGACATTCTATCGCCAAAATTTCTTTTACGAATCTGTATCAAAAATTAAGAATAAAATAAAATAAAAATCTATATTTTTTCAACTGCTTTAAACCTTCCTAAAACTAAAATAATTTTTTCTTCGCATTGTTTAGTAGCGTACATTCATTAACCTTAATATAAATAAACGATGCAAAAAATTGATTTTTTAAAATAAAAGTATGTGTAGTGTGCACACCATCGAACAAATATTTCAAATCAGCAATATACCAGTTCCTCGAATTCCTTAATCTATATATATTTACTACTTTTTAAAATGTGTAAAATATTTATAAAACCTTTATTAAACAATGAGTAAGTATAAGAGTAATACCAGTAGGTAGTAACCAAAAGCTAAAAAGAATTTAAATAAAATACACAGTACAAATCATATTTTTAACCTTTAAAAATGTTTTTTTAGAGTTAAAGAAAGTTATTTCACATATTTTGAAATTTAACTTACTCGTCTGTTAATAATAAAGCTTGCAGTACACTATTCATATAACATGTGTTTCCTAAATTTACTAATCCAATTTTATCAGAAGCTCCACGTGAAAACCGATTAATTAAAATTTTTTCCTAAAATTATAAAAAAAAAATTATGCAATGAAATTAATAAAAAATTATTTTTGCATACCAATTCAGAGCGTAAATTAATGGTTTCCTTGGGGTATAATGAAATATAATTAGCAGCTACTTGAATTAGTAAAATAAATATCATTCTAGTTTCTTCTGCATTTTTTTTAACCTTGCTCGAACTCATATTTTCATACCGTTCTTTTTGCAACTGTATTATAACTTTGGGTATTCTTTTATCAATCTGTAAAATAATATCCAAAAATATTATTTGAGAAAACATAAATAAAAACAATAAATAATATAATTTAAGAAGGGACAACGATATTATATGAAGAAATTTTCAATAATTTGTTCAGAATTTATTTTTTGCATAATAAATATTAAATAATAAAAATTTGATAACATTATCTTACTTTCTGAAATATTTTTGGTGAATTTTTAGTTTTTATCAATAAATCAAAAGTAAGTTGGTAAACTTTTGAACGACAAACTGGAATAATCAATGAAATAAATAACTTTTCAATTATAGATTCTGTAATAGATATAAATAAATTATGATCTCGTATAAAATTTTCAAAAATCTTTATAATCCATGAGTGTAAATTAGTGCAAAATGAACAAATCCTTAGCCATTCTGACAATGTTATTATTATTGTTGTAAGGGCCTCATTATTGAAAACATCAGATCTTTTTTGAATCACACTAAAAAAAAAAATATTGTCATTAACAATACTAAATAGTATTTATTTATTTAAATGAGTATCCGGAAAGCTATTATATTATAATTTTGTAAACAAATGTTTTTGTGCTAAAAGAGACTGTATGAGTAATATACACAGTTACACAATTTACATACTTTTATTCCCAAACAACAGTCACCAGCTTTTTGATAATTTAAAACGAAATTAATTTAATCTTTTCTAAAACGTTTATATGATTTAAAATAGTAAATTAGAAATTTGAGGGCTACTGAAATGCTAAAACAGTTAATAATAATCAAAATTTACGAATATTAGACAAGCTTAAGTAAATTGCTAAATTCAATATTTCAATTATGTATATAGGTATATAATTAAGTAATTCAAATATATTTTTTTTAATATGGTATTCAATTGTTGAAAATCCAAAAATACATCAATTTTATGTTTTTATGCCTTTTCGTATATGCCTTTTCATAATTAGTTGTAACGTTATAAGTAAATTTATTAAGAACTTCCTACATTTAAACAAATTGATTTACAATTTTGTCGATTAAAAATTTAAACGAACTTTACCACTGTTCGTTAATTTTTATAACATTGATTAATCATCCAATAAATTGAAATTTCAAAACATAACATCTTCTCGTTGTTTTAAAATTAAATAATTTCCAAAAAAATTTAATAATTTAGAATATATTATGATCTTTGGGTTTCGCAAACAGGATAGTGTGTATCTATACATTAATAAATATTATATTAGGTATAGGTATTTAAAAATAAAAACCCATACTTTTCTAACGCTGGAGCTATTGAATTCTGTGGAAATAATTCAAAAATGATTGCTATTGAGCATGATGGTTTTTTCTGCGCAATTAACAATAAAACTTTTTCCAAGTATGCCAAATAATACAGCTGTGCATTACCTAAAATCACAATATAATTATTATAAAGCAAAGAGTAAGATAAGAAAATATTTCTCTGAAAACTCTGAAATGGGTTTATAGGTAGAAACATAGGTACGTTCCCGCAGTTAATTGTAAGTTTGATTTCACCAAAATTCGTAAGCCAAATCATTTTTATACTAATTATAAAAGTCTAGAATCTAATACAAATTAATTAATTAAATATCTAGGTCAAAGTACATGGGAAAACTCTGGAATGCAATTTGTTACAACTCTAGGTTGAATTATTTCGAAGACAGTAAGTAGGTACAGGTAGGTAGGTATTTAAAATCGAAAGGAGCAAAGACCAGAAACGAAAATTTGGGAAATAAGTAGGTAAACAAAAATAGCTACCCACAAACAAGTTATTAACATTATTACCTATCTAGGTATTGTATTCTCAAATAAAGAAAAACTAATCACCAACTAGGTACCTAATAGTTTTTAACCCATTTTAATTTTTTTGATTAGTCAGTGAAATTTTTCTTCAATGTTATTTTTGTAGGTTCGGTATATTAGTTATATTAGTAGGTTCGGTAGGTATACCAGTATTTACCTTCACTCAATTTCTTATAAAATTCTGATATTTTTTCAAGGTCTGATGTGAACAATTTTATTTTATTGGGATTAGATGGAAAATCTGCTGCAGCTATCCAATCTAAGCTTTGCTTACTGAGTTCGTATTTATTAGCTTTATCTTCCAGCTGTTCAGTCAAAAGTCTTAGAATATTTAAAGGCGTTTCTAATTCTTTTGTATTTGCGAAAGTTTCTTCATTGCTGTAGCTCGGTTCAATAACGTCCATATCTGTTGTCGATGGTGGTGGTGGTGGTTCATCAATTTCTGTATTGGCTGGCTTTGTTGACGTTGTTGGTGGTGTCTTATTTGTTGTTAATTTCTTTGTATTCTTATTATTTTCTTCATTATTTTTCATCACAGCCATTTATTATTCCTGATAAAAATAAAAAATTTCCCTCTTATTTTTGTAAAAATGACTTTTTCTTTTGTTTAATTTTTTTTTTCCAATTTGATTTTGCAAATTTTTAATTTTCCTTTTTTTTTTAGGTTAAAAAAATGTTTATAATTTTTTTTTTTAAAGTTGCCAGCCAGACTTAGCCGATGGAGTTACCTTAAGTAGTTATCTTATTTGTTAAGCCAGTTAGTCTACTAAACCAATTAATTAAATTGAATTAGCGCAGATATATCAAAACTGAGCAGAAAAAAATAAATTGAAATAATAAATGTCGGCACAATAAAAAATTCTTTCGGGGGCCTAACCGACAAGTATCTACCAGCCTTTTGTTTCTCGGTATAAAAATATATAGATACATCCAGTAGTACTGTATATCTCTATGATCCAGGGATGTCATATTTAAAAAGTGATTCGGCGGGAAAAAATTTTTAATAAGCGAGTCACACTACAACTAAAAAGCCACTACTCATGACGGCTTATTTAAATGCGTTCACACTTGCACTTTTTGGTTTTTTTCTTTTTTTTTTCTCTTTTTGTAATATCTTTTTCCTTTTTTTTCGGGAATTTTTTGTTTTTTTTTTCGTTTTTGACAAAAAATTGCCGCCAACTTCCTAAAAGTATGCAATTGTTAGTTTATTTTTTTCTCACAGTGCTCATTTGTTATTTGATTCCTCATTTTCTAAAGGCTTTTTGAAAAGCCACTAGCTATTTGTCCTTTTTTTTGTATGGATAAAGCCACAAACCAGCTTTTTTCAAAAAGCCATTAAAAAGCCGAAGTGTGACAGCCTTATAAAGTAAAATAAAATTTTCGTAACTCAAAATCTTTTTAAACTCTATAAACAATATAAACAAGTTTAAACCCTATACACATTATAAACAAGTTTAAACACTATAAACAATATAAAAAAGTTCAAACCCTATAAACGTAAATGCGAATTCGGTTCAAGCGTACCAAAAGTTGATCGGAAACTCTTTTGTCTGCGTTTTGCCATAAAATAAAAATAAAAATTAACGAATTAAGTGCTGGCGGGAATTTAGAAGCGTAAGCGGGAAGCGGGAATAATGTAGTCCAAGCGGGAGGTTCCCGCCGATGGCGGGAGGTATGACACCCCTGCTATGATCGGATTAAACAGAATTTAGCTTTCATTGGGTTGAAAAATTTCATATTAAAAATCAAATGAACGAAAACTCAACTCTGTTTCAACCCGATCATGTAAACTAGGTAATAGCATTTGTACACCACGAGCAGAGCAGCTTCCATTGCTGCAAAGCATACGGCTGTGCTTTACGCCTCACCTGCATAGCGACATTTTAAATTGTAGCAATTGAATCAGCTGGTACAGCACGTGTAGTTAATTTTTTTGTTGGATGTCAGAAAATCAAAACAAATTAAAAAAATTTTATTTTAGAAAAAGAATTAAATTTTGCATTTCAAATAATTTTATTAAATAAATGAAAGCTAGAAAAAAAGTTAGAAAATTTAAAAATTAAAACAATTCAATAATCCGAATCAGACATTGCAGTTCCAGAGTTGTTTATTTGATCCACGCATAAATGATGGAGTCGAAAATAAACACATTTCGTGTGAGTTTTTAATTTTATATGTTTTTAAATTAGAAAGCAAAAGAACCTGAAATGAAATCAATTTTTATAAAAAATATTTTTTTTTAAACTATATTTTATTTGTTTTAATTAATTTTTAGTTTAAATCATTTGGAGAACGAGTTAATGAAATCGATATTCGACGTGGAGCTCTTTATCATATTGGTCATGAAAACGAAGAACACGCGGATAATGAAGAGGAAACTTATTTTCATCAAACCTTAACTAAATGGACTGTTCTTAATTTAACGGAAGAATTTAATCAATTTCAAAAGAAGTGTTCTAATATTGTGACATTGCCACAATTAATACATAAAAAAGATTTTGTAATTGATTTTCTGTTAGAGAAACTTTCAATTGCAACAACATTATCATTACAACCCTTGCTAGAATGCATAATTGCTTTAGGTAAACTTTGATCATACATTTAAAGAATATTATAATAGAAATAAATTCCTGATAGATGTTACCATAGTACCAATCTACTCAATTTAATTATATCTTGTACTTTTATACCTAATTATTATTTTTTACTGTTTTATTTTAGCACGAGATTTGCGAGAGGATTTTTATTCTTATTTTCAAAGAGTTCTAGATAGATTAACTGGCTTATTGAACACAAAAGATGCAGAACAATTAGAATGGACATTAATATGTTTAGCATTTTTATTCAAAACATTAAAACCATTTTTGAAGAAGAATATTACGGTTGTTTTCAATGCAGTACTACCACTTTTGAATGAGGAACAATATTCTGAGGAAATTATTAATTTTGCAATTGAATGTTTTTCTTATGTAGCCCGAGATGTGCGTAATCAGGAGAAATTTCTTAGTATGATATTGAAAAATATTGAGCATGAAGCTGGTGGTCATGGTATTGCAGGCTGCGGTCGATTATTTTTCGAAATTATTCGTGGAGTTAATGGACAATTCCATTCAATTGCAACTCAGTTTTTGAGATTTTTATTGGAATCAATTACCAATGAAAAATTAAATCAGAATTTATTAAGTGAAATTTTAGATTTAACTAATGATCACATAATAAATTCGATTTTGCCCCAATATATGGGATTATATTGGAATGTATTTTGTCAGACCATTGAAATCTATTTAGGAAAGCAAAATATTTCAAAAGAAAGTCTTAATGAAGGAATACAAAAAATTCTAAAACTTATGAGTTGCACTATTACGTATAAAAATGGCATTCATATTCAAGGACTAGATATTTTAATCTCAGGTATTTTTAAAGTTTTAGATGAACTTGAATGTGATGACACTTTAAAAATTTTATCAAAATTGGTTTCTCAAATTTTGATGTCAAATGCAAAAATTCAACAACTAGATACATCAAGATTATTTAAACGAGTATTAAAAATTTCGAATAGACATATTTTTGAAGAATTTATTTGGTCTGTAGTAGATCATTCACAATTTGAATTATTAATTTTACCGGATGTTATAAAATATTCTGAAGATTATTTCGATGATCAAATATTGGAATTACTTTCGAAAATTTGTTTAAGAAAGTCTATAATGTCAAATTCATCAGAAGATATAGAAAATTTTGATAAATGGAAAAAATATGAACTAGTTTTTAGAAAGCCTGAAACTGAAATTAAGTTTCATAAAATTTTCGATGATTTGAGTATAAACTACGATAAAAAAATATTGGCGTCAATAATAGTACCACACACAAATTTCGAAAATTTTTCTTCCAGCATCGAAAACATTTGTTCGCTAATTATCAGAGATCTTAAACTTCTTAATTATTCTGAAGATGAAGTTATAATACAAAAAAAACTGTTCACATTGTTTATAATTTTCGAAAATTTGTTGCATTTGAAGTTTAATTTCAAATCACTTAATATGATTGAATTTGTTGATTCAATTCTACCATTATGTTCTCAGGAGAAATATTTAATAGCGATGAAACTACTGCACTTAATTTTAAAATCACAAAGAAATATATGTTTAGGTTCAAATAACTTTATCAAATTTCATGCAATTGTAACGAATAATTTCTGGTCACCGTCTATTGAATTAAGAAAAGTGACTTTTCAAACTTTAAATTACTTCAACAAATCACAAAATCTAATGGGAATTTATGAAATTTTTTATAAATTTGAATCATTTTCAACAAATGTACATAATTATCGTGAAAAAATTTTATTAATTAATAAATTGGCACCAGATTCCGAAATGATGAAATTGTTACTTGCACAAAATCCTGAAATCAAATTTGATTGTTTAAAATTTTTATTGGGAGCATTGTATTCTAATTTTAAATTATTGTGGGAACCAATTTTAAAGATGATTGAAAATTATTCTAATCATATGAAAATACAAGAATTTTGGGATATATACAAAATAAAATTAGAAGAAACAGTTGAATTTATAATAAAGGAACAGGCAGATTTTAATTTAAAGAATACTACAAATAACAAAAACAACAGTGTTAGTTTCGATACAAAATTAGACAAAAATAACGCAGCATCAAAGGAAATTCTATTTGAAAATGAATTTTTATTGGAATTGTTTAATTCTTTTGAAAATGGAATTATAAGTCTAGATTATAACAATTACAGGAATTTACTTTGGAGTAAATTGCATAATTTTGGACAATTAATAGAAATAAAAAATCGTGATATTGTTTCACTGTTCTTGAAATTTGTAAATCAAGAATATCGTCTTTCATATCAAAATAAAATAATGACATGGAATATTCTAGAAAATGAAAATGAAATAACACAATTTGATGAATCTGGAGATAGCGAAAATGAATTATTGAATGAAGAAGAAAATTTATACTTGAATACAGAAGTTTCGGAACTAGAAACGAAAAATAGTTCATACAAGATTTCATCAAAATATCGAAAAACAAGAAGGAGCGGATCCAAAAGATTTAAAAATAAAGATCTTTATTCAATTAAAAACTTAGTTCAAACATTATGCATAAAATTAAAAGTTTTTTCTCATCTTGCAAATCCAAAACAAGTTTATAAGGAATCAGAACTATTTGAATTTTATTTAGAATTATTAGTCGGAATTAATCCGGTTTTGCAGCGCTTAGCATTAGATTGCATCTTCACGTATAGAATTAAATCATTGACTCCATATAGGGATACCCTTTACAAAATTATAGACGAAAAAGAATTTAGAATGGAATTGGTAAATTTCAAATTGGAAGCAATTAAAATTGAACATCGGTCAGAATTAATGAAAATTTTATTAAGAATTTTATATGGTAAAATGATGACAAGAAGTACATCGAAACAATCATTGAATAATCAAGCTAGAAAAGAAATCGTTCTTCGATTTTTAGGCGTTTGTGAAAAAGAAGAAATTTTTATGTTTTTAGAAATGCCATTTGGTCATTATAATCAATTTACAAACAATAATTTTTCTGAAATATCCGATAAATTAGACGAAGTTTTTAATTTAAAAGCTGTATGGTCACCAAAAAAATTACAAAGTGCTATTAATTTATTAGATCTCATGCGTAAACAATTCGCCTTCTTAATGAATAACGAATTTTTAGAGTATATGCTGAAATTAATTTTAATCATTGGTTATGTGTGCAATCAAGTTTTGCAATATTCAGACACAATAAAAAACAAAATGCCTATCGTATACAAAAACGTTAAAATATCAGCATTAAATTGTCTGATAAATTTTTCCCAACATTTTGAAGAATTTGATTGGAACAAAGATCAAATGAATCTGATAATGAATGTTTTTGTCTGGCCAAACCTGAATAAATTGCCAAATGATAGTATTCACAGTCCAACACCATTAATGCGACTAATTTTAACATGGAGTTATAATTCAAAAAATTTCCAATATTTAATTTGGGAGAAAAATCACATGACTCCATTCAAGTCACTGATTGAATTACTTATGAATGAAAAATCTAAGAAAGTTGTTAGAAAAACGATAATGGAAATGATTGAAAAACTTTTGGTGAGCGATAAAAAAGATAATTGTATACCCATGGAGACCTCATCAAAAGGTACAAAAGAAACAATTGTCTCAGGCTTAGATGTAGTAAAGCCATGTGTTGAGGACATCTTGAAACGATTAAAAATGAACTTTAATCAAAATAAAAAATATTTAGATAAAAAAGATTTAAATATATTATCAATGTTAGTTAATTTAGTTGAAGATGGTGTAACAGTAAGCAGTTTATTAGAGATATTGACTCCAATTATCATTAAAAAAGTTCAAAATGATACCTCTGAACTAATAGAAAAAATTATTGAAACATTATCAAACTTAATTAAGAAACTAGACGAACCGGCTAGCTATCTTCGAAAAATTGCTCCACTTTTTGAAAATGTCACCGAAGTTATTGGAAGAAAAATGTTATGCAATTTAATAAATGATATGTGTAGGAATTCGTTAACATTAAGTGAAACCAGTGAAATTATTTCGAATTTAAATGCATGTGATCGGCGTTGGATTGAGCAACCTGACTACGATAAAAGATTAAACACTTTGAAATTGATAACTAAGAAAATTAACGAAAATAAATTAATTGATATGAATTTAGGAATTTTAACTGTATACAACTGTTTCTATTTCTTAAGGCATGACAAAGATATCGGCTTACGTGACAATGCATCAGAGCTATTAAAAATTTTATTACCAAATATGATTAACAATGTCGACAATAAACATGATATTCATTATGTCATGGAGGAAATAATTCTAAATTTTCTACGTAAATCATTACGGGATAAAAATGAGAATTTGAGAAATGAAAGTATTTTATTATTGAAATCTTTGGTTCGTGATTGTTCAGAATCACATCAAATTTTAATGGATTTAAATGGCCTGTTGGAAAATCTGGAAAATGATTTAGATTTCTTCGAAAATATAACTCATTTACAATCACATTGGCATGCTAAGGCATTATTGAAGTTTTGTAATTTGGCCAAAAATTTCACTCAAATACCAAATAATAAAACTTTAACTCAATTCATACTACCGCTAGCCACAAGATATCTCTTAAATGAAAAATTCATTAATAAGCCGGCTTTGATTGATGCGGCAATTGAAACTATTGGTGTAGTATGCCAATTATTGCCGTGGAGTCATTATTACGCAATTTTAAGATTTTATTTACAAAAAATGCGTTATGGTCATGAATACCAAAAACAAATTATTCGTATTGTGATAACAATTTTGGATTCATTTCACTATGATTTATCAGGTGCTGGAGTTAGTGAATTATCATTATCAATGAAACAATCTCAAAGCAATAATAAAATTATTGTCAAGACTGAAGATTCGATTAAGGTAACATAAAATGTTGATAAATTTAATAAGAGATATATTTTTTATTTAATTTTCAATGAACTGAGTTGCTTGTGATACTAAGAATTTGCTTATTTTATTTTTTAGGAAGAGGAAAATGTTGAAAATGATATTATCGAAGAAGATGATTTAGATTTGGAGCTAAATGAAATTGATGACAATTTTCAAAATGGATCCTTAAATGAACCTAAAGCTAAGAAAATCAAAAGAGATATTAATATTTTGTTAGTTCCAGTTCTACTCGCTCCTTCCGCGGCGAAAAAAGTAATTAGCACAATAATGACCATGCTAATTCCAGCATTAAATAATTCAATAAGTGAAAAAACTTCTTATGAGATGAAGCATAAATTAAATCGAAAACGTTTGGGCTTTGAACGAGAAGAAGAAGAAATTTTAAAAGTACCGATTGCATTAGCTGTAGTTAAACTTTTACAAAAACTTCCAAAAGAAATTATGGAAAACAGTTTGAATGGTGTTTTCATGAAAGTTACTACTTTTCTTAAGTCTCCATTGAAATCAGTTCGCATGTTAACCAGGGATATTTTGAAGAAAATAATGCAAGCCTTAGGCTCTGAATATTTGTCGATGTTGATAGATCTATTGACCACATTATTGACTAAAGGATTTCAAGTTCACGTTCTCTCTGTCACGATTCATGGTATTTTGGACAGCCTGAAAGAAATTATATCATCAAATAATTTGGAGTCTTGCTTAAAGAATATCCTGGAAGTAAGTTTAAACGATATTTTTGGTGAGATTGCTGCTGAAAAAGAAATAAATAAAATTACAGCACATACACCCGAAGCCAAACCATCAGCTAAATCGTATTTAACACTTCATATAGTTGCAAGAAATGTATCAGAAACTTGTTTATTAGATTTATTGATGCCATTCAAAGAGTATTTGATTAATTCACAATCTCGTAAAGTTATACAAAAAATTCAAGAATGTTTTCAAAAAATTGTGACGGGCTTGGTTGAAAATAAGAATATATCTATTCAGAATCTGTTGATTTTCATATATGGCACAATTTCAGAATCCATTATTGATTTATTACCAGGTGGTGTCAAAAGACCGCCACTTACAGAAAAAGAAAAAAATAAAATGATCAGGTTCCGACCAGATTGTTATTTAATACCTGAAGCTCCTCGAACTCGATCGGGTGCTGTTCGGCGAAAGGCAACAACTAATGCTCAAGCGAATGCCCACGTTTTAATTGAATTTGGTTTAGAAATGTTCCATATTTTACTAAAACGAAAGAAAATCGAGAACACATCTTATCAGTCCTTTTTAAATCCACTTTTGCCTATGCTTAAAGATTCTCTAAAAAGTCAACATATAAGAGTGACTACATTTGCATTAAAATGCTTTACATCAATTTGGAACGAAAAATATGAATTGAATATGACCGAAATACTTCCAGATGTTATTAATGAAATTTTTAAAGTTCTTCATAAATATTCGACATCAGGCGCATCGGCAAAAGGCAGTGAAAATTTTCAGTTGGTTAATGCTGCTTTTAAATCAATGGTCGCATTATTAAGAAATGTCGATGGATATGAAATGCAAGAGGAGCATATTAGTCAGTTACTGCTTTATATTGATCAAGATATTTGTGAATCTGAAAGGCAGCCCATAGCTTTTTCGTTGCTCAAAGCTTTAATACATAGAAAAATTCAAGGATCAGAAATTCATGAAATAATGAAAAAAATTTCAGAAATTGCTATTACAACTGTATCAGACTTTGCTCAAGATGAATGTAGAACAATATTAATTTTTTATTTAATGGAATATCCTTTATCGAAAAAAATTGATTCGATATTGAAATTTTTCACAGTTCAAATGAATTATGAAGTTACTTCAGGTAGAATATCAGCTGTCAAATTCCTACAACTCATTGTTAAAAAATTTCCAAAGGAAATATTAGAAAGAAAATCAGAATTTTTATATTTATCGTTAGGAACAAGGTAAGTGAAAACAAAAAAAATATTAACTGTATTCTAAGTGTGATACTTATATAGGTAGTAGTACACTTAAAATTTCCACAGAAAATATTTAATGTAAAAAGTTAATTTTCTTTTTTATTGAAGTTTAAAAATTATGATTTCAGATTAGTGAATGAAGAGACTCCAGAATGCCGAATTATTATTGCCGAATGTTTGGAGCAATTATTAGCTCGTCTGGGTAAAGATTTTAAAAACAAATTATTTGGCATAAATATAACATTCTTGGAAAATGGTGACAAGTCTTCAATTCGTGAAATGGGCGCAACTTTATGCTCACGTTTTGTTACACAAGAAAAACATAATTTTATGCCAAGAATTAAAGAATGTCTACCAGTTTTGGTTAATCGACTGTATTTGTCAAATCCAAAAGGTCCAGGAAGGTTTGTTAAATTGAAAGAAGCTGAAAGCGATGAAATTGATGGAATCGATAATGATATCAATGAAATAAAGATTGAAGAAAAGCAAAGAGCTTTAGATCATGAACTTATACAAGTCCAAAATTGTATATTAAAAATATTTGAATTTTGTCCTGAAATTTTGAATAATATTGAATATAACTCTATTGTGGATGAACTATCTTATGAAGCTCAAAAATTACTTGGCTATGAACATGATTGGGTTAGATTGAATTCAACAAAAATTTTAAGTTATATTATCGGTAGTTTGGATTTCGATCTTGTTTCTAATTTAATTATTGGTAAAAGTAAATGGAACGAAAACAATAGAGATTATTTTTATTTAAATCCAGAAACTGATATAAAAAGTTTAGTTTTGGATCTATGTGCACAATTAAGACCTGATGAAACAAATGAAGAAATGATAGAAGAAATTATTAAAATTTTTTTATATATTGCTAATATTCTAAAAAATCAAATTTCAAATGGAAGCAAGAAGAATAATGATGAAGGAAATGAAAATCTGAATAAAATAAATTTAAATTGGCTATTAAGAAGAATAAGATATGTTATTCATGCAGAAATTTCAAAAGCTCCACACAGCTGTATTCTGGTTAGTTTTCATTTTAATTTATACAATGAAATTTTTTTACTATGAACATTTTTTTTTGTAAACATAGTTTTATAGTCTGTTCTTAAACATAAATTATCTAGGATTGCTGATATGCATTATTCAAGCTCCTAAATACGAAAATTAGATATACAAAAAGTAACAACCTAACCTGTTAACGCCGCAAAAGAATTTAAACAATGTCTCTTTGGTCAAGCTCTCAACTCAGACAATTTGACTTGCATTGAATCAGAGTGAATTATGATTCAAAGCAAATTGTGATTCGAGCCACTTTTATATTATCAGATATTCTAAGTGCAATAAATAAAAATTTTCTGATTTATTTGATTTCAGCGTACTTCGATATTTAACTGGATAGAAGGCTTATTAATGTTGATTGAAGTCGAAATGATGGAGCATATAGGTGAAGTTTTATTAACCCCCCTAGTACGTGAGATGTCTGATGATGATCAAAATATAGATCCAAAATTAAAACAACAAGCAATTCGAATTGGTAATAAAATTCGAAAGAGAATCGGTTCCGATATTTATGACAAACTAAGAGCCAATATTCAAACCAAACTTATGATAAAACGAGCTGAACGTAAAAGGAAAATTGCTATAGAGAAAGTAAATGAACCAATACTAGCAGCGAAACGAAAAGAAGGTTTGCAAAATCGAAAGAAATTGGCGAAGAAACGTAAGATGGACATTATGAAAGGAAAGTTGGAAGGAAAAAGAAAAAAGAAAAGAAAAATTGATGAAGATATTTTTTAAATAGAATTAAGTAAAGTGTCTAGTTTTAAATAATTACTTATGTAACTTATGTTACAAAATATGTATTTTTTATGTTTCAAAATTATTACTATTTTTTAATCAATTTTCAAATAAAAATAATTATTTTTTTTCTTTAATGATTGATTTAATCTAATTTATTGTTTTCCTTAAGTTTTATTTTTATTAGAAAAATCCACATATAATAAGTGATTTTTATTGACTTATGAATACAAAATCAAAAAATAACTTATTTTTCATAATGAAGTATATTTTTTTAATGGTATTGTCTTGATTGATTTCGGGTGTTAAAATATGGTTAACATGATAAAAAAAAATTATTTTCATATACATATTATTTATTGTTTGAGCTGCCTGTGGACTGAATCGAGTATATTTTTTTAAGGTTGTCTATTTTAGCGCTTTACAACTTTAGCACAATATGGTTTAACCGATGGAGTTGCTCCATCAAATGGTTCATCAGTTGGTAATGGTTGTCCTTCAATTGGAACAAATGTAAAATTTTGCAATAATGTTGTTATAAAACAGAATAAATTTTGTTTTCCCAATAATTCACCCATGCAACGATGCTTCCCTATTCCAAATGGAGCATAATTTTCTGGGATATTAATTTTTTTGTCATCAACAAATCGATCAGGCCAAAAATTTAATGGATTTTTATAAACTTTCTCATGGAACAGAACATTGCGATAACATGCAATAACCATTGTATCCTAAAATTAATAAAAAAAAATTGAATATTATTAGTTTCATTCGTGTTTGTCATATTTGTCTAAGTTCTTTGATAATGAAAAATTTAATAGTTTAATAATTTTTATTAAAATTTAAGAAATTTGGTATTTGGAATTTGTAAGAAAAATAATTATTACTCAGCTTATTTAAGAAATTAGGTTTCGGTAAATGGAACTGAAACTTTGATGTTTATATATATTAATTCAATTTCTTGTTAATTCATATTACCTTTGGAATATTATAACCGCATAAACGAGTTTCTCTTAAAGCTCGGTGCGGAATGCCAAATCCATTTCCCACGAAAAATCGAATACCTTCGTGAACAATAGCATCACAATATGGCAAGCTATAAAACATTTAATATTTTCTTTTATATTTTTTTAAATAAAATGGTTTCCCTGTTAAAATAAAATTGTTTCAAACGTACATCACAAATATGATCATATCTGTATGCGATTTTATTTTAATTAATATAAAAACTTACTTTACTCGATCATCCCATGTTGGTAATCTGTCTCTGCCAACAACGGCATCTAATTCTGCTTGTGCTTTTTTCTGAATTTCTTGATCGCGGACCATATGCAAAAATGCAAATCCTAAACTTTTATTTGTTGTCTCTGAACCAGCTAAAAACATATCCAGACAGACTGCCAGAAGTTGCTGTTCAGAAAATGATTCTCGATAGTCTGCAGAGGCTAAAACTTGTAAATATGCTTCTATTAAATCCCTTGGTTCGCCGTTCAAATTAAAAAAATTTCTATGTTTATCAACTTCTTTGCCCAAGAATTCGTATATACGCTTATGAATTTCCAGAAAATACGTATACCCAGAATAATCTGGAGCAATAAATCTGAGAAAAGGAAAATGACTGAACAAAGAGCCAATCATATCAATATCTTTTAATAACAAATAAAACATTTGCAATAATTCAGCAACTTCTTTATTGCCGCGCTCATAACGAATTCCAGACATCATTGTCCACAATCCGTTCAGAACATACACATGGAATAAATTGTGCATTGGAATAATACCACATTGACCTCCTTGTTCATTAATCATATTGTTCAGATCATCTAATAAATGATGAGCTTCATTCTGTATCATTGTTGCCATATTGCTTCGAGCAAAACCGAAATTTTTTAAATGCCTAACAATAAAATGACGTTGTTCTTTCCAAAAATCTCCATCAGTAAATATGACTCCCTTGCGAGAACCAAAAGTCCTAGTCTCATAAAAAAGTCCTACTGGCCGTCCATCGAAATCGTCATTTGTTAACATCTCTTTGATTGAATCCGTAGTATAAGCTATCACTAAATTATCCTTTCCAATTTTAAGTCCAATTGCTCCATTTGAATTATAAATTTTAGATAATTCTTGAACAACCTTAGAAAACATACCATATTTTTTCCTTAGTCCAGAAATTTGCAAAGCACTGCCAACAATTGGATACCATTTTGGACCAGGTGGGAAATTTTTCGGTTTTTTGGATCCAAAAATGAGAAAGCATAATACTAAAGTCGTAAAAAATATTGCAGCATAAAACATAATTACTGATTCTGGTCGCACAAACTATAATAGAAATTCAAATTTTTTTTTGTTAAAAATTATTCGTTTAGTTCGAAAGATAAGTTTAATAGTATACTTTATGAATTTGTAGGGTCATTTGATAAGAAAACTAATTTGGATCTTACATAGGCATCCAACTATTTATTTTTTTAATTCTAAAAATATCCAAATTTCAGGTACTGAGTTCGATGTGTAGTGATTTTCTTTAAAAAAAAACATCAATTTTTTAACACACATTACAGGGATGCAACTTCTTGATGTCACATTCAGGAAAGTTTAAGATTTTATGTAATTTTGTTTTAAAAAAGGGATGTGGTTTAAAAATTTTTAAAACAAACAGAAAATTAATATATGTACATATTTTGTTCACGCTTCTGTAGAAGTGGTGGCTCACGTGGCTAGATCATATAGTATGTAATACAGACTTTCTCTTGGCCAATCTCACTGGAATTGCTTCTTCATTCAATTTTATTTTTATATAAATTATCTAGACAAGATTCATACAAGAGTATTTATATGTATCGCACTTTAGTTACCTTACCTTAACAAATCTGTGATTACGTTTGTTATTAGTTAAGTTATCAGTTCTTTTATATTTTACTTATCGCAAAATGGTCTTATCAAATGGTCCTATATAATATATACAGTTCTTTAAATTCATAAGTATCAAGGAGTAGAAATTCGTTGCACTTCTACCGTCCGCTTGTTTGAGTGAGGGCACAAACCAACCTTTTTTTTTCTATTAACATGTAAACGCCAGTAGTTAGTATTAATAGGTAAAAAAAAATATTTATTTTTATATTACTATACGAATATGCAATATGTAAATAATATAAATTTGAGAATCAGGTATTTCAGGAAAGTTTTAAGAAATAAAAACAAAATAATTGTATCTTCAATTTATGTATGCATGAAAATAAATTTATCTATTTTACGCTGCTGTACATATATTTTTTTTAACATATAAAATTGTATAACATACTACATTATAGTAATATGTATAATAAATTTATAGATTTTTGGAATATTATTTTTTTATCATCACATCACGTGTAATAAAAACTATAGACCTTACAGTAGGTAAATGTGTGAAGCAATTGGAAATTCAAAACTACTTATTATGCAATTATAATTTTCTTTTTCTTCCAATATATAAAGACAGTTAATATCATACGTTTATGATAAAGAAATATGTAGGTATGTAAGTAAAAAAATAAGTTAGTTTTTTTTTTTAATTTTATTCTTATTATAACATTTATCTGTTTTTGTGCTCGTCAAAATTTGAAGACGAAATTTGCACCACTTTCCAATTGACTTTACTTGACAAAACATTATAAGATAATAGGTAGGTAAATCTAAAAATAATGTAAAGAAAAATTTTTTAACAAATCTTTTCACTTTCAATTAATTTAAATAACATTGAAAATAAAAAAGAATTTTCATTTTATTATAATGATTCTATCTATAATAAATTTCTCTCAATAGAACAAAATTTGATATTATAATATTGAAAGGAAAGGAATATTCTATTTTATTTAAAATTAAATGAAATTAATTTCATCTCAATTTTATCTTTTTTTTTTTTATTCAATCAACTAAAAATAATTTCATCAATTTTATGAATTTTATTCTTGAATTCTGATTGAGATGGCGATAATAAATTAAACTTCAAAATTTATTTCCTTTTATAGCATTAATATAAAGAAATTGTTAAAATATTTCTTTAACCCATCTAAAATAAATTCGATTTCGAAAACATAAGCATTTATATGAAAAGTAAGTATTTTACTTTACGTTGATTGACACTGTAGTTATCTTATGTGAATAATGAAAACAAGTGTACAGAATATTTAAATAAATACATATTAAGAGTTTACAAACTCTGTTAACGCAACACTCTGTACCTTTAGCTATTTTAAAATATCATGTTATGATGAATTTTGTTATGTAACCTTTACAAACTTATTATGCTTCTTTTTTTTTTGTCTAACACTTATTATTTTATGATACATATATTTTTAGGAAAAACTGGAGTAACTAGTAAATTCAAAAGACAATAATGTGGGGATTTATGATTAATGTCCATTTATTTATGTTTATGATTTTATATAAAATACTGACCAGTATTGAATATTATATTATTTATCCCAATATTATTGCACTTTTTGAACTATTTTTGATTATAAATTATGTTTAAGTGGTTTAAGTACATTTACGACAGTTTTCTTTTTAACAATATAAATATGTATGCAAAATTGTAAAAAAATTTTATTGAGTTAATTTATTATTATTATTTTTTTTAAATTTTTTTTATTAATAATTTATAGGTCTTTCTATTTATATAAATTTGATAAAAATATATTTATATATATATTTTAATAATTTGTTATTTTTCTTTGAAATTCATCCGGGTTTTTTTTTATAAAGGTATAAATATCTGTATATATATATAGATTTTTTACTTTTCAAATAAACCAGATTATTTCCGGGCAGCTAATTTAAATTTTCTATTGCTGACTTCCGCGGTCATTTAATTTGTCTTATTAGCTAAAAAAAAAAAAAAAATAGCACTTCCAGTTTATTCCTTAAAAGTAAAATATTTTTATATTTTTTTAAATTTTATTTATAGCATCCATAACTGATTTGATAAACTAAAGCAAAGCTGAATAATGAATATGCATATTATTTTTGTATAAACACTGAATGAATGATTACTTAGTTGTACAATATTGTCAAGCCAATAGACGAATTTTTATAGGAATTTGAAAAAATGAAAGAAAATATTCTATAAAATTTTCTAAATTCTATTTATTTTTTTACTTAAAAACATACAATTATTTTACTCAAGCTATTGACAAATAAAATTAAGTCACCAAAAATATCTTTGCTTATAGATATTATAATTTTTGATGAACATCAAACAATATAACAATTGTATGTATGAATATAATTTTCATAATTTTTCTTTTAACACTATTATTAAATTATTGTAAACACACTGTATTTAGATTAAAATGAAAATTTTTTACTTTCACCATATTTATTACTTAATCTTTTAATAGAAAAAGTAAAACGCGTTTTTATGAAATTTATTTTTTCAATCAGGAAAACTATAAAAAATATGATTTTATTTTTACCGTATTTTATTAATAATATTTTCTTTATTTTGAATAGATATTTCGGATAGCAATAAACAAACTAAAGTGTGCGCTTAATTTTCCAGGCTTAAATACTTTTCTAAAATCTAGCCCCTCTTGGAAATTTTTTTTTTTTTTTTTTCATAATTCCTGGAAAGTTAAAATGGGGGCTGATGTTTTGTTTTGATATTCAATGTAGAGATAGTGGAGTTTTGGAGAAAATTTTATGAAAAAAAAAAATAAAGTTTTTAATGAAAAATCGAACAAAGCTTTTTAAGAGATGAAAATAAGTAATAATTTTTTTTTTTTTTTTAACAGACAGTATGTCTCTAGAAATTCACTTTGGGGAAATAAATAGATAAATAAGATATTTTTAATAGTTAAATATACATGTTTGTGTTGTATAGTCATATTGATTTACATTAAGTAATAGACAATAATTCTTTGAATAATAATAAAAAAAAAATAAAATAAATTCTTGGTTTTGCCTTATGAAACTTACTTAATGCTTTTAGTTTGTACTGTAGAGTGTACATATAGCATTTATTTTTCTTATATTGCACCAATATTATAGACTTGTAAAGGATGAATTATATATGAAACACTTTAAGTTTCATTTGTCCGAATTCAAAGAAATAATTATATAATTTTAGATAAAAGCATATTGAATTCAATCTTCTTGCCTCTAACGAATCGAAATTTTTGAAATCATGTATTCAAATTCTCTTTATATTATTATAAAGTGCGGTTCATAAAATGTTAATTTCGAATAATTTTTTATCGTCAATCAATATTTAGAACCAAATTTTAATAAAATAAATAAAATTTACCTATTTTTTTTTTTGAATTATGATGTCCAGATATGATAATATATACCTACTTAAGTGTATCATCTAAGCATATTATAAATATGTACACTCATATTTTTGTTCTTGAATTATCCTCAGTGAAAATAATATGTGAACTTGAGATTCTATAAATCTTTTGAAACACATTTTTGTATGGAAAAACGACATTTTTCTGATATACATTTTAGTCATAGAATTTGGCCCTACAATCTTGTTTAAATAAATAATAAAAAAATTAATAATAAAACAATTTTTATTTCTTTTATAATCACATTTATTCATTGAGTTTTTCTTAATTCATATTGTTTTAATTATTTTTATAATATTAATATATATATATTTATGTATGTAGTATTATGTACAAACAAATTATATAGGCTTGACATTAAATATATCTTATTAATTATTATTTTTATAATAAATTTTTAATTCCTTGCATATACGTACGTTATACAATATTATTATTATTTATTTTTATACATATATACCTATATCAATTTCATACAAATATAAATAAATTATTAGGTACATTACAAGTATAAATAGTTTCGTTAACATTTTTTATTATTAATCTTTACAATAATTATTATAGGTACATTATCGTTATACTATATACATAATATATAAAGTAGTTAGGTTTTCGGGTATTAATTCAATTTATTCCTTTTTTTATTTCTAGGAAAATAAGTAATGATTTATTTTGGTAATAAAAAAGAAGATAAAAATAAAGCGATTATATATATAAAATTTATTATCTAAATATAAATTAATACATTTATACATGCATGTAAGTTAATGTATGTTTTTAATATTACTATATATATATACATTTACTTTAAAGAAAATGGGAAATTTCAAGAACCCATTTCATAGTTTCTTTTATGATAATTTCTTTTTAATACAATAAAAAAAATATTTGACAAAAAACATTGTTGATAATGTTGAATTGTCTTTTTGACTTTCTGGAACAGCATAATAAAATGAGAGAGACTTAAATTTTAATTAGATAGTCAGGAAATTTGTTCGCTTTGTAAATATACATATAGGTACAAAAAAAATATCAAATTTGACTTATAAGAGCTGAGGTGTCAACTGAAATTGAATTTTTACCTTATTAAGGAAATAGTTGCTTCAAATAAGGTCGTGACCCTATTTAAAAAAAATTAAAATGAATCCTATTTCTAGATAATATTATTTGAAAATAAAATACAAAAAATTTTGACCAATTTTACTAATTTACCAAAACAGTTTGTTCTTACTAATAAATTTTAATTTGTTTTTGGTTTATTATTATTATGATTTCATTCACCTTTTTTTTTATTCAAATCATCCATATTTTATTTACAACATTGAATTAACTGAATTGAAATGGATAATAAAATATAATTGAATGTAATAAAAACAATATTTTATTTTTCTTTTTTATTCATTTTAAATGAAAAAAAAAAAAAAATTTTTTTTTAATTATTTTAAATATTATAATGTTGTTTACATATTTTTTATGGGTTAATAATCACTTAATGCATTCATACAATTTTTTAATTTGTTTTTTAATATAAACATTCGTGTCCTGATAATGTATGGTATGTATTGTTTTTCCATTTTTTTTTTGTATATACGTACATAGATTTTTTGATTAATTTTGGAACTACGTATATATAAAATTATTAAGTTGTACATTTTTTGAAATAAATATAAAATAATAATTTATTAATAAAATTCTGTTTAAAATTTAATTTAATTTCGACGCATCATCATCTGAATAATTTAAATTTTTAAACGAATTAAAATTTTATATGTTTTTTAATACATACATATGTATATATATTTAAAATAAATTTTTTTATTATTATTTGAAGGTATGACATAACCGAATGATCGAAAATCAGTTTCTCGAAAGAATATTTTGTCGATTTCGGCAAAATTAAGAAAATGAGAACAATTTTGATATTTTTTTTATACTTACTTGCCCAAAATGAATTAAACATTTGTAGAACATTTGTAAAGTCGGAAAAAAAAACAAAATTTTCATGTATTTTTTCGTTTTTAAAAAAAAAAAACTTCAGTTTTGAACTTACTCATTTTGCAAGGTTAGCTGGAAAAACCATATACATATAATGAAATTCTCTTAAAATACAAAAAAAAATATATTTGGCTTTTTAAACTTTGGAATTTAAATCAAATTAAATTTTAAGATATAAATATAACTTCATATTGCATCCTCACTCTTCAGCTAAGTTAACCTGAGATTCTCTAAAGGCTCTGAAATTTATTTTCACAATGCATCGGTGCATCTACAGCAAAATAATGTACCTAGTTGAATACACTTTTTTTTGTATCAGGCATATTATTCTGATCTATCGATAATATATAATGTTTTATTTTGAAATGAAATGAATATGAAAAGTTCAATGATTAACCTGGTCAACTATATGCCCAACAAATCGAAGTTATCTTCGTAATTTCTATATATGAAACCATTATTATTTTAATTATGAAATTGTTACGTGTATAAACGCTCTATTTTTAAAGGGTGTGAAATTTTCTATTCAAGTTTTATTTAGTTAGATACCAATTTTTTTATTTTGCACTTCACAATATTGCGTAAAAAATAAGAACAAAAATGTTAGTAAATAGTTGGAATAAATTTTATTAACACTAATATTTTGTTTATTTATTTATACTTGGCAATTTGATTGCAATTTTTTTTCTATTCTTAGAGAAATATTTACTTTGTGACTTTTTCATTATAATTTACATCAGAATTATAATTTCAACTTAATATTATTTACAATATTAATTTTATTTATATATACAATATAGTTAAAAACATTAGTTTATCACAGTTACTTGGTATCAATTTATAATAATTTTATAAAATTAAAATAATTAATTATTATATAATATTTTATAATAAATATTCTAGGATTACAAAATTATAATTTTATCTTTTAAAGTTAGTCTACATTATATATAAAATAAAGATCTGGGTATACATATAACGTAATAAAATACTTGCATCATATTCATTATTTTCAATTAGTTTCAATATAATGAGCTGCCAAAAACTAATTTGAATGTATGTATAGTGTTCTTTTTGGTTGTAAATATTATAAGTGTCAGATCTAATTTCAGTTTAAATTTTATTTTAATCGGTTATGGAGTTGTGTATCTTTGATGTGTATAGAGACTATTTAGAGACTAGATTACATATATGCAATATTGATGCAGTCAAATCTATACTGATTTAGAATTTATTTATATGTACAGTACACAGGAAGAAAATTGAATTCAATTCGAATGCTTATAAATTTGTTTATTATTGGTCGGATGAAAAGTGAGACAACTATTTTGGTGCTAACAAAGAACATCTGAATTAAATAGATTCTGTATTGAAATTCAGTTATTACGCCATATGTAATCAGTTTTATAATTATTATCATAGACATTTTTATTAAATCGTTAGTATCTCAAAAAGAGTCCATTAAAATTATATACTATTGTAGTTGTATGAAAACAAAAATTTGATTTGATTTTTAATAAACATAATAAGGCAGCTACGTCGTCAAAATGAATTTGAACTTCTTGGTGAGATTGGTGTGAAAAATGCTACAGAAGAATAATCAAGAAAGAAATTCTCTATTACTCAGCCTTATTTAATTTCGTTTCTTTTAATTAAAATTATTTAATTTAAAAAAAATAATATAATAACGATTTTTCTAATCTTCTAAAAAGAGGAAATTATTTAGTAGTTTAATCCTTCATTCACCAATGTAGGCCTTATAAGAAAGAATCGTGGCGACAAATTTTATAACTTATGTCTCTAAAAAATGTCCTTCAAAAGAAATTTAGTATAGAATTTAGACCCAGTACGATACTTTTAAAATTTGGGCACTTATTTTAATCAAAAATATATTTATTTAAGAAATTTTGCGGGAATAATAAAAATGTCTATGGGGAAACCTCATATATTAAAAAAAAAAGTATGTATATAGTATGTATTTACATAGGTATTATATTGAATACAATTTTTTATTTCAATAAATTTTATGTTATTTTTGATTAGGTAATTCATTTATAAATCCTTTATTTATCGTTACAATTCCACAACATTTTAGTTTATATTTCAATTTACAAAAGTTTTATTAAAATTTTGCATTTGGTTTCTAAGAATTAATCTTAAATTTTGAAGTTTTCTTTTCCTTCAATTCCTTTTTAATTAATTTTTTAGTTGTCCTTAAGACTTTCGTTATAATGTTAAAGAAAATGACAAATTCTTAAAAAATAAAATAAAAAGCTAAAATTTCTTAATAGCAATTCAATTTTTAAGTTTTAGCAGAGTTGTGTTTTAAAAATGTTTTTGATTGTCTTGGTGGTCATCTGTCAGCTTCCTCTAAATGGATCTAAATAAAATAAAATTATTGCAATAATGAATAAGTTTTAATAAATATTAAATATTATAAATTTATTTATAAATATAAGTAATTGATTTTTAAATACAATAATAATTAATTTAATTTGTACTATATAAATATGAACTATTCACAATAATAAAAATAATCATTATAATTCCTTCTAAAAAATAATAAATCATCTATAAAGGTTAATTGTAAGGTAAACATTTACATATTAAGATCTGTGATGTAATTAAAAATTTTACTAACAGACAATTTTTAAGCTTTATGTCAAATCGAATGGTATTCTTTTAGTAATTTAAGAGTGCACAGAAACGTTAGTGAGAGAACTATTTTGTTTTTTGGTACATTTTAACATTTTATATTTTGCAACCTACCTTCGTAAAGAAAAACTTTTCAAGCGAATAGGTTGGAAATTTTTTCATATTTTAGTTTACTTTTTTTTCTAAAATATTTTTTTATAATAAGGTACCTAAATAAATAAAAAAAACCCTTGTCTTATAAAAATCTATTTTATTTTGATTTTAGATTAATTTTTTCGTCTTTCAGATTGAATTGAATATACAAAATTTAAAAAAAAAAAATTTCATTCATTGTGAAAACTTTTTATTTCAAATTTATTTTGAATGCTCTCAGATATTTTCATATTAATTCTATGTAAAAACCTTGTACGGTCCCATATGGTATGGAATATGATTCATGTCAAAACGAAAGAAAAATATTAAATATTAAATAGATAAAATCATATAAATCTGTCAGAAATAAACTTTTGAGGTTTTTTTTTTAAATTATTTGTACTTATCAATCAAAAAAAACATTCAAATTTGATAACGATTCACTTAAAAATCATGTTTTATTTATGCGTTATTGCCACTAAAAAACATATTTTCAATAATAATTACTCAAAAGCAATTTATATAGAACAAAAATATATGTAGATGCATATACATACTTAATAAAAGGCCAAATACTAACCTCACTTAGCAGAGCCCAATTTTCACTATCACTGTGAACATGTAATCGCAATTCTTTAATAGTACCAATTTTGGGATCAATAAATCCTTCAGCTAATCCAAACGCATTGAAATTTCCAATAATAAGAAAACCATCTGTTGTCGAATTATATGTACTCCAAATTACAGAATTTTCGTTTAGCGAATCTGGAAGGACTTCAACTGTGGTATTATAAAATCTGTCTGAAGGATGTTCACTGTTTCCGCTACGAAATAAATACCTTTAAAAATGTAAAAAAAAAAAATGTATTAAAATTACTGACAAATCATTCTCCTGATCTTATAAAATAGATCACAAAAATCTGTGTTACATTAATTCCCATTTTTATTATAGCTGTTGCTTCTACTTTTTTTTTCAGTGAAGCAAAAACAATTTTTAAAGTATTAAAAATAATATATAAATAAGTTTCCTGGTGAAAGAAAAATTTTAATTCTGAGGTCTCACAGAACATCGCTAAATCCTATCAAAAAGTTCATCAAAATTGTATTTAAAGATTTCAATTTAAGCGCATATCATTTATTGACTTAAGAAAATTTTAGCCAGAAGCTAATAAAAATCGTTTTATTTTTATTTTTTTTATAATTTATTTCTTTTTTGAGTATCATTTATTTTAAATGCACCTGAATGGTATATATTGTTTAAGCTTAAATTTTTTTTTTTTTATTATTTGGAAAAGAAAATGGAAAATGCAATAAAAGAAGAAAAACTTAAAAACACACAAAAATGAAATTATTTTTTTTATATTCAAAAAAAGTAGAGATTTTCTTAAAAACGAAAAAAAAAAAAAATTGTTCATAAAATGGCAATTAGTCTTTGACTTTTTATGTGATTTTTTTTTATGTTTTTAAATTGTCTTGTTTCTTTATGGGAAAATAAAGGACCAAAAAAAAATTTTTTTTTTGTTTCGTTTTTATATTATTTTTATTTTAATAAAATTATATACTATTGTACTATTATATATAATAGTTTTTCATAACAAAAACAAAAACTTTAGTGGACTACTAATAATTAAATAGTATATGAAATAGAGATAGTGTTATAAATAGAAATTATATGAAATAGGAATAGTGCTGATAAAATACACTCTTGTGTATTGTCATACATTTATATAAATTTGTCATAATTTTCTTCCTACCCTCAAGTTTTGAGACATAATTATATCTTTAATATAATAAGGTTTTTTGCATATAATTCTCAAAAGTTGGTCGAGCGATTAAATTGCAGTTATTTTTCTAAATTAAAAAAAAAAAATTAATTGAAAGTTTACGCGGAATTATGAAAATATTTCTTGGATTTATGAAAATTAAAATAAAGTCGGCTATCATGGTGTAAAGTGGAATTGGGACATGGATTCGAGTCCCTCAGAATAATTTTATATATTATTTTTTTGAAAATAATGATTTTGGATTTTTTTTATTTCAGTTTGACGACAAAATTAAAAATTGTAAAAAGATCAATACTTCGGAACTCAAAATCTGTTACTCTTTTAAGAGAGAATGATGCGATTTTTAACCCACTTAGCTCCGGGAATTCAAATTTTTTATATATAAATGTGATATAAGGACTATCCAATTACGACAAGTACATGACATTTTATATTAAAGAGAAAACAAATTATGTTTCACTTACCTTTTTAAACTAACTGGCGGGCTAAATATAAATTCGACTAAATCACCAGGTTGTGGAAGTAAACCCCAGAAGTATGTTTCACCTTTGTAGGCTCGACTTAGATGGAAATTTTTATATGGTGCTATACCAGTCTTAACAGTAGCAGGTGGGTTTCGATGTGGATAAAAACTTGGTATTTTCCCAAATTGTTTATCTTTTAAATTTTGAACTTTTCCTTTTAGAGATGACGTCGTACCAATGTGTTGAAATAATGATGGCTTATAACGTAACCAATATCTTGATTTATCTTGCTTACAATGCTTTTGATCCTTTCCCCAATTACACACTTTAGTTTCAATTAAATGATCAAGAAGCCAATCAACTGGTTTGTCATTGTAAAACATTTGAAAAAATGTTATTAACCATGGCAACTCAGCTGATTTGAACATTTTTCCTGTTATTGTTGAAAAAAATTAGAAAGAAAAAATGTTAAAACGATAAGCAAATAAAATGTTGTAGAACGTGATATTTTTTAGCCGCTTTTGCAAATAAGTTTGACTTAATAAGACGGGCTATCTTTCGAAAAGTTGATAACTACCAAATTTTTTATATTTTTTGTAAAGGTCAATAACGTTGCGAAAGACGAAGAGATAACTATTCGGAAGAAAGCCTGTCCTTTCGAAAGAAAATGCGTATAACTCATTAATTATGAATTTTAAACTTCTTAGTTTAAATGTTCTTAAACTCCTTGCCGAAAATTAATATAATTTTTGTATTACATGCATAAAAATAATTTCTTTCTTATTGATTTAACATACCTATAAATCCTAATTGGCAAAAATCTAGCACAAACCATGATGAATCCTTAGATGATGTTTTCTCGAAAGCAAATTTTTTCATTATCGTAATAAAACCGCGTCTCGCTATAATATCGTCCTCTAATTGAACATAAAATGTTCCCTTTGGTTGAGCATAAGCCATTAAAAATGAGAAATCTAAATTTTGCTTTGATCGCCATCGTACCCGTTCAATTGGATCATTTAATGTTATTCGCAGTTTATCCATATTAGGATAATATGTTGATGCCGGTGCTATAACTTCTATTAAACCATTTTCTACAAATTGTGTAAATCTAACTTCTATTTGTTTGACTGTTAACATAATATAATCAATATCTGTTTCTCCTATATAAACTATAATTAATGTTTCATTTTGTTCAATCTCATTCATACTCGATATAATATTTTGTAGTGTTGCCATTAAATAAGTTTGTTTATCACGTTTCACTGTTGGTATTCCTAATACTATTGAAACACCTGTTCGACCTCTACCCATTAAAAATGATGGCTTTAGTGATAGTGGATCATCTAACAAGTGAGGTAAAAAATGAAATGCTGTTGGTAAGCGTAAACTAGATGGAAATCTGGCTGATAATGTTGTATTCTTTAATATTGTTCTTGCTTCTGGACTTAATGATTCCAATAGAGAACTATTAAATTGTATATTCGATGTATTATCAACTAAACTATTTGTAGTACCAATATTATTAAGACTAATAGGACCACCAAATGATGCTGGACTAATTGGTCCCAATGCACCATTTGTATTACTAGCTAAACCTAAATATTGTGATAAAATGGCAACATCTTCTTGTCTGGCTCGATACATTGATTCTAAATATTGTAAACGCATTTGACATTCAGCTAAACGTTGTGACAACGTTTGTTCGGCTGATAAATCTAGAAAAGGAGACAAAATTTTTTTCTTTAAATAATTTTATTAAATTTTAAACTTAAACTAATATTAATTTAGCAGACAGAGAACAGGGAATATTCGATATTAAATATATATATTAAATATAAAACAATAAGTGATTTTAAGGTTTATTAACTGTCACAATATGTATGTCTATAATATACAATTTACATACTGCGAAGAGAGTTGTTGTTATTTCATTTACGTAATATGAAAAGCTATATATAAATTTAATTATAAATTATACAGAGCTATATGTAAATTTATTTATATGGCATTGATATAAAGAAATATAAAAATGTGAAAATATATCCAATTTTCTATTTACTTAATTTTAAAAATCAATTTTATATTATTTTCCATGCATATAAAATAATAATACTTGAGAAAAGATTATGGGAAAATACACGTCTTCCAACATATGTGCGAAAAAAAATCAAAAGAAATATATAAAATGAAATTATAATGCGCCACTAATGGAAAACTAAATGCCATCATTATTTTTTAATAAACTTATAAATATAATTTTTTTTTTGCGAAAATTGGAAACTTTATTTAATATCAAAAAAAAAAAAAAAAAGAAGAAATTAAAATTAAATTACTTGGACGCCTTAAGACAAACATTGTAAAAGCGGAATTAGAAGTACAAGGAAAATAAAAATCGATTTTTAAACTGCACAAAAACGAAGGCCAGTTATTTGTTTACATAATTAAATATTTTTGTTTAATTCTTTTTTGTTTTGTACATAATAATATATAGTATGTAATTAAAAGTTCTATGTCAAGTTTAAAGAAAATTCATATATTACATTGTAACTACTAAGGTATGTAATACATAAGATTCAAAATGTATAAAAAAAATGTATGTATTTTAAAATCAAACGTAATCCCTATACCTTTTCAATTTATCATTATAGGTTACATTGCGATTGCAATATGATATATTTAAGTTAAAAATATTAAAAACTTATCGTTAAAATGAATGGACGATGATGGAATTATTACTCGTGTACATTTTTATTTTTATATATAATTAACATATTTTATTTAGAAAATATTGATTATTTTTTTTAATGAAACTCACTCTGCCATTGCCCTAATTTAAAAATCAAATTTTAACTTAATCATGCAATTTATTATTATGAAAATTTTTCTTATTTTGAATAAATAATGTGCTTGTAATTTATGTCATGTGAACAATATTTTTAAAGCACATAGTACATTATATATAAAAAATAAGCAAATTTTAAGCATGTGTTCAGGAAATATATAATATTATTTTCATAATTTCGAAAAGTGCTAATCGGACATCAAAACTACAAAAGATTTGAGAATTTAGTTTTAAATTTGTTCTAGGCTTAAAAGTTAAACTCATATTTATAACAATTTTATCGAGAAAGTTGTAAGGATAAAATAAATTCTGCCCCTCACAACCGATCGCAAATCATTTGTGAAAAAAGAGAATGTCTGAAAATTATAAATAAAAAACAATTTAATTTTTATTAAAGACTAAACAAGGGAAAAACAAAAAACAACGTACGCGCCAGTATCGAAAAGTACTCTTCTATGTCCCATACAGACAGTTAAATGATTAGGAAGAAATGAAATAATTATTGAAAAAAAGTAAACAACATTTCTATGGTAAACAATAAGTAGATGGATTAGTGGGAAAACTATATATTATGGATAATATATAGGTATGTTTAAACATATGGTATTGTGAGCTTAAACTCAATTAAAACGAAAAATCATTGCTTTGTTTAAATAAATAACACAAGTGTGATATCTGCATGATATATTATAAGTTTATATATGTATAAAACAAAACAATATATATCGCTTATTCCAATTAAAATACCTTCTCTAACTATATATTCACAGATTAGCGAAATAATTTCAATTTTATTTCCATATTTAAGTGAAAAAAAAAAAAAAAACTGGGTAAATAAACATAAAAATTAAAAAGAAAATATTTCAATAAATTCACATAGAATATAGATTTAATGAAAATGAGCGGAAAAACTAAAATGGGTTTATTTATATACCTATTATATACATATACATATTTTTAAAATTGTGCTTCTGAAAATTTTGTCGGCAAAAGAGTACACATATACATTTAGTTTGTATAATATATACATAAAATAAACATAAAAAGAAAATTATACCAAAAAAAAAATGCCTCTAGCAACCAAAACAAACCTATTATACCGTGTTCAACAAAATGCATTTCTTTTTTGTTATAATAAATGTTGAGATAAAAACTAAGAAACCCTAAAAAGCACATCAAGTACGCTTTTGTTGAATAAAAGTGGATGTCTGGTCTACCTCTAAAACGTTTCTCATTAAAATAATCTTATAGCTAGACTAAGTAATATATATATGTAGATAAATATAAAATAAAAAATTAAAGGTATAAACGGTATTTGGAAACGAAGATTCATAAGGCACGATTGTAATTTAATACTAAATATATAGTTAAAATATCTTTAAGTTACCTTTAGAAAGCATTTTAAATAAAAATTTTAGGCTTTCAGTTTTTCAAGATTTTCATTCTTGATATATTTAATTATGCAGAACTTCTTGAATAATTAAGGACACAAAGATGAATATAATAATAGTACCAATCAGCTCGATAGCGATGGCTACCTACATACGTACGAATTATTTAAAAATTGTATTTATCAAAGCCCAAAGTTATTTTCATGAAAACATTCAATCATTCATAAAAATATTTGCTAATTTGGAAATAATATTGCTATAATGAAAATGTCTAGAAAATGTATTGAACATAATTTTGTTCGTTTATCAAATAAATATTTTTTTTCATATAGAAACTTATTATAAAGTATATATAAATTCATAGTTGCGTGGGTGTATGCTGTATTATTATTATTAACTTTTCTTGAATAAATTTAAAATAAACTCATTTTTAGAATATTTTATAAAAAGTCTAAATAAATTCTCAAAATTTCCATTAAATGTAATGAAATCTGTTACAGCACACTTATTTTGCAATTTTAATTTTATTATAATATAAAAGTAAATGTTCAACGATTTGATTATACACTACACTGTAAAAAAGAAAGATTCTAAAACAAAATTCAGGTATTTTTCAAAAATATCAATAAAAATTTCATGAAAAAAAATTAAAGTTGTTAATTTGATTAGCAACGATTTAAGATATTAAAATTATTATGATTTGAACTAGCTGTCAGGCAATGAAACAATTAATTATACTATCAAAATTTGAGCCTTAATTGAAAGAAATAATTTAAGATGATGTATAGTAGACGCAATATAATTAATCTGAAAATTTTATTAATTTATTTATATATATTTTTAGTCTGATGATTAAAATTATTCAAAACAGACGAAGATTAGAATATGTTAATTAGAATCATAAGCTTTTTTTTTTTAATAATTAGAAATATTAGAATCATTTAGGAAATGTTTGTTTGTTTGTTTTTTTATAGTGTATGATAATTTGAATAATTTATTAATTTTACTTTTTATTATACAAAATTTAATGTCAAACCTTCGGGAGGTTAGGCAAGTTAAACAATTTGAAATAATTTTTATAACGATAATTTTATGAAAAATAAAATTTTAACGCAAAAAAATAAATAAAAATTAACATCGCAAATATTTAAAACAGACAACGACGGAAGTCTAAAAGTGTTAATTTTTATTTAAAATCACGTACAAATCATTAGCAAACAATATCTAAACAGAAAAAGCAAAAATTTTTATTCACTGCACTTAAAAAATATTAAATATAATTTTTTTTTTATTATTTTTATTATTATTATTGTTATGTTAATAAAATATAAAGAATAATAATAATAATAATAATAGTAATAAAAAAGAATCTTTTAAAAATAAAAGATGAAAATTAACGTCAACCAGGGTTAATAAGTATTATTTTAATACTATTATTTTATGTTTAAAAAAAATATGTATAGACATGATAATTATTTAAATTTACAGTACGAATAGGCGGACAAAAATGTTCTAATAATATATATATAAATAAGGTGTTATATAAAATATGACGTACAGAAATATTATGTTTACGTACATAACTTTAGTAATATATAGTTTTATAGTTATAGAACTAATATAGTTAAAAATAGTTATAAATCTGCGTTTGTAAAAACTGGTAGATAGTTTTTTTTTCCCAGTGTTGCAACAAGCAATAGCAAATTATTATCATCACAACAAAATGATTATAGAATAATTAAGAAATTGTAGATATAAGCAAAGTAGATTTATCCGGTTATACAAAGTAATTATGGAATAAAGTAGAATTACGGGAATTATATTTGAAGTTTCTTTTAATAAAAAAAAACTTTTGCTTTTTTTGATTTCAGTACTAGCTTCAACAGTTAAATATGTGATTTTTATTTTTCAGTTTTGTATTCTGAGTTAGGATATAAAATTAACAGATGATGGATATAAAATAACCAGATGTCCTAGTGGCTAATTTTTATAAATTAAATGAAGCTTATTTTATGGTTTTTGCCCTTTTGAAATTCCAAACTATCAAGTCATTGAAGTCTGGTAGAGAACTATTTTTGTGGAGAATGTACACTTTCCTCTGAAGTTCCTAATCATAATTTAATAAAATTGGGAAAAATAAAGTCCATTCAATTTTTGAATATTCAAAATGTCGCTACAATTCTCATCAATATACTATAATACTATTAACTTGATTAGTTTAAAATTAAGAATGAGAACTTTAAAAAACTAAATCATTACTTTCGAATTTTATTAGATCCATGTACTGTACATAATGTTTTTTTTTATATCCTGAATGACTCAAACAAAACTTACTTCTTTTGATTAAATTAGATTCTAGATTCTATATACCTATAATTGCATGCAATTAAATTAAAAAACTATGCAGTAAAAAACATTTGAGGTAAATTCAAAAATATACATTTTTTTTAATTAATTCTTTACAAATATAAACGTTTTCATTTTTAAAACAGGTGTACATATTATGTAGGTACATGCAAAAAGTACAGTAGATTGTTCCGATCCGTGTACATTAATGTATATGGAACAGTTAAATAATTATTATTTAATATTCCATTTTTAAAAATTCAATCAATTTTATTTAATTGTCTAACAAACGATTGAAATTATCCTTGAAATATTGTCCTTTTTTTTATACATAATAAATACATATACATACATAAATTTTTTTATCTTTTCAAATCCATCATAAAAATATGTTAATAAAAAATCATGAATATTCAAATTTCAATGAATTATAATGAAAATAAAAAAAAATAAAAATCGAAGACGTGAATGGATTATGTACAAATTTCTACATAAAAAAGATAAATCTTTCTTAGATTTATGTATATACATACATAATACATTGTACCTACATGTATATTTTTTTTTTTCTAATTTTATGTTTCAAACAGCGAACATGTATTTATGTAGTTATGTTTGAAAAAAAAAATATATATTTGTTAGGATTACATTTTTTTTTCTTTTTCAATAATATTTTGTACCTTTTTGCCTTCTTTTGAATATTATTTTAAACGAAAAAAAAAATAGATGGAAAAATCAAAAGCTTTTCATCATAATAAAATAAATGTATGTATGCATGTAAGAAAAAAAATAATAATTGGATTTTTCATAAAAAAAATATATATAACATAATATAATAAAAAGATTATTATTATTATTTTTAATAAATTATAGGTTGAAACTAATCCCTGGAATAAATTATGTTGAATAGATGTTTTATTTTATATAATTTTTTTTTATATAAAAACTTATAGATTCCATCTACATGTGATATGACCATAAAATACGGGGTGAAAGATAAATCGTGTAAAAAACAACATCATTAACTGAAGTTAAGTTTTATATCCTTATGATAAGAGCATTTTTCCTATATATATATATTATGAAAAAAAAAAAAGAAATATTTTCCTCTATTTTTGAATATATAAATATAATTATTTTTATTGATTTTTTTTTGTAATTAATTATAAAAAAATATTTAGGTCCTATCACTAGGTAAGAATATAAATTGAATGTTAAAAAATAAATATAATTATAATAATATTTTTTTTCTGGTTGAAAATTTCAATTAGAGTTAATTAAAAAACAGATACATATGTAAATTTAAAATACCCTAATTTTGGATAAAATCTACACATTAAGTATAAATATAATTATATTAACATATAGATTAGGTAATTAAAACAAAAAAAGTTATGAATAAATGTTAGAAACTAAGCTATACAGGACTCAACCACAATAATGTGCATGATCAATTTTTTGGATATCTATAAAGAAAACTATAAAAATGGAAAATCCTGATTGTGTCTAAGGACTCGAACTGTGGGTTGTAAATGGATTCCGTGTAAATTGGTGTATGAGTTGATGTCAATTAAAGAAACATAAAAAAAAAAGTTTAACCTCGATTATAAGTAAGACTTGGAGAATTGAAACCGGATTTGGATGAGAGTTGTTTCATGAACAGAGAGCGATATTAGAAATTAGAAATATGGAATCTATATTTTTGATAAAAGTACATAATTATGTTAGACGGTTGTTTTTTTTTGTTGTAATTTGTTTTTGAATCCCTTAAAAAAGCTAATTTTATTCAAGACTAATATTGCACAATTTCTTTTCTTTTTTTGGTTAAACAAAATTTTTGAAAATCATTTAATTTAGGCAACATTAAAAATTTTAGTTTGCCATTAAAATATTAAGGGTTTTTTTTTTAAATATTTATTCAAAAAGCGATCAAAAATTGTTTTGCACTTTAATGCATTCAATTAATCTGTGTGGTAAGTTTTTTTTAGTTGAAAAACTATATGAAAATAGTAGATTACAATACATGTTATGAAAATTTGTTATTCTTGCGAGTTGTGTATACACACAAACACATAGACACGAGTCATTTTTATATCACGAGACCGAAGGTCGAGAATATAGAGATAATTTATAATAAAAAATAAAGATAAAAGAAGCCAAGGGAATTTTTCCACGTTAATTATCCTTTAATTTCTCTTTCCTTTACAGATAAAAAAGCCAAAGGAATTTTTCCACGTTAATTATCCTTTAATTTCTCTTTCTTTTACAGATAAAAGAAGCCAAGGGAATTTTTCCACGTTAATTATCCTTTAATTTCTCTTTCTTTTAGAGATAAATGGAAAAAAGGGAAATATTGTAAGTGTGAGAGATATTATTTTTGTTTATAGTATTAAGCAGTTCAAAATGAAGTAAGTAAATACAATATAGGGAAATGTAAATACAATTTACATCACAGGGAAATATAAATACAATTTATGTGTATTGATGCATGTAATGGACCATTTACCGAGCTAAATTTGCGAATGTAAATACAACTTACCGAAGGCATGCACATTAAAATAATTTATCGACTTGTAAATAGAATAACTCTGCGGGGCATTTTAAAACATATTGGTTTTTAAATGAAAATTTTATTATAAAAAGAATCCATTTATGTATATTTACTTCAGTCTAATAAGTTAACCATTTAATGAGTCACTGGATGAATTTTTTTGATAAAAATATTTTCACTATTATTGAAAATTAATTAAAGTTATTTTGATAACGAGCGTAATATAATAAATAAGAAATAATTTTTTTCATACATTTCTTTTATTTATCGTAGAAACTACAAAGTTTTAAAAACTCTAATAAACAAATTAAAATAATTATTTTTTAGAGTGTATTTAAAAATTTCTAGCTCAGAGCTTTAGATATTGAAACTTACCTGGACCAACATACATCAATATTAGCGTGAATGGTACCATTATAGCAACTACTGACGCTAATAATATGCTACGGCGCCTTTTCGATGGTGTTTTAAGCCCCATCTTGGCTTAATTTGAAAAGAATTAATTTCTGTAAAGATAAAAAATAATTTTATATATAAATTTCATTATTCACATAAATATTTTATCAAATTCCGAATAAAAAGATAAAATATATTAAGTAATAATTTTTGATTTTTTTTTTGTTATAAGCTATAGGCTAATAGGTTAGGTATTTTATGTATACGCACGGTTCTTAAAAAAAATGTACAATAAGATTATTTAAAACAGTATTTAGATAAGAACAGAAATTTTTCATTGTAATTAAACATACATTCGATTTTAAATCTACTGATGTCGAAGTGTTTTTTGTGGATGAACATAATGTGTTGAACATGTAATCAATGCAATTAATTTTTAAATAGACCCGGATATCGGTGTTCAGACAATTTTCGGGTTTAAATCAAAGTAGTGTAATCAAAAAGTTTTGCAATCGATGAATAAATAATTAAAACTCAGAGGAATAATTTAAAATAAAATTGAAATATATTAAACCTTTATTAGATCTTTTAAATTTTTTTCATATGCTTTTTTTTTTGTTAATTCTAAATCATGGTGTAATATTAAACATAAAGGATTAAAGTACTTATATGGTATATATGTAAATGTAGTAATAATTAATTTCACTTTATATTGAGTCAATTAAATTGAAAATCTTACTAAGTATATAATATTAGTTAAAAATTTAAGGAGTGTATTATATTTTTCCATTTAAATTTCATCTCACTTAACTAATTACTTTTATGTGAATAATATATTTTCAATTCTACCATTCATATACATATATACAGGCCCGGCTCGAGGCGTGTGCGAAGTGTGCACTGCACACAGGCGCCGCAGGCGCCTTTAATGAAAAAGCGTCTACAAGCCAATATGAAATTTAAATTTTAACAAAAATTAATTTTTATTTATTAAATGCATACAAATTTTTTTTCGAGTTTTAATTTTTGGAGCAAACGAACTACAAAATTATCTGAAATTGTTGTCTCGCAAAATTGAAAATGATATTAATCCTGATTTATAACAATAATGTTGAAGAACTCTTTCCAAATGCACTGATTGCATTAAGGGTATTACCATAAAGGAAGTATAAATATGAGAAATTCAGTCCATACAAAAAATTCAAATTTAAAAAAATTAAACAAAAAATATGAAATCAAAAAATATGAAATCGCTATCCCATTACCGACAATTGGGATAATGATTTCATATAGACCGGCATTTTTAGTTTAATTTTTTTAATTTGAATTTTTTGTATGGAATGAATTTCTCTTATTTATGCTTACTTTGTGGTATTACTAACTTTACCCGTTTCAGTTGCTAAAGGTGAGAGAACTTTTCCAAAATTAAAACTGATCAAAAATTACTTGAGATCAACTATCGGGCAAGAAAAATGGAATGGGTTGACAATAGTCTCCATAGAATCTGAAATTTCTAAATATATTAACTTTGATGTGCAAAGATTTCTCTAAAATCAAAGCAAGACGAGAAAGTAGTAGAGTATAAAGGAAGTTCAACAGGAATATTTTTTATTACAGATTTATGTAATTTACATATATTTTGTAATATTATATTAGGTTTTTCTCATTAATTTTGTTTTGTTTTGCTAAGAACTTGGATTATTTAATAAAGAGTTAAAAGGTTTAATCAAAACTCTTGTAAGTTCTATTATTATTATTCATAAATGAATTTAGCTATAGTTTTTGCTTTATATAGCATTTTAGCATCTAATTGAAATCTTTTTCAAAGGCGCCAATCATTCTTCGCACACACAATAAAAAAACCACGAGCCGGGCCTGCATATATATTTGTTTTGTTTGCTATTGTTTACTTTAGGAACGTATACTTTAACATATATAGTGTAACATAATACATATTTATATAGCTATTTAAAGAATAAAACGAATGATAGTTTTATTTATTTTATATATAAATTATTTATAGATACTTGAAATAAAATTAAATTCATTGCCATAATAAGTAGATAATAAATATAATAATATAAATGTAATGTTTTATTATTTAAAAATATTTGATATGAAAATAAGTACACATTTAATTATTATATAGTTTCACTTATAGTTAATTATCCTTATAAATGGGCTATAAATTATTTTATTATATATTGAAAAAAAAAAAATAATAATTCAAATAAAACTTGATAAGTATTAAATTAATAGTAAAAATTATATAAAACTAAATAAAAATCTTTATCTCAATTTTCTGCTTTGAAATTTTTTTAACTTAAGATTCCTTACCCTTATCCTTTTTGCGCTTTTGTTATTAATTTCATTGTAAATTAAAATTTAACTTAATTGATCATAACAAATAATTAATGAACTTTGTTCATCAAAAAACATCAAGCATAAAACATTTTTTTTTTTATTTATTTTTACATTATCAATTTGAAATAAAAATCTTTGAAATTAATTTGATAAATCTATTGTATTGTATAAAAAAGCCTTACAGCGTTGTACAAAATTATTTAACCGTGTATAATGACCCCTACCGAATAAACATACTAGTAAATTGAAAAACTAGTATTTTGGGATACAATATTTCGTCGTAATTACATATTTTGTACATACTTATTATAAAATAAAGTTATTGAGAATATTGTATTATGATGGTATTTATCCTTACATACAATTTCTGTAGAATTTTCTGCGATAATACTTTACGTATATTTTCAATCATGCCAAATTTTTCTCAGAAATATAAAAAACTCAAATTTAATTAAAAAAAAAATAATATTAAAAAAGAAAATTATACAGAAAATATTGCTCTTTGTATAATAATGTATACAAAAATATTTTCTTTCATTTTTATTTATTTATTTTTTTTAAAAAGTACTTAATATTTTTAATTCCGTGAAATTGTATATAGTGTTCTTTTGAATATCAAGATTCAAGTGGTACAAATTTTCTTTTAATTAAAAATAAAATAATAAATAATAAAATTTTATACAAGTATCATAAAAATAATAATTGAAACTAATGAAATAATATTGAATAATCTTTAACATTTAATTTTTATTGGAAAATGAAAAAAAAATATATAAAATAGGTACTAAAATAAATCTGATGGATAAAATTACATTTTCACAAATATAACAATGAGAAAAATGAGAAAATAGAAGGTATATATTGTTTGTATTTACAAAAAATAAAAAATAAATTTTTCTTTCATTTTATCTTTCTGACAATGACATATGACTATAACATCATCATGATGTCCTGTGAACTAAGAAGAATAAAAAAAAAAATTGGCAATAAATTGACAAATTTTATGCACGAAGGAAAAAGTTTAAGGATTTTTATTATTATTTTTATTAATTTCAAAGTTTTGATTGTTCGTTATTTTTTTGTTTTTTTTTGTTATCAGAAAAGTGTATAAGAAAAAAAAAACAAAATGTTAGTATGAAATGATTTATAAAACATTAATCATTTGCTTTACTTCTTTTCTGTGTAAAATCAAAGAGTAAGTATATTATAGACGCAGTGGTGTCCAACACAATTGCCACTCGCCACATGTGGCGAATAGACTTTGTGAATGTGGCGAATGCAGCACTGAAATATTTTTTATACTAAATAAAGTTTTCACACCATACTAATGAACTTGTAAAATGCGAAAATGTAAAAAGAACAAACAAAAATTGTCAAATTTTGGATTTTGTTATCTTAATAATAACTTGTTAATTACAATGATACAATAATTAATGAATTTTTTATAAATATTTTAAATGTGGCGAATGAAATTATTTGAAAATAGCGATTGTGGCTACAAACAAATTTCTGTCCCGTACAAAAAATACGAATTAAAAGAATGAAACCAAAAATCTTAAATCACGACCTCATGAGCTTAAATTTTGTTTTTTTGAGAATTTTCAAAACTTTATAAATAACAAAATATTTTGTGAGATCGAAATTCTAATATAAAATAAATATAAGCTCTTTGGGTAGTGATTTAAGATTTTGGCTTCAATTTTTTTAATTTGAATTTTTTGTAAGGGACTGAAACCTCTATGATGTACATACTCTTTGGTAATACGTATAAGAAAACATTATAACATGGATTAAAGGTTGTAATATCTTATAACTCTGTATGTATTTCTCTGGTAATATGTATATACGTACAAGAAAACATTATAGCATGGATTAAAGGTTGTATGTAATATCTTTTAACTCTGTATGTATATTTCCCTGAGAGGAAAATAAAAATTGTTTTCTATTTTTTACATTTATCTAAAAAATAAATATTAAACTTTAAATGAATGGAAATGGACAAAGTTACAAACTTTGTGAAAATTTCAATTATATGAATTTAAATCTAATTCACAAAAAGAGAAGTAGATGTGACAAAAAAATTACTGGTATGTATTCTAAAATTAAAAAAAACATTTTTAAAATATTAAGTGGCACAGTTTATCATTTCATATAAAGTTCTAATCGTAGTATAAGCTCCAAAATGATGATTTTAGGGTTTTCGATTCAACCACCTAAATATTATTGATACAAAATTTTATTTCATCATTTACTTACTTATATAGTAAACTATAGGAGAACTATCAATGTGTCCTATCTTCATCTTTAAAAGTTTGTGTTTCTTTTTAAATTATCTTACAACATAATAAAAAGTAATACATACTTGGAAACACAATAAAAAAAATCCTATCTAATATAAAAAAATAAAAATTTATGAAAGGTCCTTTCAATTTTAAAGATAATACATTTGACCTAGAAAAATAAATATGAGAAGAACATGTAAATATTTTCATAATAAAAATATCATTCATCAATGACATCTACATTCTATTTTCTTCCATATACACAATTGCCCGTCAAGGACTCAACAATACGTAATTTTATTCAGAAAAAAATATATATAAAAAAAAAATATAATAAAAAAGTGAAACCATTTCAATTTTTAATTAAAATAAAACTCTGAATGAGTTTTTCTTGTGAAGGACATGTCATTAAAAAATATTTATCTTCAGAATTCTGTTTGAATTAAATTTGTTTTTTTAGAAAATTATATGAGGTCCGCACCGTTTTAATTAAAAAAGTAAATTTGAAGTTAAAAAAAAACAAGTTAGAATTTTATCAATTTCATAAAATAAAAATTTAATACTTTTAGTTGTTGGGATTTGAAATTATGTACAGGTGCCAGTGTGAATATTTTATCCCTGAATTTTCAATTACCTTTGTGTAATATTGTCGGTGATCATGGTAAATTTAAAAGAGTCGAGTTATAAAAAATGTCATAATATTTGTCGTTCATTTTAAGCTGATATCAATGATTTCAAATGTTTTGAGATAAAGGATATTTAGATTAAATATCTCTTAGTTTCATGATATTTTTATTTTTAGTTAATTAAGTTGAATAATATTGTAAACATTTTGATTAGATTTTTATGAAAACCACACTAGAATAATTGATTTTTTTTCTTGTGAAAAATTAGATCAATTTTATGATTTTATGACGTGTGAAATAAGGGGAGGAATCTAATAATAATTTGAGTTTAGAAAGTGGTACAAAATGATAGCCGTAGGTAAAATTGAAATAATAAAACAGTAACTATAAACTGATAATCATGAGAAAAAATAATCAATTATTTTTATGATTTCATCATTACAGGATATTCATTTGGAGGATACGATATAATTGGAAAAGTGTTTATTTGTATAATTTGAATTCATTCGAATTTTTAGAGAAGTTAGGAATTCTGAATTTAGAAAAACAAATGAAGAGAATTTTATGTTGAAATTGTGTCTAATACATAATTTAAAAATCAGAATTTTTCAAATTTCTAGTCTTAAACTAAAAAACTATTTTGTAAATTATTCATTTTCATACATATATATTTTCTTTATATATTTCTGTCATTATTGCGATATCCTGTAGTACATATAAAGTATTCTGTACGGAAGGATATTAGTTAAATATTTATATTTATTTGCTTGTATGAAATAAATAATTCTTAAATTACTGAATTATAACCGAATCCTTACTTTACAGGGTGGATTTCATTTAATTTACTGAGTTGTTTTTGATATTGATAATAAATAAAGATAAGATATCGTTAATTATATTTTATTCACTTTAAATCAATAAATAAATAAATCATATACTTATTATGTATATGTTTTTTCATTGAAAACATCAGGTCAGGTGAAATAATATCAATGAGAACATTATATCATGAGTTAGCATAAAATTTATTCTTATTATAAAAATAAAGTCTAAATGTCAGAAAATGCTTAATCATGATAACTATTACTTCATTAGATAATAAATTAACATGCTTTTTGTTTTGTACATTTAATATTATAACACTTCATTTTTGTTGGAAATTAATTACGTGTATGTATATAAATCTATAGATTTCTTTACGATTAGATTTTATGGTTTTTATTTAGAAATGGAATTACAAAAAAAAAAACGATTTTATAAAGCATTAAAATAAATATTTTAATTCAAGTTAAAAGTTAAAAGAGATGACATATCATATTCATATAAGACGTAAAGATCCGTTAAATTTTACAGTTTGTTCAAGTTCAAGGATCAAACACAAGTGTAGAAAGTACGAACTTGATTAAATATTGTGTGATGCACGGGTAAAGCAATGTTCAAATAAACACAAGTGTAGAAAGTACGAACTTGATTAAATATTGTGTGATGCACGGGTAAAGCAATGTTCAAATATTTGATAATTAAATAAATCTAAGTCCTAAGTATATACAGTATACAGTATACATTCTACATAATTATATTTATCTTACTTTATTCGACAAAAAACCTTTCTTTCTTTCTTTCTATATAATTATGTATAAAAACTTTGTTATTTTGCATATAAGTATTGGCGAACATTACAAACATATATTTAACATAAATATTTTTATGTAATTTTGAATATAATCAAATCATTATACATTCATCATTATAATTTCAGAGAGAGAGAATGTTTTTCCATTTAATTTTTTTTTTTTATGTTAATTTGAAAAATTGTATGTACATTAATTATTAAGTTGTTATAAATGTGTGCTATATATATGTATATATATATAGTGTTAATAAAAATGACTTGCATGGCCAAAATGTTTGGAAAATTAATATCTGATAAAAACTATAATAATACTGAAAGTATATTTTTATGTATATTCTAAGTTTGTATCTTTATAATATTTATAATATCATTTAGCCCATGAATGTAAATTTAATTAACAAGATAAATGAGAAAATAAAAATTAATATAGATTATTACATTATTTTATTATTTATTTATATTTATATTTTTTTTGGGCTTTTAACATGTTATCTGTGTTACATGATATTATGTATACAAATATCATATTATACGCTAATTTATTAACATTATATAAATATTATTTTATAAAAATTATAATAGTTGATTCCTATTCTGTATTGTTAAGAATTATTTTAGGATTTTATGGTCGTCAAATTAGTTTTTTCTAAAAATAAACAATTTTTGTTAACTTGACTGATGACTTTTATTTTGACAAGATTACAAATTATATATATATGTTGTTGTATAAAATATGGAATAAAAGTGAAGAATTTTTTTTTATATAAATTGGTGTTAAATTTAAAAGATACGTTAAAAAAATTCTTTTTAATACTGTAATACTGCAAGTAGGGCGTGGTGAACCACCTTCATTTAAATTTGGTTAAATTTTTAATTTCAAATATTCTCAGGGGAAAATTAGCTTAAATTTTTATTATTTTTTTTTTGTATATTTTTATAATTATTATTGTTTAGCATGCAATGCAAATTCTATAAGAATTATATGAAAGTAAAAAATTTAAAATAATACTTTTTTTTTTTACTTAATGTTTATATTTATATGTTGAATCCAAAGAAAAACCTCTATACAAATTATTAAAACTCTTCCATAGGTATAGTGAATCATCATGTAAATTATTTAGATTAACTTTCTAATTCCCATTGATTTTATTTTTACATTTATGTACGAATGTGGATTGTAATTTTCTATTCAGAATTTCGATATTATGTGAACATAATAATTGTGTCTTTAAAGCAAAAAATTATAACTATAGCCTAATTCAAGTTACGCGTAATATTGAAGTAAATCATCGAAACCTTCGGCCTTGCACAGCCTTTTAAGAAGAATACGTTTTAACATATAATTCTTAGTCTTATGTTTCATATTATAGTAAAGTGGCAGTTTTGTCATTTTATTTATATTAAAATATATATATATATATAAAGATATAATGATAATATACTAATTTCCATAAATTTTTTTTTATTAGACAAAAAAAGACGCAAATTCTATTCAAATAATATAAATCATAAAATTGACCAAAATTTGTTCTAAATTTTCCAGATGATGCCATATTATTTAAAATATAAATTATTTAAAATAACGAATAAGAGAAAAAGTTCTTTTCATATTTTTATTTATTTTTTTATTTTTATTTTTGGAATGATAATTTAAAACCACAAAACTGGAAGAAAAAAATGTATATATATAATATAATCTACATTGTATACAATACATATATTTATGTGTATTATGATATAGTTTAGGTTGTATAATTTTGTATATTATAAAAAATTAGTTCGTTATAAAAAAAAAAAAAAGAAAGAAAGAAAACAATAAATTTGTTTATCACAAGAGGATGGAATAGCATTTGCCCAGATGGTTTTATGTATTGTAGGTTCATATAATACTATTATATACCTATATAAAAAATGAAAATGAATAATAAAAAAAAACATGTGGCAAAAATAGGTGAAAATATAAATTAACACCACATTCTATGTTATTCAATTTCTTCTTGATACAACCTATGTGGCTTATTTTATACCTACATGTGAATAAGTACTCTTAATCTGTATTTTCTTTATTCAATAACAACATAAGTTTTTTTTATAATTTTTTTGTAAACTACGTTAGTTTGTTTTTGACAGCTTTCTACTCCGCAAAAATTCTAATCCTTTTTTTTTTTTTTTAATATTTTACTTCTGGAATTAAGTGACAATGAAATAAAATAAGCTTGTTAGAAATAATGTTGTATGAATAAGGAAAAAAAAAGAAGAAATATCTGTGTTAATAAAAAAAATCGTCGTACACAATCTGGTAAGAATAAGATTTTGTAGCCATAGAATAACATATGGTATTTATTAGAATAGTTTTTTTTTAGACAATCGATTATATTTCATTCAAAAAAGAATGCAAAGGAAAATTTAAAGGTTCCAACACAATATGTTTTTCATATCATACATAGTTTAATGCTGAATTGAAAGGTAAATTACATTCTGCTCATATCACAGATTATTATATTAATTCTTCTCAACTTCTTTCTAGTTGTATTTAACTCTGTGATTTATTTTTTAACTTATCAAAAGATAATAAATCGCGGTTGGCAACATCTACGGAATTTAAAATACCACAAAAAATAAAACCAATATTTTAAAATTTTCTTTGGTATACGTAGCAAACGAATAGGTGCATTCGAATTTTATAAAATATTTATAACATGTTTTTAACACTGAAATATTTATAAAATTGAAAAAAGAAAAAAATGTAATTTAATTTTTTATTTACAATAATAAAAGGACTAGAAATAAAAAAAAAAAATTCAATACAATAAAAATGAAAAAAAAATAAAAAAATAAAAGCATAAAAAAGACCACATAATATGAATAAAATTTGTTCCAATTATACGATTTTATACCTCTGCAAAAGGAAAGCTTTAAGAAAAATTCAATATAATATTCATAGAAAATGGAAAATGGGCGACAAAAGGTCTTTAGGTTAACTTTTTTTTTGTATAAATAAAGGAATATATGTAGGGACATTTATTATAATATCTATATATATATATATATAGTTAAATAACGTTATAATAATATAGTTTTACTTTTATGAAACTTTCAATATTTATGAACTCAGTCCTTGACCAAAACAAAATACTGCAAAATATTTTTGTAATTGATCAAACATTTAAAGGATTCGAAAGTTTTATTTACCATCGAACCCCTGAATTTAACTTACGATTGATTTTATAAAACTTAAACGAAATGGATCGATACAGACATAAATTTTGAAGACACGTGCATTCAATCCAAATTTACTTATATAAATATTTTTTAATTTTTCTTCCAATAATAATATTCACAATAAAATCTAAAGATTAAAATTTGTAAAGCATTAAATGAACCTGATGTAATACCAAACAAGTGAATGTATTTTACTTATTCAGGAAGTTGTTAACTAAAAATATGAATTTTTTTCAATTATGGACATGATGCACGACATGCATAACCCAAACGAAAATATTAATAATTTAACCTTATTAAGATAATATTATTAATAATAAGGCTAACCTTGAACACTTAATGTGAACCTTGAACACTTAGTGAACCTATCCAAAGTAATAGAAATAAGGTCTTACTTAAAAAATAACTTTTCGAAATGTGTTCGCCGTTCAGATAATAAAAATTCACACTCTTCTTTCCTGTCCAATCAATGGAATGGAATGTTATTTTCATTTAAATACCAAACTTACAACTAATAATATTTTTCTAAGAAATTTTTGATTAAAATCCAAGTTCCACATGAGAACTTAAAATTTTTTTAAAGTTATCTAGAATAAAAAAATAAACAACAAAATTAGTAACAATCGTTGACCACATTATACTGCGGAGCAGAGTATTCTTTTTTATTTTGCAAATGCATTGCTTTTGCCATACAATAAAAAAGTTATTATTATTATTATGAGGGATTTTTTGGTAACATTTTGTTTGGAATTTTTTTTTTAAAGTTTATTTTTTGTAAGATTCAATAATAATAATAATAAACAAGAAACTAAAAAAGCAATGCTTTTCCAAACTTTAAAAGTGAGAAATAATAGAGGGAGTGTGAAGTTATGAAAATTTAATTGAATGTCATACTAAGACAGCAATTTTATTTTATACAAATAAATTTGAATTAGAATCATGGTAATACAAGAGGGTATTATTATATAATTCATATTCAATTGAAAATCATTCATTAATTAAATTTAATGGAACATAATAGAACTATGAGAAATTTTGGATAACCCAATTTAAGATAGTGATAAAAGAATAAAGAAAACTATTAAATAAATTAATTTATTATATTTAAATTCAGTCAGTGGTGTTCTAAGATTAATTGAACTTGATCAATTTCATAGTTTTTTTTTTGCTGTATATATTTATGTATAGCAAATTCTTTTCGAATTTCTTTTGATATACATACATACATTATTTTTCAAATGTTTATTTTTTCTACATTTTTTTTTCTCTCAATCCTATTGTATTTCGATTATTGTTTTGATTTGAAAAAAAAAAAAAATAATAATAATAATAATAAAAATGTAAACAAAAAAAAACAAATTAAAAAGAATCAGATAGTGTACTATAGAGATACGAATACTATACTAATGTACTATATGGCAAACTAATTTAATTATGAAAGAAAAATGAACGCAAATCAATTAAATTTGATATTATAAATTGGAATTTATATTTTAGTGTAAATAAAAAAAAATTGAAATTTTAAATATAAAATCGAGAATATGTTATGTATAATAAAATTGAGATGTTAATTAAGCAAATTTTATTTATATGTCTGCAACTAATGGAACATTGTAATGTTTTACTTTTGACGTTCATCGTCAGTCATTGACTCGGACTAGAATTTGAAAGTGAATTCTTTTTTAGTTTTACGGATCATTGAAAGTCAATTGAACAGTTCAATTCAAAAGTGACATTAATTCGTGTTCAAATTAATGTAATTTGTACATATTTGGTGGATAAACTATAGAAACATTTAATTAAACAAAATACTATAGAAAAAAAGTCGCTAGATGAAAATTCTTGAAGTCGTTAGATGAAAATTCTTGTAAAGATAATTAATTTTTTGTTTACACGGAGTAATCATTTTTGTTGAATGGTTGAAAGGTGATGAAAGTCAAAAATGTAAATGCTGCTTAATGTAGCATAATTCATTAAAAATTTAATCAACTTTAAATTTATAAATAATTGGGTAAAAAAAAAAATTAAGTAACATTAACTTTTTTCAACAACTATTATATAATTAATAAGCATGAAGCAAAAAATAAATATAACATCGTTCAGTTTTTATATTTTTTGATTAGAAATAAATCGGCCAATTTTACAGTCAATTATAATAATTTATATTTTGCGTTCAACATTTTGAAAGTTTTCTTAAATTTTATATATTTTTCATTTAAACTGAGACTTGAACAAATTTTAATACTTTTTAAAAAAAATTTTAGAATTTGAATTTTGGAAAAAAAAAAAAATTTCTTTTTCAAAAGTCAACATTTGCAGCTTTTAATCAACATAATCGCTGTCTTCTATTTTAATTTGTTTGGGAAAAAAGAAGAAAATTTAAGTAAAATATGTAGAGGTTGGGAAAAAATTTTTTATACTTCACAATCAAAAATTTTTACGATGTATGAAATTGTTTTGTAGGTAATTATTTTTTCCAAAGAATTATTATCTTGTAATAAATAGCAGTTAAAATTCTTTAAATTTTAACGAGAATTTTAAACATAAAATTGTAAAAATTCTTAAAAAGATATTTCCAAGAATTGAATTTGATACTCTACTAATTTAAAGTAAGTAATTGTAAATCAATTTGACTATTTTTATTTCAAATAAAATAGTTTTAATTTAATGATTTGGTAGTTAGCTTAAGCAAGTTTATATATAAATGTATATTATTTAACTATTATAAAAGTTAATTAGAAAAAATATACAGAGAAAGATAGATTGAAAAGTTCGACAAACAATAATTATTTTTTCAATTGAATAGGTACTTGAAATAGTTAATAGGTTAAATATAATTTATTTTTTGTTTTATTTTTCATCTTTACAAAGCTTATATCCAAGCTGGTTAATTATTTACAATAATTATACTTATATACTTATTGCAAATTTATTTAATTTGAGTATAAAACAAGTTTTTATAGTTAACTGATTTGATTGGGTGTTCATTGAAAATTGTATGGAATTTATTGTATAATTTCGATCCGATATTGAAACAAGAGTTCGTCATATAATTAGCTGTATAAGTTCGAATTATAATTGGTTTGACATTTCTCAGAGATCTATTTTATATATAAGATCAGCATATTGTTTGCAATTAGATTATAAGTAAATTTCAAGAGCAGGTAAATACGCGGAGGTTCCGAAGTTGGTAAATTTATTAATTTTAGTCTATCTCTGTATGAAGGGAGATTTAAGCAGTCAAGGCGTATTATTGTATGAAAGTATACCTCTAAGAATCGTTTTTTTTTAATAATTTTAATGCGTTGGGGATCGTTATGTTGTATTTAGTGCTATAGAATTTAGATCCCTAAATGGAGTATTATATGCGTCAATACACATGCAATCATTTAGATGCATCTGCGTAAATAATGAAAAAATTTAGATGCATCAGCGTATATAATGAAAAAATTTAGATGCATCAGCGTAAATAATGAAATCATTTCGGTAATACCTAACAAACATAATAACTCTCACAATATTTCAATACAGCCAAATACAAAAAAAAAGAGAAAAAATGAGAAGAAAAAATATTCTCTATTTGCAACTACCTCTCCCCTACGCATTAAAACAGTATATTGGATATGTAAACAAAATTTGTTATACAACTCGTTCTGTATTTACAGAAAAATACATTGACACTTGTCAATTTATATCACTCGACCTTCGGTCTCGTGATATAAGTATTGACTCGTGTCAATGTATTTTTGTGTATACAGAACTCTTAATTAATAACAAATTTAGTTTACATATACAATAATCTACTATAATATAATTAGATCTAGGTAAATGAAAAATTAAATATCATCGCAAATATCATTGGTGCTTCTCTTAGCATGAATTAGCTTAAAAAAAAAAAGAAGCGTATAATTAATTAAAAGTTAAAGTACCTCTTCTTATGTATAGAATTTATTAATATTTATTTTTTTTTATTAACAAATTGACTTTAATAAAAAAATATAATTTTTTTTTTCTTTGATATCGTGCTGTTCTGAATTTTATTTAAAATAATGAATTAAAAGGGAAAAATGAAGAATAATAACTGTTTGTAAAAGTTTTCGAATGGAAAATTTTATTTTTTCTTTTTAATTTATTTTTATTTTTATTTTTTTTTTTTTGTATAAAAACAATAAAAATGAAAATATAAATAAAATAAAAATAACAAATAAGTTTTATCTCCAGGAACCAGAAAATATTTTATTTTAATTAAGTGTTTATTTTTTTATTTATACTTATATATATATATTTTTCTTTTATTAATTTTATATTTTATGAAATTAATTTTAATTATAATTCCACTGTGCTTCTGTGGGAGATTTTATTATTATTTTTTTTTTTTCATAAAAAGTAAGTTAAATGAAATTTATGAGTTTGATTGATATTGAGAAAGAGTAAAATCAAAATAGTAAATTTTAATTTAAAATACAATGAATTCAATTGGTATAATATTTTATTTATTTTTTTTTAATTTTAACTGATTTTCAATTAGATATTTAAAATTTAATAGAAATATGATTGATGAGGAGACAATAAAAAAAATGTAAAGAAAAGTATCTCATAAATGAAGTATGGGATCCGTTTTCAACATTTCGATACAACATACAAGATACTTTACTTTTAAGGTATATAGGTCGTAATCGGAAGTTTAGGTTCCTTCAATACTATACTCCAATATGCCATTCAGTCATGAACTGGACACAAATATAACAATTTTCATCGAAATACAGACGCCAGGCCGAGTACACGAAAACAGATATGGGTCTAATCATTTTTTAAGTTCCTTCAATCGACATCTAACTATAACCAACACACTTATCCACAAGCCATTAAACTATTTTAAAATACAGAATAAAAATATAAATTTTAAATCAAAATTATTGTGATGCCTGGTTAGTTAAGAGCCTTTAATTTCCAAATCGTAGAATCTCATCCTGGTAGTCGTAGTGAAAATGAACGATATTTTGCATGTTTTGGAATTTAAAGAATTAAAGAAGGAAGAAATTTGAAACAAAACGCTTTTATAGTACACATACGACAATGTATTTATATATCTTATAAATGAAATATACGTAGCCAGTTTTTCAGATTTTGATTTCAAATGATTTCGCAATTTGTTAATTTTTTTTAATTGCTATATATAGTTTTTTAAGATTTCTTCACAATCAACCTTTTTCTACCCGTATAAATACTAATTTTTCAGAATTCCATTTAAAATTTCTAGAAAAACTTTAAAAATGCATTTGCATATAAATTTTGTACGGAATTTTTTATTTATTTTATTTTTATCACACTCAATAAAACGAAACATGGATGATGGATTTATATTTCCAATGTAATACTAACAACATTGGAAATAAGTAGAACTAGAATATTTTTATTATATTAATTCTTTTTATTATAGCCTAAACATTATAATGTCATCAAATGAACCGCAGCAGAGTTCTCTAATTAAAGTAAAGCTAAAGTATTTTTCATTTCTTATTTTTTCAATTTCATTATTAAATTGTATATTATAGTCAAGGTTTTCTTATAAGCACAATTTTTATACCGTATAATAAAAAAAATATTTTGATAGTGTTATATTCAAGTTTAAAAAAGTTTATATTTCAAATGATTTAATTTTTTCTATAAAAATAAATTTTTGTATTGCTAGAATTTAAATTAAAAAAAAAAAAAAACTAAAAATTTAAGTTTTATTTTTTGGAATTGGCGCACATGAACTTTTTTTTTTTTTTTTTTCATATGACGATAACAAATGTATGATTTCTAAATGAACTGGCTGGCAATTTTCTCAAGTGTAAAAAATTAACACTTAATAAAACTGAAGTAAAATTCCATTAATAGAATGGATGTTTGCATAAAAATTTTTTTTGATTTATTTTTTTTTTTTGAAATGCTTCTTGATTAAATTTGAAAATTAAATATTTTCTAGCAGAGAGAAGAAAACAAACAACAATTTTAATTCGTACTGCTGCTGCTACGGAAGATAACTTTCAAGACTTTTGTATGCACGGTGAAATATGTTTTCTAATTTATATTTTTTTTTTTATGAAATCACTGCAAAGAACTTTTAATTCAAAACAATTTTTCTTTCTTTGTTAAAAAAAAGCAATCTCCTGAAAATGAAAAAAATATTTAAATTAAAAATTCGGTTAATCGTCGAACTGATTCACATAATGAGATATGAGATTTTTGTTCAACTTTTTTAAATTGAATTTATAGTTTGAAAAATAAGTAAGTAAATAAATTTCCCTCAGCAGAACCAAATATTACCCACTTAACATCCAAGCAAATGTAGACAAAATTCGTAACGAGGATTCAAATGCAATTATAATTAATTGTGAATAATTAATTGTGAATAATTAATTGTGAATAATTAATTGTGAATAATTAATTGTGAATATTTATTGCATTTTCCTATCTTAACTTACTGCATTTACTTATAAATATAACATCTCAAAATTTGGACACAATATTTTTAAAATATATGTAAATTTTAATTCAAAATAAACTCAAGACCTTGAAGTTTCTTAAAGTTGAGTAAACTGGAAAAAAAAAACATAAAATATGTTCAAAGTATAAACTTCGTTTGCTTGTTTAGGTCCCTTTTTTTTTTTTAATTTATATTCTTAAACGAAATTATATTTTTCTTAGAAAATATATTATTTCTGAATAGAAATCTTTTTGTTTCAATAATTATTTAATTTAAATAAAAATTTCTATAAATATTAAAATTACTTAAATAAAAATATGTTAATGGAAATTTTACTTATATTTAATAAGAAAAAAAAAGAGAAAAAAACTGATGGAAATCATTATTTAAGGAATTTTAATTAAAATAATATATACTTATATTTTTTTTTTCAATTCGAAGATAAATTTGTATTGAAATTCTTTCTTTTTTTTTTACTTAATTTTTGTTACTTTTTTTTTCTTCAATTTTATTTATTTAATAGAAAAAAAAAATTTTTTTCTCTCTACTCAGGTGAACTTTGAACCTTCACCTACATTTTAATATACAATTTTTTTATTTTAAATATATTTATTATGCAAAAAAAAAAAATATACATTTATTTTTATTTTTCGTTTTTTATATATCCTGGAGAAAATGAGTGTTTAATAAAACGTAATATTCCTTGAAGCTCATGCAAAATTTTTAGTTTTGTTGACACGAAAATAACAGAAAACTAAATAAAAAAAATACTAAAATAAAATAGTTTTAAAGCCTGAAGTTCTTATTTTTTTTTTTTTGCGATTTTTTTGAATGGGAATTTTAATTTGAATGAATGGTTGAAGAGTTGCAAATGAGTTGTTAAATTGTTGATCGCAAAATGTAGTAAAGAAAATATACACAAAATTTTTTGGTGCGGTGACTTCAGCCAAACGAAATTGATGTTTGAAACCTCCATGAGAAAGTGCAGATATGAAGAAAGCTCCAATGAACGATGCATTCATAGTTTTATGAAGTCTTTCACAGACATTTTATGTTGCATTTGGAAATTCTATATTCTATCCCAATAGACGATATACATTTAATTCCAAGTTTCATACTAAATATTATTGATTATCGACGATTCATAGTATTTAATAACCGAAAGATCTAGATAAGACAATGTAAAAATAATAAAAAAAAACAAAAGAGCTGTCATGGGACACCAGTTTGGAACGTAGTTCCTTAGCGTACATATAAATAATTTTCATTTTTTATCAATTCAAAATTTTATTAATTTAAAAAGAAACTTTTTTCTACTTTTCCCAGTTTTCTCTAATTTTGCATTTTTTTCATTTAAAGAAACCTTTTTTAAGGAGCAATTTTAGACTGTTTTTTCGAATTTCTAAGATCTTTTTTGACATCGAAAATTCAAAAAGCTAAAACTAAGAGTCTGTTCACTTATTAGTGATTATTGAAAAAATTGAAATCGGATTTAATATTCCAGATTTTTTAATTTGTAAACGACACGATTTTACTGCTGTTATTTAAAAAAAATGAAATAATTTTGTCCTAAAGCCGTTCACAAATTCAATTTTACTTCCTAAAATTCTGCAAAGGGAAATTTTAAATTTCCCATAACAAACTAAATTTGTAGGTGAATTCAAAAACTAAAATTGTATAGAAAAGAAAAAAGCGGCAAAAATGGGTAAGAAAATTCGGTCGGTCACGTATTATTATAAGTTTTTGATTTCAGTCAGCCAAATATTATTTTATAAGTAGTTAATTTTAGCAGATTATACAGAATGCAGAAAATTACGTCCTCAATTTAGAAATTGTGACTCTCAGTTTATCAATTTTCATACAACGTTCAATAAAAAACTATTACTATTTGCCGCGAGAGGGACTGTTTATTTGCCGCGAAAGGGACTGTTTACATTTTATCAAATCATATAAAATGCGACGGCGTCGACTCATTATTTAAACTTTAAAAAAATTAACAGGTATCGTTAATATTGACTGTTTTGACAACCCATTTATTTAAATTTTTTTCACCCATAAGTATGTGCTATTTTTCGCCATTGGGGCACTATTTGAATATTTAACTAAGTATGACTCTTTTGTTTACATTTGTTTTCACCTATAAGTATGTGCCTTTTTTCGCCATAGGAGTCGCAATTTGGAGATTTAAACAAGTGAATACTTATAAATTTAAATTTTTTGTTTTTGTTGTTTTTGCAACACAAAAAAAAAGAAATATCATAAGCCAAAATGGCAAAGTATCGAAATATTTAACGCCGGCAGACGACTTGACTTGCCTTGGTACCGAATAGCGCCTTTATATTGGCAAAATAATACTGACAAAATTATACAAGATTTTTATTAACATTGAAATTAGTATGAAAATCTAAATTTTATTTGAACTATAAAATATTAATTAGTTAATAATAAAAAATTAATATTTACTAAATATTTAATTTTATAAATATTTTATAAATTAAAGTAAAATTTAAGTTTATCAATTTTCATACAAAGTTCAATAAAAAATACAAGAGCCGGCGGGACGTTTGATAGATGTGAAACATCGGAATTATTTTGTACAGAAAAGAAAACTTTAAAAAAATTAACAGGTATCGTTAATATACTTATAAATTTTAATTTTTTGTTTTTGTTGTTTTTGCAACACAAAAAAAAACAATTGTCAGGCGTGGCAAAGTATCGAAATATCTAACGCCGGCAGACGACTTGACTTGACTTGACTTAACTTAACTTAACTTAACTTAACTTAACTTGACTTGACTTGACTTGACTTGACTTGACTTGACTTGACTTGACTTGACTTGACTTGACTTGACTTGACTTGACTTGACTTGACTTGACTTGACTTGACTTGACTTGACTTGACTTGACTTGGTACCGAATAGCGCCTTTATATTGACAAAATTATACAAGATTTACGTGTAAAAATGAAATTAGTATGAAAATCTAGATTTTATTTGAAATATAAAAATTAATTAGTTAATAATAAAAAAATAATATTTTCTAAGTATTTTATTAATATTTTATAAAATCAAATAAAATTTAAGTTTTCATCAAATCATATAAAATGCGACGGCGTCGGCTCATTATTTAAACTTTAAAAAAATTAACAGGTATCGTTGATTTACTTATAAATTTTAATTTTTTGTTTTTGTTGTTTGCAACACAAAAAAACAAATATCATAGCCAAAATGGCAAAGTATCGAAATATATTACGCCGGCAGACGACTTGACTTGCTTGGTACCGAATAGCGCCTTTATATTGGCAAAATAAACTGACAAAATTATACAAGATTTTTATTAACATTGAAATTAGTATGAAAATCTAAATTTTATTTGAACTATAAAATATTAATTAGTTAATAATAAAAAATTAATATTTTCTAAATATTTTATTTTATAAATATTTTATAAATTGAAATAAAATTTAAGTTTATCAATTTTCATACAAAGTTCAATAAAAAACACAAGAGCCGGCGGGACGTTTGATAGATGTGAAACATCGGAATTATTTTGTACAGATAATATTGATAGATAACTTTGATAGAATTTTGGATTTTAATTTTATAAATTTCATTGGATGTTTACTATTCTGTTTGTTTTATTTACATTAATTATTAATGCAAACCAAAGAACACAATATTTATTAATATTTATTAATAATAATAACTAAAAAAAAATATTTAAATTCCTAAATTTTTTTTATAGCACCAAAGGATTTCTTTAATTTATCATAAGATTATAAGAAAATAAGTTTGGAAAGGCTGTTAGTTAGTTTTTTTTCTGTATGAAAAAATCCAGTTTCTAAGTTAGTTCTCATTTCATTCGTACGACGGTGTATGCCCAATCAATCAGTATGCATTTTAAAAAATTTTCATTGTAGCATAATAAAGTCAACCACTGTTTTGCACTAAGCGACAAACACACATAAAGCGAAACAAATATCCAATTTCAAACTTCCAATTGAAAAGAGAAAAAAATATCAAAAAAAAAAGCTTTAAGTGATGGGAGTTTATTTTTTTTATTTAAAAAATAAAAAAAAATGGAATAATAATAAAAATGGAATAAAAAAATTATTTTTTGTTTTGTATTAAAAAAAAAAAAAAAGATTTAAATTAAATTAAATAGAACATTCAAATTCAATAGTGAATTTAAATAATTTTAATAAAATTCAAAATGTCAAAAAAAAAAAAATTATTTTTATTAACTTTTTTTTTTTCTGTTTTTTTGTTTTTGTTGTAACATATGATAGCGACACTTTAGTGTTCAAATTTTTAATAAATTTTTCCACAAGAGCGTCTGATAAAGAACTACGTTCCAAAAAAACATTTCATGTTGTATTATGTGTTCACATAACAATTTACACAACATTATATATTCATAATCTACTATTTTCTGTACATTCTATATTATTACTTCTATTTCAGAAAATATACGGTGTTAATATATTACATCACTTAATACATAATAATAATATTTAGATTGATCATTTATCGGGTTATTAAGTTTGATCTTTTCTCCTTCATATAACAATTTACTTTTTTTTTTTAATTAATTTTTTGAAATTATAATCCATGGTGCATATATTAAGTATTAAAATCTGTTGCATTTTTTTTTTGTCTGAGTGTGAAATAAATAATATTTTATAAGTATTTCCTTTTCTGTTTTTTTTTTTTTAAACATCGAAAGAAATAAAAAAAATCTTATATAGAAGTATATTTTACATTTTATAATGACACTGTTACAAGTTTAAAGACCTCATCTCATGTACTTTTTGTAAAAATTTAAATAAGACTCGTAATTTTCTCTTAAGAACAAAAAAAAAAAAAAAGAAAAAATGTTTTATGGCAAAAGGAAATCTTGAAAAATTATTATTATAGTATGATTATGAAGTCTGAGAGCCAACAGTTATATGTAAATATTATGCATCTAGAGTGGAATTTTACTAACAATTAGTTTTTGCAAAATTTCCTTTTTTTTTTTTGGAAAATATAAAACACCATTTATTCTATTTAGTTGATGAAGTTATTTTTAACCTTTTAACTATTGAGTTGCCAATTTTGCTAAATTGTTCATAAAAAGTTGCTAGAATGTAAACAATTTAATTTGAACTTTGATAAATTGGGAACTCTTTGCAACTGACATGTTTAAGCACATATAGTAAAAAAAAATTAACTTTTATATATGCCCGAAACTCTTTAGGTAGCCTTCAACATCATTATGCAATTTCATATATACACTTACACTATATTCAGTATAAAATATTACAAAAAAACAAATCAATGTGGTTTATGGTTAAAGGTTTCTTTTTATTTTAACTAAAAGTTTATTTTTTTTCTATACATTTTTAATGTACATATATTTTTCCTATATTCACAATATATGTTTTTCTTTTATATTATTTTATCTATACCTTTATCCCACATAAAAAAGGATTAATTTTGTTCAAAAGAGTAAATGGCATTTCAATGTTAAAGTGTTGTTTATTAAAAATGTATGAAAATAATCTTGAAAAAAAAAAATAAAAAAAAAATAAAAAATAAAAAGAAAAATGCAAAAGTTTTCTTATAAAAGTCATTTGGGCATAATTTCAGGCAATTCCGGAAAATAAAATATTCACCATGCTAATAATTATTCACATAAGAAGAAGAAGAACATTTTTGTATTTTTTTTTGTTTTATAAAAATTAACCTAAAGCTTATTCAAGAAAATATTTACGTCGAGAGTTATTTCTTCTTCAAGTTTTTAAATATAAATAAGTTTTTCAAATGAACTTAATGGTTTTATGACCCCAGGAAATAAAAATGTTATAAAAATGTTTTTGACGGATTCTTAAGAAACATTTTAGCCCACATATTGCACATGCCAAAACATTTTTTTTTAATTCCTTAATATAAAAAAAAAATATATTAAAGCTTATTTGGGATACGAAAAAAACTGAAAACATTAAGAATTTTCTATTACAGAAAACAAGTTCATAATAAATAATATGAAAATTTTGTTTCCACGAATTTAATTCTTTAATTTTGGCTGATTTTTATATAAGGCCATTAAAAAAATAATTGTAAATTGCGACAACACAATGATTTTATATATACTCGTATTAAATATACATACTATAGATAGGTACGAAATATTACTTAACATTTTTCATTTCCAATGGTTTTTAGTTTTGATTTCTTGAATTCGAGTAACCTTAAAAAATTCTTTGATCCTAAAAAAAAAATTTCAAAATATAATCATGAAAAATTGATCCTAAGTGATATCATTAAAAAAAATTCTATATAAAACTTTGTTGTTTTTTTTTTATTTTTTGCTTTTATAATGAAAAATTTTACTTCGAACAAAATTCAAAAAATAAATTAATTTTGTGGTCCTTTTTCGTATCAAATCAAAGATCAAGATAACTTTTCATGGTTATTTATTTTATTCCATTGTATTTATTATTTTGGGCATAAATAAAAAAATACGCACATGAAAAATTTCATTAAAATCCTTTGTAAATATTTTGAAAAACATTATTTCTAATTTCTCCTTATATTAATATGGAAACTATTAAATTTTCTTTATACACACTAACGTACATATGGGTGATGAAAATTTAATTTAATATTTATAAGGAGGAAAAATCTATGAAAAATATCTGTAGGCGAAATAAAGGGAATGTATTTTTTAATACTATTAATCGTCTTCAAAGTTCCTACATTAACATTGTGAGAAAAGTTTTCCTTACACAAACTTTTACAATAAATCTTAATTAATCTTCTAAACCCTGAAATTAAAACTAAGTGAGGATTTAAACTTTAAGTTAATATAAGTAGTGAGCCTAAAAAATAGTATTTTCTTCGAAACTGAAAGTCTTTTACTTCAAAAATTAATAAAAATTAATTTTTACATTAACTAGATTTGACTGAAATTATTAATTTTGTTCATCATTATAGATATAAAAAAACGAAAAACTAATCTCAATTAACTATGTGTAGTGTGTATTGTATAATGTGTGTATAAATTTATTATACAAAATTATTGAAAATCTTAAATACACGTATTACTAGACCTCCCAAAAGTATTAAAATTTTGTTATCATTTGAATAATTGGCTAATACTATATGCGTATCGCATATGTAATATGATGTCATTCTCTATTTTTGATGAAACTTTATAAATCGTATTCAGATACATAATTTAGAAAATCATAATATAATATTATATGTTCACATTGTTCAGATTAAGTATAAATCAAAGTCAACACTTCAAAATCATATGGAAATTTATTCTTCAACCGTTACAACGAAAATCTCATTTATATTTAACAAATCATCAAAATGACGGTAACAAATTGTGGTAAACATTATAAATATATATTTCACTGCATTAAACACGAAATTTATCTAATGTTGTATTTTTGATTATTTTCAATTTTTCATTTTAAATTAAATTTACAAAAAAAAAAAATTATTTAATATACGCTATAATTAATTTTTATTAATTTATAGATTTATATGTAGGTATTAAAAAAATTTTTTTCTAAATTTTTAATTTTTGTGTTCGAAGTAACTTAAGTTACTTTTTCTAATAGAAATATATTTTTTTAAGGTATATTGGAAAACTTTAATTCAGTAAGTGGTGTACTTACTAAATATATACAATGAAGAGAAAATTCTTCAACTTAATCAGTGATTGGGCTTACAGTTATTGAGCTAAGGCATATTGAGCTATTATTTTAGTACGCTTATTACAACAATCCTTACAAACAATTAGGGTCAAATCATTTTTTTTTAATTCTTCTAAGCGACATCTATCTACCCAACTAACTCATTTCCATCAGAATCAATGAAAACTATTAAAAAATTTAAATCGTGTACATAAAATTTATTTCAATCCTTCGTTGCTTCAAAACCTCTAGCTCCGAAACTTGAAAGCATAGCATCTCATCGAAAGTGAACGAAAGTGACGAGATTGCGCATATTTTATTGAGATAGGTTTCAGTTATAACCATTTAATTGGAGGACAAATTTAATTAACATTTTTAAGGGAAAACTTACGAATAGCTATTTAACACCATAAAATTTGCAACAATGTATATTGTCAATTCAAAACAAACATAATTCTACGACCTTATTAAAATAATAAAATAATTTTTCTCTTTCATTTATGTATAGAGGATCAGATCTATAAAAATGGGGTTAACATTAACCAGTTTCATGAATTCCAATTAGAAAATAATAAAAATAAAATAGAATATATATATATATTATTTTAAAATAATAATATAGAATAATAAAAATACTATATTATACTTACACATCCAATTAGCAAAATAAAAAAATTCCTTTTTAGTTTGTTTACAGATTTTTCTTTTTAAGTTTTTTGAATCTTATATTTATGTTTATAAATATCTAAATAAAACTATATGATATATTTTCTTTTACGTTCTGTTTTTTTTTTTTTATTATTTAGGTACGAATCTGTGAAAAATATTTTTTTTATTATTAATAAAATATCCACCAGTTGCAAGAAGAAAAAATAATAATTTTTTTCTTGTTTTGTTTATTTTTTATAAATGTTTATTATTTTTTATATATATAAATTACGTATATTTACCATCTAAATAGAAAAAATAAATGTAAAATTTTTTTTTTAATACATTTGTGGTTTTCTTCTCTCACCTTATTTTTTTAGTTATAGGTAAAAAAAAATACAAAAATTATTTCATCTCACTTAATTATTTTGATAAAAATTCAGGTGTGTTATGTATTCAGCTATTTATTAAAATATCTGATGGTTCTTTTAAAAAGAGATTTTTTATAAATAATATTGCTTATAATAATAATAATAATAATTTACCTACTTTATTTTTTTTTTCCTTTTTTATACTATTTGGTATTTTTTAACAGCATACCGTATTGAGCCAAAAATATAGTATTCAATCATTTGAATTTATAGAATTATTGTAAAAATTTCTTTCTTCTTGATTTAGGGTTTTTAAAATAAGATTAAAAATAAAATATGAGACCTAAAAATTGTTTATTTTATTATTGATTTCTCACAGCGAAAAAAATTAAGGGTACGCGTAGAAAGGCTATTTTATTATAAACAAGATATTTTATTAGCTGATGGGAATTTAAAACACAACGGCACTTGTTGTATAGAATACAAACAATTTAAAATATGTTTAAGAAGTAGATAAGTAGTGGCATAAGTCATATAAAAGTTTTTATAGTTAGTTACATCAGTTTAAGCTAAAACTACTTTCTCACTTATTCTGAACACTAAACTAATGCATAAGACAATTTTTTTTTTTTAATTTTAAGATTTTGTAGTTTAGATCTGAACATATATTATAATAAAACAATTCAAAAGTAGAACTTCGTGATTCTCCAGTATTTTGGACTTGTGCAATATTATTTTCTTTTTCAGTGATTTGTTTTTTTCAGAATTTTGTACAAATTGCCTCCTTTTACTACAATTTTAAAAAACTTATCTCTATGTAAATTCTAATTTTTTTTTTCTTTAATTCAATTTCAATTAGGACAAAAATATTTAGCTTTTGTACAAAGTCAACTGTATGTTATAGCACCTAATAAGAAATCTTGTGGTTTGGTTGTTACGAGTATTATAACCATAATGCTATAAAACTTTTTTTTACATCAATTTAGAAATGTTGTTATTTCTTTTATAAACAAAGTTACAACATAAAATATATGTATATATTATATACAACATATCATGCGGGATGGTGTACTTTGTTATGTACATTCGATTATGTGTACTCTGACTATATGTATTTGCATTCATATTGTATGTACGGTATATTGTGTATACATCATTGTACATGTACATAGTTAAGAAAGAAAGATAAAAAAAACTTTGTTTACAATATACTATGTAGTTACAAGTATAGGTACGTATATAATATAATACTTTCAGAGTGTATAAAAGTAGGGCATGGCATATCAAAGAAAAAGGAATCATTTATTATGCAAAAGATTACTAATTATCTGAAATTATTTATAAGGAATAAAGTGAATAATTGCAAAGATTAAATATTAAAAATAATATAGCAATACAACTTTTATTTAACATTATTATAAAATGTGTGTAGGTAATTATTTGTATAGTATACAACATTGTATGAGTAAGTTATTTTCTTCATAAATGAGTCGACAGGAAAATTAATTAGTTATATAACTTCCGCTCTTGATTTATTCCTTCCTTATGGACTATGTTCTTATAAGTTTTATACAATATGAAAATAGTTACATAAATAACATTATTTATTGTACAATTTTTCAACATCTTTATGTCAATTTTTTTTTTATGATATAGTTATCGTGAGTGTATATTCCATTTACGATACTTATATTATAAGTTGTACTTTATTTTCAGCGATTATGAATATTATTTTATTATTATGGGTGCAATATACTTGAAGAAAAATTATTGGAATTTAGAATTAGCTTTCAAAAATAAATTGGAAAACGTTAATTAAATTTCACATCTTCAAGCTACCTCAGAATAATGAAACTACGTCTCTTTATATTCAAATTTAAGGTCAAAAATATAACCAACCATTTCAAAAATTGATAAAATTTCTCGACATTTCTTATTGAGTGCTATAACATACAGTTGACTTTGTACAAGAGCTAAATGTTTTTATTTCAATCATACGAATCAGAATCCATCCAGTAGTTTCCGAACTTACCCCGAACTGAACATACTTAAATTAAGACTTTATTTTATATTATAGACTTTTTATATTTCATTTTATGGGGAAGAATATAATACGTTTGAAATTTTTCAAATATTAGAAAATATTTTTAACGTTAATAATGAAAATTTCTTATATTTGCATATCATGTACGATGTACCTAATAAATTGAGATCACTGTTTTATATGAAATAAATTAAGCTCATTAGATGTTTTAATCTTTTTAAGAGAGTGAATGTACTATTTTGTTAAAAACTTGAACTCAATGTTTTCTTAAAAAACTTAAAAGATTAAATAGAAATCAAATATTTGCATATGGATTACAACATTATAAATTATATAATATTTAAGTAAATGGGTATTAAAACAAAAATATAATATGTATTATAAACTTTTTTGTGCAAAAAAGAAAAAAAAAACTTCAAAAAATAAAATTCAAATATTTCTTTTACTATACTATTGTAAATTTGTAGAATAAACTACATTTGACTTAAAATACAATATGTTTGTTGAATTATATTTTTAATACATACTTTGATCTTAACTTGTAGTGAAATTTCAAACAGAAGCACTTAGTATGAATATAAGTAGTTTTTAATAGTAGCTATAAAATATTTTTTCCTTAAGAAATATTATTATTATAAAAAAAATTATAGAATTATAATTGCAGTTTTATAGACTAATGAAATATTATTTATATATGTCCCACAAATTTAAAATTAAACATGCACATAAAAAAAAGTTAATTTTATTTCATTAATAAAAAATGATTTCAAGCTAAAATTATAATCCAACTTAAATATACCAATTTAAATAAAAAACTTTAATACCAACCACTCAAATTTAAATATAAGTTTGGTATTATAATATTTTTTAAAATTTAATTATTCCAGGAAGTTTTGAAACGACTATTAAGCTAATTTTGGGTCACAGTTTTCCATACATTTAATCAACCAGCATAAACATTTTAAAATTAAAATTATCTTTTCCCTTGTGTTTTTATATTTTCTCTCGATTCCAGAGGCAACCAATAAGAAACTTTAATCAGCCAACAAAAATCGCTCATAAAAACGCGCCTTAATTTAAAAATTAACATATATTTTGATCGAATTGTAATTTTTCGAAATTGGATAAATTTTAGAATATAAGATTCGAGAAATAAATATGCTAGCTACCCTTAATCAAACCGAAATAATTTTTTTGAAAGCATGCTTAATTTAAAACCGCAAGACTCTAGCTAGAAGAGTGAGAAATATCGAGATATTATATGTGTGCACAAAAAATATTTATATGACAAATAAACTTAATTATTAAGTACATCACATACTAAACTTGTTTACATTGTATGTAAATCAAGCTTAAAAAACAATAATTTCGTTTGATTTTGTTGTTTGAACTTCATTTCAAAGTTTTTATTCTTTCATGACATTTTCAAGGTCTATATTATTATTTAAAAATAAATTTAAAAAAAAAAGCATGACTTGAATATGAATTAAATAATTTTCATTAAGTTAATATTTTTTTTTTAACTTCAATTACAATTTTCAAAAATTATATTTTTGATATTTCGATAATTAAAAATTTAAATATTTTTTATTGAAATTAAAATGCAACAACAAATCCACATTAATTATTTTTTTTATTGACGTCTACTTGTTAATAATAATTTTACGGTCATAAGTTTTTTTTATCAAAATAAGTCAAGGAAATTCAGAAAAGTTCAATGTAAAAACATTAAAAAAAAAATACTAGGTATTATTTGTTAAAGTCTTGTTTAATTTTGAAAATGCGACAGAATAAAATGACTTTTTTATATAAGGAAAAGAGAAATAAATTTTATAAATTTGTATATATTTTATATTTTTCAGGTAATTCACATTGCATAAAAAAAAATTATAGTTTTTTTATATTATTCAAAAATTATTTTCTTCAACAAATTAAGTAGAAATGTGTTCAATAGTTTTTTATTTATTTAATTTTATTTTATTTTTTTTTTTTGTAGAAATATATCACAAATCACTATAACCTATTGAAATCTTAACGAACTATGCACGACTTCATATAAGACAATATATAATATTGGAATTGCAAGAACAGAATAAATAGTTATACCAATGGAATTATAGTTGGTGTAGAAATAAGAAAATAAGACAGACAGTTAAAACTGATAAAAATATATATATATGCATATATATATATATATATATATATATATATATATATATATATATATATATATATATATATATATATATGAAATGCTATCAATTTTGTTATAAGCATAATACTGTTGTACAGTAAATACATAAAAGTTCTGCAATCATTGATATTAATTTTTCTTTGGAAAAACATTTTTTTTTGCTGGAAATTTCTTTAACAAATTATTATATTTTTTTGCAAATCACAATCATTTCTTGAAATCTCTAAAGATAGCATTAGCTGTTGCAGTAACATCAATTGATGGTATATTACTCCATTTATTGCCCTAATATTTTACCACATAGATACAAATTGATTTATAGCTATACATTACATATAAAGTAAATAATATAATTTATATGGAACAAGAAGCAAAAGAATTTCAATAATTTCGGTTCTCTATGTAATCGAATTTTTCTTGCTTTTTTTGAAACAGTGCAAGAAGTACGATAAGAACAAATATATGGTTTTTGACATTTCATTTTTTTTTTCTTCTTATAAGACATTGACAGTGACACATTAAGAATAATTGTTTCTAGATAATTTTTTTAGGTTATTAAGAGCAGATGACTTTCAAAGTAAATAAATATATTGCAATTCAGTCTGTGTCTGTGTTTGAATTTCGAATTTTGTACAAAAATAAACTTGGACAATATTGACACAATAAGTATGATCTCTTTTTAAGGTGCAGATGATTTTCACTGAATTTAATAACGTAAAATATGTACTATATAATTCAGTCTAGGTATATTGTCGTAAAAAATTTTTTTTTATTTTCATCACAAAATTAAATGAAATTTACTCCAGTCACTTCTATAGTTTTAATTTTGAATTTCGTGCAAAATAAACTTGGTAAAAAAAAAACCCACTCTAAAAATTTAAATAGTGATTACTGTATATATTTTATTTTTATTCAAGAAAAACAAAATCAGAGAAAGAAAATGTGTTTTATAGATTTTAATGATTTTTTTTTGTAGTTAGGCATCAGTTATAAAATTTACGGTTCAAGTCTTCAAATAATTAAGGTACACAGTAGTACAAAAAAAGAAGTGAAAACAGCTTCCATATATATACTGGAAAGTATTTTTTTATTTTTAAATTTAAAAATTATATATAAAATATATATATATATATGTATAACTACCGTAGTACTTTTCCCGACAATCATTTGGAATTTTGAAGTGAAACTTCTTTAGAGGCATTGTGATTGAGAGTGAAAAAAATGTAAGTGTCAAAAATATAACGCTTAATGTCAAAAATGCCTCGATTATTGTCAAAAAAAAAGGCAAAAAAAAAAAGAAAAAAGAAAAAATTTATGTGTCAGCTGATGATAAAACCGACAGTCGCTAGCAACTTAATGAAGCTTATCAGCGCAATAACCTACTCTATATTGGCTCAGAATTAAAGTCGAAAATACGTTTTTTTTTTTCGATTGAAAGGAAAATAAAATTTATTTTAAATTATTGAATAACAAATATTTCATTTATTAATTATTAGTGCTAATTTTCAAAAAGTTTTTGGAATACAAATATGTATTCTGAATAAAAATGTTCCACATGCACCTATTTTGTAGATAATTTATTTTTTATATTAATTTTTCTTAATGTAATTTGTAGTTTGTTAGTTTAATTTATTTTTGACATTAAATTACACTAATAAAATGCAGGAGGAATATTTTTATTACAATTACTTTTCAGAAGAAGTACTAATAAACATGAAATTTTTCAGGCATATTTGAAAAAGTTATTTTAGGAGTCTGTTCACTTATTAGCGATTATTGAAAAAATTTAAATCGGATTTAATATTCCAGGTTTTTTAATTTGTGAACGACACGATTTTACTGCTGTTATTTAAAAAAATGAAATAATTTTGTCCTAAAGCCGTTCACAAATTCAATTTTACTTTTTTAAATTCTGCAAAGGGAAATTTTAAATTTCCCATAACAAACTAAATTTGTAGGTCTACTTTTAAGTGAATTCAAAAACTAAAATTGTATAGAAAAGAAAAAAGCGGCAAAAATGGGTAAGAAAATTCGGTCGGTCACGTATTATTATAAGTTTTTGATTTCAGTCAGCCAAATATTATTTTATAAGTAGTTGATTTTAGCAGATTATACAGAATACAGAAAATTACGTCCTCAATTTAGAAATTGTGACATTTGTTTTACAGAAAAGGGAGATTTCTTTTTTTCAATCGTTTAATAAGTGAACAGACTCTAGGTTAAACTATTCGGGCAACAAAACATGATTTAAGCCACGCTGCCGTTTTTTCATACATTAGTGTCGCTAATAATATAGTTGTAACCGGAATTTTGTTTACGGCTTAAAATATAGTGAAATCATCTGGCAATCAGTGTTGCCATGCAGCCATAATTCTAGCCATTTTGAAATAATTTAAAAGCCATTATGCCACTAAACTTTTTGAGCTTAAAAAGTATTTTAGAATTTTTAAATGTTTTTATATCTAAGTAGTCGCTGGTTTTTAATTTTTTTTGTTTAATTTTTTCTAAGCCGCCGAATTCCTCCAAAACAAGTTATTTAAAGTCGACTGGCCGCAGCAGTCGAACGACAAAAATCAACTAGTCGCCGTCGAAAAAATCGATTGGCGTCTTGTCTTATATGAACTTGGCCATTTTAAATATTTATTAAGCCGCCTTAGAAAATACTTCTTGCCATGAAGTTTCACTTCTTCCGTGTGTCCCGAGACTCACATATTTTTTTTTATTGTAATTTAAAGTCAAGATTATTTGTATTCCAAAAACATTTTCTAGAGAAGCATTATTTTATGTAAAAAGGTATAAACTGAATGCGGGGCGAAAACTAGTCGTAATATTTCGAGGAAGGCACTAATGTAGATTCCGTGAAAAACATTTGGAATTTATATAATTCAATAAAAAAAAACCATTCAAATAATTCAACTGAACAAATTTTTCATGTCGGACTGTGTAATGAAGAAACTTGAAATTCTTGGTCATATAGACACTTATATTATATTGTACATATGTTTTTTGTTTTATGTTTGATATAAATACAGGAAAGTCATGAATATAATATAAGAAATAATAAACTTTCACAATTACAAAATATAGTTATCTACAACAGTATAAAAAGTGAATATTGTATATTGTACACACAAACCTTACATGCATATTACGCTCACATTTCTTTTTCTATTATTATAATATTAATTATTTTTCTTTATATAAATTTATTATTTTATTTAGTCGTTTCATTTAGTGCATTCGTAATAATAATATCTAATAAAAATTACGTAAGATATAGTTTCAATATAAAGTTTAATATTTATTATACTTATATATACCTACATACAATTGCTGTTATTATTATTGTTATCATTTATCTTACACTGTACAAAAAATTGGGTTCAAACGAGAATTTATAAAGTTTATTTTAGAAGTGCATAAAAGCCTACAGAGTATTGATGTGATATTTTATTTATAAGAAAACATGTGCTCGAAATACATGATTTACCATTTGAAAAATTTGACCTTTTTTTTTAAACCTTTTAGCAGTCAAAATATAGAAAAGGTCAAAATAGGGGAAAACTAAAATGCTAAATGATAAATTCAATATATCAGCATATTAGAGACTTATTTTGAGAAAAAAGTAATATAGTTAGCTTAATATTTAAAAACAGTTACATTACAGTTTGAAATCTAAGATTTTAAGTTTTAATCTTTAGGTAATGTAATGTCAGCAAGCGAAAACAACATTCGAGAGATCAACAGTACTCCCATAGTTAAGTCAGTTATGATGATTATAAAAACTGTAATAATTTTATTAGATTCTATTAGACTTTTAACATTTTTATTCACACTTTTACAACAATTTAGAAAAATTAGTTTTTTTTTTAAATTGTTGATAATTATTATTTATCAATTTTATCTAGAAACTTGTTAAAACAACATTTCGACTGTTTAAAAATCTTATTTCTATTTAGAAAAAAAAAAAAAAAAAACCAGTTTCTAGCGCTAAATACCTATATACATACATATATATATTTTTTAAAGATTAATCAACAAAAATTTTTTCACCGTGTTTGTTTTATTTATAAATTAATTTATTATGTTAAGCAAAAATACTTACATTATCTTAAATATAATGTATAGTACATTTGTATATAACTAATGGTAATATTAAGAAAAATAATAATGAATAAATTTTATTTTTTTGAGAAAATAAATTCAATATAGGACGTATACTTTTTATTAGAAATTTGCTGTTTTTTGTTTAAAAAAAAATTGTTTGTGTTATTTATGTATTTTTATCGAAATTTGCGGTATTTTGCATAACCACACGGACGCATAATGTTGTTAGATTAAAATATCAAATTTAAAAAAAAATAAATAAAGAAATATGTAGACGAGTTTTCAAAATAAAAATAAGCTTTTTTATTTTACCACAACAGATGGTAAATTCTATATGACTTATAAGCTTTTCTTATCACTATAATAATTTGAAAGTGCAAAGTAGTATTATCTAAACCAGGCATGTGCAACTCAATTGCGTGCAACTCAATTGCGTGCCACTAAATAAATTTCGTACCTCGGCATGAGTCACATATAAAAAAACGAATGAATAAAGTAATAATGGTTTATTGGTTTTGATTTGATTCAGAATTTGTACTAGTAATTTAATTTAAAAATTGCAACATAAAACATAACAAAATATAAAATAAATCTACAAAAAATAAAAAAATAAATAAAATTTAATGAGAAATTTGAGTGTTTTCGCTTTGGCTCAATTTATTCAAATCAGGTGCAATTTTTGTTGTTGAAATCCTGAGTTGATGTTCCAAGTTTATATTTATTACCTTTTCTTGCAAAACAAACAAATCATTGCCAGCTAATAAACATTTTTTAAAAATTAAAGCAAAACAAAAGTTCTTTTCATACAAAAAAGAGCCACATATTAAGTTAATCAAAACATTGATGTGAGCCGCAGATAAAAATCAAGTGAGCCGCATGCGGCTCATGAGCCGCAGGTTGCACATCGCCGATCTAAACTATTCATATAGTATATATAATAATTTTGCATGTTTTCTTTTCTCTGTCTGAATTAAAGAAAATATTTTAGACCAAAAAAAAAATAATAATAAAAATAAAATTTATGTTAATTTTATATTATGTCCAATACGAATTTTATCATTAACGGAAATTATGTTGAAGACAAATTATTTTACTGCAACATTAAAAATAAACTCTAAAAATAAAATCTAAAAAAAAAAAAAAAACAGCAAATTAAAATGATTAATTTACTTGATTTTTACTAGTTATTACTTTATAACTAGGTACTCAAATTAGGAAATTATTATAATTTTCTATTTTACCATTTTCTTCTTTTTTTTTTTCGAAATAACAACATTAAAACGTTTAGCTTTTCATTTTTTTTTTTTTTTGGTTTGTCTATTAAATTTGTCTTGAAAACAAAATGTAAAGAAGAGAGTAGTTACAAAAATAATATACAAAATAAAAAAAAAAAACTAAAACAGTAATAAAATTCTAATTTATCATTAAAATTATATTAAAAAAAAAAGCTTCAATTAAAATGTAATTTTTTATTTTCATAACTACCATAATTCCTATTATTGTGTTATATAACATAACATTAATTTACAGTTTCAAAGTACAATCATAAAATAAATATTTTTTTTAGTGATTTATAGAACATTATTTAGAATCATCATTGCTATTTAGTTTTTCTTCTTCTTTTTTCTTCTTTTTTTTTTTTTGGTAAGTCCCAGCATGAGAAAGAATTTTTTTTTGGGTGGGTACCTAATAAACATAATTCTTAAAATAATCATAATGTGTTTGTTAACATAAATGCGCGGGATTGAAATTTCACATCTTTAAAATGGTGTGTACAAGCAGAAAAAAAAAATGTCATTGTTAAAAAATATATTTAGTTGAAAATAAAATTATAACTATAACTATAAATTTTATATGTATATAAGAATTAATACCAGCTGTTGACACAAACTACATCAATCTAAATATTTGGAACATTTTATTTGTATTTTTTTTTTTTTTTTAGAATTAATTGCTCTAATTACGTGAAATTTTTTCAACAAAATAAACTCTAGTTGGAGTTGAACGAAAAAAACAAGCAACCTATAGCTAATGGAGTTACCTGCAACAAGCACGGAAAATGTGAAAATTTAGCTTTTCCTTAGTTCTTTTTTTAAATATTCTTGGAGTTTATAATGATAGAGGACTTGTAGAATAATTTTGTACATCTTATTGCGATTGGGTATTAGAAATACATATGTATGAATTTATTGTAATTACTTTGAAATTATAACTAAACTAAAGTCGAAAATTTCGAAATCTACTTATAATCTGCATATAATTTCTACTATAATTTTCGTCTTTCAATTCGCCAATGTTAATTTAAAGAAATCAAACAAAATAGATATTCGTAAGATTTCAACGTTCGATGATAGTTCAAAATAACTTCTCGCCTTACAATATTCAACACAAAAATATGGAAAGTTTTGGCAATATTTATAAAAGATGATATTGACACATTATAAAATAAACTCTATTTTCTTTTAAAAGAATTTATTTCATTAAAATACTAAATTTTTAATTAATAATAAAGTACTTTTTATTTGAAGCATTTGAATAACTTTGAAAAGAGCCCCCCTTTTATACGCTTTTGAATATTAATGAAAAAAAAAAAAGTTTTGAAATTTTTCCTTATTATTATTATTATTATTATTAATTTTTAATGTTAAAATAAAAATTTCTATTTTTGTTGTTTAAAAACTTTTTTTTTTTTTTTTTTTTTTTAATTTTCTTTTCTTCTAGAAAGTGGTTGTTTTTTCTTATATTTTTTCCTTTTTCGAAGAAATACAACAACAAAAAAATTTATGTACGATTAAATTCTCAAAAAATTAAGGGAAAAGAAAAATTTTCTTTCATTTTCCTATGATATTAGCATTAGCAATATAAAATTCAATACTTTTACATTAACCCTGTGTATACCCTTAAAACATATAAAAACAAACTTTGCCACCCATAATGTTTTTCCTTCTTTTTTATTGTTACATTAAATTATATTAACTTGAAACTTTTTATATATATTTTTTTTGAAAAATTTTTTCATCCTTTCGAGTTTAGGATAACTTTTATTTTTATTTTATTTTATTTTTTTTTGGTATTAAATGGTAGTAACAGACTTCGATTTTTGTACCATACAAAGATATATACTCATTTTAGTTTTAACTGGTCTAATCGGGAAATTATATTTTCTAATCTAATCATAGGACGAATAACTGTTTCGTTCATGGAATGAACTTATACCCAATGATGTCTTGATGCGTTTTTCATTAAACATTATAAACATTATGCGATAAAATATTTTTAGATCACTCTATTTCAAGCTTTAATTATAATAGATTTATTTATTAATCAGACAAACTTATTTGCTTAAAACATTCAATATTAGATTATTATTTTAATCGAGAGTAGTATTGACCGATAATATTTTTAATTAATGAAATAAAAATTTATTTATCTTTATTTTTTTTAATATGCGTTATTATAATTATTGATTTTTTCAGATTAAATGTGATTCGAAGATATTAATAGTAGATTATTGTATATGTAAACTAAATTTGTTATTAATTAAGAGTTCTGTAAACACAAAAATACATTGACACGAGTCAATACTTATATAACGAGACGGAAGGTCGAGTGATATAAATTGACAAGTAGTGTCAATGTATTTTTCTGTAAATACAGAACGAGTTGTATAACAAATTTTGTTCACATATCCAATATACTGTTTTAATGTGCATGTGCAAGGTAGTTGAGTCTATACATTTACAATAAAAAAAAAAAAAAAAAAAAGTTGATATACACATTTTTTTTTCATTTTTTGTTGGTATTTGTCTGTATTGAAATATTGTGAGAACATCTAAATGATTTCATTATTTACGCTGATGCATCTAAATGATTTCATTATTTACGCTGATGCATCTAAATGATTTCATTATTCACGCAGATGCATCTAAATGATTTCATTATTCACGCTGATACATCTAAATGATTGCATGTGTATTGACGCATATAATATTCCATTTAGCGATCTAAATTCTATACTACTAAATGCAACATACCGACCACATGCCCATTAAAATAAATTATGTCAACAAGACAATATTATAATTATTATTGCAATTAAACTTTCATCAAAATTAATAAAATTTATCTTTTATTTTTTCATTATAATTTCTATAACAATTTTAATATAATATTTAAAAAATTATCATCAAAATGAAAGTAAATATGTAGTATAATATTTAAATAATTAGATAATAGAAAACATTTGGCGCCACAATGATTTATATAAATTAAATTCATTTCTATTATTTTATCGCCCTCTCTGCCGCCGCCAATAATTAAAGTACCACATACATTATACACACAAACAGTACATTATTTTTTTTAGGAAATTATACGAAGCTCCAAGGCAAAATGAAAACGTTTAATTAAATGGAGGTTATATATAATGTAAATTCAGGCGAAAAGATGACTCAATTTTTTTTTACGTAAGAAAGAATTTTTCTCATTTTGTTGTGAACATAAAAATTAAGGACATATAATATTTCTTTTTGTACTATGTATAATACATATTAGTAAAAAATAATACTAAAATGTATGTTTATTTTGGAGATACATAGATCGTGGGATAAAGGAAAATTTTCGCCTTATTTCCATATTTTTTTTTTTTTAATTATTAATGTTGTGTAGAGTGACAAAATGTAAAAAAAAATAGTATTATACATATTTTCTTTCTAATATTATTTTCTTTTTTAATTTTGGGAAAATATTAAAAAAAAAAAAAAATTGATAGTTATTGTTCGCGTTGAATTTTTTCTTTTCAACTCTTTTATACTATCATTGCAATTGAAATTAAAACTTTAAAAATGGAATGAATTATTTTTTCCTGCGGATGACATAAATGTATGTATTATGTTTATGAATAAGTATTAAAAAAGAACAATAGGAAAATTTTTAAATATATTTTCTTTTTAATTTAATCAAAAATGAAAATTATTAATATTGTACATTTTAGTTAAAATTTTAGTCAAAGAAGAGTGTTATTGGTTGCGCTGTGACACAACGACGCGACTTTGTATGAAAAATTGATTCTGTGAATCTAAAATCTAAATACTTAAGCATCTTATTGCGTTCACATGTCCACAATTATTAATGGGCTCATCAACTTATAGTTTATTTACTTATTCAGTTATTCCCATATGAAATTATGTATAAGGAGTATATATGAAATTTCTTAAAAAATAAAATAAATTTTTTCCTTATTTGATTTATAGTTTGAAATGAGTTCTAATATGGCATATCATGGTATGGTTTACTGTATACAGTAGAGAGGCTATTTAAATGATTCGAAACATCAACCAAATTATTTTAAAATATACACTTTTTTAATATCCTTATACACCACAATCTAACTTAGAAACTACAATAAAAGGCATTTTTATATTTTACACACATATAATCAGAGCTAATAATACTTTATACAAATTAGTAAATAAACAAGAAAATTTTCTTAAATTCATTGTTCGTCCTTGAATTAATATAATAATCATGAATGAACCTATTTAAAATATACATTATCATACATTATATATCTAATAAATAAATGGTTTAGTCAATTTCTTTTAAATTAGCTTAATGTTTTATATGCTTATCAAAAATTATAACATACATACATGTATGTATTTGAAGCATATTTCATTTAAATTCGGAAAGCGTAAGAAAAACTTTTCTCATCATTCAAACAATAATAAAAAAAAAATAAATAAAAAAATAACTTTTAAAATGAAAAAAAAAAGAAAATATTTTTTTCATTTTTCTTTTCTTTTGATATTTCGAGCAGAAAAAAAAGGAAATTCTGCAAACGTAATTCATAAAAAACAATTTTGGATTTATTTCCTTCCCACATTTTCTCTATTCATAAGAATTTGATAAATTCTTAAATATTTGAAATAAATTTGATAATATAATAAAGCATACAATATAAGGTAATCGTTCTTATAGATAAAAAAGGCGGATAGAAAAAATTGGAGGAAGAAAATTAAAAATATTTGAAACATAAAGTGGTATCTATTAAATTATTTTATTAGAGTCTCTTAAAAAATTTATCTTATTTTCTAATTATATGTCTTATCACGAACACCCTTAAAATATACAAAAAATAATAATATTGAACAAACCTTTATTTTACAAAATTCGTACACTATATGTGGCACATAATATGTATAATTTTAAAAATATTTCCCATAAGATATTTCAAAAACCTATAAATAAACTGGTAAGCCTGACTAGTTTTTAAATAGACAAAAGTCAACGTCACGTTCAGAATGGATGAATCAGGAAAGTTAAAACGGAAATATACCACTAAAATTGATCAGACTTTGTACTTATTACCAGAAAAATATGATCAAAAGTTAAAATTAACTTAAAAATTTGCATAATTTTCACGAAAAAAATTATTTCAATAAATGAATTCTCTATATTATAAATTATTAAGTTCTTATTATAAAAAATATCGAATTTTCGAATTATATTTATTTAATTTTTTTTGGCTTTTGTTTGAGAATCATTAGATTATATATATATACAGAAAAGTTATTTCGAATATTATAGGACAATATTGATAAGTCTTTTTCTTAAATATTATTTCGAGGTATAAAATTTTTATGTTTGTTTTGTTTCCTTAAGTTGAATTGTTGTATATAAAATCTTTGCTAATCAATTCTCCCTAGTTTTGACCTGCTTTCTAGAACATGCTAGAAAATCTCTAATACATATACTTTAGACTTAAATTTTGTTTGTCATTTAAAAATGAATCAAGATTTTCATATTTTATTTATCAATAACATCATCACCAAAAACAAAATCTATAATACATAATACATGATACATATGTAGTAAATACATATGTAACATTATATGAAAAAAAAATTTAAGTTCACTCTATTATAGAGATGATAATAAACAATCCATTTTAGTTGTCTTCTTTGAATAAAATAACTTTAAAATAAGAAAAAGAACTTATTTTATTTAAATTCATTTATATGTTTATGCAAAAATATTTCTATAAGCTTTTATTTCCAAAAAAAAATATTATTTTTTTTTTTATTTTTTATTTTAATGCTTTCATACATGTACAGTACATATTATGTATATAAGTATTTTGTGCATAAATAAAATTTTATGAAAAATTCATGAAAAATATAATATGTATATATGTATATTTTGTATATACATATCTACTTTGTACTCAGATATAAAATTGTATAGCATTTTTTTTTTTTTGTTTATGTTTATTTTATGATATGGTTGAATTTTATGTGCGTTAAATAATATATTTTATTCAGATATTTATGTAATACTTATACTAAAATTTTATGTAAAGTAAATATATATGAGCATACATGTACCTAGATATTTTTCTTCTAAAAAAAAAATTCAATTTCCTTTAAAAAATTATGTAACTTTTATAATTCTTGTTTTTATCAAGTCAATTACACAAGCTATGTAGTACAGTCATGTAAGGAACATGAAACATGAAAAAAGTAGATAATTTTAAGGTTAAGATAATATTATACATATAAATATTTTCTTATCTAATATTATACATCGTACATATATGTTAGGTACACTAAATTTAACCCTTCAATGTGGGGATTTTTTTTTTTATTTTTCCTGCTTTACGATTTTATGAAATTTATCTTTATAAAAAATATTTTACTATTTTTTGTTTTTAAAAATATCAAGTATATAAAATTTATATGAATTGAATGATTTGTTTGTACAAATAAAACTTAGAAGAAAAAAATATACAATTTTTATAATAGTTTCCTTTTTTAAATTAGCAAAACAAAAAAAAAATCAATCTTTTCCTCTTTAAATTTTCTTTTCTGCTTCTTTTTTCGTAAATTAGGGTGAACAAAAATATCAGAATATTATTACAAAATCTATAAATATAAAAAAATAATAATGGTAATTGGTTTGATTATGATTGTTTTTTTTTATACCTTGTTGTTGGTAAAGAATTTGTAAACTACATAGCACTTGTGTATCCTTGACAACCGTATTTTGTGGTTATATCAAATGATTTTTATATGTTACCTACATTATTCTAGACATATACATGCTGCAATTCTTTCTTTTAGTTCAAAACCTTGCAAAAGAAAACACAATTTCATAGGTGCAATATTATTGCTCATATATTTGAAAAATATGTATATATTTTCATACATTGTATACAAAAAAATAATTTCCATTAAGTAATTGGAAAATAAAATGAAATTGCAAATAAATATAAATTGTACCTATGTGATGACTACATCAACATTGCATGCAATTAAAGTGAAATACAAATTTTATTTTTTATATATATATATAAATTTTACTGATTTATTTTATGGACATTTCACTATTATTCAATTCAAGAGCCCTGTATTTTAAAGTTGTATAGTAACGATAGATTTCATTTAATTTTTGTATATTTTTTATTCCATTTATAGTAATGTAAGAAATTTAACTTAATGGATAAAGTTTATATATAGGGAGACGGAGACTTATTACTTTATCGATTGTGAGTTACGTTACGTCGCGTTAGATCAAAACAAATAATCAATCAATAAAAATATACTTTCGTTTTTATTTAATTTTAACTCCATTTCTATGATTGCTTGCATTTTTAAGACAAAAAATTTGCCTAATCGGTCTTACATGTTGAGCGAAGTGGGCAAATTATTTAAAATTAATTTATTTCATTCGATTGACAACTTGAACTTGATCAACAAGGAAACAAGATTGCTATTGAAAGGAAGCGCTTTAATCACTTAGCAGAAATATGGGGAAAAATGCGGCGCGTTTAGTTTTTTAGATTCATTTTTCTTATTTAATCTTTAAACATAAAGTATATAATAATTTTTTTTATTTTTTATAAATTCATTGAGTAAATTTTTGTCTTTATACAAATTCGCACATTTTATGTATGGAAAGATATGAAAAACATTTTTTTTTTTCATTTTTATTTTTCTTTTTCACATATGATATAATTTTTCAGCTTTTAACTTTAGGAATATTGTACGTATCTAACTTGTAACATATTTTGGTAATCTCATAATGGAAATAAGAATTTTTTATTTTTTTTTTTATTTTGATGGTAATTGGTATATTTTTCATATTTTCATTCTTTTTATGTACAAATGTACAATAATGGATTATGATGTGTTAAAGGTAAAAGAAAATATGTATATATTATATATATAAAAGTATATTCCCAAATGTAGAAATTTCTCTTATCTCATATTCAAAAAAAAAAATTCAAAAAAAAAAAGTTCTTATAATATTTGCATAAAAAAAGTTTATGTATATAATAATCAGGCAAAGGGAATTTGTTTATATTTTTTCAAAAATGATTACAAATACGATTCAGAAAAACATTTTTATTTTATTTTATTTTTTTACATTTGTATTTTTAAAAATATTAAAGAAATACTCACATTGTGTATATAAAGAAGGAAAATGAAAATTTTACATGCAGAATTCGGTGACACATAATTTATGTGATATTTCTTATTTTTTCTTATACAAATAACGACAAAATAAATAAGTATACCTATTTATTTACTATGAAGAGAAATTTATACAAAATTACATTTTGGGTTACTTTTTAAATGGTTGTAATAGTCTAAAAGTTTTTATAGAATTTATTAAGCTATTGAATATATATTTATGAAGTTAAAGAAATAAAACTTGATTCTTAATCGATATTATATTTAACAAAAGCAACTTCTTGAACTGAACTAAAAAAAAAATGTATATACTTATAACACTAATGGTAATATTTTCAATTTATTCTTAACCACTTAAGATTTATAATTATTTTCATAACTGATTAAAATTTAACAAAAAACGTTTTTAAGAAAATTACAAAAAAAAAAAATTTAATATTTAGTTTAATGTGAACAGGAAACTTAGTAAAAGTTTTTTAACATCACTTGTGTACAATTTTAAATACACTATGTGTTTTTAATGTTTTAGAAGTGGAAATATTAAAAAAAAATCTTATTATTTATGAAAAGTACCCACCCTTTTAAGGAATTTCTTTCTTTTTTTTAAATAAAATGCATAATATTAAAATATTAAACGCAATATCAAATTACATGTTGGGAAGGATGAATCAATGTATTTATTCATAATAATTATTTAGGTAGGTACACAAAAATTATGTATTTTTTTTTTTACAAGTTCCAAATAAATATACCTATATTATGTACACATTGTGTGCACATATCGACTTATAAATTTGTTGCCCACTAACCACAAGTTTGATAACACATCGAGTTTTATCTCAAAAATAAAAAAAATAAAAAATTGTTGATTCCAGACACAAAATATAAGGCAGAAATATTTTAAATTGAAAATTTTTTATAAAATAAATACATAGGTACATAATTTGAATTCAAATTCAAAAAATCTTAAGAAAATCATATTCGTGAGTGTATATTATAATAGCTAATATTGTGTTCGTAGAGCATCCTGTACACTCATCTAATAAGTGACGCGCATGAATGAAATAGCGAGATTCCTACTGGCCTTGGTTACTATCTAGCGAAAGCCAAGAGAACGGGCTTGGAATAATAAGCGGGATAAGAAAACCCTGTTGAGCTTGACACCCGAAGAAATATACAGTGATTTTGGTTTTTGCATTAGTTGATTATACTTAACAAGATCGCATCACCAAATCATGCATTATTTTACTACATAAATTTTGGAAATTTCTGTCATATTTTTTAAATAATTTTTGATCCACAGAAAATTCATTAAGTAAAAATTCATTAAAGACATTCATGATAAGCATATTTTTCACTAAAATTTGATTCATTAATATTATCACAAGGTAGGTATATTTATTTTCAAAAAATATTGATAAAGTGAACTTATTTCGGCATTAAAATATTATGTCAAAAAACCAATTTTTTAATTAGATCAGCATTTTGTATATATATCGGAAATGTCATCGTTAGGTTTTTTTTCTCAAAAAAAAATTTAATATAGAGTTATGGAGAAAATAAAAACAAAAAAACCCGAAAAAAAAATAATAATGAATGAATTTTTGTGTTCTTTTTTTTCTCTTACAATTTTTGTTTTTGCAATTTTTTATATATATATTTTATTTGTTTATATAAAAAATTGTCATTTTCAGCACATTATTGTTATAATAATAAGAACCTTATATTAAAAAAAAAAAAAAAAACCGGATTTTTAACGTTTATACGACAAATTAATTTTTTAATCGATTCAATTTTATTTTATTTTTAATTCTAAATTTCAGATTCGCATTAAATTAAAAATTTTTTTTTGTTATTTTTATTTCAATAATTTTTTTTTTCTTTTTCATTTTTTGTTTACATAAAGGAAAATAATTCTATGTATATATACAACATAACGATTTTCCAACTAGAAAGAAAGAAAAAAATTATTTTTTTTTTGCCAAAAAAATTAGTTCGAATTTTTTTTTTTTTTTGCAAATAGGTACAATTTTTTTTTTTTTCAATTTAATTCAAACAAAATTATTTTGGCAAGAAAGGTGAAATATTATAATTTAAATTTTGTTATTTTTTAAATTAGGTATATTTTGTTTTTGTAATTTATTTTCATAGAAAATTTTTAAATTACTTTTGTTTTTTTTTTTATTAAGAATAAAACAGGCGGATTTTTTTTTTGCATTAAAAGAAATTAACTAATGTCTTAATAATTTTTTTTTTCTGTTTTTTTTTTTTTTTTCTTATAATAATTTTAAATTTTCAATGAAAAAAATCGTGCATTATTTCCGCGATTTAGTTGTGTACATAACGAATAATACAAACAAACTATCTGTAGTGACTCTGCGTGCTAAACAATTGAGTGTATCTGAAAAAAAATATATATATTAAAGGAAAAGATATTCAGCAGCTGGCTGGCACAGGCATTAATAACGGTAGCATATTAACAACATTAAATACATTTTTATTTTCTCTCTCAACGAAAATACTAATTTGTTATTACTATGTAATAATAAATAACATATTATTAATTTTAAAGATATTAATGAAAAAAAAGAAAACATGAAAAAGATTAAGATTTTAAATAAAAAAAATATTGTTGGATTTTAATTACTTAAATAATATTTTTAAAATATTAACATAATATTAAAACAGATTAAAAATTTTCCAGTTTCAATAAGAAGTTAAAACTCTAACTTAGTCATTACGCATAGACTTTAAAGTTCACTAACAAAAACATTCTAAAATGCTAACGTTGCTGACCAGATTTTATTAAATGTCAAAGCGGGTGGTTTCACAGTACACTCAAACCTGTGCGGTATATGAAAAAATCAATCGAATTGGAACATAATTGACGAATATTCTTCCCAACTTTTTATTTTCGAAATATTTAACATTTATATTTTTTTCATTATGTTAATTTGAATTTGTAAGAAATCAACACTATTCTGTTAAAATCATCCTTATAAATATTTTATATTGAGAATGTAAACAAACCTAAAATAAAGAGGCAAAAGAGAGAAATTTAACAAAAATAACAAAAACAATGCAAAAAAACAAATGTATCTAAAGTAGGTATGTATGTATCTACATCTAGTATATTTATCTGAAATATACTTGTATATTTTATTTGATGTCATTATGTCAAAAATTCCCCTATTTAAATTTATGTAAAATTTTGTTTTGACAATTGAAAAAATTTGGTAGCATTTTGTGCGTCATCATCGTTTTGTAAAAAAATAAATAAAAAAAGCTTTCTTCTACATTTGGGTTTTTCTTGTTGTTATTCTTCTTCTTCTTCTTCTTCATTGAAAACTTATAGGAACTATTAAAATTTTGAATTTATTTGAATTGATTTTTTATTTAAATTTACTCACTGAAAATTAAAGATTTTATATTTTATTAATAATGGTCAAAATTTCAGAACTTCGAAAATCAATTAGGAATATTTCATCGTTTTCGTAGAAGAAATTTAGAGAAACCTACTTTGGAATTTTCCTTCTAAATCCAAATAAAATATTTTTAATTTCAGTATTAAAATTACATTTAGAATGATTCTTCTAGTTTAAGCAGTAGCTGGCGTTTGATCAGTAGTTGGCGTTTGATCAGTAATCCTTTATATTATAGATATATTTACGTTTTGAGACTCAATATCGATGACATTAAATCATTGGAAGATAATAATAGTTGATGACATAATGGTATTCATACCCAGGACTTTAAAAAATATACGGTAACATAGAATTGATTCACCACCAATATAAAACCAAAAAAAAGGCAATTTTAAACATTTTAATGATCTTAAATGTACAAAATAATAATCACCTTTTTTTTTTAGCCCTGAAATAGCTAAAAATTTATAAAAAAAATAATATAATACATAATACGTAATATCATAATTTCATAATTCAATAAAAAAGTAATTGACCTCTATGCGCAAATAATAAAATATGAAGAAAAAAATCATAATAATTTAATAAGTACATATATGTATGTATTTAATGCTTTTTTTTTAATTTTATAAAGAAGTCACACTAAGAAATTTATATTTATTTTAAATTTTACATACGGTTAACATTAAAAAAAATTCCACTTTAGAATATAAAAATTATTTTATTGCTAAAAATAAAGACATTAAAACAGCAGTTTTTTGGATTGTCATTTCCATAAGACGTTAATAATTTTTCATTTCTTTTTTTTTTCGAAATAAAAATAAAATTTAAATCAACACATTTATGCATATTTCATTTTTATGTTTCAAATGTTTCAAAGGAATAAAGTCAATAATTTCATTAAGTTTGTCATGCTATGGTAAATAATATCCCTTTAAATTTGAAATTAAATTCATTACAAAGTACAATTTTGTGATTTCTGAATAACAAAAATCACCACCACATTCTGTTTATAATTGGCCTCTATTTTCCAACATGAGGTGAGATAAAGTCTAATGCCATAATGTCCCTTTCATAAAAAACTACAAAATCAATCGCAATTATGGCTTTTTTTCTTTTACTTATCACTATCACGGCGCTAAAGATTTTCTAAAACTGAAAAAAAAAAATATACAAGATAAAAATCACGAATTTATTTTTTTTTAATTATACCACAGTTTTTAATTTTAACCCATACCTAGAATTAAGTATTGAAGAACAACCGGAAATCTTCTTTCTTCTTACAATTGACGAATATTTTAGATTCTATATATTTAATTTTGTTGACAACAAAAAACAATTGCTTGAAAATTATATACCACCCAGTAATTGGTGGTGGTCGCGGTGGTTATTATGCAAATTAAAATGCAATAAAAAAGCACTTAAAATTTTAAATAAAAGGTATACAGGTAGTTATTTAATGAAGTATAATTTTATTAATAAAAATATTGTCCTACAAAAGGGAACCTTTACATAGAACTTATTAAATTATTTTTTTTTAAATATATTTAAAACAATTAAAAAATACCATTCCAAACATATTAAAATAAAAGAGAGCTTCACTGATTGTATATATTTGTGTTTACAATTAAATTTCTACGTATTTCAATGTTCAATCAATGATTATATCGTCGTGAAAATTAAAGAAAAATTATATTGTCGTGCAAAAAAATTAAAAAGAAATAGTTAATTTCGGTCAAACGATATAATTATTTAATTTAAATCACATTTCTTATAAGAAAATTAATAACAAAGCTTTTAAAAATATGGAAAAACTAAATGTAGAAATTAGCTCAGAATTCGGTTTCAGTATAAATATTAGAATATATATATTATTTAGTACATTGAATATGTTAATTTAAGTTCACTTATTAGTTATTGTGTTTAATAAGAAACCGGTTCATCCAGTTCTATCACTAGTTTCATATAAAAGTTTATGCAACAAACTATATAGCGCTTTATATTCAGAATTATTCTTCTTTTGAGTGTTCTGAAATAATAATTATAGTTCACTAACTTTAATTTGCGTCGAATGGAGGTTTATGTTTTAATTTTAATAATTTTAATTTATGACGCGTAAATTTAAATCTTATATATAAAACCGAAGTTGTATGTTTGTCTGTTTGTATGTTTGTATGTTTGTATGTTTGTCTGTTTGTATGTTTGTATGTTTGTCTGTTTGTATGTTTGCCTGTTTGTATGTTTGTCTGTTTGTCTGTTCCGAATAGGCTCCTAAACCGCTCAACCGATCGTTTTCAAACTTACACCATGTCTTTGTGTCAGGTCGGGGGTCGTTATAGGCTATTTTAAAATTTGATTGGCCTCCTACCCAGGGACCTCCCCCGGGGCGGACTTCAAAAGTTCGTCCGATTTTATTCAAATTTGGTACGTAAAAAGAGGAAGTGATTACCACAAATTCCGTAACAAAAAATTTGTTGACCTCCTACCCAGGGACCTCCAATTGCGGCGGATTTTAAAAGTTCGTCCGATTTCATTCAAATTTGGTATGTAAAAAGAAGACCTGATTACACACAAATTCCGTAACAAAAAAGTTGTTGACCTCCGACCCAGGGACCTCCTACACAAAGACCCTCCTGGGGGCGGACTTTAAAAGTTCGTCAGATTCCATTTAAATTTGGTATGTAAAAAGAAGAACCGTTTACACACAAATTTCATAAATTTCATAGCAAAAATTTTGTTGACCTCCTACCCAGCGACCTCCCATGGGGCCGGACTTGAAAAGATCGTCCGATTTCATTCAAATTTGGTATGTAAAATGAAGAACTGATTACACACAAATTTCTTAACAAAAAATTTATTGACCTCCTAGGGGAGGACTTTAAAAGTTTGTCCGATTTCATTTAAATTTGGTACATAATAATGATTAAACACAGGAATTTCGTAACAAAAAATTTGGCTCCCTCTTTTTAGGGGGCCTCTTCGAATATATAGAAATCATTTTCTTTATTACTAATAACTACAAAATATTAAAAACTAAACCACTCAACCGATCGTTTCGAAATTTACACTGTCTCTTTGTCTCGGAGTCGTTTTAGGCTATTTTAAAATTTGAATGGCACCCTACCCAAAACCCCTGCCGGGGAGGACTGCCAAAGTTCTTCCAATTTCATTCAAATTGGATTCATAAAAAGAGAAAATGGATAAAAACACAAATTTGGTTTGGTTTGGAAACCTGTTTAAGGGAAGGATATCATTCGATTTCATACAATTTAAGTGTTGAATAAGTAGAAATGATAAATATTAATTCTTCTTGGATGTTTTCCCAAATTTATATAATAATAGCTCCTATAATTGTTCATCAATCTGACAACAAAAATTTCACTTAAAACGTGTGTTCCACAACAACGTTTGTGCGGGTACAGCTAGTTTAATAATATTTTCTTGAATAATATTTTCTTGAATATTTTCATCCAGTTATTTTGGAAACCAATTTTTTTTTTACAAAATATAATACGGATGGATTTAATATTGTATTTAATATTTACATAAACCAAATTTATTGCAATCATCACGAAAAATAATTTAAATTTGCATTAACAAAATATCAATAACACGTATATACAATAAATAAATTACATAAAATGTCAAATTTTTTAAATATTCAATATTATTAATTAATTTATTTATTCTATATATACCTGTATCTATAATTTAAAAGTAATCAACAAAAATATTTATTACCGGAAACGTTCAATCTGAATGAAAATTACCTACAAAGTAGAAGCAAATATGAAAAAATATTTTACAAACTTTTTTACGAGATCCTTAATTACACATATCTTACTAAGTGATATTCGTCGTAATTTTTATTTCAGTTATTTTCATAAGGGAATATAATTTGAATCTTTGAATGCGCGAATTATATAAAATTATAAAAAAAGAGTCGTAAAAAAACATTTTTATTTCAAAATTAATTCCTGAAATTTATTTGTATCTGGAAATTTTTTGTATTTCTAATATATTTAAACTCTAAAATCAAACATGTTAATATCTATTTGAAAAATTCCCGCTCTTTAATTTTGTACGTATTCTGTTTGAACAATATTATGTTTGATTCCAAATTTTGAATTAAAATACATACAAGCATGTATATTTTTTTTTATAAAAATAAGCTTTTAATAAATATATTTTTGCAAAAAAAGAATTTTCCCAAAAATCGGTTTAAGTCTTTAAAAAAAGTTTTGTAATATTAAAGCTTTTAATATTATTGTATATGAATTTTTTTGATACGTACATATTGAATGAGAATAATTGAAAAAAAATAACATGAAAAAAAAATTAAGTTTTAAAACTTCAAAGCTTTCACAAGAACATTATACACTATCTTTTTATAAAATCGTTAAAATCTTCATATAAAATTAGAAAATTTCTTAGCTTTATTAATCTAATAGATTCTTTTAAAATGCTTGCAATAATTGACAGTTTAACAAGAATTTTTTTTTTGTTTGCTCCAAATTGGTAATTGATAAAAATCTTCTTTATCAAATTCTTATTTTAAATTTCATTTAATTTCAAACAAGAATTTTATATTAAAAATAATAATAATAATGCGAAATAATCAAAAAAAATATTTAAAGGAATTATTTAAATTGTAATTTAAAAAACAATATTTTTTTTGCTTTATAAATTTCTTAATGAAGACTTTATAATTTTCGAATTATGTATATTAGATATTCATCAGAAATATACAAAAAAAAAAAACCCCAAAGTCTCCAATAGATATTGTGATACCTGATACCTTAGTCTTAAAGGCAAACATTTTCGTTTTAATGCGCGCGCACTTGTTGAATTCCGCATAATATCAACAAGTTAGTTGTTTATATAATAAAAATACTATGGTTTTTTTTTATGAATGAAATAAAAATATATTATATTGATACAAAAAAAAAAACTTATTGATCAAACGTTTTTGAAATATATTTTTCATTTACAAAAAAAAAATTAAATAAATTTAAATATTTTTTTTTATGAAATTAGTTATAAAAGAAAACAGATAAAATGAATTGTGATTATATTCAAGATGTTATGGAATCAATGGGCTGGACCGATGGATCTTATTTACCAATTGCAAGTGATGAAAATAAAAAACTACTTCAGGAAATAAATTCTTTGACAAAAAATCGTGATGACAATGAATCAATACTGAAAACTGTATTAGAAAGAGCGGATAAATTAACTGAGCATTTTAAAAATTCCGAAAGTGGGATTGAGCATAATTTGGTGAGATTGAAATTTTTAAATTTCTACTATAGGTAAAGAAAAAAAAATATATTTAGTCTTATATGATTATTGTTAAAGGTTATAACTTGGCTGATAATATTAAGAATTTATTTGAAGTTAAGCGATTTTATAAACAACCCAAGCCTCCAAATATACTTTTTGATAGTAAAATATAGGAAAATTAAAAAGTTCATTCATTTCTTTAAAACACGAACTTCAATTTTATTTTTCAGAATTTATTGTATGCATATCAAAATCAAGTCGGAACGGAAAATCATATTTTTAAATTATCTGAAAGAGAATGCTCTAAGCTTAATCAAGACTACAAGCAGCTTTTGAAAGAACTTGATGATTTAGCAAAATACGATAATGCAGCAGCGAGTAAGTGTTATTTAACTTTTTTTTCGGCTTAAATCACAAATTTTAGCTTTTGGTTTTTTTTTCATATATTAATATCTAATATGTTTTTATATAATATAATAAAATTTTATTGTATAATTTTTTTTTAGAGGAAATCAAGCGAGTGGTCCGTAATATTGACATTAAAACCAGTAAAATAAAATGGGCGAACACTGCTATGATTGAATGGAAAGAAGCTATGGATAAAGGGTTAGAGACAAATCATTTAATAGAAAAATATTGTAAAAATGATGAATCCAAAGCATTGGCTCTGGATGCAAAACGGAGAATGCTTCAAGAATCAATAAATAAGGAACGCACTGAACTTATTGAATTATACGAAGAAGAAAAATCGCTTGAAAAAGCGTTAGATAGAACCGCAAATCTATACCGGCAAGGTCATGCGGAACGGCGAAATTTGGTCCAAACATGGAAGGATGCGGTCAGTCAAATGAATCAAAGGGAAGTAGATATATCAGACACTGAAAAAGATTTGTCCGAAGCAATTACTTCCCTTAAGGAAAAGGAAATGGAATTAAAACAGCAAAATGACTTTTTGCAACAACTAATTGATAACAATAAGGAGGTTGAAGACAGTTCTGCTGCATTGAATAACGAAGCCTCGGAATTTAAAAAGAAATTAGAGATAATTCGTGACGAAATAGTCCTCAAAGAAAATGAAATTCAACTACTTAAAAAACAAATGAAAGCGTATACATCAAAACTAGAAAATTTGCGTTCACTCAATCGTCAAATAGATCAAGAAAGAACTGATAAAGAATTAGAAATTTATAAAATGGATAATGAATATGGAGACCTACTTGAACGGCATAAGAAATTTTCAGACAAACATTCAACCGCCCAAGATCGACTTCAAATGCTTGATGATATGTGCGATGCCGAACAAAAAGCAAAAACTCATTTAAATCAGGAAACAAACAGATTAGATGGGATATTGTATAGATCACGACTACAACTATCAAAATACAAAGATGAGGAATTGTTGTTGTTGGTAAGGTAGATCACTTAATTTAAAATTAGTTATTAAAAAAAAAAAATAATTTTTTTTCTTGTTTCTAGACTGATCTTAAGGGCTTAGAATCTGCAATTACGAGCACTCAACACAGTATTAAGGAATACGAAAAGGCTCTTCCCCAACATGTTGAAGAGGAATACAATTTGGTAAATACATACTTTATCAATCATTAAGAAAAAATATATTATACATTTTACGTATATATAGGCATTGAAATCACAAATTATTGAAATGAGAATTGCCAAAATGGAAGGCGTTAAATTCGATATGAAAGAATATATAGAACAAAATTTGAAACTACAAAAATTGGAAAACATAGCAGAAGATGCAGCAAAAAAAATTATATCTTTCCAACTCGAAATCGATAAAATAGATGTAGATATGACTAATTTAGCAAATTCTTATTACATAGATGGAAAGGAGATTGAGAAAATTGTAAGTAAATGTGTATTTTAAATATCTTGTTAGCAAATAATCTACCACGTATTATCGTTTTAAAATAAAAAAAAAATTACAAAAAAGTTGATGCAGTCAATGGAAAATTAAAATAAAATTGTACTAACAACAACCATATTATTCTTTATTAATTTTTTTGTTTTATCGCTTAGAATGATAAAATCCAAGAATCACTAAAATATGTTGAAGGTGGTTATAAACAAGTCAAAATAAACACTCAACGTAATCAAGAAAAAATTGTTGAATTAAGTATTATGAAAATGCGAATTTGTGAAATGGAAGGTGAAATATCAAAATGTAATGATAAAGTTTTCAACTTAGACAGGCACAGGGCTAAGTTAGAAAAAATGATGGAAAAGCGTATGATTTCAATTAATTCACAGTTGGAAATCTTTCAATTGAAGCGAAAACAATTACTTGAAGAACGTGGAACACTGAAAATGGACTTAGGTGAAAGGCAAATAAAAATTGATGCACTAAAGAAACGTTACGAAGTATCGAGTGATTTATTGGGAAGAAATGAAGATGGCACATTCATTTCTCCAACACAAATTAAAATTGAAGCAGCTCAAGAGAAACAAATGTTACTTCATGAGGGAAATGAACTCAACGATAAAGTTATAAAAGCTGAAAAAGAAATTAATGCTATGGAAAATACATTATGTTTACTTAATTTTTCCAATAATTGTTATAAAAAAACTTTTGAAAAACTGGATGACGAAAGTAGGTTTCTACTTGAGTAGATTCTGTTATTGGTTTTTATATAATTAACACATAATTTTATTTTTTTTACTTTCGTAAATTTTTAATAATTTCAAATTTGAACAAGTGCTCATAATTTATACTTTTTATTCCGACAAAACTTAATAATCCATTTAAAAACTAATTTCCAGATCCTGAATATTTAGAATTACAACAGCTACAAGACGCCTATTGCAAAATGTTACAACGATTAAAAATATTGAAAGCAACCTTGCAGCATAAAGCTCACGATGTTGACGAGTGCATCGAAAGACGAGAATCTATTGAGAAACAACTTGACGAAGAAATAAAAAATCGAACAGATAATTCAGAAAACTTAATGAAAATTCATAAAGATTTGTTGGACCAAAAAGTCAAAATTCAACGAGCAGAAAGGGAGATTAAATGCTCGTCGAAAGCAGTCAGACAACGATTTTTTAATTTAAGTTTTTTGACTAACTTTGAGAAAGATTTGAATTTGAGAGAATTAGAAGAAAAAAATACAAGCTGTCTCCAAGCAATCGCAGATTTAATTGAAAATTCACCAGAATTGTTAGATGAAGTATGTAGGTTGTTGCTGGAAAAAGGTTTGAAAATTCCTCATCAAGTTGTTCGTAAGACACGAAGTCACAGTGATTTTTCTGATTTTTCGTTATCATCTAAAGGTATGTATATTGTACATGTGTAATTTTTTTTAATAATATAATATGCAAATATTATTGATTATGTGTATTAGTAAGGTACTATATTTCAAAAAAAAAAAAATTGTTTACTAGGAAACTCTTTACGATTGTCAATGTCATCCAGATCATCATCCAATTCAAGTTTAGCTGGAAAGATTTGTGGACCTGGCTCATCAAGACCGAGTATAGTGTCAATTGATTTCGAAAAAAATCTTCCAGAGAAGAAACAAGATCAACCGAAACCACGACCTTGTAAAAAATAATTATTTTTCCTTGATAATTTAATTTTTTTTTCGTACTTCGTATTATGCTATTTGGGGTGGTATTGTTGAAAACGGTGCAAACACATTTCAGATTATTTAACATTTTCTAGGTGATTTATGCCGCTTACTACTAAGCTGAACTCGTTTAAAACTAAACTGCCTAAAAATTTTGAAAACAAATAAAAAATTAAATCAAATTAAAAATAATTAATTTTTTTTTTTGAATATCGTAAAATCATATGAATGTAATTGATAATGGTTAAAAATTTAGAATTAAAAAATTTCAAACACTTTAAATCAATGTTTAAAAAAATTAATAATAAGCTCACTTTCCGATATGGTCATTTTTTAGTATAAAACTTTGTAATCGTTATAAAAAAAAATTTGGAAGAAAAGAAAGAACAAAAAAAAAGATTACATTCACTCCAGATTTCCTTAACAGATAGATTTATGTAAATTAATGTAGATGCACAAATGTTTTGTAAAGAAAATTTAAAATTATGATGCATCTTTTGATTATATATATATGTACATAATGAAAGTTGCATCAATAATGGTTATTCATTGTGTGATTTCATTGAAATATTAAATATGATACAAGATTACTACCCAATATTATCATCATTCACATTAAAATTAATTTAATGAACTCTTAAAGAATATAAAGTAGTCAAAATAAAGCTTGAATATCTCTATTTGCTATATATAGGAAAATAAAATGAATATACAAACAAACATTTGTATACAAATTTATTATAAAAAAAATCTATTTTTATTCCTAATTTTGTAAACTTAACTTTTATTTCATAGATAATTATGTACACTAACTCCCACGAATTAAAAAAAAAATAATTCGTTTTTACTTTCAATTACAGAGTTCGCACAAAGTAAGGGATGTAATATTTTAAATTTGAAATTGGATACGTAAGAGCCTAAATCCAACAAATGTAGTCTTTATTTCGATAACTTTATTGTTTCGGATTTTTCAATTAAATATTTAGGCTGTGAAACGTTTTATACGGGATTGACATGTTTTGTATCAGATCTAAACATAGCGTGTATAGGTATAACCTTTTTTCTGAAAAATTTCATTTCCTCTCTATTTTTGGCTATAAATGTGACCTTTTTTTATTCAAATGGCAGAAGATTCTAGACAGATATCGAGTAGAAATGCTGTAGAAAGATTCGACTCTTTTAGTTTTATTTTGATAATTTCAATTAAATTCAGAAAAATTCTGAGAAAGCTAAAAATAAAAATATTTTAAAATAAAATTAAACTTTTTTATTTCAAGAATGGAATATTATATATTTATATGTTGACCAATGATTTGACTCCTCATAATTTTTACTTCATAATAATAATAATTTTATATTTATATTTATCTCGTATAATATTGAAAGGAAAAGCTCTAAAATTGATAAACATTTTTAAACATGGACATCATCACATTATGATATAACAAAACGACCTTCGCTAAATTTTATTCATAATTTCCTTATTTCCTAGAATTACATAGTTCAAATTCGCTAAAAAAAAATATTTTCCATTTTTTTTAAAAAAAAAAAGAAAATGGAAATTTTATATCCTTATTTTTCCTCGAGAATACATTAATGTTATTATAAAGTTATCTTTCAGGATGTATGAAATTTAAAAAAAAATAATAATAATGTTTTCCAACACAATAACATACATAAGAACTGAGAATTTTTCATTTTCATACTTTTTTCAAGTACTAATGATACCATACAAATTAGACTTTTTTTTTCCAAAAATTGAAAAAATATTTTGTACATCATTTTTATTCTGTCACACCACGGTTACCAATACGACAATAATTTTCATCTTATTTTCAGAAAAGTGTAAAAAAATTTCATAGACAAATAAATAAAATAAAATTCTTGAATATTTTACAGTGAAATTTTTAAAACATTTTGTTTAGTCAAGTCAAGTTAGTCAAGTAGTCAGGCCAGAATTCATACTTTTTACATACATTTCTTTTATAAGAAAAATTAGATAGCCCAATAGTTAAACTAGTATCTGAAGAGTATTCAACGTATATTTTAAAAAAGATTACAAGTTTTGGATATAAATCAATGAAAAATAAGTTATATTTTAAATGTAATTTAAGGATTTATCAAATTTTCATTCCTGCTACAGATCAAGAAAATAAATAAAATTATGTTGAAAAAAACTAATGATCGAAAGAGAAAATCAAAAGATAAAGTATATAGGACTTTAAGATACAAACATTATTCTTCTACAATCATCAATTTTTAATCCTTTTTGATTATTATTTTGGTATGTACACAAACTCTTTATATGTAAATTTTCATTTACATGTTGGTATTATGACCGTTCCATAGATAATATTACAATAAAGTTTGGTCATGCGAAAGAAGGGATGCATTTCAAATGAAGATGTAGAATTAATATAAAAGTCAAAATGTTTTCCTTATAGTATTTTTATTAAATCAGTATTATTTTCAACTTTAAGACGTATACTAGCTTATTATACGGTTTGATAAAAGTGTTAAAGAATTTCGTATTTAAATTTTTTTTAGTTCAATATTAAAATTGAAAAATTATAATAATAATAATATTAAAAATAATAAAAGGAAAACTGAAATAAATAAATTCCGAAGCATCAATAAACATTGACACGCAGATTTATAAAAGAGAAAATCATAGGGAAATTGTAGGTGTAATCAATATGCGTAATTTAAATTTATCATTCTATAAGGTTTTTCTTTTTTTTTCAAATAAATTAATTAATTCAATAGAAGGCACAATTTATCCGTTTTTGTTTGCTTGAGTAAGACTAATTAATATTTCTAACACGAAAATTATATTGACCGATATTTTTCCTGAAAATTCATTAATTTTTGTTTAATTTTTGCATTGTATGACTAAAATGTTAAATTTCATGAAAATTTGATTAAATAATACCGGAATTCTTAATCAATTTGATATAGAAGATAGTGATAAGACAAATTAAAATTTTTGAAAATTGAATAAACGAATATCTGTGACTATTATAATTTGAAATATCAATAGGAGATAAAAATTCACTTGTTGGCTTGGATAAGTTTTAAACGATAAGTAATTTTTGAAGTTAGCAGACGAGATACTTTAGATTGGAGCATTTGAATTTGAATTTCTCTCTTAATTAAAATTTTACAATCAAAAAAGAAATTAGTTAAGTATTTCATTAATCCAAAATGTTAAAATTAACACTGAGAACTGTGGATCTCAAATAAAAATAAAATAATTTATTTTTATTTGTATTCATCTTGAATTCAGTGATGGCTTCATATTTTTATTACATAGCCAAAATTATGCATAAAAAGACTCAGAGCAATGCTCCTTCAAATCCCAAGAAATAACTGGGTCACAAAATATCAGCTCCTTTAATATCTCTAATATTACGTCAAAATAAATATTTTTAAGAATATTGGCTAATGTGACGAAAATTTTGTTTTAATTTTTAATACTTTAATATAATAATTAATTAAATTAAACACCATATCTATATATACGATACATATATTTGGTACTGTCTTACGTAATAAAATTAGACAAAAATTCAGTATAGCTTTACATAATTGACTTGTTTAATTATAAATTTCAGTAAATTTTAATATTTTTAATCTTTTCTATGTAAAGGACTTCCATTTAGAAAATCATCTTATAATTAGAAAATATTATACTTTTTCTTTCGCTCTATTTTGCAAAATGATAAAAATAATTTTCTGTTAATTTTTTTTTTATTCGATTGAAGAAAATTTTCGTATTGAGTTTTGTTAATTGCAAGCTGCAAGTAGGCAAATTTCTTTGACACACAACATGGTTATAATTATAACATTATTTAAAAAATTTAAACATTTTTTATTTACAAAAAGTTACATTTACCGAAATGATTTTAGTTAGTTAGTTCGCTATAGGTCAGTTTGCTCACAATTTTCTAATATTCGAAAGAATTATAGTACCTCTCAAATTGTTTTGAACAAAGTATTGTAAATAAAAACAAGATATAATTTAAACAAGGGATTTTTAAATATAATCATTGATTAAGAATACACTTTAGTATTATTATTCAATGATATAATAATTCAATATAGAAGCCAACAAAAGTTTTGAATAATATTTTGTTTAACTCATTTTTATAGAATGGGAATCAATGAAAATTCAATTAAACGTTATCATCATTTACTGCCCTTGTACACTATGATTACTCTAAATTTATTTAAATGACCAAGTAAACATTGTTATTATCTTCGTAACAAAAACGTCCTTGGTTTTTATAGTCAAAATAACTAAAAAAAAAAAGGAAAACATTAAAGATTAGAAACGCAAAAAGTATATTTTTTAAAAGAGAATCATTGAAGTATAATATCTAAATATAATCCATTGAAGTAATATCTTAATATATATATTTGTATTTTTTATTGTATTATTTTATAAATAAAATTATTTAAAATACAAACTTTTGTAATTTGGGATATAGCACTACATAATGTAAGTATGTACGTCAAAAGAAAATACACTGAATATAATAAAAGTTACACATTTGACCTACTTTGAGTTTCAATTAGCATTAAAGATTGAATATTAATTATAATACCCAGATTTAAAAAAAAACAATTGTAAAACTATTTGGACTATACTAATTGTCCAAATAGTAGGAGAAATTAAGAATATTCGGTTAAGATTAAGATTAAGATCTTAGGTTGAGCGATCAATAGGAATCAAAATATATAAAATTAATGGAGTATAAAAAATATAGAAAAAAATATAAAAAATATAATTTAAAACTTAATAAATTATTTTTGACCATTTACGAGAAACCATTTTCATTTTTAGTTGAAATTCTGTACTTAAATTTATTTCAAGAAAGGACATTTTTTATTATTCATCTTAAAATTATCTGTAAAAAGGATTGCGTGCAAAAAAATTTAACCTCAAATTATTTTTAATATAATAAAACCTTTACATATATTATATTATTATATTTTAAGTTTCTTTTTTTTTTGTTTTTTTTGTTAATAGATCAATAAAAAATAGATTGAACACTTTCTTTTAAATTCTTTCGTGTTAATTAAGCGTGTTTTACAAATAATATTGCATTACAATTAAATGACCAATAATCATAAATTTAATATAATTGAGAATATCACACAGGTCCTTGAAAGAAATATTGGTGTCAGTTTTTCGAGTTTCAAATTAAGTTATTTACTTATCCCATATAAAACATAAATATAAACATAAATTATTTTTGCCCATTCAGCTCTGAAAGGTTTTAAGTGGTTGCTTGCCCTTAGACTATTCAAAAATACTGACATTATTGGTTATATGTTTGCAATAATTAATAGCTAGTTGTAGAGATTTTTTTTTAGTTTTGAATAACTTTGGAAATCGAGTTAATTGAGTTAACCGAGTTAAATTCGAAGCCTTCAAAAATTAGGCAAATAATAATATAATTTTATTTGGTTCTATGTACACGAAAAATCGCTTTCAAAACTTAATTAGGTCAAAAATAAAATATAATTTATGAATATTTTGGACTCAAAGCGAACACAGAAAGTGAACCTATAAATATTTTTATAGATAGATAGTATAATTCCAACACGGATTTAATAAACATCTCTTCTTTCTTTGTTCAATGAGGCATTTATAATGAAGTTTATACCCTAAAAATTTTCCATTGAGAACCTGTTTCAAAACAATCAACCCCCTTATTTTAAAGTAAGTGGAAGCATGTGTCCACAAATATTTATTTATTATTTTAGGTCAATAATATTATTGTCTTTTACAACAACACATATTACAATATTGTGAAAACATTTATACCAATATTAATGCGAAAGTCCTTTAAAATTAATTAAATAATATTTTTTTACTTTCTTATTTACAATAATAATAGTAAAAACTTTTGAAGACCAAAAATTTACTAATTTCAGTTATGTTATGAACTTTATTGAAAATAGTTGAAAAATTAAAAATTCGGAAAATAATCAAAGAAAAAAAATATACATATTATATATTGCAGAATTAATAACAATTATTTATAACATAATTCATTTTGAAGAAATAAATTGTTATAATATATATTTTTATGTATTTTAAAAATTGACTTTTGCAAAAGATACATTTTTCATAAAATGTTAGTTTAATCGAAATCGAAAATGAAAAAGTGCAAAATTTTTAAAATTTATATTTAAAAATAGTAGAAAATATTATGCCACCTCAAATGTTTCGAACTAATGGAGTTTCACGATCAATTGCAAAAGGTTGGTATAGTAATACTGTGTAGTTGGTTATGCAGGTTTATAAGAAAATTGAGCCAATCAACAATAAGAATTAAATTTCGTCTCAATTTGATAATGAAAATATTTAAATTCATTTTGATTACAATTTTGTTACAAAATTTCAAATAATAGATAATTTTGTAGAAAATAAATTTTGCCTTGATAAAGTTTAGAAAGAATCGCATGCTATATTATTGTATTAGGCCCAGCATAGAAGAATTCGCCCTGTTTCCAATACTCCACAGTTGAACAAAAAAAAAACCTTTTATCAAAATCAAACTCTCAGATGTAGTTAGGGGTTGAAAATTCTTATTTTTTTTTTGTCATTTGATATAATATAGTTAGTTATTGTATGTATTTATCAATTTATAATTATAATGAAGTCTATAATTAAAACAAGTATGTATTTACTATATTGTTCAATAATTTCATACCCTTAAGCAGTGTAAAAATTCTTAAGCAGTGTAAAAATTTGTAATGTGAATGCTCTCTGCCCTTTTTTCAAGAAAATTATTATGAGTTGGTTGAACTTTTTAGCAATATGAATTTAAAATAGCAATATACCCTCCTTATAAAGGAAACCACAGAAAATTAAAACTCCTTTAAGTTCTTCTTTTTTTTTTAATAACAAAAAAAAAACTTTTATATAATTAATGACACTTAAATGTTTTCATTTCAAAACACATTTGTATATTAAGTATGTATATACTATGCATATAATAACTTAAAGAAAATTGAATGAAAATGAAAATATGATCTTTTCAATGCATCGTTAAGTTTTTTTATTTTCATTGTTTAAAAAAAAAATCTCTGTGTTCAATGTTATGGAAAATGTTATTGTCTTGAAAGTTTTCTTGAAAAATATTTTGAAAATAAATTTAACTTTTAAAGTAAATTTTTGTTTAAAAGTTTTTTAATTTTAAATTTGTTTATTTTTTATCCTTTTTTTTTTGTTTATTTTTGGTTTTATTTTTTTTTTTAAATAGGTACAATGCGACAAAATTTTAAAACAATCAAAAATGGTATCGTAAAATCTGTAACTGAACATGATTTCGATAATGAAAATTCCAGAAGTGTCATCAAAATACGTAAGTATATTGTATAATAATTCCTATATATAGTACATGATTATTTTCTACTGTAAATAAATAAATTTAGACTAAGATTTATTGTTTAACAGTATTAAGATTTGTCTACATAGAACTTTTTATAATTTATTTTAACAAATTTTAATTTTTCGAGAAAAAACACACTTGATTTAAGTTGGGCTTTAAATCGCATGGAAAATTATGGTATGAGCCAACCCCTGTATTACTACTATATTATTTAAGATTTTTGAGAATTTAAAATTAAAATAGTTATTGATAATGATTTCACATATAATGGTATTGTCAAAAAAATAAATGTTTTTTTGGTTAGAGACTTTAACAAAATTCGGACTTGGATTTTATATATTTTGTAAAATGAAATTTGTAAATTTTTTTACTAGCCTGACAGAATCAAAACACATTTTGAAACAACACAGAATCTAATAATGGAGTGTATCTATATTTAATGCCAAATGTCCGGCTTTATTATAACAATTTTTCAAATTTATCAAAACTCCGATTATTGAAAAGAAGAAAAAAGAAGACGAATTGAAGCAATTTTTCTTGTAAAATGCTCAGTTATAATTTTTTTTATCTATTTCTCCTAAAAACTACCAAAAATTTATCATATAAAAAAACGATGAATTTGTGAGAATAATAAGTACAATCGTTTGAAAATTTTTAAGTTTTGTTGCTAGAACTATCTGCTCTACTTATATCAACAGCCTCAGATAATTCAGTCTCTTCCAATTCCCCTGTAATTGAAAAAAATTTACATTAGTTAAAAAATCAAATTGTTTCGGTGAAAAGTAAATAAAGCACCTACGCTTTCCACCTGGCAATCGTCTTAATCTTTCTTCTTCAACAGCAGCTAAATATTCAGCTTCAGCTTGGTCACAAACACCTGAAATTGTACGTAGATTTTTTTTTTTTAATTTTCATTCACATTTCTCCCTGTATTTTTTTTAGAACAACCTAAGACCTACATATATGATTCAAGTTGAAGTCAAAGAAGTGGAGAGATTGTAATTTTAAAGAAAATTTTAATTTATTGTGGCATTATTATAATATTAACAGTAACAACACTCTTCATTAATGGGTTTTGACAAGATAGAGAGAATTTTTTTTTTATAAAGAAAATTACAGAAAAATTATAATTAAAGAAATTGAAAATGACAGTTTTTATTTTGAAAAAATTCAATAAAAATATTTAAAAAGTAATCTTTCATGCAGAAATTTTGTTCTTACTTTGAAATGGAACCATCGATATTTTCCCATTAACCATTGTTGGATCATTTGTTTCATGTTGTAAATTAGATTTAACTTGTTTCAATTTAATTTCTCTTGATTTAGCTTCTAAGATTTTTTCGCGTTTGCTCTCACGTTCGAACATCTAAAAAATATTAAAATTTTTGAAAATATTATGTTGATTTAATAATGACAATTAGTATTCTTACAGCTGTCAAAAGTGGTTTGTCGTTCTTTGAAGTACAAGTCATATTTTCAGAAACTTCTATAAGGAATGTAGCACCCTTCTTACTTCCACAACTAACAAATTTACCATTCTCGTTAGTTCTTAATGACAATAGAGGATCATCACAAACTTTTACACTTAGAACTGGCTCATTTTGTTGTTGAAGTAAATCCCACGCATCGAGAACTCCATCCATTCGAGTTATGAAGAATAAAGAAACTCTGTAATTTAATAATTTATTAGTTATTTAGTATTAATAATTTCGAATTGTACTTAGTATAGCTCCATCCACCGTCCGTTAACATTGATTCGTGACTTTTTGTCCAAATGATGGAACTTTCGCGACAATCCTCAGACCTTAAATGCATACAAAGTTAAATAACTTGAAAATTTGGTTCTGTTCCAAAATCTTACCATATTCTTGCTGTCCAATCTCCTACAGTTAGAAAATTTTTAACAAAAGCTGGATTCCTTGTTATCGAATACACTGGTCCTAAATGACACATCATCTATGAAAACAACCAATAATAAATATCCCTTTACTGGTCATTTAAATTTACTTACTCTTATGTTGATCTTTTCCATCGGAGTTTTACCCTTTCGATTACATGAAAACAACATTCCCATTTCAGTACCGCACATAAATCTAGTTGGAATCGTTGTTTCGTATTCTAAAATAGAAACACCATATGAACGAGCTAAATCTTGTTCATCTGTTTTGATTGGATCCATAAGAAGTCGATCTAATGGCTCGTTTAATTTACGAGTATCCCACCATAAAACTTGTCCATCAGAAGCTCCAGAAAAAAATTCAGTACCACTTTTTGAATTTATCCAAAGAACTGAATTAACAGGTTCTCGATGACAGACCTCCCTTTCACTAATCATTACATGGTGCTTTCCGTAACGTGTATCCCATGCTGCCACTTGACCATTATACATTCCTGAAACTAAGGTGGTAGGATCTTTTTGATTATATTCTAAACAAACACAAGGTACTCTTGGTTCTAATGTCAAAAGGGGTTGATTTGGGTTTTCAATTTCCCAAATATATGAATTAGTCAATTGTCCTGATTTATCACCTTGGAATGTCATATCACAATGAGATACAGCTAATTTTAGACCACCATCAGGAGACCAAGACAAATGTGTAACTGGAACTTTAACAGGATTTGGATCTCTATAGACATTTACTGTTCGAGATTTACAAGGTTCTAATAACGGTGCTGGTTCTAAATCTTCAAAATAATTTTCATAAATGTTCACAGCATTATTTTGGTAAATATAATGTTCCATTGGCTTCGTTAATCCCATTACTTGTTGAATATAATTTTCATCTTTCTCAATTTTACGTTTATATCGTACAGTCTGCTCTGGATCTTGCATATTAATATCCTTAGGCCATCCACCTTCATTGTGAGTAGTTCCCGAATGTTTGTATGTCGCTCTGTCAGTGTTTGCATCGCTAATGGCCATTTGTCGAGTATATTGAGTACCACGATGGACTGGATTCTGTGGAATATATTCTTTGAAGTATTCTCGATTAGATGGTTCCGAAAACAGAAGTTCATCTTTGTCACTGAACGATATGTGACGACCAAATTGTTTTCTCTCTTTTTTATAAATATATTCCAAATTGTTAGACATTTTCTAATAAATTTACTCAAGTGTATATGAAATTCGTTTAAATCTATTAAATTAAAGAAATTTATTATTTCTTTTTTATATAACTTTTGAGAATCAATAATGAATGTATGTTACCTAGTTACTAAAATGAATTCTATTCTTATTAGAAATATGTTCAATTCATAAACAATAAAACACAAGAATATAATGTAATCTGAACGAACTTCATATACTATAATTTTATCACATCTACACATTATGTGTATACTTGAATTGGATAGTTATTTATTAGTGGTTATTTGGAAAAGACTAGAAGATTTTTTTTTACTATATTTTTATCATTAATATTATTTAACATAATTTTTTTTTAATTTTATAGTCTGGGAAAAATATAAACTATAATGTATGGGGTTAAAGGAGTTATAAATTGAATTCCAGATATTTAAATTTTCTGTATAAATTTGATATTTCACTAATAAAAAAAATTTCACATATAAAAACCTTGCATAAATTTTCATTTTACCTATTTTTTATGCAAAATAAATTCAATTCTAGCTGTTGTAGATAATGATAGACTCTTACAAAGTAGTCAATAATATAGTAATATTGTAAAACTTTTAATTAAAAAAATTATCATAACATGCCATACACTTTAATGTTTACAAACGCATATCATTAAAATTTTATCGACATTATTTATTAACACCTATTTACAAGAAAATTATGCGCTTCGTGCGCTTATGATTCCATTTGCAATTTGTTCATATTCTGGAAATGATAGATCACGTATCATGTTCAAAAAAAAAGATAAAAATAATTATTAGAATCTTAGAGAATAGACAACTTTCAAATATGAATAATTATAATTGAAATAATATAATTTCTAAAGTCACAAACATAATAGCGCTAAATAGTGTGACACTAATTTTTTTTTATTAGAAGCTATTTCAAAGGCAATATAATTTTCCAAATACATGTAATGACGAATTAGTCAGAAAGTTCGTCTTAATTGATAATGGGCCTACGGGCGCTATAATATCGGTCTGAATTTTAAAATGTCGATTTTTAAAATTGTTGAATTTTAAAATTTTTCCTTTGAACTATTTTTAATATTTTATGCAATAAAATTAGTCTTTGAGCGGAGCAGAGAATTAATAACATTAAAAGCATTTTTTGACTGTTCGTTTTGTAATTTAACGTAGTTTGCAGAATCAGATCTCCTACTAAATGTGAAATTTTTAAAATTTCGATTCACAATTTTTATGCTTTATTATATAAACATTTAATTAAAAAGGTGATTTGAAAAAAATTTAAGGATTACCTAACGTACACGACCATTTAGAAAATCAATAATTGAATTAAAATATACAGGTAAGAGACACAGACAAATATATATATTTAAACAAAAAAATTTAATAATCTACTCAAAACAAAGTGCAATACGTATAGATTTAGAAATATGTTAAAAGGTTTTTACGTGATATTGTGAATACTAATTGCGCAAATATGACATTTATTATGTAGGTTGGTAATCGGATATCACAAGTCATATATCTATGAATTAATGCATTCTTATAAATATTTTGTACTTTTTAATTTCTATCACATCAAAATTATTCGTTGCGCGTTTGCGTTACGAATTTTAATGCCGCCAAAAAATCTTTTTTTTTTAGATTTGCAAAAATTTGTGTTGCAAAAAATGAAATATTAAGTTTATTTTTAAAATAAAAATTAAGTCTTTATGTTTATGGTTTAATTTTTAATTTATGTTGTATATCATAAAAACATGAGAAAAGAAATGCATACAACAATATAGAGAATTTTTGGAAATATTCAGTTATGTATGTGTTACATTACCTTCTTGTTCATCTCTTGTTCGAAGATTCTAAAATAAAATTACTCGTAGGAGTGTACATAGGTATGTACGCACATGTATTTATGTTAAAAATTTCATTCATGTTTTTGAATTTTGAATAATATATGAGAATAGTATGTACTATAGAGATAGAGTTTATAGTTTTGTTGAGTTCATTAGTAAAATTTTGAACGAAGTAGGTAGTCTGATAAAAAATTTTAATAATATGAAAAATTTAATTATGAATAGTGCAGCAAATATTTACTTTTTTTTTTTATTATTCGAAATGAATATTACGTGAAAATGATGGTAATACATCAAAGTTATTAAATGAATTCAGTATTATTGCCATACAAATACAAGAACTTATGTTTTTAGCTTTTATTCGAACAAAAAGTTCACAAAAATATTTGAAAATACTTTGACATAATTTCTTGTTATTATACGGTCACGCATAATATATTGTGTCATTCGTACATTTTTCTTTCTAGCTTTATTTCGAGTTTCTTGGGATCGAGTTTACAGGAAAGTAGCATAGTCTTGAAAAAAATGTATTAAATTCATTAACTAAACAATGTTCCTCTAAGTTAAAATTATTCAAAGTTAAACGAATTCACCAAAAAATTTATTTTGTTTATACGGTACTTATGGTTTTACTCTGCGCTGACTTCCATAAACAAGGTGTTGATAAATCATTTACAACAGTCCTCACTATGTATAGTTTTATCAATCTCAAATATTTTTCACAATTTAAATTTTCCATAAAGCAACTATAGTTATCTCCCTACATTTAATAAGTATAGTTAAAAAAAAAATGTTCACGTATTTTTCATTTTAATTTATAATAGATATTAAAAATTTATTTTGTAAATATGTACATTATATGCTTCGAGAAGTAAAGCAGCAGAACCTGCAAATATTTACTATGTCAGCTACAATTTATAATGTAGAATTATAGACATAAAAATATTATAGTAGGTACATGATATATTATATATGAATTTCTCTTAAATTTTATACTTCCATTAATCTAATATTTTAACTTTTTTTCATCATTCTTTATATAGCTTTATGTTTCATGCCTTTTATTGTGTTCAACAATAAATCGAGGAAAATATGTGAATCTGAAATTCTTTTAATAATTAAATAAAATAAATAAAATCCATAATAATTGATTTAAAACAATAAAATAAAATTTAAAATTAAATAAAATATAATTTGAAAATTAAAATATATAAATAATTTATTTAATTTCTATCATCTGATGTTACCACTACTTTTTTTATGCTCCAAAAACAAATTAATTTGCGGATTTCATTGCCGGTACATAAGTTCAGTCCGATAATGCTTTTTTGCTATATCCTTTGAACTTCATAGTAGCCTTGAAATAAAAATATTAAGAGTTTATGGTACACACATATTATATATTTAGTATTAAAAAATAAATAAACACAATTTATTAATATTATTTATTGCAAATTTATTATGTACATGCGATAATATAAATCTGTCGTACATAACCACACATAATATATATTTTATATTTTTCTCTTTCGAAAGAAATAAGAATAAAAGCCTATTAGAGTTATTACATTTTTTTTTGTTTTTTTTTTTTTTTGTTTTCAAAATTAATTTTTAATAAATAAAAAACATTAAACTTAGGTACTAGTAGACTACATAATCAGATTTGTAGCATGCAAAAAATCCACAGGTTATTTTCAATCTCTTTGAGTTTCTATTTTGTTTGATTTTATAAATATTTAATTTTATTATTTTTTTTTTTAATTTTATTTTGCTAAAACATAGATCCTCTGTTTGTTTTGATAGAAAAAAAAAATAAAAACATTTCGCTCTTAAGTGAAGGCAAAAAAAGACGAATAAAAAAAAAAAATTTTTTTTCTGAATGAAAAATACATACATTTTGTATATATTTTAAATTAAAAATAATTCAAGATATTTTTCACAGTTTTATTTTAGAATTCGAACAGTACAGAAGAATTTTATTTTATTTTTATTCACGGCGAATAAAATCATATATAACTTTGTACTAAAAAAAAAAAAAGTTTTAGAAAATTTTATTTGTTATTTTTATATACGCGCGCATTTGTATCGCATTTAATTATAATTTAAAATTATTTTAATGTGTATTTTCAAATCCAAATCAAATAAAATAAAAGTTTAATTAATGCTAAAAAATAATAAATTGGTTTTTTTTTTTGAGTAAATCAAAAATTTTGTTTTTAATGATAATCAATTTTTGATTGTTATACCTGTAAATAATAAATATAACTCCGGGAAAAAATGTAAAATATACATAATATTTGAATTTAGTTTTTGGTCTCAAAATATATATATATATAAACTGTTTTATCAACTTAAAATATATGAAAAGATGGAATGTTAACAATTAAAATGTCATAAACAAACGTAGTTACATTGTTTTTAAAGGAAAGATGACTGGACAAAAACCCGAAAAAAAATTTAATTTTAATATATTAGTTGTAGCGATAAAATTTTAATTTGAAAATTTGATTCCCTTATTATTTTTAACCTAATGAGAACTGATCTGGACCTATGATCTGAAATATATTTAACAACACAATGTTGAAATTATCTAAATTTTATTTATCGATATAAATGTCAATTGTCAAATTTATTTATATTTTTAATTATAATATGTATTTTCTTGATTTTATTTTTCTCTTAAAGATAAGAATTCAAACTTAATTTCAATTCAAAAGATTTCATAAATTCTGTCTTCGATCAGGAAATTTTTTTAGATGGAATTTTGGGATAGTGATGTGTTTTTACACAGAAAAAAAGAGTAGCCTTTTTATCTAAACTTCAAATAAAATCATCTAATGTTTGTGATTGAATTTTAGCCATTTAAACTGTTTAATTGCACCAGCTATTCTTAATTAAATGATTTGCTACAAATCGTAATTATTTGATTCATTTACTAATTTAAATGAAATATCTAATATGCATTATCCGTTTTTGACCCCTCAAATACAAAAAACAACTCAAATGTTTTTTTTGATTTTTTTTTAATTTTTTTTTTTTTAACTTTTTTGGTTTTTTTTTGTTTTTTTTTGTTTTTTTGTTTTTTTTTTAAACTTTTTTGGTTGGTCACACATCTAAGTACTATCACTACGAGACATTGCTTTTTTTTTTTTTTTTTAGCTTTTTTGGTCGGTCACCCATCTAAGTTCTATCACAACGAGGGTTTGCTTAACCGTTTTGTTCAATGTTATGAATTCTTCCACTGAGCTATGTCAGTGATATACAACAATGTATTAATAGACAATATAAAATCGGTTTCTATGAAAACTTTCTACAATTGTCAAATAATGTTACTGTACAATTCTACTATTTTTGTAGTTGATATATTGAAATATTTATTTCAAATCCAATAATTAAATTTGCTGAATCACATAATGTTTAGATAATTTTAAAATTTACCTTAATTTTCATTTTAACAAATTTGTTTTAATATTTCAAATAAATGAATTGTTAAAAACAACTATTGAATTTAATAATTCTTTCAATTAATTATTTGTATTTTAAAACTCATATCAATGTATTTTCATTAGAAAAATCAGTCAGTTTTGAATTTTTTTTCAACTATTCAAGTAATTAATTTGTTTAAAACATTAGTTAAATTAAAGAAATCTGATTCATTTAATTATGTTTAGTCAATTATTCTAATTTATTTTTTTCTGTGTATCATAAAATTCTAACAAAATCATATCTATACATTCATCTGTTAATAAGGGTTTGAATTTGAATCTACATAAAATTTGGGAAAATTTATCAACCAATACAGAAAGGCACATAATAAATACATGTTTAATTTTATATTATAAAAATATTATTTATTTTCAAATAAATAGATTTTCAATACTTTCAATAAAGACAATGATATTCGTCTACCTGTTCAATTATGATAAAAGGCTACTTGTGCAAAGCACTAAATTTGACTGGTTTGGTTTATAATGATTCCATTGAAATTATATATTAACCATAATATAAGATTTAATTACACATCTTCTGTTATTTTATCCTTGAAATTGAAACATAAACTAAAATTAAAATTATTAAAAATAAAATATTTAATTTTATAATTTTCTTCATGATACATAAATTTTAATCACATCGAAGATTGATCATTTTTAATTTTTAATCTTATTTACTTTTTCCTTTTCCGCTTTTGACCACAGTAATAAAACATATAGAATTATATATGTATAGAGATATGTATTTCAAAGACAAAAAAAAAAGAAACAAAATAAATCAAAACAAATCAATTTCTTACAATTATTTTTAGAATATAATTTTCATGAAAAATTAATTACTCTCACTCATAGTCTTATTGGAAGCAAAATCATTTCACACTTAAAGTAAATAAATATTTAAAAAAAAACTATTTAGTTCAAGCTCGCACAAAAGTCCGTATAATTAGAAATTGCACTATATCGAAATAAATAAATTTTTAATATTCAATTTTATGGTGAATTTATATTATTATAAATTAGAAAAATAAAGAAGTTTTTAATTCAAACCAAACTATAACCAAATATGAAAATTAATTTTGCAAGGAATTATTTTTTTTTTTATTACATTGTATAGATAGATAGTTTGTATATTGAGTTCGAGTATCTTACGTGTTTTGATGACGGCACTAAGACCTAAAAAAACAAATATAATAAAGTTATATAATACACCACCTACCCACAACTAAGTATAGAAGAAATATTCACTGAAACAGAGACTGAAAAGAAACTAAATAGAATCAAAATATTTAAAAAAAATTTCCATTTAATTTTTAACTCTTTATTTAGCACTCTTCCTATTTATATTTAATAATATTTACTCTTGTTGTTATATTGTTATCAACTGTCTGATTATAATTACAGTGGAGGACTACTATCTTATCTTGGATTCAAATTAGCTCTCATTTCGCTACTATCTCTGTTGGCCGGAACTTTATAAATATTTATTTAAATTTAATTGTATAACGTCATTATATCCAATCATTAACAAAAATATTTATTTTTGAGATTATTATAAACTTTTTTTTTATATTATTTTGTCAAAGATGAGTCGCTATAAATTTTAAACTATGTATTTTTTTAGAAGATTGCCATATTGTACAATATAATTATAAAACTCAATAATTATGAAAATATTTTCTGAAAAATAGTTAAAAAAAATATTTTCGGACTATGACAAGACGATAATTACATTTTTTTGATTAAAAAATATAAAATAAATCATACGTGACTACCAATAAATATTTACCAAAATAATATTTTTAATATAAATATATATATCAAAATATAAATAATATTTTTATCTATATTATTTTTTATTATATAATAATTATTTAGTCTAATAGTGTTGACTTAATTTTAACAGATAAATTTTCCGCCAAATTTATATGACTTTATTTATTATGTAAATTAGATAATAATAACAAAAGTAAACTTACTATAAAATTTTGTTTTTGTTTTATAACAATAATTTAATAAAAAAAAATATAAATATTGCGATTTTATGTAAAAAAAAAATATATTATATTTATAACGTTTGTACAATTTGTATACAATGTTCACATAGGGTATACATTAATTTAAACTTTCTTTATAATTTAAAAATCAAATCAAAAATTCAACGCAATAATAAATTTAATGTTATTATAGTAAATTAATTAAAAATGAAATGAAAATAAACAAAAACAAACTTTAAATAAAAAATTATGAATTCTGATTCTGATACTTTTCTCAATCAAATAAAAAGAATAATATAAACAAAATAAAAAATGTGGAATAATTTGATACAAAATTTTAATAAAATTTGGCGAACCCGGAATAGTTCGCTTGAAAGTAAGTTTTTATATTATTCAGTTAATTAGGTGGCAATTTTTTAATTTTTTCTGTTTTCCTTTTACTTATATTAAATATGTGTTTACTATACAGGTAACCCTTGATTTACACGGTAGTTTGGTTCCAAGAATACTCCGTGCTAATTAAAATCGTGTTAATCGAGACTAACAATCAATACAAGTAATGGGGTTTGGTTCCAAAAAATTTTATTTATGCTTTTGATAGTTTTTATTCAGTGCAAAAAAAGAAAATTGAAAAAATTTAACACAAAAATTAAAAAAAATAAATTTTAAAAATTAAAAAAAATAAAAAAAACATGCCAATTCACAGATAGTTTAAATTTAAAAATGTAGAATTATATTTATTTAAAAAAAAAACCAACTTAAATTATACAAATTTAAATTTTGAAACAGCATTAATTAGGGGTTTTGCTGAATTTTGAAACCGTGTAAATTCAAAACCGTGCTAGAAAATATCGTGTTAGTCAAGGGTGTGCTACAATTTATCAACCGTTTTAAAACGAAACCGTGTTATTCAAGTACCGGGTTAATCAACGTTTACCTGTATTCATTTTCAATAATTATTTTAAATAAAAATGATTAATTATGATTACATTATTTCAATTTGATTATTTTTCAGTCAAATTTTACAAACTCCACAAATTAAACTCTCCGATTACAGGCATCCAAATTTTTCAATACTCTGCCCTACGTTAATAGATAAGATCTAACTATAACGTAGGATTTGTTATAGCAAAGAAAAAGGTCGTACTTTACTTTTTACTAATCATAATCAATAACAAACAAAATATGTTTTCTTTGTCAATAACATAGTTTTAATTATAATCTTTCTGCTATTTTGGCATTGGCATTAAACTGAAATATTTTTAGGAACGTTACACTGAAAAACAGGTAGCCAAAAGATGCCATCTTGAATTTTGTAATCTTTATAATTTTTGCCTTATATTCTTTCAGTTTCATTTAAAAGAAAAAACTCATAAAAGATAAAAAGGTTCAACAAAAATATTATTATTTACTATTCATACTATTCAAACAGATAGCTGCGGCAGCTTTATTTTCTGTATCTTTGCTGTATAGCTAATTATTTTTTTTTTTTCAATATATGTAAATATTATCACCAGAAAATGCATTCATGTTCTATTATCGGTCTTCAAGAGCTTTAAATTCTTATAATTTTTTTAAGAAAAATATGAATCCATCCATCAGATACAAAAAGAAAGCACTGCTATAGAAAACACTTTTCTTAATTTTCTTAAAGCACGATAAATTGAATCCACTAGCCAGTAATATACTGTCGATCAATATATCTTTTTTTAACACCAATTAATATTGAAAAAAAAATATTAATAAATTCATATCGCTGGCGCAGTGCAAGACTGGAATATCTTGATAATAATTTAGATAAAATTTCTTTTTGAGTTCAAATGAAAGATTTTTTCACGTTTTCGATTAAATTAAAAAAAACATTATTGAACAAATGAAAAAGCATGAAGACTACATATACGAGAAATTCTAACTTTTATATATGTTATTCTTTTATAATAATATTTTAATTAATATAAATAAAATTAAAAACTAAGAACTTGTTTAAATAATAATATGATAAATAATATAAGTCATTAAGAATAAAACTACGTAATATACACTTAATCAAAATCACAAGATTTCAAGGTATGCTGAACTCTTACACTGAATCAGCCAAATATTTATTACGTTGAAATTACTAATAAATCAATATATTAAAATATACAATTTTTATTTTATTAACGTCCATTGTAAAATCATAAAATATAAATCATAAGTGCAAAATTTATGATAAAAAGAAAAATATAGATCATTTTTATCATTTAATGTTTTTTCCTTAAAAGGAAAATATCAATGAAATTTTTGAAATTTATTGGTATTTCTAAATAGAAAGATTGAAAAAACTAAGCGCTTTAAAGATATATTATATAACTATAAGAATGAAATTTTACTATAGGTCTCGAGTTATGTTATGCAAATATTAATATCCAAATTTTTGAGCTTACAGAAAAAAAATTCTCACAATTTTTGTGATTCTCGAGTAAGTTTGCAAAAAAATGCATAAAAACGTAAAAACTGATTAATTTTTATTTTCGTTCATTAAAGTTTTAGTTTTATGTTGAAGTGTACTGATTTTCTTTTATGTCTTAAAAATCCAAAATAAAATATAATATAATATATATATATATTTTTTCTTATCTAGCATTGCGCCTAATTGTATGAGTTCAATGTTTAATTTTTATTTAAAATATTTCATTAAAATCTTGTTGAAGCAATATGAATGCAATTGAAATTATAATTTATTATATTTAAAAATTTAAAAGAACAAATATTTAATTTCGACATACGCATAGTTTAATAGTAATACATTATGATTTATTTATTACAACAATTTTAAGATTATCACCTACTATGATTTCATTAAATTATGAATGGATTATCCAACTAATTCTGTCATAAAAAGATTGATTTATTGTTGCAATAACATAACTATAATTTTATTAATTTATGACTCCTGCATTATATGGCTGCATGCCAATTATGTTTTTGTGCAATTTATGCTTCATTATTTTGACTTCAATCTTCAATGTTAATAAGATATTTATGAAAGATTTCGATATTAGAAAGTAAAAAATAAATATTTAATAATAGTCTATAAAATAAATCAGTGTCATTTCATAAGAATTATTATGTGTTGATGATTAACCATGGTACGAATTTTCTCATGGAAGACGGGCATTATAAATTATTATTAAGCATCATGGCAGGTTTTTATTTTATATAAGACATATTTTTAATTCATTGGTGCGAGTGTACTTTGAAAAATATGAGACCTCATTAATTCTATGGTAGTCAATATTTTTTGATATGTTATTTTTTTTAAATTTTCTATATTTTTTCACAGTCTGAGGTGAAAAATAAGTCTTTTCTTAAATTTATTTCATTTTCTTTTAGTTAACATGATATTTTTGTAAAGAGTGTGACTGAGGAAATATTTATTAAGAAATTAATGATTAATTGGGTACTGAACTAATCCAGTCTAAATATCAAATTAATTATTCAATACGTAACTGACTAAAGGTGGTTTAGATAATTATAAGTAATTATAAGTTTTTTAAAGAAAAGTATTCAAGTGTTAATTTTTCATTAATTATTGTTAAAAATAAGGTGAAAAAATTTGGTCAATTAAAGTGCAAATTTTGCTTCTAAAATCACTGTTAATTTGCTTGAATTAAATATGACCATTATTAGAATTAATTTAATTGCTTATAAGTATACTGTTTTTATATTACCGCTCTAATTGCTTTCTCTGTATTAGTATGAGGTTGTAGTTTTATAGATTTATGTCTAACTATTGAATAATATAAATATATCAATTGCATTTTTTGTTAGCACTTTTGCAACCAGATAAAAAAGGAAATATTTCCTTATGTGTGAACATTTTTTTTTGATAAAAACCGCAAATAATTATAAATTAAAAAAAAATATAAGTATATAACTGAAATACAAACTTTCAAATGTTCTTTATTAAGAATATATAATACAATTAATTTGGTTTAATAGAAGTAATAAGCATATTTTTATTTTATAAGGAATAGCTAGCTAAGCGATGAAATTGCATACCAAGAAATCCCTAGAGAATTTTGATTAAATATTGCATTTTCATTATATATTATTACAACTATATTCAATATGCATTTCGTGAAAAACTTTGTACAAAGACATTATTTTTCGTGACTTTATTACGATCTTTTTGACTTTTTCCCATTACTTAGTACTTATATCTTGAGACAGGTCTAACTTATAATTATGCTCTGCCAAACTGAATCAAACTTTACTAACAAAAAAATTTAATAAAATTTTTTCATTGATATTTCATTATTGATTGTAGTAATTAAAGTAAATACAGCGTAGATATTTCGTGGATAAAATACTTAAAATATTTAAAAATCATTATCTTCTATGCACATAATTCAGAATTAAAAAGAACATGTACCTAAATTTATATAAGGTTTTTCAATTAGAAATAAATTAATTTTATTATATTATTAAATTATTATCTTTATTTTAATGTTAATGAAAATATGTATATTTTTCGGTATTTTTACTTTTATTTTACCCTTACGTAAAAAATGTAAAAAGATTATGTATTCAGTAACAATCTTTTAATAAGCCTTTTAAGCTTAAAAGTGGCGAAAGTTACTAGTGCAGGATTATCTATAGAACCTCCTACTATTTAAATTTTTAGGGTGATAATTTTGATATTTTTATTTAGTTTTAATTTGAATTACATTTTTTATTACACTATGAATATTATTTATTAAGAACTTTTTTTCTAAATTTTCCTTCAATCTCTTTTAAATAATGTTGACCAGATATAATTTCTGGTGTTCAAATATTGACAAACTCATCGACTTTAATTTCAACCAAGATATGAAAGGTATAAGTATATTGATTGAACGAGTAATGAAATAGAATAGACTAATATAATATTAAGAAAATTTTTATTAGAAAATTATGAGATGTCTAAAATTATTTAAAAAAAAAAAACTTTTTTATGTTATTGATTTAGTATCTATTTTAAATTTAAGATGAAACTTAATTTTGTTATGAATAAAAGAAAAAATCTATTTTAAATTAAATACATGAAGTTGACATTATCGAATCGAATTTTAAAAGCATTGTAGACTAAATCATCATAGTTCCCCATTATTGATGTCGAAATTTTTTTAAATCGACATAATGTACACATACCTTATTCATTTCACTTTTGATTGAATAAAATTTTCAATTATTCAAATTTTGTGTTCTTATATTTTTGGCATTTTGGACAATTGAACTTGATTTTATAATAAAATTCATGGTATCTGCATATTTTAATAAGCGAAGAATTTTTTTTCAAACCAATGGCGATTTCGTTTCGCGACTATGTTGAGAAACATAAAACTTGAAGATGTTAAAATTTTTCTTAAGGGCGCAACTTATTTCGATTTTAGAAAATGGTTTTTTGAGCACGACACGTTATTACATAGAAATTAATAAAAAATAGGTCAGGGTCAGGGCATATCATTGACATTACCACCAATTTGACTATATGAAATTGTTTTCATTATCCTGGTCTCTTCCATAAATCCGCACACATTTAACAAAAACTAGTACATTTTTGACGAAAAAACAAATAAATATTTTCTTAAAATTAAGAAATGTTTTAATAATCTTGTGTACAAATTCATATTATACAAATTCATATAATACAAATCTATTCAGTCAGTTAAATACACTTAAATAAATTAAATATTTGAATAGGGTTAACATGTTTTATGGTAATTTATTAATCATTCTAAAATTTTGATTTGTTTTTTTTTTATTACAAGTTTTTCATATAAGGTTAAAGTCATGAGGTGGTCATGTATTTTCAGTTTTAATTAAGACAACTATAAATCCAAGAAATTTTTTTTTTATAAATTTAAGTATTGAAAAGAATTATTTATAGATATAAAGTATTGCATTTTTAAAATGAAAAAAAATATATATATGCTGGTTTTGACTTAGTTATGAAGTTATTAAAATGTTTCAAGTTTGCTATAGTTTTAAATATTTTAAAATATTTTCGGTAGTTGTTATGACCATCATTCAATAGATTTTAGGTAATACATAGTTGCTTTAAACTTTTAATTGTAAATAATTCATTCCAATTCGCCGTAAAATGAAATAAAATGTTGTTTTATTAATCGCAAGGTTTACTTTTAGTTTTTTTTTTTTTTAAACATCTTCAATTATGTCGTTACTTAAATAAAAATTATAGTTTTTAAAGATATCTATTGGAATGTCACTGATTTTGTTTAAAAAGAATTTAAGAATAATATTTGCTTAAACCACGTAGGTACTTTATAAAAAATTATTAATAATAAATAATCAAAATCAAATAATAATTATAAAGCTATTTTAATTTCATTTATGTATATTATTTCATATTGTAGACATGTTATGTTATAAGAATATAATGAAATAAGTATATTCTCATAATTAAAATTATTTAAAAAAAATAATAATAATTAATAAAAAATAATATTTAAACAGGTGGTTTTTTGTATAATTGTAAATTATTTAACTATGAAATTAAATTAAGTTCAAAGTCATAAAGTCAATGAGTATATAAATAAATAACTTATATATTATTATATGAAAAATAAATTTATATAAGGTTTTTCAATTAGAAATAAATTAATTTTATTATATTATTAAATTATTATCTTTATTTTAATGTTAATGAAAATATGTATATTTTTCGGTATTTTTACTTTTATTTTACCCTTACCTAAAAAATGTAAAAAGATTATGTATTCAGTAACAATCTTTTAATAAGCCTTTTAAGCTTAAAAGTGGCGAAAGTTACTAGTGCAGGATTATCTATAGAACCTCCTACTATTTAAATTTTTAGGGTGTTTAACAATTTTTTTTCATGTAATAAGAACATTAGTTAATTTTAGTCACAAATTATTACGTTGAATTAGTTATTTTACTTAGTATAGTATAGAAACTTTCAATGTACTTTCATACATATTTTAAAGATGTTTATTATTCCTGCTTGAAAAATTTATCATAAATATTTATTTTGAAATATTAAACTCTAGATTTATGTTTTGAAAAACAAAACCCACTAATCTAAGGAAAATTCAAACATATGTCCATTATTTTTACAGGTCAAGGAAGCGCAAATGATGGCGATTCTGATGGAAGCGCATTTAGCAATGACGGTAAGTCCTTTAAATACTAATTCTTTTGATATAAATATATAATACAACCATAATGTATAAAATTTAATTATAATAAGTTTAATTTGATTTTTTTTTTAAGATTTAACAGCTAGGCAAGTTAAAGATTTCTTGCTAGAAAATCCAGATTTTCTTGAAAAACATATTATGGATGAAATAGAATTAGAACTATTAGAAAAATGGATGATAAGAAGAACTCAACGTGCCCGAAAAACGACAACGCAATCTTTGGGAAACAATGGTCGAAAAACTAGCTTATCCAGATGGAAATTTTGCGTTCATGCTGATAAAAGACAAATGCTTCAAGATTTAACAAATTCATTACAACTTAAACCGACAAAATCGCATGTTCTTTGGGAATTGGCAAATTGCATATCATCAGCTATAAATGCAGATGGTTTTAATTTGTATTTAGTTGAAAGTGGTGATCCTGAAACATTATCCTTATATATGGGTCAAAATGCAAATGGTATTATAAAGGTACAAAAATTAAAACCTGGGTTGAATATACCACAGTATGTGGCTAAAACACGTGAAGTAGTGCGAATTTCAAAAAATGATACATCTGGAAAATTTAAAGATGTAATTCCGAAAAAGGTAGGTTAAAAAGATTTTCTTTTTATTTTTAAATTTTGCAGACAAGCTAATAAAAAGCTCTGCGACTTACGAACCGAGGGGTTCCACATCGAAATTTATTCAGACATAAATCCCACATATAATGTCATACAATCAACAAGGAGCATGAACCCCCAAGGAAATAAGGCCTGAAGCTCTCTATACAATTTAAAGCGAAGAATAAAAAGTTGAAGAATCTTAAAACTTTATTCATTTTTTTTAGAAGTTAATTCCAGCTTTTTTACGTATCTCTGAGGAGCTTCTTATGTCACAGCTTTGGTGGTGGCACAAAAACTACTATTTAACAAATTATTGTATTATTTTAGAGCGATATTTCGCATATTTTATGTCAAGCAGTAGCACAGCCTGACGGCCAATTGATGGCAATAATTGAATTATTTCGTAAAGATATTACAATGCCATTTCATGAAGAGGACGAGGAAATCTCTTGCAGTTATTTAGTATGGGGCGGTATCGCTCTTCACTATGCAGCTTTATTTGTGAACATGAATAAACAAAGAAAACAAAATGATTTTCTATTAGCTGTTGTTAAGTAAGTTAAAATAAATTAAAAACTCAATTGAATAGACAGGAAATAAGGACAGATGAAATTTACGACCACCACTTTTGAAGTGTATAAATGTTGTCTGTGCATTCCATTTTATGAATAAGAATAATTTAAGCAAAAACTAAATCCAACTGTTATACACGAAATTCTTGGATAATCTGCATTTAACTAAAAATTCACTAATTTGGATTTGTATTTTTGTCCGCTTTTCAGATCTATTTTTCAAGATATGGTCAGTATGGACACTTTAGTTATAAAAGTCATGAATTTCGCTCAGCGACTAGTTGATGCTGATAGGGCTTCTTTATTCTTGGTAGATTCAAAGAGTAAGCCAATTTTTTTTAAAATAAGTTATCACAAGTTACATTTACGTAGAATTTAATTTTTGAAGGTAAAGAATTATATGCAACAATTTTTGATGTCGGAATAGATGACACTAGCAACAAAAAGGAATCTAATGATACTAACGATAATAATACCAAAACCGAAGAAATACGTTTTCCTATTGGAACTGGAATTGCAGGTCAGGTAGCTATGACTGGTGAAGTGTTGAACATTCCAGACGCTTATTCAGACCCAAGGTTTAATCGATTGGTTGATCAAAAAACTGGTTATAAAACCGAATCAATACTATGTATGCCAGTTTTTATTCGGGGCTTATTGATTGGTGTTGTTCAAATGGTGAATAAACGATCAGGAAATTTCACAAAAGAAGATGAAGAAGCTTTTGAAACATTTGCTGTTTATTGTGGTCTGGCGTTACATCATGCCAAATTGTATGATAAGATAAGGAAATCTGAGCAAAAATATAAAGTAGCTTTAGAAGTCTTAAGCTATCATAATGCCAGCACAGAAGACGAAGTAAAACATTTTCTTGAAGATAAAACTCCAGATTATGTGCCCGAACTCGATAATTATTATTTCAATCCTTTTAAATATAACGATTTTGAAAAATGTAAATTTGCTACACACATGTTTGTTGATTTATTTGGCTTGAGAAGATTTGATCGTAATTTAATGATTAGATTTACATTGACAATTAAAAAAAATTATCGTCGAGTTCCATATCACAACTGGAGTCACGGTTTTTCAGTCGCAAATTCTATGTATTCACTAATTAAGAAGGCACCAACAACATTCAGACCTATCGAGGTGAATATTATTGTACAGAAATCTCTACAATTCATTCATTTTCACTTTTACAAATTTCTAGTGCTTGGCTTTGTACATTGGATCACTTTGCCATGATTTAGACCATCGTGGAAAAAATAATAAATTTATGCTTGACACTGAATCACCAATAGCAGCAATATATTCAACTTCTACGATGGAACACCATCATTTTAACCAAACCGTTGCCATTCTTCAACAAGTAAATCATCATAATATCTGTAATAAAGTAAAAATATATTTTTTTTAATTTTAGGAAGGACATAATATTTTTGCCAAACTCTCCAACTCAGAATACAAACAAGTTTTAGGTTTAATAAAACATTGCATTTTAGCGACAGATTTAGCATTATTTTTCCCATATCGTGCGAGATTAGCAGCACTTGTTGATGAGGAAAAATTTTCATGGACTAATCCCGATCATAGATCTTTAGTCCAGGCTATAGCAATGACTGCCAGTGACCTGTCTGCATCTGCAAAACCTTGGGAAATTCAAGAAAACACTGTAAAAGTTATTTTTGAGGAATTTTACGAACAAGGCGATGCTGAAAGAATGGCTGGACGTGATCCAATCCCAATGATGGACCGTTATAAGCCAGAAGAACAAGGAAATTCTCAAGTGGGTTTTTTGACTGGTATTTGCATACCATGCTATACTTTATTACATCGCTTAGTACCCGAAACAGAACCGTTGTTAACCATGTGTCAAGAAAACTTATCTCGGTGGAAGAAAATTGCGGATGATGTTAAAGATAATAAAGAAAAGGCAGCAAAAAAATAAATTGTGTATATATATATACTTCAGCGAACTTGTTTTTTTTTAAATATATGTATTTGTACTTTATGTTTTATCGTGTATTATCATTTAGAAGAAAATGTACTGTACGTACATACGTACAAAATTCAAACAATATTTTAGTCATTTTATCTATTTTTAAATTATTTATTTATTAAATAAAAAAAAGTATTTAAGTGTGAAATAAAATGTTTTATTCATAGTACTACATAGTTATGTTTACTTTCTAGTTTTTTTTTCAAACATAAACTATGTAGGTTGGTCTTTACCTGCCTAACCTACTGTATTTGCAGCACATCTATCTATTTTTTGGATTCGAATAAACCTTGTAGTGATCAAGGAGAAACAAAATAATTATTTTTTATTCAAATTTTTATTAATTTAAAATCACAACATTTTCTTTAAAATTTTATTAAAAAAATATTTATTTTTTTTAAATAAAAACAATTACAAAAGAATTAATTATATTTTTGCCAGTACATATTTTTAAAATACCTTCACATGAAACAACTGCGAATTATCGGTTCTCAATAATCTTCAATTACGATAGAAGCTTTCTCCTTTGTTATTTTTAAATACGTCAATTTATCTGAATTTGCATCATTAGGAGGAACTTCTTGATTTCCAAATACAAGATTTCTAAAACGGAAAAAATAAATATACCTTATTGAAAGTGTTTCCAATTTTATTTTTTTTTAAATTAGTTATTTACCCAGTTATAGCAAAGTTTCTCATCATGTTTATAAATTTTTTTGAATATGCTTCTTCATCAGGCCTAAATTTGTACTCATCTCTAGCAGGGAAATTATATATCAGAAAAACATCATCACCATGAACGGTTCCTAAAAGCAAACATTTTAATTTTATCATTGGTTTTATTTTTAAGTGTTTGAAAATTGTTTTTTTTTCTGGCTTTCTTGAAAGTAATAAAATTAATTAAAAATATAGGGATTTATTAGGTACGAAAAATGAAATCAATTATTGAGTTCATTAGCAGCTAATGAAATAGAATATAATTAAGAAATCTGATTGAGTATATTAGTGTTGTAGAATCAAGTGTAGAACTTTATTAATCACATTCCGCAGAGTTATAATTTTTCGATTTTTCTATTCATTTCTCTATAGATTTTCTCTAGATCCTTCACCAATATAAGTATTCATATGTATATAAGCTTCAGCTTAAGTTTAAGCGTTTGAAACCTTTTTTTTGTTTGTTATTTTGGTAAACTATTCTTATTATGCCGTTCCAATTTTAAATATTTTTGCCGGTTATTCAACAATTATTGTTCATATTAATACAAAGAAAAATCTGGCTTTTACAGATGTAAAAATGTTTAACTAAGATTCCCACAATAAGCTCAATTTTTTGATTATACATCATAAGTTAAAGTTCATTCATTATAAAAAATTGTTTTTTTTTTTAATTGATTTTTTACTTCTTTTGACATTATTTTATGTTGATAATTATTTAATACAGAGATAACTGGTGTCTTCACAACAATTCTTCAATACTTAAATCGAATAAGAAATAATAAATAAATAAATATGATAAATAGCTTTTAATTTATTATGAAAATAATCAGTTTAATGTTCTCGGATCCGGTATCTTCCATTAAAAATATTTCTTACCAAATTCAAGATCCGTTCGATGTGCTAGAAGCTGACCAGCTCCGAATGGTGCAGAATTTTCATATAAATAGTAGTACACAGGAGCTTCAGCGAAATCTCTATGCAATTTTACAGTTTCCCGAGCGTCTTTGATGAATAATTCTTGTGAAAAAATTTCCTGTAATCTCAGATATTTATCCATTAACGAATCATTATTAAATAATTGATATTTTTCTTTCAAATAATTTGTATATTTAATTTGTTCCTCTTCTTTTTTTGTTTCTTCATAGAATAATGCAATTGGAGCTAATTTATCAAAATTTTCCAAAAAATCTTCTAAATATACTCTATCATTATCTTTTTTCATCATTAGCTCAGCCGCATTATATCCACCTTCATCTTTTGTATGAGTTACCAAATACGGTATTTTGGGTATTTTACCACTTCTTATTACATCATTCGGATGTTTTGTTAAAAATGCATCTTTAACAGTATTTGCCTCAACAACTGGTCCAAATACTCTGAATGGGAAATATAAGATGGGTTGAAAATGTTTAATTGTGCTAACAATATCAGCAGCTGTTTTCGTCTTTAAACATTTTTTAATAGCCTGAGTTGTATCTGTAGGACAATTAACTAATTTTGCTAATTTTTTTGTTCGCTCTAGAGGTTTTGGAACTATAACCCATGGACAATTTGCTGTACCGCTAAATGAAATTGCTGCCTTAACTTTAGTGTCTTTGTGCAATATCTGAAAATGTGTACTAGCTCCACCAGCCGAAAATCCTGTTAATAAAATTTCATTTGCATTACCATTGAAGGCATGAGCATTTCTTCTAATCCATTCTAAAGCCATTTTTTGATCTTTTAATCCCATATTACCAGAAATAATATTATCTTCGGTACTCATAAATCCTATAGGCCCGAGTCTATAGTGTAGTGATATCATTATCATATTTCTCTCTTTCATAATTATTTTTTCCTGAATAAATGTACTGTGGCCAAACATAAACGCTCCACCGTGAATGAGAACTACAATTGGATATGTTTTATCTGTTTTCAATTCTGGTACAAATACATTAATATACAAACAATCTTCCTGACCATTTAATCTATTTTCGTCAGCAATCATATGATCCCATTGTATACACATTGGACTTGATTTTGTACCGTCGACAACTGAATCAGGTGAATAATAAGTTTGTGGCGATTCGAATCGTAGTTCTTTGATAGGTGGTTTGGCATAAGGAATTGATTCAAATGAATAATATCCATCATGTTTTAATCCATGAATATGACCACTTGTGGTGTGAATAATTACTGGATCACCAGTTGAATTAAATTTATATTGAGCAAATATTGCAATCCCAACGACTAGAACTATTAGCAACAGTTTCTTGAACATATTTTAATTAAGTTCTTATTGCGTGTGTTACCTAAACGAAAATTAAATAGAAACTGAATTTGCTAAATTCTAATCACATTATAAAATATTTCCACGATAAAATATATATTTAATTATTTTTATAATAATCTTTAATTACTCTTCAATCTGTCTGACTGTCTTAAGTGTTAAAATTTAATATAAAATTAGTTTATTTTTTTTAAAAACTTATTTTAAGATTGAAAACCCATTGCGTATTGCAAAAATTTGAATATCTAGAGACGTTAAAATTTAATATGAGCGATTACAATTGATAATAAAGTAAGTTTTATATATAAATAAAGATATTTAAATTTAAAACCCCAAATGTATTAGCCCGCGCGTTATTCAACATTTCGTTCGTTAAGTTCATTAAACAAAATTAAGAACTTATATTATTAATATACTTTCTGAAATTATCACGGAATTTAATTTCAACTCAATTTTGTTCATAAATATTTTTGAGCAAATTACAATATATGGAAAATAACAACAATCTAAAAAAAACCGTATATGAAAGTTGACCTCTAAACTCAAAAAAAAAAAAAAATTAAGTTATTCAATTTTTACTAATCTAGAGTAAACAAAATAAAAATTTCGCCTTTTGAATATAGACGACAGACAGCATTATGAGTATTATGGCTATACACTTTTTATTTGATTAAAAACAGAAAAACTTAATTCGAAATGTGTTAATTACAAGAAAATACTACTTGCACTTGATTTTTTTGGATATTTTGGCTCTAAACAAACAGATCGAATCGGAAATAAAAAATCATAATTTAAGGGCCTTTTATCAAGCAATTTGTTTTTACATTCGGGACTAATATTATTAAAAAACTTTTATATATATGGAAATATTTCTTTATTTTCAGACGATATCTTGTACTGTAATTCTGTAATCTGTAATCTTAGAATCCCATTTCTAAGTTTAAAATTTAAATTTGAATTAACAAATCAAACGATTAACACAGGTGGTAGAGTAGTTCATAGGCATTTTAAAACGGGACGGACGGACAATTTTTTTTATCAATATTGATGGAAAATAGTAAATAAAATGTTTAATACATTTATAAAGTCTCAATTTCTTAGTATAATTATCAAAATAAATGCTCTTTGGATTTTTTATTTTGCAAGAGATATGCGAAATAAAATATAATCATATTCATTTTACTTGCAGGTATAAAAACTGAAAATCAATTCAAATGCGTTATTGCCTTTGGCAAAAAAATGTTTTTCAACCTAAACTTATATATTAAAAATACCTATAATTTATTACAAAATCTAATATTTTGTGCAATAAAAAATGCACATTTTTCTGCAACTAAGTAAATAAAATAACATAATGTTTAAAAAACCAAATTATGAATTATATGTCGGAAGTAAGTGAATTATTTTAATTCTTTGCAGAAGGTTGAAAGAAAATTACAAAATTACAAAAATTTGGATATAAAGAATTAAAAAAATTAAATTGAAAAACCTTTGAATTCAATATTCCCTGGAATTAATGCTGACTGTAGAAGCAAGTTCTCTTAAAATCCTTTTTAGTTTGTATTCAAAACGACTGCCCGATCTCGAAAGACTGAACATAAATTTGTATATTTAATTTGTTCCTCTTCATTTCTTGTTTCTTCATAGAATAATCCAATTGGAGCTAATTTATCAAAATTTTCCAAAAAATCTTCTAAATATACTCTATCAAAAAAGTTCTCTTAAAATCTTTTTTAGTTTGTATTCAAAACGACCGTCCGATATCGAAAGACTGAACATAAATTGGAATTTGGATTTTACATTGCCATGATTTTTTTGTGTCAGGATTATAAAAATCGATAATCTAATCCAATCAGCATTTAAAAAATATAGAGTTGTGGAAAACAGATTTAAAAGAAAAATCGTGAAACATCCTTTAGGCTTTTATTTAAATTACAACTAAGCTCCTAAAGCTAAAGAATTTATAAAAATATATTTATTCTTAAATAAAAAAAAAAAACACAAATGATACTCAACTTTTTTAAATAGATAATAAATTGTTTATATGCACTTACCAAAATCAATATCAGTGCGATTTGCTAAAATTTGTCCCAAACCATATTCAGCTGGATTATTATATAAATATAAGTAACATTTAGATTTACTATGAGTTTTATGTAAATGAATTGATTTCAATATTCCAGTTTTGAATATCTCATTAGTAAACATATTTTGAATTCTTTCAAAAATAACTAAATCAGATTCTGCTGATTTACCATTAAATCGCAATTCATACTTGTCTTTTAATTCATCCAAAAGTTTTTGCTTTTCGATTTCTTCATCTAATTTATCAGAGAATAATACAATAGGTACCAATTCATCAAAGCGTTCCAAAAACTCGTGTAGTAATAGATTTGTATTATTTTCTGTGTTTGATTTCAATAATTCGGCAGCTGGGTATCCTCCTAAAAACAACAAAAAAATTATGGTTTATATTTATAATTTTGTGTGAAGATAAATTATATGTTTAAGATTTATATACGAGTACACCTTGTAATTTAATAAATTACATACCTTCATCATTAACATAACTAACCAACCACGGAACATCAATGGCACTTCCATCAGAAATTAATTTTTCTGGCGATTCAGTTAAAAATGCATCTTCAGTAAATTTTGATTCAATTACTGGACCAAATACTGTGAAAGGATAATATAAAAAATTTAAAAATGCATCAACGCTTTGCACGATGTCCTCGGCCTTTTGTAATTGCAAGCAATTCATAATATTTAGTGAATTGTCTGTTGGACAATTAAGTAACAAAGCAAGTTTTTTTGTACGTTCAAGAGGATTGTTTACTATTGCCCAAGGACATGTTGCTGTACCACTAAAAGATATTGCACTCTTTAAATTCAACTCCTCTGTTTGTTTTGATAATAGATGCAAATGGACACTAGCACCACCAGATGAAAATCCAGTTAACAATATTTTTTCAGAATCTCCTCCAAAATGTTCAATATTATCTTTAATCCATTTAAGAGCTAAATGCTGATCCTTTAATCCCATATTTCCGCTTATGACTGTGTCCTCTGTGCTCAAAAAACCCATTGGACCAACACGATAATTCAAAGTTACCAAAACCGTATTTCCTGATTCCATTATTAAATCTTGTTTTAAAACACTTCCCGAACCAAACATAAACGCACCACCATGAATATAAACTATTACTGGTAATTTATTTTTTTTAGAATCTACATCAATATTAGGTGTATAAACATTTAAATGAAGACAATCTTCTTCGCCCACTAGACGAGATTTTTCAAAATTAAAATGATCCCACTGAATACAAGCTGGTCCCAAATGTGTTGCATTATATGGTTCAACCCAACTTTTCATGTAGGGCACAGGTGATTTGAAACGAAGAAGTGCAAGAGGTGGAATAGCATAAGGGATCATTTCAAATGAAAAATGATTTTCTTGTTTTCTGCCAATAATTTTACCATTAGACAATTCAACGATTGGTTCATCAGAAGACAGAACAAAAGATATTGAGCCATAGAAAGCAATTATACCTGATAATAATAAAATTTCTTTCATAATTTTCACTATAAAATATATTATTTGCTTCTCTATGATAATTATTGTTTATTTTGTTTTCTATAAGCTCTAATACACCACTTGACCACTAGTTATTACAAATCAACAATTCTGACTGATTTCAACGAATAGAAATTTGATTTGATTTTTATTTTTAAAAACAGATAATGATTGAGAAATTTTTTGATTGAATAATATAAAAAATATATATATGTGTGCACTGTTAATTTATAATAACAGCGAAGATCAAATATTTAAAAAATTAGGACTCGAATTTTATTTTTTAAATCGTAATGTTATTTTAGGCTTTTGCAATCGTTTGTCATACTAATAAAATAATGTTCAATGTGGAAAAAATAAAATTACATACTATCTACTTTGTTTGTTCTTTTGATTTAAAAATAAATTCAGCAACACATTAAAATGAAATTTTGAAACGTTTTCAGTTAATATTTTTCCTAGAAATTCCTTTTCTTTTATCCGATCCAAATCAAACCGAAAAAAAACCGGTATAAATAAGTAAAACTTGTTTTTTGTTATTACGGAGATTAATTTAAAGAATATAAATCGTTATCAGAGAAAATATTGACATATTGTGTGATTTTAAAATTTATCAGTAAATTTAATTTTTTTATTTAATTATGTAAAAATCTACTATGTATTTGCAGATACGATTTTCTCAAGCGAGAAAGAAAGCGAAATGCCTACAACTTATATTTCATAAGTTAAAAATTTAATAAAAAAATATGTAGTGTCAAATAATCATATACCCCAGTTATATATAAATATTTTTAATTCTGAATAAAAACAATTTTAAATACATTTATATTTTTTTATTCAATTTAATAATTTTTATTACTTCTATCAAATTATTTATTATTCTTTATCTATTATAATGAATAATATCTATATCACAAACAAAGTTAAATTTAAATTGTTTACCAAAAAAATATTAAATTTTTTTTAAATAAAATTAAAAATCCAAATTCTAATTACAAAAAATATTTTTACCTTCCTTATAATTATAAATAACTAAAATAAATTTATAAATCAAAAATATTTTCAAAATATTTTTAAGTAGGTAAGGTACGTGAAAAAATTATTTAATTTGATATATTCCAAAAATTACAAGAATGAAAATTTTTTAACGAAACAAAAATTTAATTCAATACATACTACGATATACATTTATAATAGTCAGTGTACAATTTTTGTTAATATTTTTGATTGAATAAAAATGATTAAGTACATTTAATATTTCAGATGATTGTTTTAAGAGCGAAAGACAAAATTTATTTTATCTAAGCTTCAAATTTTCATAAAATTGAATTGTTAATATTTTCTAAATTTTTTTTATTTAAGTTTTTAAAATAGAAATAAAAATTTAGATCGATATATTTTTTTTTTAAATTTACTAATTTTAATACTATTAAACACATCATTTAAATACTAAAATGGCAATGTTCACATTTAAGTGATATCAATTTAATAATAGTAAGTTAAATTATGATGAACTGGGTCGTTCAGCTGGCCTGTAAAAAAAAGAAATTACATATTATTTTAATTAAATTTTTTTTTTTAAATTATAAAAAAATATAAAACAATAATATCCTAGAGGAGAAATATTCATTTTTGGTGATATTATGAATGAAATAATAATCGCCTTTCATTCAAAATACGATAATAGCTTTAAGTCACGGCAGCCAACAAACTAAAGATGAATAAAACTATAAAACTGTTAATAAAGAATGTTATAGTTAATTTCTACAAACGTATCATTGAATTAGATATGTCGATATGTACTATATTTGATCATTTAAGAAAATAAACATTGATATAAATGTTTTTATTTTATTTAAAAATAAAAATACAAATAATATTTAATTTTATTTCCAACATTTTCAACCCGATTAGAATTTTATTTTATATGAATAATTATTTTAATTTTTAGGATTATTTCTAAGCTAGATCAGTTTATTTTCTAGAAATGTACTACATAATTATACTCATGCCTTTCTTTATTTTTCTTCGGACTTCCAATGTTATTAGTTTGGTTCGTTGAGCTGCTGCTTTCGTTATTCGTATTGCCAGCGACAACATTATTTTCAGATGTACCTTCATCATCATTATTTGCAGGCATTGTGGGTACCTGTGCCAAGTCCTGGTTCTGTTTGTATTTTACATTCAGTCACAAAAAACATTTTAATTTAAAAAAAAAAGACAGAAAAAAATAAGGAAAAAATTAATTGAACATGCAGAAAACAGAAGTTGATAAAACCTTAGCAAATTTTAAAACATAAATGGCTTAAAAATTGATAAAATTTCATTACAATATTTTCTTATGAAATGGTTTATTTTATTCCAATGATATGAATAAATATATAAAAAAAATCCTTGGTAGGTAATATGAAACTCAAATACGAAATGGTAAAGATATGTTCTAACTAACAGATGTGAACCTACTGAGGCACAAGTGAAATCAATATTCATAAAAGCTAAAAATTTCAAAAATTTTAACAAAAGGAATGGGCTGAAAAAAATCCAAATAAATATTTTATTTTAACTCGACATAATGTGATTTCACTTTCATTTTTTTATATAATTCTGGAATAAGTATAACTTCAAATGATAATATATTTAATTAGTTAATTTAATAAACCATCATTTCACTCACTAGGCTTTAATTAGAAACTAAAGAGGAAATTATTATAGCCAACCTGTGAATAAATTGAAGTTCCTGTAGAAGAACCAGTATCACCACATCCACCACCATAATCCATATAATCATCAAAATAATCTAAAGCATTATTTGTAGTTGTTGTCGTAAATTCGTTGGTTGATTTTAAAAAATCTGGTAGAAATAATATATTGACGGAATCATTTGAGTTTCTGGATGGACTTTGTTGAGTTACCTTCGAATATCTGCGAGGAGATGAAGCAGCACTACTGCTTTCACTAATTCGTGAACGGTGTATATTAACACCACCACTACCTCCAAAACCACCGCCATTACCAATTTTGGGGAATTCCACTGATTCAATATTGTGAAAATTGGAGGCAAGTGATGACATAAAATTTGTTCCAGACATTTCAGCTGATGGTGACCAAAAATGACTATGTGTGCCATCATATAAATTTGTTGATTTCTGAGAACGTGAACTAGATGAAGTAGAATTAGCACTTTCATTTGAATTTTTTGCTTTCAATAATCTATCAAGAATTAGTGCTGTTGACGGTGTTTGATTGATTATTGGTGACTTTTTTTCGTCAGTTTTCAATGTATCTGATACTCCGCCGCCACCGCCGCCAGTAGAAGAAGGAATAGATTCACATGATGCAGGTGATGAGAATAATACATTTGTCCAAAAATTTAATGCTTTTGACTGCTCAATCTCTTTAGACTTCTTACAAAATTCTTCAGTATCAGTCTGGAATTTAAGCCAATCCTTTTCCATGTGTTGTCCACTTTCGTTATTCATTTTAGTGGAATTCCGTCTTGAATTCATGGCATTTTCCAAATTATTCAATTGCTTAGAGGAATTTTTTGTTGTAAGAAATAAATTGCTCGTTGGAGGAAGAAAATTTGAACTTGATGCCTCATTTACATTATCCGAAATATTGAAATTGATTTTGAAATCAGCTTCACCTAATGAGTTTTTTTTTTAGAAAATTTTTATTTCAGTGTCGATTTATATTTAGTTCCATAGAATTGAAAACAAAAAAAAAAAAGAATTCAACTTCTTATTTCGTTTTGGCAAATAAAAAGTAACTGTGTAAAAGAATATTCAGATTCTATGTCACTATATTTAAAATATGTATAATCATTATAGGATCAAAATCTAATATCACTTGTTACCCCTCAGATATTTATCTCATTTAAACGTTTCAAAATAAATATTGAAAGTTGAAAAAATTTATGAAAAATATATGTTGCTTACCTGAAGTTGATGGCACTAAAGTTTTCTTTGAACTATTTCTTGACTCTGGAGACAACTGAATATTTTGCAATAATCGATTAAACTTGGAACAGGAATCCTTTTTTATGACAATCATAAGAAATGCATAACAAAAATAAGTCATAAAAATACATAAAAAAATGTTTAATAAATGTTTGAAAGCAAAAGCACTAATAATTTAAATGGACCATAAATGAAAAATATTCAAAATATTTGACAAAATTGAATTTTTCTTTAAATTTAAACATTCTTAAACTTTTTCATGAATTAACACATTTTTGAACTATTCACTTTTTTATTCAAAAATGTAATAATTTAGAATTTGTACAATTGAAACCACTTGAAGAAATTTTCAATGTTTAAATCGTTTTGATAATTACTTAAAAATATTAGAAAACAAACTCTTATTTCTTTCAAATTACCATTACATAAAAATAACATAACATTTATTGCAATTCAAAAACATTTTTATAGTTTGAATAATTGAAAATATATATGAAAGTACCTGCGTATTCCAACGACTTGGTGAGTTAGTTTCTGAATTTGTCTCCTTATTGAAATTGTTAAATTTTTTATAATGTTTCCTATTCTTATTACTGTTTCCTACAAAAAAAAAAAAAAACCATATGTTGTTATCACAAAATTTCAAAGACGAATGAAACTCACCTTCTTTACATTTCAAATTTTGTGCAACATCGGATGATTCATCATAGTCGAACAAAAATGAACCCGATATACTTAGTTTCGGTGGCTCCATTAAGGTTTCCAAAACACTTACAGTTGTTGACGAAATTCGACCATCTTTATCCGCTAAAAATCAATGCTTACAATGTCATAACAAGTAAGAATGGAAAACTACTTTATATACTTACTCGTCTGATTTGATGATTTGGTATCGTTCTCAAAAAAAGCCGATGAATTATCATCTAATAAAGTGAATAAGAATATATCATCAGTTACATCAGTTAGTTGAGGCTGAATTTTATTATTAGTAATATTGCTGTTCATACTTCGTTTGCTTGCATTTATGTTGGAAATTTTATTTTTATTTGGAATATTTTGAATTTTTGATTTATAATTCAGCGACATAGTTTCGACATCATTATCTATTAATGAGTTTACATCACATGAAGTTGGATCTTTGGTTCCATTTGATGTACAAGCCAGTCCTTTAGCTGATGGATTTGAGCTTTTTATTGACCGATTTGTTGAAGATGCATAATAAAGATCTTCATCAGCAGTATCGTCTTCTGATTCAAATGTATAATTGTCTTGTATATGTAAATTTGGTGAAGAAAATGATAGCCCTAATTGATTAGATTTTTCTGGAGCTGAAAAAAATAAACATTAAAAAATAATGTATTATTGTTTCAAAATTTGGCTGTTTTATATTATTTTCATCCTTGAAATAGTTTAGCATTAATATAAATTGCTTAAAAAAAATCAACAAACGATCGTGTAGATATGTCACCCAAACTTCTTTCCTTTTTATAATAATAAAACTTCAAACAAAAAATAACAATATTAAATAATTTAAATTTCTAAAATATCATCGACTGGTGAGATTTTAAATGTCTCAACTTACAGTTAGTTGTAACACTTGTAGTTTTTTTTAAATTTTCATTGATAGCACCTCCCGCATTATCATCACCGCCAGTAGCTTGATTTTCTAATATTTCCAACATTCCACTGAATTCTACATCAACATTTTTAAGAATATCAGAACGTGATGAAATTTTTTTCCCATTACTGTTATTTCCACTTCGATCGGAGTCATTATCATTTGAAGAGGTTCCTGGCGAATTATTATTATTCGATTCGCTAAGTTGTTGCTGTGAACTTTTTTCCACAACTTTTGTTGATGAAGAGCTTGTAGTACTCCTATTATTTAAAAGTTTTACATCTGCATAATTGTTATTGGTTTTTTTCAAATTTTTTTTGTTTTTCACACCGCCAGATGTTGAATTATTTTCGGTTGTTTCTAGAATAGTTCCATTTGTTATTCCTTCACCAATATCACCAACGCCGTTGAATCGTTCTTTAAACTGTTTCAAGTCTTTCTCGAATTCTAGTTGTTTAGCCAACAATTGATTTATATACCATTGTTGATCACGGCAACGTTGATAATAAGTTGACGGACGCACCTTTAAAAATAAAATTGTTTAGTTTTTTTTCACTTAAAATTCAAATTGATAAATATTGAAATAACCAATTAATATTTCTTTTAAACATGGAAATAAAAAAATAAGTACTCTTAATAAATTACCTGAAAACGTAATTCCAACGTATCTTTGGCTAAATTTAAATATCCTTCAGAAGCAAGCAAATCTAAACGAAAGAAACGATTATATCCCCAACACTCACCAACGGAAAAATCGGAAACAAATTCACGTTGAATAATTTTCGAAGAACTTTGATGAATCATTTGCACACGATATTCGTACTAGAAGTAATATAAAATAATTGTATTCAATTAATCTTTGGACACTAAATCTAATATTTCTTTAATACCTTGCTTGTTTCCGGTAGCCCCACAGTTAATTCAAGAAATACCGATAGATATTCGTTTCTAACTGGTCCATTACCATTTGGATATACTTTTAATCTCCACTGTAAGCCATTACTTTCAAGTGGATCTGAATAAACAGGTTGACCTTTCAATTGAAGTTGCGAGAATCGTTTCATTAGAAAATTGCCTGTGTCATAGTTTGGAACAATTTCACTTTGGAAGTCAGCAGGAACTGGAGCAGTTATATAACTAGCCATTGGTTTAATTCTAACTTGATGTATCATTTTCAATAATTCTGGTGATTTCATTATTAATTGAGATTTTGATGAAATCGTTAATTGTTGTTCAATTTCTTGAAGTAAATGTTCCAATTGTTCTGTTTCTTGAGTTAATGAATTCTTTTGTCGCATTAAAGACACCAGTTTTACTTTAAGTGTTGAATCTAAACGACCTACCATTAATTCAACAGCATTTCGAATTTCTCGTACTTTTTCATCTTTTGCATTACGAACAGTTTCAACATTATGTTCTACATCTTGAACTAAGCTAATCAATTCCACAAGCCGGGACTTAACTTGTGAAACTTCTTCTCTAACTTGACCAATATGATTCTCATAAACTAATTCTAATTGCTTAAAAGTATGTCCCGAATGAGTTCCACCCCAAAGAGCACACTGATGGCAAATACAGCATTTGCATGTCCAACAATAAACACTTAATTTCTCTTGATGTGTAGGACACTGATCTTGTTCTTTGATTTGCAACAAAGTGTTGGCACGAGTATTTGAACATATTTGTTGTAAATTTTCCACTTGTATGGCAACATCTTCTAACCATCGACACTAAAAAAAAAATTACATTTAAGTTTAAGTTATTTATTTTCTTTGTATATAATACTTACATTAACCAATTCAGTTACATGCAATGGAGCACGACAATGTGGACATTGTCTGCGTTGTTCAAGCAACCATCTAGAAATGCAATTGTAACAACAAAGTTTCGAACAATGTGGACACAAGTGAGCATCTCGAAGTTTTTCCATGCATATAAAACATCGAAAAACATCATTTAATGACTGAAAAATTAGGTATAAAGTTAAAGTTATAAAATTATATTAAATTGAAGGGAATTTCGTGTAGGAAGTTAGGTACCTGGTAGTTATCTACATATCACAGTAAGTTTGAAATGTGACTTTCTGTTCATTTCTTTTTTAGACTTTTATTGAATTTTTTTATTTGAATGAAGTCGATTTTTTTATAAAAACAAAAAAACATCTCAACTCACTAAACACATTTTAGATAGAAAAAAAAAAAAAACAATAACAGAGTTAAAAACACCAAACAAAAGTGTTTTATTTTTTTTTGTTTATTTCTTTATTGTTGGTGGGATCAAAAGTCCAATTTAATCCAATCGTGTATTTTTTTTGCTAGGTAAGTATTTTTTTTTTTTTTAAGTAAGCGAAATGAGTTGCAAAACTATCCCTGGATTTTAGAGGCTATTTCAATTTTAATTAGATAGGTAGGTACATAGGTATGAAGGTAGATTACCTATTTATAATTGAATTTAATTTTTTTTATTTATTTTTTTTTACAAAACACTAACTTCAGGAAGTTCACTATTTGATGAATTCGGTTGTTGTTGTGATGAACCTTGAACTGAAGTCCCAGCAGCAATGTTTTTATTATTATTATTATTATTATTATTTCCATTATTTCGTTTTGATGCCATTTTCTTATCTGATTTACTTATATTATATTTTCTAAAAATAAAATTAAATATTAAATTTACAAAATTTTCGAAAAATTAAAATAAAAATATAAAAAATCAAAAAAAATTATTTCTAATAAATATTAGAAAAATTTAGAAAAAAAAAATGTCACCCTTTTTATTCAAAAAAAAAAAAATCAATTTCCTTTGGATACTTGAAAAATTTTTATAATTAATTTTCAATTTTCTATTTTATAATTGACAATTTTAATAAAAAGATCGAAAAAAATTTTTAGGTAATTTTCTAATAAAAAATTAATTTAAAATTAAAATTACATAAAAAAAAAATTATATAGAAAGATACGAACTTTCTCGCCACTAGACGACGAGTGATTAAAAAAATACAAAAATTTTCAAAAATAAGGCTTACCAAATGGAATACTTTTTCTGTAATCTGAATGTAGTTCAAAAAGCGACAGACAGCAGTGACGTCATAAAAGTACCTATTTGAAATCTTTTCTTTGTTTTTTAAGATTTTAGAAGAAATTCTGATCTGCAAGCAAATATTTAATTGTTTAAAAATAAAAGTTAAGAACGCTCACACATTATCAAAAACTGAAGAAACTTAATCAAACATTAATTTCTGTATTCAAACTCGTAATTTCGTAATATGTAGTAGGTACCATATACCTGAAAAATTATTTAGCCAACCAACGGGCTTACTTGAAAGAGCCATAAAGCCCAATAGAGCCAAATAATTTAACATGGGTCTCTAAAATAGGAAAAAAAAATAATTAAGTACCACACTCAATAAAAATCGGCGCCGTGACATTTGTCCGCGATGAAATTTGTATGGAAAACTTCGCGGACAAATGTCAATTTGCAAAATGTCATTTGTCCGCGATTGATTTTTCAGATTTTTAGCGGTCAAATGACATTTTGGAAAATGTCATTTGTACGCGGCGGACAAAAGACATTTCGAATCGCGGACAAATGTCCGCGATACAATAACAAATTGCGGACAAATGTCCCGTGGACAATGTCCAACCCCCTAAAAATCGACCTCGAGCATCCATGTGACCATGTTAACTTAACATTTTGTTTACGTCAAAATGTTTATGTCCTTATCTAATTAAAAATTTATCTCTACGGTTAAAGTAAACAAAGTTGAGGAACACCCCTTTGCTTTTTGCTTGATTAAATAAAAATTAGCAAAAAGTAATTATTTTATTTTAGTAGAAAACCACTTATCTACAAAATATTTTTCTTAATTTTTGAATTAAATTACCAAAAAAGTAAAATCTTATTATATATATAGGTATATTTAAAAACAAAATAAAATTAATTCGTATTTAATATTTAATTTTTAGCATTTTTTTATTATTATGGATTTGATGCAGGGACCATTGAGTGAATCTGTCGCCAAAGCACTTTCGGACAAATTATATGAAAAAAGGAAATTAGCGGCAATTGAAGTTGAAAAGTAAGTCGAGTTGGCATTGTAGTTTTATTGATATTTCTTGAAAATTTTGATCCTTTTGTCTATTTCTTAGACCTGGCAGAATTGGATGTCTAATGATTCAGTTTTTGGGACTGTGATTGTTACAAAACGATCTTAGGCTTTAGTTAACGATTAGAAAAACTAGTGATGTTTCCTGCCTAAAGTAAATACTTTCTACCTACTCTTTTTTAAGTTACAATAAACTTTAGTAGGCGACGGATGTTACCGGTATGACGCTAAGGAATGCTAATTTAAGACTGAACTATCAAAAGCCTGGTATTTGTTACCTAAGTAACTAGGTACCTATTACTTTCTTAATAAATGTTTCTTCTATTGCCGATTGTATTCTGTCCTTACGATAGTGAAGTTATTTTTTGCTCTATTAAGCTTTATTTCTGGAAGTTTTTAAAGGTAATTATTTTTCCACCTTTCTACCTGCCTTTCTTCCAATTCTAGTACTTATTTTGACATTCAAAATTTGTTTTTATTTTTGCAGAACAGTGTTTGAATATAACAATAAAAAGAATGTAACACAAATAAGAAGGCTTATTGACGTGTTGGCAATTGATTTTTGTGGATCTCGTGATGTGAATCGCCGAAAGGGTGGATTAATTGGATTAGCGGCAATTAGTTTAGGTTTGGGAAAAGATTCTGATGCTTACATTAATGAATTAATACCGCCTATTTTGACTTGCTTGTCTGATGCTGATATAAGAGTTCGGTGCGTAATTTATGAACTTGAAAAATTACATTTTCCTTTTCGGGTTTTTTAATCTCTTATAAAAATAAAAATTTTTTTTCAGATATTTCGCTTGTGAGTCATTGTATAATGTGGTTAAAATAGCTCGAACTTCAGTAATTCCATTGTTTCCTGATATGTTTCCTGCATTGGCAAGGCTGGTTACTGATCCAGATCAGGCTGTAAAAGATGGTTGTGAGCTTCTAGATAGACTTCTAAAGGATATCGTTACAGAGTCATCTCAGACATTTGACTTAAATAAATTTATTCCTTTGCTTAGAGAGCGAATTTATGTCGATAGTTCATTTACTAGGCAATATGTGATTTCATGGATATCAATATTACATGTTGTTCCAGAAATTAATATGGTAAGGAAGTAGCTTATACAGAATTTTTTTTACTTCAATATTATATTTTATTCAACTGAAAGCTAATTCGAAATAATTTTTTGCTAATTCGAAAAAAATTATTATTTTTTAATCTACCAATTTTAACATTAAAAAATATTTTCACTTCTAAATTGATTTCGCCTCACTTTAAATAGATTTCTTCCATTTTCATTTCATTATATATTTTAAATTATAGGTTCAATATTTGACTGAAATTTTAGATGGATTATTTTTAATGTTAAAAGATCCAATGGAGGAAATTCACAGAATGTGTGATGCTTTAATGTGTCAACTTTTAAGATCAATTCATAATGATCCCGCATCAGTTAACATGAAAGTTACAATTAATATTTTAATTGCTCATGCTCTGTCGACAAACGAACTTATTCAGCTAACTGCTATTAATTGGATAAAAGAATTTATACACATATTTCATTCAGATATGTTACCATTTACAAGTCGAATTTTTACAGCGATATTACCATGTTTAGCATATGAAAATGATTCCAAAAAAAATATTAGGGAATGTGCCCAATCAGTTAATAAGAGTATGTTGGAATTAATTTCGTGTAAAGAAAATAAAGAAAATATTGAAAAAATTGATTTGAGCTCAGTAATGGGAGTACTTAATCAATATTTAATTCACAATTCTGTGCAAACAAAAGTGGCTGCCCTCAAATGGATAAATCATTTATTTCGAGAAATGCCAAATGAAATGTCATCTCATGCAACAACTTTATTTCCAGTTTTATTAAAAACACTATCTGATGATTCAGACGAAGTTGTCTTACAAAGTTTATCTGTTTTAGCTGTTATTATAAATTCGCTAAATGATAAAGATTTCAGTAAGTTTAATTTTCGTGATTTTTTAAAAAAGCTACTGCATTCATTTTGTGAAGATTCAAATTTTTTAAAAAATCGTGGTAGTTTGGTTATTCGAAAGCTATGTGTTTTGTTGAATGCGGAATATATATATAGAACATTTGCCGAAATCATAGCAGAACAAAAGAATTTGAATTTAAGACATGCCAGCATAATCATAAAATCTTTAAATAACATTCTTTTGACATCTTCCGAATTGTTTGATTTGAGAACCGCATTAAGAAATATTAAGGATGAGAATTCTTCATCTCTATTTCAATGTTTATATAAAAGCTGGGCTCATTGTCCGGTTTCAACCTTAGCATTATGTTTGCTGGCACAAAGTTATCAACATGTGTCAGATTTAGTAATTTCATTTGGAAAATTAGATACTGATGTTGAATTTCTAACAGAACTGGATAAATTAGTTCAGTTAATAGAATCTCCCATATTCGCATCTATGCGCTTAAGTTTAGTTAGTAGAAAAAATAATTGTGCAGATGCCCAGCATTTAGCGAACGCACTTTTTGGTCTTTTAATGTTGATGCCACAAACTGGGGCATTTAATTTACTGAAAAATCGTTTACAATGTGTACCAAATTACTGGGGTCAGATGTAAGTAAAAAATGTTTATTTACAAAAAAAAAGCAAAAATTGATTTATATTTTTTTCTTATTTTAGAAATGATGAAAACTCTGAACAAAATCAATCTAATATTGATTTTACAGAGTTATTGACACATTTCGAAAAAATACAAGCTGCACATAAAGAACAAAAATTGTCACAAAGAAAACGAAGTACATCTTTCGAAAGTTGATTTATTTTTTATATATTTATATACTCTAGTTTTAGATTCTGACACACAGTAATATTGTACATTAAAATATTAATATTCAGTTATACACACATTATATGTTTAATTCTATAAAAAATCCATTAAAATAATATAATTTTTAATTGCTAAAAAAGCAGTCTAATTGTAAATATAAAAAATAAAATAATGCATTTTTAATTTCAAATTAATAATAATTTTATTCGAAGAAGATATTATTTATTAGGAAAATTTTATTTAGTCATGTCGTAAATCATAAATAAAAATAAGTAAAAATGGATATGATTAAATAATAAGATAAATCATAATTTTCATATTGTCCATCAATATACTTACGACTTTATTAACAAATCAACTAATGAATTTGTTGAGGGTGAATGGAGAGATTATTCCATAAAATAGCATTTTTTTTTATCCATTCGGAAATAAATTTTTGCGTGTAAGATCAGAAATTTTCGACAGAACCTTTAACTTATTTTTCAATTGTAGGAAATGTTTATTTTCATCATAATTTAAAGCAAAACTCTCGTCCTCGTCGTCGAATGCATAATATGTGTTGGTGTCCATAATGGTCCATAATGCCACTGAGTTAAGTTATTTTTTAAAACTTTAATGTGAAAAGAAAAGAAAACCAATTTTTTTTTATTTTTTTTTTTATATATTTTTATTTCTATTTCAAAGATATTTTATTTCATATAAATTTTTTATTTTACGTATAAAAACCATTTAAAAAGGAATACGTCATACCTATATCAGAATAGACATGATGAAAAATGATGTAAATATGATATAAAATGTCTATTTTGTTTTATTTTATTTTAAATAAATGTATTTTTGCTTTTTTTCTTGTTTTATTTGATAGAGAATTATATGTAATATGTTAATTTTTTTTGTCAATTTTAAAAATAACGTGTCCAACATCAAAAAACATGAGGTTCAATTAAAAAAATTTAATATATTTGTTAATGTTCGACCGGATTGAGGTATAATTTTTGTTTGGGATGTAAGTAGGATTATAAACGAATAAAATATTATAAATGAGTTTTTAGTTTTGGAAAGAAAAGAGCATATTCTAAACTACTTACCATTTTCTTTATTAGATATTATAAAAAAAAAAAAGTCTAATGACAACATTATAAATTCAGTAACTAATAGTATTCAAAATTGGGTATTTTGAATGATACTTTGTTCGGAGTGCTGTCTGATTTGAGATTTTATATTTTACAGAGATTTTGAAATTACCGTGTTCATGGAAAAAGAGAAAATTATTATTTCAACTTCAACAATTTTATATATCAGTCAATAATTCATAAAATATCTGGTCTTCAAATCAAATAATCTTACTTAAAGTTGTAAGAAAAAAAAAAACCTTTTCTTTTTTTTATTTTTCAATATTTGATTTTGTTTAAAAAGAAAAAAAAACTAAATTCATTTTAAATTCTTAATATTGGACCTCTTGTCTCAAAAAGATATGAAGAAATTTGAAAATTTTTTTAATTGTTTTCAATAATTGATTTTATTTTTTTTTTTTTTCGAAAATTTTCCAATATCTTGTTATTTTCTATTTTTTTTTTTTTTTTTAATTTTTTTTTGTTTCGTTTTTCACAACATAAAATTCAACACTTTTTTTTAATTTTAATTTAATTCTAAAATATTTTTAATATTTTTTTTTTGTTTTTTTTTTGCGATATAAATATGGGTTATCATTTTATTAACGTTTTGATAATTTATTTTATAAATTTTTTTTTTTATTTTATTTTTTTTTTTGCAATAAATTTTATAAGAATTATTTTTTTTTTTTTTAAAAAAAATTTAAAAAAAAAAAAAGAAATTAATTGAAGCAAAAATTCCTTCTTATCACTTTCTTAAAAAAAAAAAAATTCGGAAAAATTATTTTTCAGCACACATACAAAAAAAAAGAAAGGTAAAAAGCATTTTCTTCAAAAAAAAAAAAACTTTTGTTATATTATTCTCTCGCAACAAAACTTATAATTTTTGTTTTTTTTTTTAATTTTTTTAATATTCTATTATAAAAAAATTTTTTTTTTTTACTCTTAACATTAGAAAATTGATTAAAAGGCTATTTACGAAAAATTCGAATTTAAAAGGCATTAGGGTTTTAATTTTTACCATAATCCACATACAAAAATTTTAGTTACTCTGTACTAATAATGAAATTTTGTAGAATTTTGTATTTTTTTTTTCTCAATATTAGATTTAGTTTTTTTTTTTTTTTTTGATTAAGCGAATGGAAATATTTTAGCACAATTTTTGTGACTTTTAAATTTATACCTGGTTGTTTAATTTTCCAAAAACATATTAATGTGAAAATTATTTATATGTTTGAATGAATCAGAATCAAGAGTATTATGTAACTTGTGACATTATTAACTATTGTCATATTTTTTTTTTTTTTTTAATGTTAAAAACTTTATTGAAAACACACTCACTTTGTAAGTGAGACGGCTGTTTCGATTTCTAAAATCTTGTTCTAAACTTAAATAAATTTTCTATTAGAATTTATTATGTGGATTTGATTGGTGTGTTTTTATTTTTTTAAAAAGTTATTGAAGCTTGTTTATCGCTTAGCAAAAATAAACGGATGGTCCATAAATTAATTTTCTTTATGTTAAAGAATGTTATACAGAAAGATGATAACTCTAAAATATTTATTAATTTTGAAAATATTATGGATATCCTCTCACAAAGTAATAATAGGCACAACTACCGCAAAATTATTGGCAAAAATATAATATACTTTTTTTTGTAAAATTATTAACGAAAAAGTTTGATATTATACTAATTTTTTATTTTATTTTTTTTTAAACATGCATATTATATTTTTATTTATGAAAAAACTATAGCTAATTTTTAATTTATTAATTTTTTTTTTTTTTTATATAAATATTTCACATATAAGATTTTTATTTTATTATTATTACGGTTGTTTGAAAAAAAATTAAATAAATTAAAAGAAAATGAAAGGCATAAGTTAGAATTAAAAAAATTTTTTTTTTTTTTGTTTTAAACGAAGAATCAAATCAATTACACAAAATACTGAAATCTAACCAGCATTAGTGGAACACAAAAAAAAAAAAATAGAACATTATAAAGAATCAGTTGGTAAACAATTTGAAAAAAATATATTTAATTAATTTAATAGTAATTATGTTGATTAAATGCTTAAATGATAATTATGAAATTTATTTTTTAGTTACAAAAAAACAAAAAATGTTGAATTCAAATGTACATCAGAGTAAATTGATATTCTCTCTCTTGTGAGATGAACAAAGTTAATTTTGATACTTTTTTGATTTGGTCCTTTGGGCCGAGATACAATTCGAAAATGTTAAATTTTAAGTTCATAGTTAGCAACAGTTTTAATATTTCAAAATTTTTTTTGAATTTTGTCATAAAACGAAAGGTACATTTTTTTTTTTTTTGAATTACTCTATTTTTTTGATTAAAATTATTCAAATTGTTAAAGCTTTAAAGGTATTATTTAGAGATGCATTAAATATCTTCGGTATCTAAAAAAAAATTTCCAATACTCTACTCTTATGTACATTTTTGTGTCAATTTAATTTAATGACTTTATGCCTTGAACAAAATGGTAAAAAAAAAAAAAAAAACAAAAACATTATTTTTCATAAAATCAAAAATAGATATTACATTTACTTTTCTTCCTTTTTTTTATATTATTTTTTCTTAAATACAAAAAAGATCAAACTTTAAAATGATTATAAAAAAAATTAAATTTTACATAACTTATATATTTTTTTTTTTTTTTAAACAAAACAATTTTTTTTTTTTTTTAAATAAAAAAAGATACAACTTAAACGTATAAGATTTTATTTTTCTTTGCTTTTTTTTTTAAATAATATATGTAGGACAAAATTAAAATAAAATGTATTAATATGTATGTGTAATAAAATACCTGAGGTACAATAATATATTTAAACCTTTTTTATAATTGATGGGCTCTTGTGAAAAAAAAAAGAAAGAAAATAATCCATTTTGTGATAAGTATTTCATTTTCATATTCATATCCAACTATTCTACTGTTTTGGAAATACTAAAAATGGTTTTTGATGCAACAATTATTGAAAAAAAAAATTTGATATAAGAAAATGCTATTCTTTCAGATAATATTCTTGCAAATATTAATTCTCACTAATTTATTTTTTTTTAGGTTTCTTCTACTATTATTATATAGTCAAACTTTCGAAATCGAAATTCTCTTGATAATTTTTGTTTTGAAAATAATGTGTTATTTTTGTGAATACCAAACCTCAAATATATTGAAAATGCTTCGTGCCAAAAATAAATAATCCCATTATCTTGAAATGAGTAAGTAATTTTCAACGATGGACTTAAAATAATTGTATTTTTTTTTTCTTGCGTTAAATCAAAAGTATTAGAGGTATACCCATTTATTCTTAAAAACCATTCAAATATATTATTGTCTTTTTATGAATTTCATAAAAATTTATTTTTCCATACTTAGCAAAAAAAAAAAAAAAAAAAATAATAATAATAAGAAAACTTGAAATTTGAACCAAATTATTTAAAACTTTGTAATTTTTTTCAATTTTTTTTTTTTTCAATTTCTTTATTCCTTTAAACAGCCATAATGTCATCATTGTGAGTTCCATTTATTTTAGTTTGTTGATCTGAACTTCCATCTGCATTCAATAAATTTTTACTTGGAACTGCTTCAGATGTTTTTACTGTGGTGTTGGTAATAGTTTCTGTTGTTTTAGTTTGATTTGGTTCGGGTTTATTAGACTTTATGTTTGAATTTAATGTCTTTTTAGCGTTAGGAGAAGTTACTGAAGTGGATTTTGTTGTAGTTGTGGTTGTAGTTGTAAGTTTTCGAACTGTTCCGACCGGTGGACGTGTCTGTGCTGTTTTTGTTATAGTGGTATTGTTGCCAGATGATGGACGTAGTGCACTAGTTCCTGGTGATCGAGCTTTAGTTTCTAATTTTGTTGTTGGTGGCTTTGTTGGGCTCTTAAAATATAATTAATTTAAAATTATCATTAAAATAATTTTTTTTTTTCATCATTTATTAAATACTCAAATTATAAGATGAAATTGAATTTGGGCAAGAGAAATTGCCGCCGCATTGCCATATTGTGACGAACTTACGAAATCAACTCAGTATTTATAAGCATTTAAGCGAGATACAGACGTACAGAAATAAAATAAAAATTCGAAAAAAAAATTTTCTGAGTTATACATATTGTTTATTCGTTATTTTAACTCAATTCATGCTAACATAGTATTATTTATTAATAATCCGATTTACCTTTAATGTTGGAGCCTTTGATAAGGAAGCAGGTTTAGCCGAGCTAGTTGCTGTTTTGGTTTGTAAAACGTTGCTGCGAAGTGTTGTTGCTGGCTTATGAGGAAATGGTCTTGAAGTTAACATAGAGGCAGATGCTGGCCTTGGTTTCGATTCAGTTGATGATGTAGTAACTTTAGAAGCAAGCATTGACCTAAAAAAAAACGAAATTTATGAACAGTATTTTGATAATATACGCAAAGAGCCTTACCTAGGCGCAAAAGTTTTATTTTGTATTGTCTTGACAGTAGATATCGTAACTGTTTTCGTTTCTGGTTTCGTAGCAGTTTTCTTAATTACTAGTGTAGCTGGTGTTCTTGAATCAATTTTCGACCTAATTGAAGATGTTGCCGTTGTTGTTTTCTTTTCAATTACTTTTTTATCAGCATTTGCTGTAGATTTTTTCTCAGAACCATTCAATACAGAAGGCCTAATCGGAGCTGTACGAGGACGTGGAAATGTCATTGTGACTGGTGCCTGAGTAGAAGAGACATTTAATGTTTTTGGTTTAGTACCAAATTTCGATTTTTCAGGAGACATTGTTTTTGGTTTATCTATCGGAGATTTTTTTACCGCCGGAGGAGTTGGCTTAGGAGATGTGACAGACTTATTCGGAGTGATTTTTTTAATATCAGATGCTTTCGATAATTTTGCAGCCGAATCCATTTTATTTTTTAAATTTTTTTCTGCTACTTTCGATTTTGTTTTTTCATCTTCTGTTGCGACAACTGCTGCAACAGCTGTTGTGATTACAACTGATGCAATAGCTGCATCGGTAGCAACTTCATTTTTCTTGTTTTTATTTTCAGCAAGTTTTTCTTCCTTTATAATAGTTTTACTTTCAATTTTGTCATTTTTAGGCGATTGCAATAGTTCTTGCAGTTCTGTAGTATCAGAGGACATTGTAAGCTCTGAGTTTGTTTTTAACACTTCAGGGATCATAAATATTTCACTTTCGAATTGCGAGACCACATCATCAGTCTTCTGGGTAACGTTATCCAAATTTTGATTGGTCAAAATTTTTTTTTCTGGAACAGATTCAACATTCTCAATCAGTGTGCTGGCAACTTCTACCACACCACCGTTCATCATTACATCTGGAAGTGGCTGAACACTATTCTGAAATTCAATAAATAAACGCATTAGCTTTTACTTATTGTTCTTTTTATATTGATAAAGATAAAAAAAAACCAAAGTCTGGAGAGCTCACTCACCAATAATTCTTCAACCTTTTCCTTTTCAAATTGTTCTACGACGAGATTGTCAGTAGAAGGATTTTCGATATAAATAGAATCTTTCATATTAGCATTTTCTAACTCAGCGACTGGATGAAATCCTAATACTGGTGATTCGCTCTAAAAACATAAAAATTTGTTAATACAAATAATAAATAATTCAACATTTTCGAATAACTTGAAACTCGAATAAAAAACAAAATTTCAAATTAAACGATATACTAGTGCCAATGATTATATATATTTTTTTTTCATATTTTACTTCTTTTTGTTGAACATCTGGAATAATACCAGCTATTCCCACTAAAAATTCATCATTTGTTGGACTTGCTGCATCTTTTTCTGGTGCATGTTTTGCTTCTTTTAAGTTTAACTTTTGATCATCAAATTCATGAGGTCGTTTTTCAACTTCATTATCAAATTGTTCTGCATCGGGAATCAATAAATCATCCATATTCAAAGCACTATTTTTTCTTGGACTCTGAGATAATAAATCATCACTTAAATGCTGTTGATGTGGAAATTTTGGTCCAGTAGCTCCATTAAGTTTTGCCAGTGGTGGAGAATTTGGAACAAACTCCTTAGCTTCTGGATTTAATTGATAATTCATGTCTTCTTCGATAGTCAAATGTAAATCAGATTTTTCAGCTGAATTATGACTTAATGGATCAGTCACTCCTGCTCCAATCTAATAAGAAGAAAAAAAAACGTATTAAAATTAAAAGTTTTGGGCAATTAACTTTTTTTCTCAGTTAAATAAAAAATTACATTTGAAGCTTCTTGTTCTTGATTGCTGATAGTTAATAAAGTATTTTCAATTTTATTACTTTCTGGTTGAATATTTTCTTTATCGTTTGATTGTTCTTCTAATTTCTGTTGTTTTTCACCTTGACCCTCTTTTAAACGCATATAATTAAATTCATCTTCATCACATTCATTCAATTGAGTTTGATCCTGTTGAACACTTTCCTGACTTTGATCTAGAAAAAATAAAAATAAAAATTTAAATGATTTTATTTTAAAGAAAATGTAGTATGTATAGTTCAAACTGACTGCTCTAGAAATGCAGGTTGTTATATGTAATTTAAATCAATGAGAAAGAACTTCACCTAATCTTATTGTTGGTAAATTTATTAGTTTACTTCTAGAACAAAAAATCGAACCAAAAAGAAAAAAAAAAAAAACCTATCACTATTAACTTAATACATCTATATGTATTTCTTAACCTTGCTCTCTCTAACATGATATTCTCTAAATTTAGCTCAACACATGTAGTAATTTACTTATTTACAAAACTTCTATACGATTCAGAAAAACACAACAAATATCTCAGAAGTTAATTAAATTAATATTTGTAAAATTTTTCTGTTAACCGTCGCGTCATACCTTATGTCAAAATTAAAAATGTTTATTCAGAAATTTTTCAATGAAACTCTACTATCCAAACTGTTTTCATATAAATAACATTTTTTTTTTTTTAAAACAAATTTAATGTTGTATTGTGTAGAAGAACGCTTTAAGTATATGTCAACTTTTACTAGATATTTCCGAATAAAATTTTTATGCAAAACAAGTTCATTCATTTTGTTTTTAAGGCCAAGAAATTCCAGTTATGGAGATATTAAATTAATTGAGATTATTCAACCCACAAAATATAAATTTATTAATTTATTTTTTTTTTTTTTTTTTTTAATTTTAATTAAATAACGAATTTATAAATCACCGCCCGGTAAATTTAATATAAATTTTTTTTTTTTTAAGAATAATTAGGTTCAAAAAATATTTCAAATCAAAAATTAGTTTCTCATAATTTTATATACGTATAAATTGCATATATAAGTTTTTGCAACTAAAAGGAATTGTAAAATAAATTTTAAAAATTTTCGTGTACATCTTACTACAACTTTCTTCTCTTTTTGTTAATAAAAATCTTTAATTTGAAACCGAAACCGTGAATATGGAAAATTGAAAAGAACTTTTAAAGAAAATTTTAATTATTCAAAAATTTTTTTTTTAATAAATAATTTTGACATTTCTTACAAAAAACTCTATAATTGACTTCTCAAAATCATAATTTTATCATTTCAAAGTTTATTAAGTCGTGTTATCATCCAAACTAGGTATATAAATTATTTTATTTATTTTTCATTTACATACTTAAACCTTAAACATGTCTGGCTGAAAGCGCAAAAATTCAGAATAAGCTTAATGTAAAAGATATTTCGAAAGACATTCGAAAATCATTAAAAAATTTTATGAATAATTTTAATCTTCGAAAACGTCCAGTCTAAACGGCGGGAAAAGTGTGAATGGACAATTTTAATGTTTTCATGCCTCAACTTATTCGAAATTGTAATAAATTGCCAATAGGAATTATAACTCTATATAACTAAAATCAAAATTAGGTATATATATAAAAAAAAAAAGAAAAGCTAAAAACTTTTATGACTTTAGTATAGGACGCTTGAAAAATAAAATTAGCAAGAAAAAATTGTTTTGTTTATAAACACACAAACAATAATTTGATTTGTTTTGGTGAATTATTGAGATAAGATTCTATTTATTATTTGGTTTGTTTACTTAGGTATAAAAAAAAAAAAAAAACAAAAATTTATTTATCATTAACATTACAAAATAAAAATACTTATTCTAGTTTTATAGTTGGTGGCATTTAAAAAGAGATATTTTATGAACCAAGCCACCATTTATACTCTACCGGTTTAAATATTTTTTACTAAGTGTTGGCGGCGAAACACGTTAGCCTTTTTTTTCTAATTATAAATCTACTAGTTAAAAAAAAAACATATTTGTTAGACATATTTTGCACTGGATATTTAAAAAAAATAAAAGTAAAATTTTGTTATGTTTTGGCCATAAAATATGTATTCACTTAGTTTACAATAATACAAAAATATAAAAAAAAAAAATTATTATCTATCTGGTTGTTTTTTTTTTTTTCTTCGAAATATCAGCTGATAATAAACATTCAATGGGAGATGAATTTATTGTTTATCAAACTTATCATTCCGATATAAATATATTGCAGTTTAGATTCACATGAAATTTGAATTTTTTTATTAATGACAATTTTTAGTTTTATTTGAAAAATGAACAAAATTCAAAGTTAGGTAAGTACTTAGTTATATCTAGGTTGGTTGAACAGTGTTGGATAACAGATGATTTGAAAATATTTTGATGGTTATTAATCTTGTGTAAAAAAATCAAAAAAAAAAAATTAATTCGAATTTCAAATTCCTTACTAATATCAAGTAAATATTATTCTGAAATTAATTCACTATTAGCTTGTCTATGGTAGTATGGTATGAAGTTTATTTTTAAATTAATTGGATGTGGATAAAATTAAAATTTTATTTTTAAAGATGCAGATAGGCCTTGAATAATAATTTTAACCCTGATTTTAACAAAAAAAAAAAAAAAAAAATTAGAAGTAGTTTTTGTTTTGACTTTGTTTATAATCTTATTTTACCTAAGTTCTTATTACTAAAATTGGCTAATTTTAAATTTTTCGACTATAGTATGAAATTAGATTTTTTTTTTTTAAATATTTGTTTTAAAATAAAAAAAAACGCGTTTCGTGCATTGCCACCAAAATAAAACTAAAAAAAAAATTATACTTAAAGGTTTTCATTCTCTTTATTTATTTATTTTTATTTTGTTTTTTTCTTAAACTTTTGTAGAAAATATAAATAAACAGAAACAAAATTTATTTTTGAAATTCACTACATATTTTTTATTTTTTTTGTAAGTGTATAAATTTTATTTTATTAAATTTTTTTTTTTTTTGTTTTAAAAGCGTATGATGTAAGAGAATTTTGATGAGAAAAGGTGGAGAGACGAGTACAAAAAAAAAAAGCTGGTTCATTAAATTAAAATAAGTACAGGTAGATGTAGTTAAAATTATTTGGATGCACTTTTCTCATATATTGAAAAAAAAGATGCAATCTGGAAATGCGTTAAAAATTAATATTTCAGAAATATTTTTTGGATATTTATTTCTGGAATTTTATTATTATAGGAGGTGTACCTACATAAAATTTCATAATCACGTCTAAATATACACTTAACACTTATTTATTATGACATTACGATGACAATAATTTAATTTTTGGGAAATAAAACGAATATGATGCTTCGGTATACTAGCTACATAGGTTATCTTATCAGCAAAATATTTTAATGTGCATGTGATCGGTAAGTTGTATTTAAAATCGTAAATTTAGCTCGGTAAATGGTATATTACATGCGTCAATACACATGTAATTATTTAATTAAGTAAATTTTATTTACATTCTCCGTATTAAGTAAATTTTATTTATTTACTTCATTTTGAGCTTTTGTTTATTTTTTGCATTGCAAATGTATTGATTGCAACTACCTCTCACATTAAAACAGTATACAAAACATGTTAATAAAATTTGTTATACAGTTCGTTGTGTATATACACAAAAACACATGGACATTCTTGTCAATATTATATCACTCGACCTAACGGTCTCGTGTTTATGTCTTTTTATGTATACACAACTCGTTGTAATAACAAATTTTCTTAACATGTGTTGTAGGTAGGTATGTAGGTATGTATGTATTTAAAATTTATGTATGTATTTAAAATTTATAGGTATGTATTTAAAATTTATGATTTATTAAAATTTATAAATTTCTAACAACATTTAATAAATTTCTCAATCTGGATATTCACTTTAAGAAAAACTTGAGTGTCTTTTAATGTAAATTATAACGTTGGTAAGCTTCAGCAGTGAATCAATTTTGTATTTAGATTACCTAAAATAAAATCTTTATATCTAAATATCAAAAAAGTGAATAACAAATAATAAATTCAATTTCTACATAATCCAATAAATTAATGATTATTAAATATTCAAATATTATTCGTAAAATATTAAGTTTTTTATTAGGCGTTAGTGCAGTTTATGGGAACCACTCAGAATGGGCTGAAACTTGGAGGGGGGGTAGAGGCGGTGCCCAAACTCCCAAAACTGAAATCAGTTCTTGGGGCAAAAGCCCCGTTTCGGAGATAGGGCCCCCCAAAGTTTTCATACAGCCGCAAATCCCACTGACCAACCCTCCTTCCAAGTTTCAGCTCATTCTGAGTGGTTCCCATAAACTGCACTTTAGCCTTTTATTATTTTGTTCTATTAGGTAAAATAGAAATCTGTAAGTTTGCCCCTTTGTATGTAACTGAAGAAGAAGGGAGCGAATATTAATTAATCGAAACATTTCTAACAGATATAAGTTCAAATAATTTCTATCAAAAAAAAAAAATTTAATTCAATAAAAGATGGGATTTCTACATTATGTATTTTTAAATTTTCTGTTTACGCTTAATAAAAATTTTTAATTTTTAAATATTGTCTAAATATATTTTAAATTGCGAGTAAATTTTAGAGCTCTGAAATTTTAAATTTATTAAAAGATTAAACTAATTAACTAACCGGATAAAATAAACAAAAATTTTATTTTATGAAGACAAACAACAACGTAGGTATTTTTCGTGTTCACTCTTTTTTTTTTTTTTTTTATTTTTATTGACATTCAATTTGAATAATGATCAAATCAAAAACGTATTGTTGATGAATATTTGAACCTAGTTTTAACTCATTTAGATAATATTTTCTGAAATTTTTCAAACAATATTATTATGTATTATGTAGGTAGGTATATCTCATATATAAGTCAGGTAGGTAGGTAGGTATATAATTTTTTATTTTTACGTAAATTTTTTTTTTTTCTTTTTTGAGATGAAAAAATATATATACAATGAATTTCTAATTTCTTTAAAATTAATTTCAAAGAAAAACAGAACTAAAAATACTTAATTTGAATTTTTTTTTTCGTCTCTTATTTAGTTGTATATGTAGGTATACCTACCTAATTTAAATTTTTTGAGAAATATAATTTTTTGAAATAAAATATATATAAAAATTCGTTACAAAAGACCGATTAAGACTGTTTAAGAAATTCAGTTAATAAATTAATTAATTATTTTTTAAAAATTTTCATATTTTCAATATTTTTATTACTTTTTGTTAGAATAAATTACTTTCTTTATGAATTCTATCATGAAGTCCATTTTCAATAATCTATAGAAATTAGATAAATTATTTATTGGTGTAGGTACCTACCTACGTAATGTAAAATTAAATTCAAGTTTGAAGATGTATGATTTTAAATATATTTATTACATTGCCAAATGCGATAATTATTATATACAATCATTTTAAAGCATATCAAATTTGAGTTTTTTTTTATCCATATGATGTAGGTATAGGTATTTTTATTAGATTCATGTTAATTTCAAATTTATGTAATTTCTAATCAATTGGTTTCAAATAATTTTTAGTTTTGAAAATGAAAAAAATATATTTGATATCACGTCCAACATTCCTGTAGGTATGAGAAACAATTTTAATTAAATCCAGAAATTAAATCATCCTTATCGGTTGGATTTGCGGCGCTCTCTACAAAAAAATGGGGCAACTCGAGCAAAAAAAAAAAAAATTGGCCATACAAAATGTATGAAAACTTTGGGGGGGCCCCATCTCCGAAACAGGGCCCGAGCCCCAAGAACTGATTTCAGTTTTGGCGGTTTGGGCACCGCCTCTACCCCCCCCCCCCCCCCCCCACCATGTTTCAGCCCATTCTGAGTGGTTCACGTCATCTGCACTTTAGCCTAAAAATTTAATGTAACTCCAAAGGAATTTCGGCTAAAGTGCAGTTTATGTGAACCTCTCAGAAACGGCTGAAACTTGGAGGGAGGGTAGAGGCGGTGCCCAAACTTCCAAAACTGAAATCAGTTCTTGGGGCTCGGGCCCCGTTTCGGAGATAGGGCTCCCCAAAGTTTACAGCCGCAAATCCCACTGACCAACCGCCATTATCGTGAAGCCTGGGAAATTCCACAAAAAGAATCAATTTATTTAAAAACTCTTACTAATGTTTTTTGCAACAAAACAACATTGAATTGAGATGAACTGTGAACAGAAAAATTAACACTTTTTTTTTTGTTTTCTGTGCTTGCTATTTTCTATACACCGTAAAACGCAACAAAAGAATGAATAAAATAAAAAAAATACCTAAAAATTTTTTTAATTAAATTAATAAAAATGTTTTTCTATTTGTTAATTAATTACCAATTTCATCAAAACCTAATAAGTTTTCATCCTTATTCATTTTAAAATAAAACAAAAAACAAAAATTTAAATAAAAAAGAAAAAAAAATGGAATGGAACTCCACACCACACTCCAACAAAAAAATTAAATTAATTTTTTTTTTCAAATTTTTTTTTCCAACTTCTTTTTATGTTCGTTTTTAAAACTTTGTTAATTTAATTAAAAAAAAAAGAAATTAATTAGTTTTATTATTTATTTAATTTTTTTTGTTAATTTTCTCAAAAAACAGAAATAAAAAAAAAAAGAATTCACAAGCAAAACTATATTTCGCACGACGAAATTATTAAAATGTACAGTACAAATAATATTTATTAAAAGGCAACTACTATACATACATACAGGCAAAGTAAATAAATTTTAAATGCCGGCAAGCATATCATCTTTATAAAGCCTTAATGTGTTATTATGCCACAATATTAGCATAAGGCCACGATTACACCAAACGTCATTAAATTTTAGATTTAATTTGGAAGTAGGGTAAAAAAATAAAATTAAAAGATATTTATTTATATTTTTTTGAAAGAGGTTAAAAAACAAAATTTTAATTTTAATTTTTCATATCAAATAATTTTATCCCCAAAACTTAGTTTAAATATTGCCACGGGGGTAATATGACAAATAATAAGATTCTATGCAACATAAAATGGAATGCCAAAGATTTTTTTAATTGTGCAACAGAAATATTTACTGTGCTATGATAGTGGGCGCACTTTCAATTTGTATTTATTCGTTTTCGCAATCAATAATAGTTTTGCTGCTGCTTGTTTTAGATTTTAAAATTTATTTAACAGCGCAAAGCTGTTCTTTTTTTTTATCACCATACCAATGATGACAAATAATAAAGATAGGAAATTTCCTAAGAAAATTATTTTCATTCCACCAAAACTTTTAAATAAAAATATTATTTGATGATGCGTTTAAAAAAAAACAGTGGAAAAAAAATTTATAAATGTACAGAGTGACCGTAGTTATTTTTACAAATAATATTTGCAAGACAAACAATAAAAAATTTCAGGATTTAGAATTAATGAAAGAAAACTCATTTAGAAATGTAATTAAATACATTTATAGATTTTTTTATTAATTAACGGAGATTCCTATCTTATTATATGTCATCTTTGATCATTCCTGACAAAGTCCTTTTATTTTATATATAGTATACCTATGTATATAACTATAAATTGTTGGTTTGAAGTACAAAAGTCGAATTGGAACCTAAATAAGGTACATAGGAGGCATAATAAAAAACATAATTACATTATCTTATTGATATAAGAACTGAATCTCACTGATTTAAATTCAAATGATCTTCATTATTACATATGTTTACTCTTGTAGATCGTAAACTAAATTCTATATTCCATCATGAAAATTCAATATTAAATATAAATATCTCTATAACAAGAAACAATAATAAAAAAAATGTGTATATTGGTATAACTCACCTAAATTATGTTTTATGGTGTCATCCTCAATTAAATTATCTGGTTCCATTAAATTTTCTGGTTCCATTAAATTTTCTGGTTCCATTAAATTTTCTGGTTCCTTTAAATTTTCTGGTTGCATTAAATTTTCTGGTTCCATTAAATTTTCTGGTTCCTTTAAGTTTTCTGGTTCCATTAAATTTTCTTCAATTTTTTTTTCGGTTTCCATATTATTATCAATTTCAACTGGAAAAGGTGGCCTTAAATCGGGAATTTCATTCAATTCATTGGGATACTCTGAAACTTCATTAAGAGCAAGTTTTTCATTAATCTTTTCGTCATTATTAAATTGTGGGCTATATATTTCTTCATTTGAGACTTTCAATTCATCAAGTACTGTAGTATTTTTATCTATATCACATTGTTCCAAGTTTTCAAATTCATTTTGGTTATTTAAAATATGAGAATCTGTCCCATTGAATTCAATATTTTTATTCTCATTGATTTGTTCAAAATTTTCAACTATTTCATGTTCGACATGGTCGATTTTTTCTAATTCATTATTTGCAAATTCAATGTCCAACTTTTTTGAAGTTTCCAAATCATGCTTCATTTCTGTTTCATACTCGTGTTTTTCCTTATAAACTTCATTTTTAATATTCTTTTCTAAATGATCAACGTCACCCAATTCTCCCAATTGAATTTCTTCTGGTGCTAAATTTTCAGATTCTAATTTATGTCCACCGAATGTTATTTCAATATCTTCATGTATACATTTAGGACCAATTAATTCATTGGAAGTCTTGTGATTATGATCAAAATAAGATTCTTCCTGTATTATATCACGATGTTCTTTATTTTCACATTCTAATTTATGTTCATCGAATTTTATTTCAATATCTTCATGAATAGGATCAACTAATTCAGTGGAAATCATATGATTATGATCAAAATAAGATTGTTCTTGTATTATATCACCATGTTCTTTTATTTCTACATCACTATGCTTATCTTCCTCAATATATTTTTCGTCGTAATTATCTGCATTTTCATTGAAATTTTCTTTATCATTTGAATTTGATTCAATGAAATTCTTATGAATACCATTTAATTCGTCATCATGCTCTAGTTCGTTTCCATTTAATTGCAAATAATTTTTTTCTTCAATTGTGGCATTTTCTTCACATGGTGGCACTTCTTCAGAATTTGGAGACAGCATTGGGGTAGATTTAACATCATCGTCAACATTTGTTTCTTGCAAACGATTATCAAATATATTTTCAGATAATGTGTCCTTAGAGTTACTTAAGGTTGAATGTTCATCCAATAGATTTGTAGTAGCTTCAGAATTTTCTGTTATTTGCATAGCATTATCATCTGTGCAATCAATTCCGCCACTCACAACTCCAGCGAAACTATCATCAAAATTTTCAAATTGTAAATTTTGTTGTTCCGAATTGTTTTTTATTAAGAAATCATTTTCCAATTCTTTTTCAATTATTTGATGTGGATTAGTAAATGGATCATTAAAATCATTATTTATTATGTTTTCGGTAATATTCGACGATTCTTGAAGAAAATTATTTAGACCATCGTTAAATTGTTTCATTAATTCTTGATGAGTTTGCTTTGGCTTCTGAATTTGTTCATCCAAAAACTCTGACATAGTTTGATCAGATTTTGTATCCATTGTAGAATTTGCATTGCCACATAATACCTATAAATTGAAAAAAAAAAAGATTAAGTACGTACTAGATTTTTCTTATCTTTTCTTTTTTAGCCAATAAAAAAGAAAAGAAAAGAAAATTAATCTTTAAATTCTTATGAATAAAAAGCTCTTTCGTGTATTTATACCTGTTCTGAATTATCAAGTTCTCCTATATTGCAATTATCGAATGAAGGGTCCATTGCTTCCAAATTTGTTTATTCGTTTTTCAATTCAAAATGGCTTCTAAAAGAAAATAAAAAAAAAGATATTGTTAATTTTATTGTTTATAGTTAATTTTGTACGCTATTTGTAAAATTTAGAATTTATGAATTTTGCTAAAATCACTAAAATTTATCAATTTATTTTCATTTTAATAACAAAATTTGACAAAAACTTTTAATTTTCTATAATAATTAAATAATGTTTCCTTGGGTTGTGCATTGCATAATAATTCTATATATAAACAGTGCTGGATGCTGGTTAAATTTGAATCCAGCAATATTTCTACAACATAAAATTAGAATTTTTACACTTTTGTATTGATTTAACACCAGTTTTTAAAGCGTTACCGTAAGTAATATTTCTTTCTATACATACGTATAATATCAATTTAATCGAATTTATAATGTTTAAACATCAATGGGCCTATTTACATTAGTGATGCATGCGTACTGATTCTCTAATGTAAATCCCATCATTAATCATCATATCAGACAAAAAATTTTATTAATTTTATTCAACCTGGCTTGCACAATTAATTAGTTCTAAAAAACAACAATTTATTATTTAAAATAAATTCTATTAGTACTTAAATACTTATATAATTAATTGCTAATACGAAAATCCATTTAAGAAAATTTCTTCTGCTATATTTTATAAGTGGCTATTAAAATTCCTTGCTGTATACAATTTATTCATTCTTTATTATCTATCTTAATATTTTAAATTGGCAGCACCTTCCGGAAAAATGTATTTGTTTGTACACAAATTTTATAATATTATTTTTAGACGCAAAAAAACAAAAAAGACGAACAGTAAGAAAAAGAAAATAATTTCATTTTATAAATAAATATTTGCAAAATATTTGGAAATTTTATTTCCAATGGTCAAGAGCAATGAATTATATAAAATGTTTGTTGAAAAGTTTCTGATGTATGCACCACTTTATGATAGTTAAAAACTAAAAACAATATTGTTATATTATCAAAATGACTACCTATAATTATTAATATCATAGAAATATAATTAAAAATTAAAACCATCAGCAGAAATGAATTTATATCGAAATTAAAATTACTTAACTGAAATTCTGAAAATTCTGCTACTCTATTTTTTAATGATAAGGCTGAATTTATATTGAAATTAAATTAATTTATAGAAAGAAATTTTGAAAATTGTTTCGGTATATGATCTTTATAATATTCAATATTCGATATGCAATAAAGTTTTTCTATATTATATTATAGTAAAATAATGTAATATTTTCTAATAATGTTTAAAAGCACTTTCCATTCACAAAAAAAAAACCAATTTTGTGCTTTGTTGTGATTTATCAATACAAATTTTGGCTAAAAATTATACATCTCATTCGGTATTCATAGTCAGTCATGAATAAAAAATTGATGTAGTAAGCTCGCTTCATCATAGGCATATAGATAGTTTATTTAAAGAAATGAAATAATGCATCGTTTAATCCAAAATACATAAAATTTCTAATTTTAGAATGTTATATTGTGCGAGTTTTCATATGTACATGAAAATTAAAATTAGCGAAGAACAATAACCAGATTCAAATATTTAAGAAATTATTTATTAAGATAGAAAAAATAATTTTTGACAATAAAAAAAAAAGGAACTTTGTTTACCCTATAATAGGTATCTATCCCTAGAAGTCTAGATTTCCAACAAAAAGATTTTAATATCATCTGGTTCGTTTTAACCTCGTTTTTTTGAATCTTAATATTACTTAAGATATTATACTTTAAAGTTTGAAAATTATATTATCTGACCACATAAAAACTTAAGACAATCGAACAATATATTCTACAGACATACTAGTTTAGTTGGAGGAATATACTATTTTTCACATCAGTTACGTTGGAGTTGGTTGTAGGCATGCGCTGGGGGTACTGAGCTTTTTATATTACATTTATAAAGAATAAAAAAAAACAACTTCATTATGTCAAAGTTATAGAATAGAAATTTATTGTTTTTTGAAAAATTATCAAACTTTATTTCCTTTTGCTTTGTTGGGTCATTTATTTGGTATTTCATGTATCATTTAGTGTTAAATTGTAAGAGAACAAAAATTCTGTGTTTGTATAGTTTTATTAAGTATAAATGGTCTTTATGACTAAGCTTATATATATGTTTTGCTGGCCAAAAACAAATGTTCACATAAATTTGTTTTAAATAGCATATGGTATTTAAAAAATCTTATTTTTTTGTGCTTTTATATAAAAAAAATTTTCATTCTATATCAAACATATTGGACTATTGGAATTTTATGAATTTTTTATATTAATGTTCATCATAAATTCTATGGGTGCAAAAAATGAAATTAATCTTAACAATTGATACGGTTCATCAAAAATGAAATTATAAATGTTTTTTTATGAGCTCTTGAAAATTTTTATATAATTTTTTTTTTCTTTTCTTTTGATGAAGGGAAATGCAATTTTAATATATAATAAAGGTGGTTCATAATGAAATTTATTGCTTTTTTTATATGAATTAAAACCGCAAATCTTAAAAATTAAAGATTATTTTAAAATTATTTAATATTTACATTAAATTCGAAATTATTTATACATTAAATTGTTTCTTTGTTTACTTTTAAAGAGGTATAAGTGTGGAATGCATAATCAAATTGATGTACAATATACTACTGATTATTTTAAACAAGGCCAATTAATGGTCAAACTTTATAAGATTTGTTTCTGGTTCCGCTTTAAGTGACTCTCTAACGGTCATAGTCATATCAAATTTAATTTTTCTTCTTCTTTGTACCAACAAGTAAGTACATAAGTAAGTAAGAAAGTAATTTAGATAGATTCTTAGATTAGTACAAATGCATTAATATATAGTTATTGGCTACCGAGACAGTGAAAAAAATTTAAATAATGAATTATTCCATTGTGCATAAGATATCTATGCTAATCTACATTTATAGCCATTAATGTAACTTTCACTTCATTATTATTCTTTCAAAATGAAATATCTGCTCTGTATTTATATGGTAAGACATAACTATGAAAAGTAATAAATATGAAAGAATTTGGCAATTTTCTATATAGAGATTTTTAACGTTAAAATGCTTTTAACCTTGAATTTTTAATTAAAATTTACAAAACAAAAATATTTTTGAAAATTTTAAAAATATCTTAAAAAAAATTATACAAATACATTATTTTTTATTATTATTATTTTATGTTTATAATCCAAATAGGCCATTATTATCTAAGTGTACAAACATTATTAGATATTATTATATGAACTGCTTACTGTATGTGTACATACATTAATATTCACGAATTAAAATAAAATTGGCGTATGTTTATTGAAATTTTATTAGGACGAAAAAATTTTTAAAATAAAAAATTTATTAAATAATGCAAAAAAAAAGAATTTTCTCTTTGATGAAGTTGCGGTGACTTGGTTCGGAAATTCTTAGAATTTGAAAATATTTCCTTATATAAATATGTTATTTTATTTAATCAATAAATAAAAAAGGTTAATAAAGAAACTTTTTTTTATAACCATAGATACCGATTTAGTATTTAATGGGTTCATAATTAAATAATTTAAGAAAATTACATAATTTTTGTGTTAAAAAGAAAAACATCAAATGGATAACTTAAAAATTCACACAAATTTCAGCTCGGGTTGTGAATCGAAATCACGATCGAAGACACCATAGAAATAATGGCAATAATTCTAAAAACGGCCGACTCACGCAGGATATAGCGATAAATGGAGCCTTAAGTTCATCAACTTATTTGTCTAATTGTGATCGCGAGATAATATTATGTAATTAATGAAATAAAAAAAATTAAAGCACATTTTTCCATTTCTTGAATATGAAGGACATTAAAATAGATATTGAAAAAAAATATTTTTTTTTTTTATATCTACAAAAGCAATAATGAGCGCAAGTAATCATAAAATAGATTAAAAACTATGAAATATATACATTATGTATTATGTACATAAAATAAGCATATATATATATATATATATAGACACAAGTTCAATGACCAACCATATTGCTATGAAAAAAGAAAGAAATTTTTTAATTTTAAAATTAGTTTAGTTCACCATAGAATGGAAATGTAGCATAAGCAAAAACCTATTTTTTTTTTGTTATATTATAATGTCGAATTTTCTTTTTATATACCTAATACCTAATTCACGCTCAAATAAGTCTTTATTAAACTATTATGCAAATTTTATTGCATAACATGTTTATTTCTAAATTTTGAATTATATTATTTTTCAGCACAGGTATAAGCTTGGTATGAATTCAGATTTATTTATGCATACAGTGCAATTAAAATTAGTTTCGAAATAATATATTTTGATGATGTATATGATTATGATGAGTAAATTTAAAGAGTTAGTTCTCTTGAATTTTTCGTCTCTTCAATACATTCAACTTTTAAATTGATACAATGAGGAAAATTAAGTTAAAATTGATATTAAGAAATTTATCACAATTCTAATAAGATAATCTTTATTATTTACTTAGAAAAGAAAATGAAAAATTCTAAAAAATTTCAACTGGTAGTTGTATTTATATAGTTTTGTATATTAAAATTATTTTAAATTTTCATTTATAAATAATGTGATAATTTATTAAAATAATAATTTTATGAAAATTTGTATTTTTAGAAATTTCATTTAAAGGAAATTCTTTTGATTATAATTAAGAGCACATGAAGTTGCGGTTTACTAGAAATTTTAATTTAAGAGCTATAATAACTATTTATGTATATAAATAATACATGTTTGCATGTTAAATTAAAAGTTGTATTGAATCTTATTTCTTCTACTCAGAGCTGACTGGTACTGAAATTTTTTTAAGTATCAGTACATTCTAGAAAAATATTGCAGTATTTTTGCAGTACCAGTATATTGGTACTTGTATTGCAAAATACTTAAATTTAGTATACTGGTACTGCAAAAATACTGCAATATTTTTCTAGAATGTACTGATACTTAAAAAAATTTCAGTACCAGTATACTGATACTGCAAAAATACTGCAGTATTTTCTCACATTATACTGGTACTGCAAAAGAAATACAGTACCTACTAGTATATTGAACTGTACAAAAATTGCTAAAATTGTTTGTCACAATATGTGATGAACTACTCAATTTCTGTATAATGCAATCATATTAAACAAATGTTCGAGAGTATTCAAGGAATATTGACGAAAACTTTAATGAACTTGTGCTTCTAAAAGCTAATTATATTTTGTGTGAAACTCTGTGTAGAGTAAAGTTCTAGAAATTTAATATGCGCCAAAAACTTACTTACAATTCTGTTAAAATCTACACATTTATTAAATTTTAATGGTTTTTTAAACCAAACTATAAAATAAATATGTAGGTAAGTCAATACAATATTCCTTTAATACTCGAACATTTGTTTAATATTGATTGCATTAATAGAAATTGAGTTCACCACATATTGTGACAAACAATTTTAGGAATTTTTGTACAGTTTAATATACTGGTATTTGTTTTGCAGTACCAGTATATTGTGAGAAATTACTGCAGTACTTTTGCAGTATCAGTATACTGGTACTGAAATTTTTTTAAGTACCACTACATTCTAGAAAAATATTGCAGTATTTTTACAGTACCAGTATACTGGTACTGAAATTTTTTTAAGTATCAGTACATTCTAGAAAAATATTGCAGTATTTTTGCAGTACCAGTATATTGGTACTTGTATTGCAAAATACTTAAATTTAGTCAACTCTGCTTCTACTGATAGTGAACCAATAATGTTTTGCAGTCAATCTTATTTTATGTTAAATTGCGTGTGGTGTTAAGTGTAGCGGTCTACTTAAGTCAATCCAAAAACTTTATTAGATTAGTGAAAAAATGTCTGTAAAATGCATTTTGCACAATATTATTTCAATTCTTATGGAAAACCTATTCGGAAATATAATATTTTTAGTCAGTATTCATTTTTCGGATACTAATTGGAAAATTTTATTTATATATTTAATTTTGGATTGTATTCGGGATTCCGTCTTGTCTGTAAGAGAATAAAATATCTCTAATTCTTATAGTTCAGCATAGTATAGTTATAATTATTAGTACAGAATAGCATAACTTTTGAAAAATTTTAAACTATATTTTAGTTGTGGCATATTTTAATTTTTATTTATTATTTTATAAATGATTGCGTTTTTTATTTACTTTTTGCTAGTAATGATTTTAATTTTTCTTTTGCTTTACTTATTAATAGCAAAAAAAAAAACTAATCATATTTTAGTTATAAAAAAATTATATATATATACACACATATATAAATTTTTATTTTTCCAGAATTATTATTATGGCCCAAGAAAAATGATAATATGGTGTAAATTTCACTAACAAAAAAAAATGTAAAATTAAAAAACGATCACGATTTTCTATTAAAAAAAATATTTATATATACATATTTTTTATTATATTTACTAAAAATTAAATATTTTTGTTTGTAGGATGACGGGTATAATAAATTTTTTAGACCGCAATATAAAATAAATTCATATTTTTTTTTTATAAATTTTTTTTAATGATTTGAGACTCTTTTAATTTCATTGTTATGTATTTAGATGAGCTTGGTTTTCTGAATATTTATCCATTAAACCTTAAGCACCTCATTTCCTTTTTTGTTGTTGCGATTATCGAATATAACAAAAAAATAAAATAAATTAATGTTAAATGTTTTATCTCAAAAAGAAATAGTTAAAAAAAAAAAAAAACCTAAACCAAAATAAATTATATTTATTTTCATTAAAGAGATGCTTTATTATTATTATAATTTGTTTTCTCAAAATTGTTGTTTATTATTTTATAATTTTAATAAGAGCCTTCAGTTGATGCAATTATTTAACAAAAAAAAAATCATGGGGCTCAGTAGGGGCCATATAGTGATGCACAATATTTTTGTATTATCTGTGGGTGGTTAAAATTATTAAGTTAAAATTTGCATGGTTTAAAATTTATATTTTGTATAAATAGAAACAGTTTCATAATATTTTGTGCTTAAAAATTTTAATAAAATATTTTTTATTAACACTATCGCTAGTACTATATAGTATATAATGTTATTTTATAAATGAGAATAGGTAAATATTTTTTAATTTTAAAGTGCTCTCATATAATAATATTAAAAATATCTATGTGTGTCTGTGTACAAGTTTTTAATTTATTTTTTATGGTTTTAAATTATTTTTTATGGCAAGGATTAAGCAATTTCCACCAATGAATGTTTTCATTTATAAAATATTTGTAACTCTAAACTAAAAATTTGAATTTTGATACATCTTTGATAGTGTAAACATTATACCTATGATGTTATTGGAAGTTAGAGCAAATGGTATTTGAATTCTTTCAACTTATAGTTTAAGTCAAAATCTTCTTTAGTATTAATTTTCACTTCCAATTCCAACACTCGAAACAAGAATTTGAAGGTGGCTTGATCCATTTATTTCAATCAAATACCAAATAATTTGTGATGTGACAATAAAAAGAAAGTTTAATTAATTATATTTTATTATTATTATTATTTTTTTATTTTTGTTTAAAACGCTTGAAACCCAAAAATAAATTTACGAAAATTTACATATTGTTACGATAATGTTATATGTTAGATGTGTTAAATTAATAATATTAAGTCATTCATCATTTTTGGTCATAACAAACAAAACATAACAATCTATATTTATAGTAATTTTTTCTTATTATTATATATGAACAAATGTACCAAAAAAAAAGTGAGCGCAAATGCCTAAAAAGTATAATGTTTTATAATGTTAAACTAAAAATAAAAAAAAAAAGAAAAGAAATTGACTTTTTAAATTCAAAAGTTCATATATAAAGAAATTTTTAAACATTTAAAGGTTTTATTTTTTGTATATATATTTTTTTTTAAATATGTCATTCATATCATTCCTTATTTTTTATTTTTATTTTTTCTTCTTTATTGAAATTACTCTTATAGATTGGAAATTACAAATCATAGATAAATCTTTGAAAGGAACTCAAGTATAATTTTTTAATTTTTTTTTTCCTCTTACAAAAGATACATTTATATATTTTATTTATTCATGCATTTTATTAATGAATATTATAAAAGTCGTGACATTATCTTAATATGAAATAAGAAAAAAAAATAAAGAAAGACATTAAAAAAAAGTAAGGTATGTAGGTAAAGCAGCATATTTACAATTTTTAAATTAATTTTGTTTTTCTAGATTAAATATATATATATATGCTTGTACAGAATTTTTCTTTTTCAAATTAAAAAAAAAATCTTTTATTATTTAAATGAAATTGTAAAAATTGTAAAAATTTCATCTACAAAAAAAAAGAAGAAAAAACCAGGTAGGTATTAAAATGACATTCCATAGAAAACTTTCTGAATTAGTAGTTTTTCATGGTTGAAAAAAAGATGTAAAAATAAAAAAAAAAAAAAAACTCAAGAAAAAGAAATAAAAAAAGCGCAAACATTTAATTAAAACTATATTATAAGTTATAATTGCAAAAAAAAAAAAAGGAAATTCATTTAATTGATTTATTTAATTGATATTATGTAAAGTACTATTATTTACATTCAAACCTGGCCAAAGCAAAAAAGGTGCAAGCGTATTAAAAAATATTAAGACAATTCTTAGAATAAAGAAAATTTTTTATTTTATTTTTTTTGTTTCGTATCTTTATATTCTCAACACTTAAAGATAAATCATATAGTATTGCGATTGAAGTTGAAAGTTTTTCAGCAAATAAATACTACAATTCCCAGATCTTATCGATTGAAATCAAATTTTATATTTTAGTTAATGTATTTATCTTCAATTAATTCACTAAGATATTTTAACAAAAAAAAATTCAATTTTTTAAAGTATATTTTCTTTCTTGTTTTAAAATTAATGAAAATTAAGCTTTCTATTTAAAAATTAAGCTTTCTATTTAAAATTTTTATGTAAAAGCGTTTACAAGCATATACAATATTCTTTATAACAGATAAAAATTTGAAATATGACTAACTATTTTATTTGAAGAAATTAATTAATTTTGTAGAAAGTGAACTCGTCTAGATCGTTACAATTTTGTTTTGGTTTTCATTCTTAAAATTCCCAAAGTTCACTTAAAGTTGGGGTTTTACTTGATAATTAATTAGAACTTAGAAATAATATCAGAATCTCGTGAATAGAATTTTGTCCACAGAATTTAGCGCCAAAGTATGTCCATCTGTTTAGTCTGATTAACCAGATTTATGTAAAAACCCACCTTGAGAATTTTATATATATACGTAGTTAAATATTTTTCTTTCGTTTTTACTTCTATCACTATATAGTTATAGAATACTATAAGTTTCTGCAGATGTCTCTTATGTTTCTGAAAAACATAAAAAAAAAAAAAAAAAAAAAAGAATTGTCTTTTCTTATTTTTCAAAAATCAATTCATTCATGCGAACACATTTATATATCTCTTAGAAAGTCCACTGACTTTTATTGAATGAAAATCGTTGAAAGATATAAAACGCATAACTACCTACCTATATAAGATTTTTCAATAATTGATGAAAAAAAAAATTTTAATTACAATCAGTTTTTTTTTTATTTTTTAAATTATTGCAAGCCCGAGTAATTTGCAATTAAGATATATTATTTTCATTGTGCAAAATACTTATAGAGTTAAGCATAAAAAAATTTAAATTAAAATCATTCTAATTTTGCATTGCAGGTACATTAATTCTAATCATTCAACCTTATTAAGAAGATAATTACATTTTATTATAGAAATTTGTTACTAATATTTTTATTTTATTTTAATTTATTTTTTTTATTATTATTTTTTTTACGTCTTAAGATAAATTCAATAGCCACAGTTTAGTCAATTAAACAACCTTAATGGCTGGTCAACCAAAAACAAAAAATGAAAAAAAAAAAAAATAAACTGAGAAAAAGAAAATAAAAAAGAAAAACTCATAAAATAAAATAATAATGTAATAAATATATGCACATATTATATACCTATTGTACCTATATAAATAAATTATACAAATACTTAATTTATACCGGTTAGTCTTTAAAAAAATCAAGTACATGCTTTCACCATATTTCTACTATGATTGAACTGAATTTGATATTGAAAAAATATTTCTTCTAAAATTATTGACAATTATTTAAAATTTTGGAACAACTTAATTTAAAAATAGACAAATTAAACGACAATTTCCCAATAGCCCAAGGTTGGAACATTTTGACCATTGTACCCACACTATACCAAGGAATCCAAGAAATTATTCCAAGAATTTTCGATTGCAATTTCCATTTGAATCCATTTGGATTTCTTACTCAAATGGTCAATTAGGTTAAGATACATATTATAATATTATATATATATATATATGTTTCAATCTGTGGGAACGCATAGGACAAAATCATTATGACTCAGCAACATATTTAAAAAAAACTTAAATACACAACGATGTCAATAAAAATGTGATGTGATCATAACATTTATTTAAATTAGAGTAAAATGTTTTTTTTTTTTTTGGAATTTACAAAAAATTTAATATTCAATTTTTTGGTCTGGGAATCTAAGTTGCAAAAATTTTAATCTCACAAGAAGAATAAAAACTTTTTTATAAAATTTATTACGCTTAGAAAATTATAAAATCTTTTGAACATCTAGAAATATAAATTATATTACTTTTCTATGCTCTTTTATGTTTTTTATGTAATGTTGTATGGAAAATTGTAATAAATCAAACCATGTAACTATCAGCTTTAATTTTGCTTTATTAATGTCAACATTATTTTTTTAGAACTAGAAATCAGTCTGGAACTTTCGAATTCATGTACATATTATATTAAATATTCATGTCACAAAAAAAGTAAAATATTAACTTATTTTCAATTCACACCAAACCAAGTATTTACATTTATTTAAAAAAAAAATCTAAATAAAAAAAATTCATGATGCTATTATGTCCCCAGGACACCTGTAAAATTAATTTTAATGAAATTAAATAAATCTTTAGAACAATATAAATTTAATATATAAATTTCGTATTAATACGCATAGATGTGTACATATAATATATATAAAATAATGACAGAATTTTGTCTCTTATTTGCAATATTATTATTATTCGATAAAATTTTTTATTTGGCTAGACAAAGTTTGCATTTAATTTTTATTTTTTTTTTTTAATTTAATCTTATATGAATCCAATTTATTATTTACGTGCATACATATTTTAAATTATTTGATATATATCTCAATTTTCTTTTCATATTAACGATATAACGTAAATATTATATAAAATAATCATTACGTTTACATATATAATATAAATTTTAAAATGAATGAAAATGCGATCCGAGATATAAATCAGAATGAATGAATTGAGTGAGCGAGTAAATAAATATGTATGTACCTAGTAGTAGTATGCATAAATAAAAACTTATATATACGTGGGTTTATAAATTTTATTTTAATAACATTATTATTATTATTATTTTTTTCTTTCGAATATAATAGATTCGAATCAAGGATTGGTAAAAGAAAAAAATATATATTTTTTTATTTAATTGAAATTATGCTATATATAGCTTTGAAGTAGTAGTCAATAATGGGATGATAATATTTTTAAGCATTCTGGAAATAAGTTTACTAAAAATTTGCAGGTACATGAATATTTTTTCTTAGGATTTTCTATTTTTTCTAACTTAGTTAAAATTAAAAAATTAAATTTGGAAAATTGTCGCTTCGGAAGATTGCCTAGGAACTCATGTTCATATAATATCTTCTTAGGGATACAAGTACAAATATAAGCAAAAAACTGAATTAAATAATAATGAATGTGGCCGCAAGATTTTTTTATTGCAATTTTTTATTTGAATTTTTTCCCATTTAATTATTAAAGTTAAAAACTAATCTTGATTTCAGAAAAGAGACCTTCCTTTGATGTGCTTAAGAACAAAATTAATGAGACAGAAAATAAGCACACTCATGCGAATATTTTTATGTTTTTTAATAACTTTTTATCAATATATCTATATTTATTTAATACATAATATAAACTTAATAGTTTTTTCTTTATAAATATAATAATTTACATTGCATTTATCTAATACTGAAATTCAGACTTGAATGCACAACTTAAGAAAATATTTTAGTTAAATTTAAAGCTATAACACTGTTAAATACTCAATTAAAATATTTAAAAAAAGTTAAAACATAAAAATTGTGTTTTACCTGGTGATTATATACCCTAAGGGATGGTTGTATATTCAACTTTAATATTTTCAATGAAATTTTTTATTATTTACTATAATAAAAAATAAACATAATAAAATAAAATACTAAACCATTTCGAATGTAACAAAATGAAAATATATAAAATCCATCTAAGGTAATATATTATAATAAGTTTTTTCTTATACGATAGTTTGCTATTAAGAAAAAGGTAATAATAATAATAATAATAATAATGTAACTCAAATGCAACAAATGATTGTAAAATGAAAAATATATTATAAAATCTATCTATAAATAATTTTTTTTAAACATTTTTACATTTAGAAATTCTATAATTTTATTTTTGTATTATATATATGCATAATGCAATATAAAAAGAAGAAAAAGGTTAACAACATTCAGACGCCTTTTTAATTCAAAGTTTTATGATTGATTTTTTCTTATATATACATATACATATATTATTCATATGATACTTATATTGTACATAATAATGGATCTGACAGAATAAAAAAAAATCTATCTAAATCATATTGAAGGGATTAAAAAAAATTAAGTTCTTATTATTAATATATTAAATATGATTGGGAAGTTTTTTTTTGATAATTTTTGAATGTAAACCTACTATACAGACATTTTAAGTTATATATATTTCTTTTATTGTGTAAATTATTAATTCAATTTTTTTCTTAATTATTTCAAGAATAATAAGAATATTGATTTTTCTTTTAATTAAACATTTGTTTTTTTTTTTTACTTTTAGGTACAACTATATGATTTTAATGCTATTTTTTTTTTAATTCATTAATATTTAAAGTGTTGGAGTATTAATTTTAAATGTAGGAGGATTATTGTCTGAAATGTACACAATAATAATGTAGAATGCATTAACTATAATTGTATATAACACTATTTATAAGAAATCTAATAAATCTAACTTATGATATCTGCAATATTATATCTTAAAGAAATTGAATCAGAATCAAAATTCATTTTATTGCACAAGATCATTCAATTCTTGTAATTTTATATAGATAATTTATGCAAATATGACTTAAAAAAGTATATCGTGTATAAGTTCATGTTATTAATATGTACAAATTATTAAATTGTATTTTAGCGTGTACAACTTCTTTTAATTTTTGTTATTAAATAAAAAAAAAGGTGAAATTTCTTTCCATCTGCCCCTAAATATTATATTTTATGTAATAATCGTCATTACTGTTTATTTTTTCCCAATAAATTCTGTCAAATATGCGATATGAAAATAAATTATTAATCTTTATCAAGAAAAATTTTACTATATTTTTGCTAACAAATAAAAGTGTGGGAAATTAAATATTTGAATACACTATATCTTAAAATTTTGGTTTTCAATGATATTTCGATATTGATTCAATCCAGAATCACGAATTATTTTGAAATTTCATTCTACAGGATAACTTATGTAAAACCAAAATAAAAATTTATGATTTCTGTTTTTTTAAATTCATTTTTTTTTCTATTTAAATCAAATTAATAAACTTAAAGCATATCTTGATAATATTCATATGAATATAAATTAAAAAGTTTTTTTATTTCATTTTGAAGAAAAATGAAAAAAAATTCCACCCATTTCAATATCGTGGTTCACGTTCAAATGTTTAATGGATTAAAACCGTATATAATTTAAATAGTGAAAGAAATAATAAATAAAACTATATGTATACAATTTAATCTTATTTCCAAAAATTTTATAAGAAAATTATTTACAAAAAAAAAGAAATAATTAAAATTTTTGATTATAGGGAAATTTGCAATTGATTTATATATAATATAGTATTAAATAATGTTAGAAAATAAAATTAATGACGACGTGCTCATGAAATTTTTAGTTTTTCGTTTTTTTTTTTAACTAATTATTGCTCATTTAGCTGTGAATTTATGTTTTCGATTGGGAATTTGCATAATAGCTATACATATTTAAATAAATTTCTTTTTATTCTTAAAAGTTTAATTTGATGGAAGCACGGCAATATTATATTCTCTAATAAGATCTTGAAGAAGCACGATAGATAATTTTATTTTATTTTTTTTTTTAATTAAATGAAAATAATTATCCAGTTATAGTAAAACTAAAAAGAATTTATTAACTTTGATATGCTTCTATATTGAATTTTCCATCTCAATTTTAATTAATTTCATATAATGATTATTATAATGATTTCAATTCTTCGAGATGATCAGATTTTTGAAGAAATAAAAGAAATCTAGGAATTATTTATTACCTATTATTCATAAATTTTGCATAAAAACTAAACAAGATGCACAAGGCATAGTCTTCTGTATATTATAAACTTTTTTTTCGTTTTGCAACTGAATAATGTAAGTAATATACTCATTGCATATTTTAAATGCAATTTCAGACATATTTTTAATTAATTATAATTTATTTCAATAAATTAGTTTCGGACGCTATATACATATATAGGTATACAATAAAATTTTTATTTTCTTATTGTCATTTTTTAGCTGAAATAAAATATTAAACTACAACCTTGAATTATGAGTTTCAAAATATGCCGTTTTAAATTACGTAATTTAAAATTCAATTATTTTTAGTTTTTTACACATTGAACTCATACTATTATTATAGTACACTTATAATAACAATAATAATAGTGGTAATATGGTTGTGTGACTAATATCTTATATATTTAATTTTTATTATAGAGACGTTAAAAAAATTATTATTTTTTTTTTTTATTATTGAATGGTTCTTTATCGTTATCATAAAAATCATGATACAAATGTACTCACATTTTGTATGTATAATCATAAATTTTAATAAAAATTAAATTTTATTTGGCGGCAATTTTTTAATGTTTTGATATAAAAACTTTAAAATTCATATAAAATTGAAAGAGATATAATTATTTATGTATGTATGTACATTGTACATATATAAATAATTTTATTTAAAATTATCCTTTATTAAAGGTAAAAATAATTATAATTTATAGATTCCATTATTTTATTAAATAAATATTTTTTTCTGAAAATATTAGCTAAAATAATAGAAATTATTAAAAAAATTTTCTACATTTTTTTCGTAATTTAAGTATAATAAAATAATTGAGCCAAAAAATTTATTTTATCAAATATTTTTGGTATTATTATTATGTAGAATTTGTACACTAAATAACATTATAATGAAAAACAAAAGTTGTTCATATTATGTATGCTTAAAACTTTTTTCAATTAAATTCTTCATAAATCGAATTATACACATACCAATAATTTTGCTGGGTAAACTTAATATAATTGTTATGTACTTTTTTCGTTTAACATTTTATATTTTTAGTTTAAAACATCCTCTTTTTTGATCAATAATTCTACTGTTTAAAAAACAAATTTGGAGAATTTATTATTTAATATAAATATTATTGATAGATTAAAGTGACCAGATTTCTGTTGGGTCAAGGTGGGACAGCGGGTGTAAAAATCGTAAACATATATATTTTACATTTTTATAATTTTTATAATAATATTTTAAATAGAAAAAATAAAGAATTATTTTAAATTATTTTAAATGTGGGCTGACGGGAAAAATGTGGTACAAAATGTGGTACAAATGGCTATGTGGGACGCTTGCTTAAAAAGTTATTCTGTATGGTCACATAATGATAGATTCCGCCGGGTGCACTGAGAACACTGAGTACAATGCGATACTTTTATATTGAACTGAATACATTATCTAGAGTTAAAAGTTCATAAATGTAGTGCAAATATGACGATATTGAAATAATTTTGAATTCTACAAAACATTCATTACAACTTACAACATTATTAAAAATATTATTTTACAATCGATTAAAAAGAATATTTATTTAAAATTTAAATAATAAAAAATTAAATTAAAAATATCATTATTTTTCATTATTAAAAGAATATATACCTTTTATACTTATAATAAAAACTTCTATTTTCTAATTTATTATTTTTATGATCCAATTTTTTCCTTTTTTTGTTGCAAGGATAAAATATTTTCAATGCTCTTTCAAAATGAAATCTCATGCAGCTTTTAAAAGTGAAACAAAAAAAAAATTATTCTTAATTTTTATAACCTTGTCTCCTATAAAAAATTTGTTTCTTTCTTTTTTAATATTTTTAATTATATTGTGTACAAGTAGAAATAAAATTCTTTCACATAGAGGAGATATTGTTTGTAAATATAATATGCGAACTAATTCAGTTCATTATCTTAATGAAATATTATTATTTTACTATAATTTTTTTCCCTTAACATACAAATTATAACAATGAGGAAATTTTTAAGATATTAATAAATTATATTAAAATTAACATGTAATAAGAAATATAAATCAGTTCTCTTTAAAAAGTTCATAATAATTATGTATATCTGCATGCATATATAATAAAACTAAGATTACAAACGTCGTCGTTCAGTTGTTAAACTTTTTCTTTTTAATTAAAACCCAAAATTAAATTATCACATTATAATTTTTTTGCTAATTTTATATTTTCTAATTAATATGACGGTCTTAAAAGTTTAATAAGTAAATCAAAAATGGTGAATCAAAAATAAAAAAAATCAGATCACTATTTTTGTTATTGAATATTTAATGTTGTAGGTTTATATTTAATAAAAAATATAAAAATACAGTTTTTCTTAATTAAAAAGTCTAGACTTTAGAAATTAAAATTGTATTTCACTCAGCATCACCAGAATACCATTGTGGGTACCAATTTAATTAGGTGTAAAACAAAATAGAAGAACTTGTTATATTTACATAAATTAAAAATTTAATTATCTAAGCGAATGTATTGTTTGTGCAAAAATCGCATATCAAGCTAAGATATTATGTATGCAATAGATATGCAACAGATATTTGTTCTAGAAAAAAGACTACTATATGTACTCAAAACATGTATTAATTTCTATGAATTTATTATTTTGCTGAACTTCACTCAAGAAGAGAAGAACTTTTTGTTATCTTCCAGAGTCATGTCAGAGTACTTGAAAAATTAAAAAAAGTTTTTACAATCAAAATTATAAGACAAGAAGCAGCAACTTCTATAATTATATTTATGTCTTGATTATTGATTAATAATTTTTCTTATACATATTAATGCACCCTAAAAATAAGAAAATATTAAAAAATAAGAAAAAAATAAAAAAAATATTAAAAAATAAGAAAATATTAACAAATTAAGGTTAAAAAATTGTTTTTTGGATTAAATACAGGGTGTTTTTTTTTTAGCTGCATGAGATCTTTTAATCGTGATAAACTTTGAATGAAGTTTTCAAATTTACAGTTGTTTGCTGTTCAGAAAGGTTTGCCAATGAATTAAAACAAAACATTTCACATCAATTTTTTAATGTTTTATTTGAATTTGACATTCTCAAGTTCTTAAAAAAACACCCGATAGATTAAAATTCAGTATTTTTGTTATCCGTTAAGCAATGAGATTATAAAATTATAAAGAAAATTTGTGTATACATGAATTTCTTAAGAACAACAATGTTTTTTATGAATCTAGCTTTTTAAATAGATATTAAAGTATGACAAATAGAATTCTTTTCTTTTTTCATTAACAAAATTTATTTTTAATGACTCAATGATTAATAAACAAAAAAATAAATTTATACATATATGTGCCAAATATAGAACAAAAGCATAAACATTTTTTTTTTTTGGAAGACAGTATTTTAAATGAATAAAATTATTATAAATGTTTATTTTAAAATTTTTTAATTATTAATTTTTAATATTTTTTTTAATATATATATTTATATTTAAATTAAAAGAAATTGGATAAAAATTTATGTTTGTTTTTCTATATACTAGTTATATATTGAAAATATTAAAAAAAAAGTATTGTAATAAAAATTATAAAAAGAAAATATTAAATTTATATATAAAAAAAAAAGAAAAATTAATATTATTATGAAGAAGAATTAACGGAAGTCACGTTCATTCACCGCATAATATTAACGGTTATAATAAAAAAATAAAAATTATAATAATTTCTTTTTTGTTTCGTTATTATTTTTTTTTTACGTACATCTATTTTACTTACTTTTTAGCATTTACTTTTTTCTTTTTTTTTTTGCTAATTATACCCAATAGAGAAGAACAAAAAGATTACTTAAAAAAATATACATATATATATATACCTACTGTAGTAGACTATATAGAGCTGAGCTATTATAGTGAGTGTTATTAAAATGTAAATTTTTTTTTCTGTTTTAAATATAATTAATATTTTTAGTAATAGTTTAATGAATTCCTCTAAATTGTTTCAATTTGCAAAATAAATTGAAAATTTAATATTTTATTAAAATTATATTATAGTGTAGTGCATTAGCATTATAGTGTTGTATACAGGATAGTATAGTGTAGTATGGTATTTAGAAAAGATCAATTTTTTTTTTTCAATGTATGTAAAAATTATTTTCGGAAAACTTTTTACAGAGTTTTTTATTTTTTTTTTTTATTTTAACAATGTGTCTTAAAAAACAACATATACTTGCTGTTTTGAAATTATTGTAATTTAAAAGGGATTTTATGTTTTTGTAAGAAATGGTCTTGATAGATGTTGTGTATGCTTAACATTTTTATAAGTTAAATAACTACATACAACTGACAAAAGAAATAGATTTACAAATTGTAAAATTAATTTAAAGTTTGGCTTAAAATGTTTATTTACATGTATTTTTGAAATAATAAAAACAAATTCAACCCTCGGTTTAGTTTGAAAATATGTATAATTCAAAATTATTATTTATATTTGAATTTGTGCTGAAGAGAAGTTACTATTAGTTGTATATATATTCAGATATTACACATGATTCGCACAAACATGATACAAGATTGGAAATTTATATATAATCAAATCCAATCAAGATAAGGGAAACTTAAAACAAATTAAGGTTAAAATAAGTGTAAAATTGATTTAAGTAAAAAAAAATTTTATTTCTTTGTTTTGAAATTTTTTCAATATAACTAATTTAATATACTTCTCTTATAATAATTTAATATTAATAATATTAAGGTCTAAATTTTTATCTTAAAACAAAAAAACATTCAAATCTGGTTTTTTCCCCGATTTATCTCTTTATGTGAAATATAAAAATATGAATAATTTTTTATTTCATAACCCAACGATTATTTAAAATAAAATTAAATAAATTAAATATATATTTTTTTGTAAATAATAATTTAATATTCACGATTTATGAAATTTTTCGCCGGCCGCCTGTTAATGAATCTATTTGACAGAATTTTGATCAAAACTTAAAAAAAAAAAAATACATTTTGCAAAAAATTATTATTCCGCAAAAAATTAGTTTTCTATGTTTTAGATATATATATATATATATATTTTTTTTTTTTTGCAAAATTATTTCTTAATTTACTTTTAATAATAATTTTTTTTTTTTTTTTGCCTCCGTATCTATTCAACTGGTAGTTGGTTATATCTACAAAAGAAACTAATATTTTTTTTTTTTCGCGCCATTACCAAATTTGCAAAAATTAATGATTTTAGTTTTTTTTTTTAAGTTTTTTATTTAAAAAAAAAAAACTAACATAGATACTTAAATTCCTTAACATAATGGATTTTTGTAAACCATTTTTATTTTTGAAAGCAATTTTAATGAATTTTATATTGTTAATTTTTTTCTTTTTCTTTTTGAATATGAATTATTAGCTCTTTATTTTATTTTTTTTTACATAGATACGTAATATAATATTCAAAATGTACTATAGATACATACATATGATTTTATAAGTTTAATGTTGTACAAAATCGACATAACAATGATTGATATTTTCTCCTTATAAAAGAAAATTATTTATATAATTTTGTATTTTATTGTGTAATTTCATATTCAAAAATTGTATATCTATATCTAGCTATCTATAAGCAGATAGTTAACAATGTTGCGCGGGAAATGATATCATTCAAAAATTATTATTTTTGTTTGTTTTTTTTAATTTTAAGAATTTTTTTATTGCTACGATTTTCTATTCTAATTTCTATATACATATATTGTATAACTATTATTATATTTAAAAATTCGTGAAAATTGACAATAAAATTTCACAAATTTTTTGTTGTATAATCAATAAAAAAAAACAATTTATATAAAAAATAATTATTTATTGTTCTTTTGTTAAAAAATAAAAACATTCTTAAAAAAATGATTATTAATTTTTACCTTATGATTTTACGAATATTAATAATTATTTAAAATTATTATTGAAAATTTCTATTTTAAGAATATTCTGAAAAAGAAAAAAAAAAAAACAAATAATATTTTCAGGAAAAAATATTTTCCAATCAATTAATTTTCGCTTATTTTATTTTTAGCAACAAAATAAGAAAAAAATTAATTGTGCTACACTTTTTTGTTTTTTTTTTTTTTTTTTTTAATAAAATTGCGATTTAAATAAATAAAAAAATAAAAAAAATAATGGAAAAGCTATAGAAAATTCAAGACTCAATTAAATTTAAATTTGTTGTATTTTTCATCATGAGTGCGCGCATTTTAATTCGCCGCAACAGATTCAAAAAGTTCCAAGTTTTTCTATTAACTGAAATTTCCAACAAGAAAATATTAAATAATTCATCAAATTTTAACGACTTTATCAGAAGATAAAAAAATTTTCAATAAGTACAAGGAATTTGAATCTGAAGATGAATAAATAAATAAAATGTTTTATGCGGTCAATTAATTCGTTGATCATCTGACTTTTAACTTTTTACATAAATTTATTAGAACCCTCTTTCAAAAGCTATTATAGATTGTGTAGAACATTTGTTTTTTTTTCTGAATTTTTTGGATGGTTTCCGAAATCTTTCGAGTTGTTAAAATCTGTGAGAGATGTATTTCAAATTATTACTGTTTTTAAAGAATTAAAAAATTTCCAAAGTTCACTTTGTCTTCGCGATGTTTTATGTGACTACTGATGATCTACCAGAACCAATTTTAATAAATTTTAATGTTTTTTTAAATTTTACTAAATTTTCTACGGCTCACAATATAAATTTATAAAAAATGTATCTTTAATATACAATAATGCAGCTTAAAGCTTAATAATTTAATTAAAAACTTAAAAACTATGTCTTCCGTCAAAATAATTGGCGATTGACCATAACAATTTAACACTTTTATTAAAAAAAAATTTATTAAATTTTTTTTTTATTTTATAAAAAATGAAGAACTAATAAAGAGTTGATTACAAGTCATTAAGGCAATATTTTTGTAAGGAAAAAAAAGTAAATTTCTTCTTGTCACTAACTTTTTGCAAAATGAAAAGTTTGACGGAAAATTTAAAAGGTATAGATTGTTCTGTAGATTTAAAGAGGAATGAGGAAAAATTAACTATCTGTAAATGTATTTTTTGCATAAAAAAATAGCTTCGAGCACTTAGCCTTAACTGATTCTAAAAATTTTAATACCATTTTAAAGTATGAAACAGTCCGGAGGTAGTGAATGCATTTTTTTTTCTAAATTAAATTTTATAATAATCTAAAACGGCTTTTCAATCAAATTTTGGAACCGATCATAGTTAGTTCTCAAACCCCAATTATGTTTCTTAATGCAAAGTTCATGTAAAATTAAATATAAATAAAATGTCCTATTTATTTAAAAAAATAATAAAATAAATATTAAAACTACAATAATGAATTTTAATTGCAGTTTTATTATTATAATTTGTTTTTTTAGAAAGTTTTTATTTTGTTTTCAAATTTAAAATTAAAAAAATATGAATTTTGTCATGTTTATATTTGTTGTGTTTTAAAGGGAAAAAACAATAAATGAGTTTCTCAAATTTCAAAAAATTTATTTTTATAATCTTACCATTATGTACTAACGGTAATGTGAAATAGTAATTACAACTTTCGAATAATTAAAATTAAAAGAAAATTCACACAATTTGTCATTCATGGAATGCATTTTCTTGTTTTTTTTTTTTATTGTTTATACACAAAAATATTTTCGTATAAGAAGTACATAAGTATGAAGAAAAACATTTTATAAATAATAATAATAATAATAAAGAATAAATTTTTCGATTTTAAGCTAAAAAAAAAAAAGAAGATATTTATAAGACAATAAAATTAGATTAACGGATAAGATTTTTTATTTATTTTTCATTTTCATTTGTATTTTAATTTTAGTTGCGGGTGGATGAATCTTGTATGATATACATACGTATTATATATACAAAGAATATTTGACACGCACGTCTGGCTCGTGCTCTATACATAATTTTATAATAATGTTGATATCGAAAATAAAGGGAAAAATTAAAAAAAAAAAAAGGTTTCAAATGGAAAAGAATGTGACAGATTATTTATATTTGGTTTGATTCAATTTAGATTGAGGATTGAGGGCAAATCCTATTCGTAAACTATTTTTTTTTTTAATTCTTTTCACTTTTAAAAGATGAAACATTTTTTTTATTTTTATTTTATTTGTTTATGTATGATATTTTTTTTGTTAAATAAATTAAGAAAAATTAAAAATAAATTTGTAATTAAGCATTGTATTACACAACATCTGTTACATATTTAATCAGAAATAAATTAATCATAAACAAAATTTTGACCCAGTATTGGACGAATATAAATATCTAGTAGAAGCTAGAATTTGATTTAAATGTTTTTTTTTATTATTTATGGAAAACGTCTGTGATGGAATGATCCGCGGATACTGAACCCTCCAAAAGTTTAATTTATTTTATAATATTTATAAAATAAAAAGATAAAATTAACTTAATTTGCTATAAGTACTTCACGTATGTATCGTTAAATCGTTAATATCTTTTATTATACCATTGATAACAATATTATGTCTATGATGAACGAAATAACATTGGACAATATGGGAGTTTAAGGCTGAACTAAAGTATTACTATATAAGAATCTTTTTATATCATCCATATTTCAATCATTATTTTTCACATTTTTCATTAAATTTATTTTTTGTGCGAGAATTTTTAGTACATTGGAATTATGAAAATATAGCAATTTATATATATTTGACATTTCTGGTTTGCTTTTTGAATTTCACTATTATATGCACATAAAATAATATTTTATTTTAGATATTCGCACAAAATATTCCGGTATCTATTTATATAAAGAGAAATCCATATAGTATAATAATAATAATAATTATGAATGCGATGATATCATCATCATAAAATCAAAATTGTATAATCAAAAAAAAAATTTTTTTAATCATCGCATTTTAATCTACAATATGATACGAATTTATAATTATAAAAATAAAAGAATATAATAAGTACTATATTTATATTATGTACAATATGTACTATTGTACATGTAATGTACACATAAAACAGAATGACAAAATATTTTTATTTCAACAATTTTTTCCCTATCATCATCAATGCAAAAATATTTACAATTCGAATAAATTATTATTAAATTTACAAAAAAATTATACGTACATATAAAAGTTTAATGACTTCCATTCAAATAAAGAACAAATTTGATTATCATGTCTGACATCTTACAAATTTTTTATATTATTGTTTAATATTTATTTATTATTAAATTTTTTTAGCCATAAGAATAAATATAGTTCTGGTAAGAATTGATTTAACTCTTGAATTGAGAAAAACTAAGTCCATAGTTAATTAACACACTATTGATGTTTTCTATTGTATCTTTAAAAAAATGTTTAATGTTGAATTGTAAGAATGGAATTTGTGTTTAATTAAAGCCTGTGAACTCAAAGGTATATCAGAGTTCGCAAAAAAAAGTGATTACTAAATAACTAGTAATAGCTCTACTTAACTTCATAGCCCTTTTTTTCACATTTCAATTTAAATTTTTACATTTTTTTAAGTTTCGACAATTGACCTCTTCTTCTGTACTAATCTTTATCACGATACGACTATTTTAAGTGTAAGGACAGAAAACTTACAGGCGGATCGACAAACAAAAAATACAAAAACTTTTTTTTTAAATTTTTTGATGGAAAATTTGCTTCAAATTAATTTATGATAAAACAGAAGAAATGTTAAGCATATGGTCAAATAGTTGCACGTTCATTTTCTTCTATATGTACACACAAAAGTAGTTTGTAAGTTTTTATGTAATAATGATGATGATGCCACATGTGAATGACACAAGTTATTTTTCTTTAATAATTTCATATTTTTTTTTAATGTCTCGTTTTTGGCTATTTAAAATTATTTTGAAAAAATAATTATCAATAAAAAAATACAATGTTTGTGCTTTTAAAGTATGTATGTACAAAACGCGTACAAGGTTAAAATAATTAACTTCACATCTGTTTGATGTGGTTTATTTTGTGATCTTATATAATAGGTGTACTGTCAGAAAAAAAACATTTTCATTGGGATAATCTTCCACGTCATGAGTAATGATTTATAAGTCAAATTATTATGTGTGACGGGACAAGTTTAATTTGATAATGCCTGTTAACGAAAAACAAAAAATAGCAGTTACGTAGGTATGATTGGAATTTTCTATAATTAATTTATATGCTACTTTATTTGTAAAAAACACATTAAAATCAAGTGTATAATAAAAGTTTAACATTTGTATTTGTAAACGATTAATATGCAGCACAACTTTAGGTTAAAACTGTACTTTTAAACTGTACATGCAATAGGATAATGACTTTAGTATTCGATCATGTAAATTTTAAAATGAAAAATTTTTTTTGTATAAATTTCCAAACATTTTTTTGTAGAATGTTTATTTTACTATAAACTCAAAATTAAAAAATTTAAAAATGGCAATATGAGTTTCCGATGATGGCTGTTGTTAATAAAACCAAATATTCGGTGTAACAATTTTTGAACGTAGCTATAATATTTCTTTAATTTTTCCCTATCTCTATTTGTTACAATGGCACCCCCAAATTTAATTAAAACATGTTTATAATTAATTAATTTTATTCAAGGACAAAATAAACGTAAACTTATGATAAAGTGCATACTAAATTTTTATACATTATTTTGACAAATTGGAGTTTCGTTCTGTTATTACTTACTTAAATTAACATCAAGGACAAAATGATCAGTCAAACCTATTTTAAGTGCGTGCTAGATTTATGTACATCTTTTTGTTGCTGCAAACAAAATAAATTTCCATGGAATTCGTTATTTTATGTAGAATTTGGTCAAGGATGAAATGGGCGAAAAAACATAAATATTCCCTTGAAGTGCGTGCTAGATTGGTCTTAATTTAGAGAGTATTATAATATTATAATTTTATATAGAATTCATTAAAAAAAAAAAATGAAAAATTTACAATATAATAATGTTGATCGTGATCTCATGATATCATTGTAAATTAATTTTTACATGATTCAAAAATTTTTGCAAACATTTTTTTGTTTTTTTTTTTTGTATTTTATTTTATTTCATGCTAATAAGTAATTTTTGAATTTTTATTTTTTTTTATACATATTTATTTTACTTAAGATAATGAAATATTTTATTAATAATAATTATAATTAAATATACTGTTTATTTATCAGAGCATATTCCTTTCAATAAAATGACTCTCCTTAAATTTTTTTTTGGGAGCCAAAATAAATATTTTTTGAAAAATGTAATTGTATATTTTATTAATTAAACAAAAAATTGTATAAAGAAGCAGCATACAAGATACTAGTTACAAAAAAAAAAGTTAATTTTTGTTTTCTTCATGCAAAATAATGAATGAAATAAAAGGTGTGGTTGGTTCGGGCTCATTAAAAGATATTTAAGAAAAATATAAAATTTTTAAAAAATATAATTATTATTCATAATAACAAAATTAATTATGATAATATCCTAAAATTGTATGTAGGTGATGCAAAAAAAAAATTCATCTATCAATATCTAAAGAAAAATACAGAAAAATAAAAAATTATAGATTTCGTGGAACATGAAAAAAAAAATTTTATTCAAATTTTTCTATATTTAATTTTTATAATATCTATTTTAATTTTGAATTGAAATTTAATACATTGTGTGTGTACCCTACATATTTTTTTTTATTGTTCAATTCATTTATTGTTAAAAATATCACATAAAAAAACATAATAAATTCAATACAAAATAAGAAGTGTTAAAATTTAAATGAAAAATTATGATAAATGATCTGAAAAACTATTAAATTAGAATTTTTTTTTTTTTATCTTTAATACGTATAATACAACATGAATACATCCATTTATTTTCACAATAATAGATACGATCATTATTATAATATTTAAAAAAAAAAAAGTATTCAGCAAAAATGATTTTTAATTTAGATATTTAACAAATTTATTATTTTATTCATTGTTTAGATTAAAATTTCTATTAATAATTAATAATGTATAATAAACTTATATATTTATTTTTTTGGAGTAATTATCTGCAATGCAAGAGAAATTATATTCTTTTGGTATTTTAGCAGAAAATTTCATCTTAAATATTACTTAATTTAAAATATTTATCTTTTTTTTGCAGATTTTATTTTAAAATTATTATACAATTGTATATAAGTTTTATTTTTAAAATGTACATACAAAGAGCATTTCCGTTTTATGCAATTATATTTATTTATTTCTGTACATCTGATAATAATAATGTTAATAATATGAAGTTGTTGGGAGAACCATTTTGTTATACGCATACTTTCATTATTAATGAATGTTATTAAATAAATTTTTTTATTTTTTTTTTTTAAATTCTTATAATTAGTCACACTATTTTATGTATATACTTAAATTTTTTTTAATCTACAAATTACATTAATGAAATTGAAGTCTGGATCTTTATGTTCTAAAAATTTTCTTGAATTTTTATATTTATGAAAAAAAACTGAAAGAAGATTTTCTGGGAAAATTATATTATTTATAATTTTTAATAGTATTAAAATTAAATTTTTAATTAACAATTCGAAAGTCTAAGGATTATATGATGAAAAATTTAAAAGGTCCATTTTACAGCTCCAATATTGTGATGTAAAATTCTAATATTAAATCAAAATGTTTCTATACCAAACATCGAAATTTTTTTTTTTTGTAATCATTATAATTGAAAAATTGATTATAAAATTCGCTTTCGAACTAAAAATTATGGGTTTATAACAATTTTATATCATTAATTTAATTATTATTAGTTATAACATATAAAAGAAATTATCATTGCAAAATGAATAAAAACCCACGATGATTTAAAGAAAAAAAAAAATATTAGGTAACATCTATTATTTTTATGGCTTATATTTATAAATATTTCCAAATTGGTGAACTTTTAATGGCGCCTATAATAAACATACTCTTCAAGTTTTAAGCAAAAAAAAAATTTACTTCATAAAAATGTTTATAATATAGGTATGTACATTGTACATGTACATCTTATGTGAAATGATTTATTAAAAACAAATGAGTTATTTATATAATATCCTGTACATTTATATTAAATTATATTAAAATGTATATAATATCAATATTATAAACAACATAATTTTTAGTCCTTACAGAAAAAATCTAATTATCTCATTTATAATTTAGTTTTTAAAATTTGAACATAGGAGAAAAACTATCAAGTATTGTATAACAAAATGTTAATTTTTCTTCTTAAAGCTTTATAACAAATAGATTTTGACAATGTTGAGAATGTAATAATGTATAAAAGATTTTCAAATAATAATGTTATTAAAGCATATATAGTGTTTTGTAATTAGGGGTTTTTCAGATACGGTAATTATTTATATGCCGTTAGTTATAATTGAAAAAAAAAAAATAGTTAAATTATAATTAATAAATTATAATTTATTATTTTGAAATATTAATTAAGAATTTTTTTTTTTGTTTAAATGATGGTAAATGAGTAATATGTAAAAAAATTTTATATATATAAGTTAAATATATAAAAAAAATTTAGCTTTAGAATATGTATTATAAAAATAATTTATAAATAATTTATAATTTGCACTCATACTATTATTCTTAATTATAATTATAATATGAAATAAGAATATTATTATTTAAAAAAAACAGAGAAATTTATAAAGTTGTGTTATATTATAAAATCTAAATAAAAAGGTGTATTACGTTTTTCCATTTTTATCAAAGAAACAAATAAAGTTCAAAGTCTGATTAAAATTCTCATTTTTTTAAAGATAATCGATTTGTAAAACTTTTTTGAATAATCTAAGAAAAATTCTTAAAATATTTAAAAATACGTTCTTTAATAAAAATTAAATTTCACCATTATGACCGTTTTCTTTAAAAAACAAATTCAAATTTTTTAAACAAATTCTCTATTCAAAATTTTTTAGTTCTTTATATCATGACTGTTAATCATAAATATAAAAAAAATATGAAATTATCATTCTCATATAATATTCACAATAAATAGAATCATTCAAAAATATGACTAATTTTCATGAGAAGAAATTGCAAAATATATAAATATTATATATATTTTTTTTAAATAAGTATAATGACCAATAGATATTTTTTTGTATCTATGTTTGTTTATTTTTTTTTTTTGTTTGCAAATTAAATTGAGCTTATCTAACTTGCACAATTATAATTGCCAAAAAATCAAAAAAACAAAAAAGTTTCAACAAAGTACATATATATATTGCGAGTTAGTGGAATGTCATAATTTATAATTATCTATGCAGACAATTCGTGTTCTGCTAACATTATTATATATATGAGATAATACATTTTAATAAGCTTAATTATTTTAAATAATTTTTTTTTTCTATAAAATTTTTGAAGTTTTATTTTGAAAGTTAAGTAAATTTCCATTGTTTATTCGATACTTATATACAACTAAAGCTTTTGGCACATTTTATTTTTGTATTTAAAGTTTTTTGAATGTTAAATATTTAAAAAAAAAAATCAGCGAGAAGATCTTAATTCGAATTTATTTTTTATTTAAAATCAAGTAAAAAAGTTAATAAGGGTAGAACCTGTCTAACTTCGACACTCAAGGTGAACAGATAAAAGTCTAACTTATAGAGGTTGTCTAAGATAGAAGGGTATTGCAAAAAAAAAAAACGAGAAAATGTATTTCTGAACACGGAAAAAAATTTCATATTTAAGTTATTTTATTTAAAGTTTGTATGAATATTTTAATATTAACTTAAATTGATTAAAACTTTCTGTTCAGTGTCCTTTGCTCAATTTTTTTTTCTCAAAATTCTCATATTCAAAATTTATAAAAAAATTTAATTTAATTTTTGATTCAATAAATGTATGAAATATTGTCTAACATATCAAGGTGTTTAACTTACAGAGGTGTCTAAGTTATAGAGGCACATTTTCATACAAATATGAACAGCCGGAAAAAGAGAGGTTCTACTTGCAGAGGTTCTACTTGCAAAATTTAATTAAAAAATCACGTATACATATTTTTTCGATCGATGGAATAATTGTAATTTGTTATGGTAATATCAAAATATATACTCTATTCTAAGTAGGTTTTGTACTTTAATTCCATTTTTCATGATATTTTCGAAAGTATTTTATTAAATTTTCCAAACTAATAATTTATTTATTTATTTATTTATTTCAAATGCTTAATACAAGCGAATACAACTTAATGATAATAAAATTAAATTAAATATATGTACAATCAATTTAATAAGGGATGTAAGAATATATACTAAGCAGCAGTATTTACTATTAAATAATGTATCACTTAGTTCGAATTAATTAAAAAATTATGATAAAATTTACTTTTAAAAGAAGGACTTTCGAAAACGTATAACTGAAGAAGGAAATGGTATCGGTTATAAATTTTGAATAGGGAGTTAAGTGGGCTATATTGACCATAATTGGTTCTGGAAAATTGAATACTAGTGACATCAAAATTTCTAAGAGTTCTTGAGGGCACATTGAAAAATAGATTAGACATTAAACAGCTACTTGTCGTTTTTCCTTCGATGACTTTATGGATAAAGCTGAACGACAAATAAGCTCTTCTATTCTCCAGACTTGGGAGATTTAGAAGTTGAAGTCTGTCAGTGTATGGAGGTAAATTTAAATTATCCTGCCAATTGAGTCGCCTTAAAGCGAAACGAAGGAAATTTTTTTGAACCGATTCCAATCTAGAGATATTAGCTGCGTAGAATGGATTCCAGACTTGGCAAGAATGATCGTAAATATATAAAATGAATAACTGAAAATTAAATTATGCTATACTTTAACCGATTGTATGAGGTTAGTTATTCAAGGAAGTTTTTTTTTATGTTATAACATTGTACCTTTTTTATAATGCTTCAATTAATCAGTGCATAAATGGTGAAATATGGGTGGATATTTCATTACCTGACATCAGATGATAATTTACAAGTGTATTGGACTCTTACAACGAATAACATGTTTTTAAAAAATAAATTGAACTAGAAAACGAAAAGGAATACAGAAAAAAAAATTATAGGCACGCCAAGCCGTCACTATACACTTGTAGTTTATTTTCTTAATTTTTTTTTATTTTTTTTTCTTTATTTAATTTATTATTTAAAACTTAATTCGTGCAAAAAATTATCATATAAATTAAATCATTTTCACATTTATTACCAACCAATAATATAATTGGGTATTTTGCATTCCCATGCTATGATGATCTTTGAAAGGAAAAATTATATATATATATATATATATTTTATTTTCTAGTTTTTGGTCTTGTATTAAGTATACGAGTATATACTTATAAAAATACATAAAGAGAAAAAATTAAGTTTAATTATTTTGCAAAAAAAAAAAGTATTTTTGGTGATTAGATATTTTCAGAGAATTTTCCCAGAAGTAGTAATGCTGAAAACATAGACTATGTGTATAGTAGAAAGTATTTGTCTTCTGTGTTTATTTAGCGATAATGAACTTTCTATAACTTTAACTTATTTCTAAATTTTTTTTCTTTTAATTTTGTGAGCTTATTAAGATCTACCTTGTACACAATTTAATATAAAAATTGCAATTTATAATGTTATTTATGTCATGAAATTATTAAGTAGAAGGTTCAATTTACAGATCCAATTTGTCCATTGTTATTGTTATTGTCAGTATTTAAAATCATTTAATCTATCAAATCTCTCAATTACCATAATGTAATTATATTGAATTTGGCCGTCATTTATCCCACCGAAAATCTACTTAAAACAAAAATTCAAATATTAAAATAATGTTTTTATTTCACAACTTTCTCATAATATGTATATATTTAAATAAATTCCTACTATTATCTGTCCCACATCAGATAAAAAAAAATATTTTTGGGACTATAATCTCCTAAAGCTTGCGTGTCTAAACACCTTCTTAACACCAAAAACTTCGAATGTGTATATGGATGAATTTTCAATATTTTACATTTCTACAAATTTTAATTATTATAAATTTACATCATTTTTATTCCCCTTCAAACAAAGTTTTATGCTGTCAAAACTTCAGTTATAAAATTGAAAAAAAAAAAAAATACTGGAATATATTATTACTAGACAGAGGTGTTTTTTTTATTATTAATTTTTTTATTTTCATAACTAACCAAAACTTACCAAAACTATATCTTAGATTTTATTGTGAAGAAAAAAGTTTTTAATTTTTATTATTTCCCGTTCAAATAAGAAGAAAAAAAAAATATATTTATATATATGAACCTAATAATAATTTCAACTATGAACTATTTTTTGAAAATGATTAATCATGATAAATTGAGATCAGGTTTTAAAGCTTCACATAAAAAACAATTAAAGATGAATAAAAAATAATAATATAAAAACTGCTAAGTGAGCAATATTTCGTAATGAAAATTTTTATTTTGGTGGAAAAAAATTGCTGTTTGAGACATCCGAAAGTGTAGTTTTCTTAAAGAAAATTTTTGGAAAAACTTCACTGAAATAGTTGCGACAATACTGGCTTTGGTTCGGCAGTTTGTAATACGCATAAATATTTCTTCCCAATTTCAAACCAAGTTCACCCCCAGTTTTAACTACACAACATCAAGTATTTTGTTTTGTTTCAAAAATATCTTTTTTATATTATTTTTTGACATTTTATCACATTTTACACATCCATCATTTTATTTTTTTTAATTAAAAATTCTGTTTTCTCTATAGGGTTTCTTCTTCATGTTCACCTAAAAAAAAGTCACAATTATGCGGAAATTAAATTCTATATGAAAATTTTAATTTTTGTGAATTAAAAAAATTAGCTTGTCCTAGATGAGAATTAATTAGAAAATTAAAAGTAACAACATGTATCATTGTTTTAATTTTTTTTTCCAATAAAATTATATTAAAACCATTCCCTCTCTTTATATATAAAAAAAAGTTCAGATAAATCTCATAAGATATTTTTATTTTTTATACTGTTTACTTCTTTATTTTTTTTTTTGTATAGTATTAAGATACATCCAAAAAAACGAATTTAATTGTATATAGCCAAAGAATGAAGAATTTTTTAATCAAATGACTCATCATTAACAAATGATTCATTTAATTTTTTTTTTTTTAATTTTGTTTTTAGGAATATAATATATATTATATATGTAATGTATGTATGTGCTTATATACATTTATAATAATTAGAAATTCTCCAGAACATGTATGTACTGTTTATCCAATAAGTTAAGATATGTGCAATTATTAAAAGAATCAACATTAATAAAACTGGGTGTATTAAAAAAAAAAAAAAAATAAAATACAAAATTATACCTATTTTTTTTTTTTTACATATAATTATGCACAAAAAATTTAATGTTTTTTCGGATTTCCTTTATGGGATTTTGACAAGAAACAAGGAAGACACGCGCGAATTAACGATGAAATTATGGTATATTTTACCATTATTGCATTGGTATATTTAAATCTTTAAAGAACCCACACAATTTTCTGTATATTCAACCAAGATGAAAATAAATTTTTTTTTTTTATAAGATGATCAAAAGATTATTGAAAGTGAACCAGGAATTAAGAATTTTATAAACAACGATAAAATAATGTTCGTGTTAATTGGATTTTTAATTAATTAATTACAGAAAACGTAACAAGCTTTATATATGGCTTGCGAAGGTATAACAAACATCAAATTTATTTATAAAAAAGGATCAACGGAATTTTCGGAGCATTATTATGTATTTCGGTTCAAATGGATATTTTTTTTTGGCATTGTATAATTTGACTTGTGAATAAGATTGTTATGCCGAAGAAGGCTATATGTAGAAGATACATTTTTCTTTAGATTCACAAACGAATTTTGAATGAATAATCTTAAAAGCATAATTTTAAAATCGCATTAGCCTCTTTTAATTAACTTGTCGTTATAATTGTTTTTAAACTAAATAAATAGCATATTTCAACTCATCCTAAATCTTGTTACATTGAAATTTATAACTATATAAATTGGCTAAAATGGTTTTATGAATAAATTTTTTTTTTAACCAATTAGTACAACTGGAAACAAAAAAAAGTAAAAAAAAAAAGCGATTATCTGTACGTAACGATTTTGATATTTGTACGGAATATATTCTCAAAAAAAAAAACTTTACAGAGAATTAAAATATTCAAATTCAACTTTTATTTTTTTCCTCTGTAAATCTATTTACAATTTGATAAATTTAAAAGTTCACTTAATTGAATTTAAATATTTGATTTTATTTATTTTTATTTTTTTCAAATGATTCAATTTATTTATTATTTACATAAAGTAAAATTTATATAATAATAGCTTAATCAAGTTTTGCTTAACATGGAAAAAATTGAAAAGTATAAAATAAAGTCAAACCAAAAATGGCTTTCTAATTGACATGCGAATAAATCATTCGTTAAAAATATATATTTTAATATTTAATAAAAAAAATTTCAATATATTTAGCATGACAAATAAAATTCATAAATGTTATAAAAAAAAGTGTTGGGAATATAATGTTTGAGTCAATAAATATTTATAATATGAATATCATAAGAATAAGTATTATATAGAGTTGAGACATTATAAGTAGCTGTTTGAGACTCTAAGAAAAAGTTTAGACCATCAGAAATATTCCTTGCATCATTCATATCACTTGATTTGTGACATTTTATAATTTTCTCTTGATTTCTTAAAAAAAAAATTACTAAAATGTTCATAATTATTGGACCTCTCAATCGATTTTAGTTCTTTGAATGTCAAAATATGCGCCATCTCGCAAAAAAATCGTTTAATGAATTCTGATGAAAATATATAGTCGTCACGTCAGTTAAAGAACAAAAGATTGATTCCGAGGATTCGGACTATAAGCTCTCAATTTCGATGAACTTTTGTATTTGTTTCTAGAGATGTTGAATTATAATGGTATAATGGTAATGAAGAAATCTCACGGTATCTTAATATAAAGTATTGAAATGTTGAAAACGGATCCATACTTCATACTTATTATTTTTTTTAATTATCTACACTTGATTATAATTGGTAATTTTTTATAAAATTAAATCAAATATCTATATAATAAGTGTGGCAAAATATTTATTTAATTTTATTCAATATTTATATATTTATATGTATTAAATGTCATATCATAAAAATTTCTTCTTCTTCTTCTTTCAATTCAACTTTGAGTTATTTGTTTAACATTTTTATAACGGCCATAAAATACTTATAATCAAATTATTTTACAGCATACAGCTCAATTTATTACGCCTATGAAATAATTTCAAATTATAACTGGATACCTTGCTTGGCATAATACATATAAAATTTTGTAATTTTTTACGTACATAAAATTGTAATAATCATAATATAATTAATATACCGTCATCGACATACAAGATTTATATATTTTCTTTGATGAGATATTTTCATATATACATAGGTACTCTTAACATTTCGTTGCCGAGAATAATAGAATTTCATTTCAATAGATTTAACATAACATGAGCATGAAAAAAAAATACGATTTCTAAAATATACAATGGTAAGTTAAATTAAATAAAGCAAAGAATATTTTTTACAAGTAAAAGTGTTATAAAATATGAGTAATATTTCTGAACATATAGAAAATTCGTATTACAAAAATTTATTTTGAACCTTAAAATGTGACTTTTATTATAGAACTTGATCTTATATTATGGTTATAGTTAAGAAGATTATTTAAAAAAAAAAAAAAAGAAAGACTTTTTTCAAATATAAATTTAATTGATATACCTATTATTAAACACGAAATTATATTCAGGATTGTCATGGTAATTAGAATATGTATTTTTTTTTAATATATATAAATAATAATATTTTTTTTTAAATTTACAACCAATATAAAAAAAAATTATAAAATCATGTTTTCATTTATTTAATAAATAAAAATTCTGTTTTGCATATTAAATCAATTCATTTTTATTATTTTCCTGCTGTGGTTCATTCATTTTTTGATTGAAAAGTCGCTAACCTCAAAGAAAATTTAAGTTGAAAATTTTTTTTTTATACATTTATGTAAAAAAAAAAATAAATTAATAAAAGGCAAACATTAAAAAAGAAACTTTTAATAGCATAATTTTTTTTTTTATGTTTTTAATTTACAAACCAATAATGTATGTATATAGTATTTTATTATATATAAATATATAAAAGATTATATGTATTACGAAAATTCTATATTATAACTTCATCTTAAAATGATTTATCTTATAATTTTTTTTTCTTAATTTATCAGACATTATTAAGTAATAAAATAATAATAAAAAAAAATAAATGATATTTTTTTCGAAATTTTATTTTTCCCTATACACATAGGTATTTGCTTTTTATATATATACAAATACACAGTACACAATTATGGTTTATTTCATTAGTATAAAATATAATAATGTTAATAATTAGGTTATTGTAAGTTAAAAATTAGAAAAATTGAGATATTGTAAATTTCTAATTAGATTTCTTTAGATCATCGTGTTGGAATTGTAAAAATAATAAAAAAAAACTTGCTCTATGTATAATTGGGTGTAATAATTTTCTTCAGTCCCTTTCATTTGATTCAAATTTTCTTATAATATGTATTATTAATCTTAACCAGTTTGTTTTTATTGCCATTTCTAAAATTTATTTATGAATTATTATTTATTATTTCCAATTTTAATTTGACTTAGTTATGTGCCAATTATTAATGCTTTCTAAATTGTCAAACCTCAAATATAAAACTTTATTCTACAATTTCTACATTTTAACAATATATACTATATTTATATTCTTATTATACTTCAAATGAACTATAAAAATTAAATTTATTACAATTTAAATTTAAATTACAAACATATCAAGTTATTATTTCAAATTAAACCACAATAAAATTTTTTTTTTTTTTTATTTTAACCTAAAGTTAGAAAATAATAATTATGTATATATATATATATAATATATTTTCTACATAAATTATTTAAGTCTATTAAAAATATATAAAACAAAAAAAAAATTTATTCTATTTTATTTTTTTTCTCTCTATATTCTTGATTTAATATACACCAAACATAAAATTGAAAATACAATTATAACCGTAACAATTTTGAAATAATTGTCTTAAATCTAGATCTACATAATAATTTTTATATAATTTTTCTAACAAAAAATATATATATATTATATTTTATATTGTAAATTATAATAAATTCACTCAGAAAAATTAACTTGCGCATAAAACCATTAAATCAAGATTATATTATTTTGATTGAGCGGTAAAATAAATGACAGTTCTAATGGAATAAAGTCTGCTATTTAAATGGAAATTATTATATTGAAGATAGAAACTTTAGCTATTTCAATGTGCTAAAAGGTTATTCTGGGCTTTAATAATAAATTTTTGTTATATTTTTCAAAGCCTTGTTCAGACAAACAGTGTTTCTATTCGTAATCTACTAGTGTAAAGCTCTATAGTATATCTCTATTGCATTTGAAAAATTAAATAATATAAAATTCCATTATTTTGGTGGTTTAAACATTTATGTTCTTTTATTTGTAAACTCATTTCACTTATGGGAAAATTGATTTCGGAAAAATTTTAATTAAATTGTAATAATTTTTTTTTGTTGCAAAAACGAGAAATTTCAGTTATACACTTTTAATAAAATTTTAATTAAAGAAATAATACATTATTATAAAAAAACTGAGAAAAAAAAAATTCCATTAAATTATCAAAGAAAGTGCCATCATTAGCATAAGTGCTAAATTATTATTTTGCTTGAAATTCTCCAAGTGTTTAAAGATGTTTCATCAATTTTAAAGCTATATATCGCCTTCTGAGAAATGAAACAACGTATGACATTTATACGTCATTATTTGACAATAGCACCATTCGATTCCTCGTACTCGATTTTATAAGTACAACTACTTTGCAATATTCTAAATGTTGATTAAAATGTATTTTTTAGATGAAAATTGTACGCTACTTGATATTTTTTCATACGTTTTTTTTGATTTTCAAATCTTTAAATTCAAATTATTCGAAACTATACTTTTCATTATACGTTGTTTCATTTCTGAGCAGGCGATATAGTTATAGAGCGAGCTAAGCTATTATTATTATATTCTATTCTATTTTCTTACGTTAATTATTATTATTTTTTTTGTTTTAAATTATTATTTAATATAATATTGCATTATGGTGGATTGCACAAAATTGCAAGTGCAGAAAAGAAGCATATTTTGCAGAAATATATATATCAAGTGAAAATTGAATTTTTTCTTTTAAATGCAATGTTTTTTTTTCAAAAGAACATGTAGTTGAAAGTGTGGGTATACTTGTAATATTTTTTTTTTCTTGCATTCTGCGCAGTATGCATTTTCAGATGTGAATTTCCCCTATTTTTGCAAACCAAAAATTGAAATAAAAAAAAATTTTTTTTTTTTTGCACTACTTTGGTGTATACATAATGTTTTCTGAATTTAAGTATAATTTTATTAATGTTATATACTTTATACTAAGTATGTACAATATATTTTATATATTATATTATATGTTATACACACAACCCATTAAAATATCAAATAAAAAAAAAATAAAATTTACAAAATTATAAATAAAAATATTGAACTTTATCTTAATTAAGGCGGAAATATGATATATAGTCAATATTATCTGACGGAAGATTTATGGAACTTTTATACAAAAAAAAATTTATTTTGTAACTTTATGATAATTATTTGCAATTAATAATATTTTTTTCATTTTAATTGGATATGGATTAAATAATATGATGCTGTTTTTTTTCTCCCTTACGAAGTTTGAAATGTTAAAGCGAAATAATTTACAACAAGTTAATGTTAAATTATATGTAGGTTAGTTATCTATAATGTACTTGCAAGATCACGGCTTATAGAAAAGTGTCCGAGCGAGATATGATGTAAGTAAGTACGACAATAATCCGAAGGTTGGTTCGATGTTTCCTTCAAAATTCCAGTCTTATTAATATTAAATTTTTTTTATTTAAAAAATGCTGATGAAGATTAAGAATGGTAATTTTTCAAATATTTACAGACTTTATTATAGGCTTTGAATATTTTTAATACTGGTTGACACAATAATTTCTAATATCACTTTTTTTTCTCTTATCTTTAAAAAGAATCTTTATGGGAATAGAATTTTTTCTCCAAAGATATAATCTCCTCCAAATAATATTCAAATAATAAAAATTAATCTTTTATCAGAATAACATCATGACCCAAAAAATAAGTATTAAAATTTTCTCTTCAAATTTATTTTTCATGAAACATTAGACCTCCCTTTGAGCATAAAAAAGCTTAAAATCATAAATTTTTTGTGAAAAATTGTTAAAATGTTAAAAAAAATTTCCAACATAATTTCGAATATTAAATTGAAAAAAAAAGAAAGGATATTGCATAAATATATATATACCTTACATTTATATATTATATTAGGTTTTTTTTTTTTTTTATTTTTTTCTTAAAAGGGCACCGCCCGAAGATGACAACATAATATCCACGTAAAGTATTTACTTCTTGCTTTCTAGGCACAGCACATAGAGATACTTTTATGTATGACTCTACTCTACAACATATGTATACAGTCGTATCTAGGTATACATATATATATTTGTTTTTTTTTGCAAAAATTGCATGTGTACACCAAAAGTTTTCTAAAATAAATTTATTTTCCATTCCGTACATATTTTTGTATTAAAAAAAAAAATAAACAGAATGAAAGTTCTTTGTGGGGGATGAAAAGAACATATAACAACAAATTATAGTTTTTTATTTATTTTTACCTTTTATAAATAACAAAAAAAAAAAAAAACAAAAAAAGATATAAATAAATAAAAATAAATATTTATTAAAGCAAAAAAAAAATAAAAATAAAAATAAAAAATGAAATAAAACAAAAAAAATATCAAGAATCTTAACCAGATATAATATGCAACCCCAATTTAGCATTTATATCCACCAGTCAGTCAGTTGTTGTGAGTTCGAATAATTTCACTATATTTATATGGTAATAATAAATTCATTTATGTACAATTTTGTATAAATTATTGGCCATACCAAAAAAAATAAAAATTTGGCAGTGTGTTCTACATTTGGATTCAACTATTCTTTGAATAATTTATATATTCGTCTCGGAATAAAAAAAAAATTAATTGCCAAACTAATTATTAATTTCAAGAATACGTCAAGAAAAGCAGAAATTTGACTGATTAACTTGAAAAAAAATATAGAATAAAATTGTTTCCAATACTTCTATTAAAATAAGATGTAGGAAAAAAAAATATATCGTAAATAGAAACCAAAAATAATTATGACTTCTTTTCCTGCACCTTACATCACGGCCGCAGCGGTAAATATTATAACACCATCCATATATACACAATTTTTTTTTTTGCTCTTTTTTCTAATTATGTATAGAAAGAAGGTATGTGTATATATACAGTACGTATGAATACTGCATATAAGTATATTTAATATGTGATTGCTCTAAAAACAATATGTTATTAGTCATTAAATCACATTAGCATAGGAGTTAGAAAGTGAATTTTTTACACCTACGATGAGATGCTTGAATAATAAATATAGTTGTACGAAATATATATATACACTGAAGTGCTTTTTTTTTTTAACTTAAATTGTCGAAATTTAATTAACTCAATTTAAGTTCTGAAAGTTTTAATTTTATATATACTTTTATGAACAATAAAGCAATAATTATGGATGTAAAATTGTTAGAAATTTAGTTTTACCATTCTGACAAACTATAAGTTTTTAAATGTACATTAGAAAGAAACTCATTTCTTTTAAATAGATTTTTTTAATCAATCCAAAAAATAAATTGAATATAATTATTATTGATGTTGTCCAAAATTTAGAACATATAGAACTTGATGCAATATTTACCTAGAATATTCGAACCATATCGGTTTTCCAGATATATTAACAATTAATATTAATATTAATCAATTACGTACAAAAAATCGGATTTCAGCTTTTGAGTATGTTGACTAGATCATAGAAACGAAATGCCATTATATTTAACTATTCGGTACGACCTAGGCTTCCAAAAAGATCTGTACAAAAATCAAGCAGTCATATATTATACTTGCATTAAAAATGTCAGCTCTTATACTATATAATCAAATTAAAATTCATATTATTTGCCGGTAAAGCAACAGAAATAAAGATTGCATTGAAAGATATATACGTACCTATCAGGTATATATAATTTTTCTTTTCCTACATTTAAGTGTATATATAAGTATGTTATATGCCTTCTTCATATAAAATATTTTTTTTCTTATAGCTCTCTTATGTACACATTATACAATCGTCAATGTTTTATCTTTTGAAGTATCTGTATATGTATAAACAAATAAGAATATATATATATACATATTTTTATTTATGTACAATATTTATTCTTTAAATTATATAATGTATACATAAGTTAAGTCCTTATTGAGTATATAACATAAAATGCAATCATCCCAAAAGTTAAACTTGTTTGTATTATAATATTTTATAATATATGTATATAAATATATAATAATATAATATAAGGCTAAAATTTAATAATTGACCAGTAATTAAAATGTTTAACAAAACTAATTAATTCTAAATAATATTTATGATAATAATCTACGCCTTAATGGTTAGTCTAAAGTTAGTTTACATAATTATCTAGTTTGTCGTTGAATATTCTTGATCGCCCACTTGATTTCTCATTGTAGATGTTTAATTTTTTTTCCAGATGAAGGCAGGGTATGTTTTCTAAGAAAAAACTAAGATTAGAAATTTCCATTAAACTCGCATCTGATTTTTTCGAAAGAATTAAATTTTATCTAAAAACACAGCGAATGAAGCTTCAGATCCGTAATTGAACCAAGACATGATTTATAAGTTAAAATTGTTGAGTTATTATTATGAGTTAGGAACAAAAAATAATAATTAGTTAAAGAAGTCAGAAATCTACGGAGCTTTGAATTTGAAGGACCCAAAATATATTTAAGTTCAGATCAAGTGTTTTTGGGTTGTAAATTTTTTTTATTTGTTGCCGATATAATGACAATATTTGACATATTTAGCTTATTTTTAAAGAATTGTAAAAAAAAGATATATATAAGTATATATATATATATTTTTTTTTTTTTTCTTTCACTTGGTTGAATCTTAAAGTTTTATTATATTTTTTGTGCAAAAAAAAAAGTGTTTTTTTTTTTTTCTTTTTCCTGCATTACACATTCATGATGAAATTTTTCAGCTTATACCGAAAAAATACATAAAATTTCGTTTTATGGTTGAAGGAGAAAAATAAAGATATTGTACTTATTTTTAGACTTAAATTTTTTTTTTTTTTTTTAAATTACAATTCGAGTAATAAAATATTAACAAAAAAAAAACTATGGTTTATTTTTTGCTTTTAAAATTTTTTTTTTTTTTTTTTAATAAATGTTTATTACTCAGCGAGTTTTTTGTTTTTTTTTATTAGTGCGCTTATAATACTAGATATACAATATACACATAAAATTAGTTCCAATTTGAAACTCATAAGTCAAATTTAATTAACTTTTATTTATTTTACTCTTATTTAACTTGAAAATTAATATACATCATGCTTAAAATATTTTTATTGCTAAAAGGCGAAATTAATGTTATGTTTTTTTTTATTGAAATAGTTAGGAAATTATAAATATATATGTAATGTATATAAAAAACAAATTTTTTCTTTTATCAAAATAAATCAGAATGAAAATAATAATATTGCTTTTATTTTTAGTACTTCGACGAAAGCTTTAAAAAACTCATTCATAAAATGAAAAAAAAAATTGATTAGATAATGGACTGGAAAAAATAAATTGTATTAATAAAGTATGCTTATTCATAAGTAGGCTTCAAGTTATGCAAATTTATTATTGCCTTGCAGTTGTATTGTTATTTTTATTTTTTTTTTTTTCAAATTATTATTGAACCATTTTTTTTTTATAGAGCCGCCCTATATACAAAAATTAAAACATCAACATTCATAAAATATCTTAAGTTTATCCTTGAAATATCTTGCAAAGAATAGAGTTTTGTTTATTAATAGTTATATAGGTTTTTAATTTATGCTGTCATTGTCTCATGAATATTTTGTATAAAGAAAATATACTGATTTCTGCAATAATTAAGTTTATGATTTAATGGATTGTAACAAAATTTTTCCTATATAATTAAAATATTACATGCTTTTTACTTGGTTTTAGCCTAATTTACATTTGCGTTTTTCAAGGAGAAAGTATGTATCATTGTTTTAATATGATTCTTGATACCGAAAATTATAACATATATAGTTGAGATCGTATACATATTTACTACAATTACATTTGAATCACAAAGGACATTGAACTAAAATTATTTTAAAATTTTTTATTTTTATCTTTTAAATGAATTTCAATTTGAAGAATATCTTGCAAAAAATAAGGCTAAAAACTGCTGGTTTTTTCCATATAATTAATATTCCAAAAACCCAAAATAAATTTGCAAAAAATTAAGGAGAAATTAAGCAAAAAGAGAAAAATAAAATATTAAAAAAAAAAAAAAAAGACGACGTCTGCTTCAAAGTCAAAAAATGTTCTTTTAAGTTTTTCAGCTCAGATGCTTTTAACATACCTACATCCTTTGAAAAATCTGAATACAGAATTGAAGCAAATTTTTAGCAATTTTTTGAAAGTTTCAGTACTAAGATTCGACTAATAATTTTGAATATTTAAAATATCTATATTTTTTCCGCAAAAACTTAAACTTTTATTTCCATAGAAAAACCATAAAAAAAAATTAAATTAAATTTCTTCGGTAAAAATTTAAAAAAAATAATAATAAATTTATTGCTTCACTTACCTTCAACTTTCTTTTATTCCAAGAAGAATTTTAAAATTCCAATTGAGTATTTAGTTAATTTGTCAAAAATATGTGTTTGTGTGTATTTTGCACCAAATAAAATAATTGTTATTAATATTTTCTTTTGAATATTTTTGTTCTAATTAGGCTTTTTTGTAGGTTCAACTTAAAAAAAGTTTCAGTCTAAAAAATATTTTAATTAGTTTTTTTTTTTGAATTTTTTTTTTTATTTAATAAATATAAGAATAATATGGGTTTAATATAAATTTGTTTTTTTTTGTTAATAACTTTTGCAAAAACAAAATAACTGAAAGTACACAAATGATCACAGGTTTGGGGTAAAAAAAGCTCAAAAAGTTTTTAATTTTTTTTCTTTGTTGTCTTAATAGGACCTTAAAAATTTTTCCTTTATTTAATTTTTGAAAAAAAAAAAAGAAAAATTGTTTTTTCTATCCTTTTTAATTCACTTCTTAGATCCTTTAAATTAGAAGGACTAAAAAAAATATATTCTTTATAATTGTCTGTTTTTTTTTTTTTTTTTTTAATAACGTTTCGTTTGGATTTTTGTGTTTTTTTTAATCTTTTTTTAGTATTGGAATTTTAAAAAATTTAATTTTTTTTTTTTACTTTAAATTTTGCACAATAATTTTCTTTTTTTCACTAAGAAAAAAAAAAAAATTGTAACCAAAATTTTTATATATTTATATATATATGTGTATATAACTTTGAAAAGAACTTTGAAGCTCCTGTATCCGGAATTTTAAGTATAATTTTCCAAGAGATGCTTTCAACTTCAAAAACGATACCAGACTGTTCAAATTGGAAATTGAAAAAAAATTCATGAAAAAAAAATTCATGAAAAAAAATAAAAAAATTAAAATGATTTGGTGTGTCTGCTGATTCATCGGTAGATACAGACAACCAGCAACAACAAAAATTATAGTCTTAACAACCACACAAAAATAACAACAACCGGCTACATTAACTACACAACATCATTGTGTTGTGTTGCAATCAGATTTTACTTTTTTCATGTTTTAATAATTTTTTTGTTTTTATTTTTAACTACAAATTTTGTCGCTTTATGTTTGTTTTTTTTTTGTATTAGCCGGTTGATTTCATATCAAATATTTCCTTTTGTTTTTTTTTTTGTTTTTTATGCTACAACATATGTACACAATATAATAATATAAAGATAGAGAAAAAAAAAATTTTGCAGTTTTAGATTATTCTTTCTATTAGTTCTGGTTTCTCTTGTACATTTAAAAAAAAAAAAACAAAAAAAAATTTTTTAATTTTAAAGTTGTGGTCATTGCTCCAGAAATTTTCATATTTATAATATTATTTATAATGTACATTATATAAAATGTACCTATTACATACTATATTTATATAGAATTATATAAAAAAAATCTATCTTTTAGATACAGAAATTTTAATCTGTATGGTTCAGTTTTTCATGTTGTTCGTGAACGTCAAATATATGTATAAAATGATGAGGTGTTAATTAATTTTTTTTTAAGTCATAGGCATTAAAAGTTAAATTGATATAAATGATTAGATTCACGCTGGGGGATCAAACGATTTTTCATTAAAAGTTATTATTAAGTTGCGAATAATGTATACAGCATATAATTTTTTATTTGATCCTAAAATGTTTTTTTCAATAATTTTCAATAATTTTAAATTATTTTAATTAACGTTTTTTAACTAGAATTAAATAAAATAGTTTTCATTACACTTTTCGGTATGTTATTTTGTTTTATGTTTTGACAAAAATTAGAGTTGTAGCCAGTTCAAGTTTTGACAATCTTATATAGTTTCTTTGCTTATTATCTCATTAAATTTTCTATTCAGACATAAGATTGTCATAAGTATGAATATATAAATAATGTGCATTTATACTAAAAACTTTTGACTAATGCCTACTCAACTAAGTTGTGAATGATTTTACAACTTCAAAGAATTTAATTGCTAAAAAAAAATATATATATATACCTCTACCTATACCGTATCATATAAAATATGTGCTCCAAAATATTGCTAAAATATAGAAACTGCTTTGTAGTAGTTGAAATTAAAAAAAAAATTAAATTTCGCAAAAATATTTGCAAAAACGTATCTAAAAGATAGTTTGTGGTTTCGTTGTAGCTAGTCATGGTCTGTTGAATGATGAAATAGATTTTTCAACGTAAAAGTCGCGTGAGATGTCTTATTTTCTCCACATAAAATAAATGTATATAAAAATTAAGTTCTTCGTTTTTGTTGTTTTTTTCTTTCTATTTTTTTTTTTTTTTGTTTTTTGTTAACAACACTATCGTTCACGAATTAGATACAATTTGGTATTAGTTCTTTCATTTTTTGGTTTTATTATTTTTTTTTCTAGGGTAATGTTGATGGAATTAAAGCATTTATAAATCTTTAACGTACTAAGCACATTTTTGTAATTTCTTAAAATAATAGGGAACTGAAACGAATATATTATTGGAAAGATAAATTAATATGTTTGTAACATTGTATTTGTTTTTTTTTTTTTTTTTTTTGGCTTAAAATCAATAAAATAATTTAATTTTAGAAAATTATGTAAATATTTTTCTGTGTATACAGTGCAACATAATTATTATATTTTTCCCGCATATTAATAAGGGTCAAAGTTACTACGCTTCACTTCAAAAATAAAAACAAAACAAAAAAAAAAAATAGAAAAACACAAACAAACCCCATTGTTATAATGTTAATAATAATGATTTTCTTAATGAGTTTGTCATAAAATGAAAATATAGTACTGTAGAAAATTATTGAACGCACATTGATTAAAATGATTAGATTTTGATAATTCCATATATATATGTAGTCTACAACTAGTTTTGAAGGGTGAAAGTCTAGCCTTATATCAGATACAATTAAAAAATAATAAATTAAGTTAAATCAAAATATTTTCATAAGAAAATATATATTTATTTTTGTTTTATATATATTCAGAAAAAATTAAAATAAATTACTTAGGACATTTTCTATTTGTACAAAATTTTTACTTAATTACAATAAGAAATTTTATTTCTTAATTTAAATATGCATAGAGGGGAGAAATTTTCTATGCGCGTAAAAAATTTTAAAAATTTATTAAAAGATTTTGGAAAACTATGATTAGTCATTTGTTATAATACAGGCTGTTACAGATACAAAAAGTACTGTTGTTATATAGAATAATTATAAGCTAAAAATGTATGCATTTCTAAAAATATAAGCTAAAAATGTATGCATTCTGAATTTTGAAAATCTGATAGTGCGATATAGATTTTTTGAATGTGGAATTTTTCACACAATGTTCTTTAAAACAATTAACTGGCTTTTATAATAAGTTTTTAGTATTTGTTACCCTTGTTGGAATTTCTCAATTCATAATAATTTGAAAATCATTAGAAAATTTTAAGAAAAAATTGAAAAAAAAAAAACAATAAAATTTATATTGTATGATTTTGTTTTCACTCAATAAAAAAACAATTTTTTTTTATGTTAAGAAAAAATTGGGACTGAAATAAATAGATTATTTTTTTTTTTGCAAATTTTAAATTTATTGAAAAAATAATTTTTTTGAAATTTATTTGAGTATTCTTGCGTTAATAAATATTGTATCTGGGATAAAAACACACCAAATTTGGAAAATAAATTTTCATATATGGTTGGTTCTATATTTTCTTTTAGAATTTTCATTTAAAATGAAACATAGTACTTTTTTTGTTTACTTTAATTGAATTTATTTTATTTACAAATCGTAAATTTCTTTCTTTTTTATTTTGTTGTTGTACATAATGTATACAATATACTACGTAGTATTTATACTTATATAAGTTAATAACATATAATAATAATATATAAGTCCAAGTGAATATATGAGTTTTTTTTTTGGTTTTGTTTGACACTATACGGCTGGTATTTATCTCCCCCTTATTTTAGATTTTATATAAAAATTTATTTTTTCTATCGTCTAATCATTAAGCCAGTCACGTTATTATATTAATATACTGTAAAGCTAAGATATTGAATAGGTAGCTAGTATTAATTTTTGTTTAAACTTTGGTTGTCGAAGCAAGATGGAACATACTATGTATTGACATAATATGACAACAATTTTCAAGACACTGGTATAATATGGATTTGATACCAAAATTCGTACTTTTATTAGGCCAGTCTCAGATTGGCTGGAAAATTGTTTTGCTCTGACTTAAAAGTTTTTTATGATCAAAATCAATGAACAAAATAAAAATGTTAATTAATAATAAGGTTTTCTTTTTCTTTTTTTTTTTTAATGTAATGAGTTCAGTTTTTTATTTTTTTATTTTTTTTTTGAATAATGATTTTTCATTGTAGCTTTCTATATTTACACGCAACATTATATATTTTATTGGCCTTCTTACCACGTTTACATAAATTCTGCAAACAATTCGAATATTATTAATATACAAAATGTTTTTTTTTTCGTTCCCTTTCTTTTTATTGTCGTATATTATTTTATATTGATATTTAACATAGTAGGTATATATACAAAAAAAAAAGTCTTGATTTTTTTTCTTTATTTGAACATTTTCCAGAAAAAGTTTACCATTACCAAAAATAAATATGCTGTATTTCGTTTTGAATTTAATTTTTTTTTATTTTATATATATTTCTAAGTAGGGTAATAAATAAGAATTTTCAGTCTACATTAAATATTGGTGTGAGCAATTTGAAACGAGAATTTATACTATATATGTATGAAGGTATACTTTTGTCTAGAATTTAGCACACAAATATTATTGTGTATATCTACGAATTTTTTGTACAAAAAAACACTATCCGCGTTTCTAAGTCCTGGCAAAATTCCAGAGAATGTAACGATCTATCTAACTTATTGCTAATAGGGAAAAAAATACAAGTTTCTAATGATAAATTTAGTATCGATATATTTTGTGATAACTTCATCAGGAATAAATTTTCTACATAACTACAACAAGGGTAAAGTTCAAGCAATATAAAACAAAATTAATATATTTTTTTAAAACAATATTTATTCAACAATTTTTTGCAAATTACTGTTCAGTTATAAAACTAATTAAAATAGCCCACAATTAGTGTTCAAACCCTAAAAAAAAAAAACATTTTTTATGCAAAACATATGAATTTCTTGTTTTTTATGTTAAATACATAAAAATTAACAAAAAAAAAAAAAAAAGGGAATAATCTAAAAATAATTAACGATAGTTCTTTTTCTTTCATTCTTTTTATTTTCAGTTTTTGTTTTTTTTTTTTATGTTGTAATGAAGTTCGGGTTCGATGTTTCCTGACTTCTTATGTACACATTTTTAAGTACTTTAAAGTTTTTTTCTTTATTTTGTGTAATGTATTTTTAGGTATTTTTTTTTTTTATTTCGATAAATTTTCACTTCGTGCTATAATTGGAATTGGAAATGAAATGCTAAAATGTGTTAAAAAATAAAAGTATAACTGTATATAACTCTGTATATAATATAATATAATATGTATAAAAATGACTCATGGGGAAAGTGTTTCTGGATTGCGTTCAATAATATAATATGTATGTATACGCTGCTGCTGTTAAGTAATTTTTTTTTTGTAAGGGAATAATATAACATTAAAAATAAATAAAGGCGAATTTTCCTTTGCATGCATGCAATTTAAGGGATCGAATTTAGTTGGACTTTATAATTTTTTTTATGTTAGTCTCGTTATAATTTTTTTTTGTTTCTTATAGTTGATGTTGAGTAGTTAATTTTTTCTTTTTTATCCTAGATGAGGTCACCATAAATATAATTTTTTTTTGTTATTTTTGCACTATTATTGCATTGATTTATGGCAGAATACTGAAAAAATTTTAATTTTTGGGGTTGGATGGAGGAACAATTTTAATACAATTAAATTTAATTTTTGAATAAAGGGGTTTTTTTTTGGATGACTGGAATAATAGGGAACTTTGATTGTTTGAATAAGGATAATTATGGAATGGAGTTTAACTCTGAAGAACTTTCAAAGAAGTTTATTCGTTAAAGGAGATTAGTTTTGTTTGTTATAAAACTATATATTTTAGACAATTATTGAATACAAACAAAAGTAATTCTAAGATTTTATATTTTCCCAATTTTAACTCAAATGTCATTAATATTAAAATAACACTTAAACACAAAAATTCTTTTTTTCTAACTTTGTTTGTTTAAAATGTTAAGTGATATGGAAGATAGTATCTAATTGATTATGCAGGATTATATTACAATATTTTATACAAAAAAAAAAAAAAAAACTTGGAAAAAAAAAAAAGAAAATATAAAAAGTAAAATTTAATGCGAAAGGAAGTTGTATAACATAAAGAAGTTTACCTTTAAAAAGGATGTAAATATGTTAATTTACATTTAATATGACTAAAGGCTGTAATATACATGTATTTGTTTACCTACCGAATTTTATCACAATTAATTTATTTTCATATTGAAAATTAATTAATTTATTGAAATTGGTTCTGCTATAAATTTGATTGGTTATATATTCGAACCTTTTTTTTTTTTTATTATTATTATTATTTCCCAAATAGTAAATTAAAGTAATTTTTAAAAGAAAAGAAATGGACAAATTACGTGCTTGAACATTTTAGTTTTTTTTTCAAGTAAGGAAGAGGGAGTGTAAATATTAAAAATGTAAATTAACATTATATGATCTTGTGTAGTAGTAAAACAAAAGGTTATTGAGACAAATTGACAAATATCAGCATTAGCTAGCATTAAAATATTATTGAAATTATCATGTTTTGAACATTATGCTATTATTATTATTATCAAAATTTATTGGGGGAATAGAATATGTAATTTTCTGTTGGAGGACTGTTTATTATAGCTTCGACAGGTTACCAACCATGAATTTCATGGTTTGAAAATAGGCTAGCGAATAGACTTTTATTAAAGTTTGTTTGGTTTGTGGTTTATTTTGTTTTCTTTCTTTCTTGTGTTTACTTTTTGACACCGACCATTATACGTTTTATTTTTGAAGTTTATACTTCTTTTAACGCGGTGTATGATATAAATGAGTAATTCTGTAGGGGGTAAAAATTTTTTTACTCATTCGAATTTGAGTTAAAAAAAAAAACGACATGCTGTACCGTTTGAATACTCAAAAAAAATGAGTCAACTCAATAATCATTTGTTATTTATAAAAACAAAATAATTTGGCGCGAAAAATTTAAATTCAAATTATTTTTAAAAATCTTTCGTTTACAAATTTTTTAAAATTTAAATTTTTTTTCAAATTAGGTAGTTCAATAATCATTTGTCATTTATAAAAACAAAATAATTTAGCACGGAAAATTTAAATTCAAATTATTTTTTAAAAATCTTTCGTTTACAAATTATCTAACAACTAAAATTTATTTTTCAAAATAGGTAGGTCCGGTGAAATAAAGATTACCTGCCGAAAATTTTTTGGGCAGTGACCTACGGTTAGGTCGTGCCGGCTCAAAATATGTTAAAAAAAATTTTTTCCTCCGATCAAATAATTAGATTACCTGACCAAAAATTTTGGATACGGAGCTACAGTTAGAGTCTTCCCGCCTCAAAATATACCAAAATAATTTTTTTTTTTTAAATAGGTAGCTCGGGTGAGAAATAAAGATTACCTGCCCAAAAAAAAGGAAGGAAGTGAGGGCGGCAGTAAGGGCTGAAGAGAGGTCGGAAGGGAGGGCGGAACGGAGTACAGAAGTTAGGGCGGAAGTTAGGGCGGAAGTTAGGGCGGAAGTGAGGGCGGAAGTTAGGGCGGAAGTGAGGGCGGAAGTGAGGGAGGAAGTGAGGGTGGAAGTGAGGGCGGAAGTGAGGGCGGAAGTGAGGGCGGAAGTGAGGGCGGAAGTGAGGGCGGAAGTGAGGGCGGAAGTGAGGGCAGAAGTGAGGGCGGAAGTGAGGGCGGAAGTGAGGGCGGAAGTGCGGGCGGAAGTGAGGGCGGAAGTGAGGGCGGAAGTGAGGGCGTAAGTGAGGGCAGAAATGAGGGCAGAAGTGAGGGCGGAAGTGAGGGCGGAAGTGAGGGCGGAAGTGAGGGCGGAAGTGAGGGCGGAAGTGAGGGCGGAAGTGAGGGCGGAAGTGAGGGCGGAAGTGAGGGCGGAAGTGAGGTCGGAAGTGAGGGCGGAAGTGAGGGCGGAAGTGAGGGCGGAAGTGAGGGCGGAAGTGAGGGCGGAAGTGAGGGCGGAAGTGAGGGCGGAAGTGAGGGCGGAAGTGAGGGCAGAAGTGAGGGCAGAAGTGAGGGCGGAAGTGAGGGCGGAAATGAGGGCAGAAGTGAGGGCGGAAGTGAGGGCGGAAGTGAGGGCGGAAGTGAGGGCGGAAGTGAGGGCGGAAGTGAGGGCGGAAGTGAGGGCGGAAGTGAGGGCGGAAGTGAGGGCGGAAGTGAGGACGGAAGTGAGGACGGAAGTGAGGACGGAAGTGAGGGCGGAAGTGAGGTTGGAAGTGAGGACGGAAGGGCGGGCGGAAGTTAGGGCGGAAGTTAGGACAGAAGTTAGGGCGGAAGTTAGGGCGGAAGTAAGGGCGGAAGTTTAGTTTGTTCTGTTGTGGGGTTAACAACAAGCTATTCATTTTTTTTATTTTTTTGTTTTGTAAATTTTGGAGAGAATAAATTTTTGTTATTCTATTCTTTTATTTTTCTTTGCAATATTTGATTTTTTATTTTGCATTGTTATCATCATAAGCAGCGGTTTGTTAAAAAATGCCTTGTGTTTGTGGAGATAGAGTTGAACGCATTAGTAAAGAGTTGAAGATTAAGTGCGGAGATTGCCATTTATTTTTTCACGCTAAATGTGTGAATTTAGTTGCAAGCGATATAGAATTTTTTAAGAAAAGCAATACTCAGTTCCGTTGCGAGAATTGTAATGTTGCTCGTAGAAAGTCATTACGTTTGGGGCCTGTGATCAATAAATCTAATGGTTCATCATCAACTTCAACTACTTCAGAACCTTCATCAGTTTCACCGCTTGTCAAGGATTTATCTTCAAATTTAACCCAACCTTCATCTGCTTCGCCAATTGTTACTTTGGAGATTTTGTATCAACGTTTGAATGATCTAACTGATGCGAATTTGAATGCTCTAGAACAGATCAATGCGTTAAGAGATGAAAATGCTGAGCTTCGTTTTCAAGTGGACTATTTATCAAATAAAGTTCATAGGCTTGAACAAGTTAATGTTAGCAATATAGTTGAATTGATCGGTGTACCAAATTTAAATGTTGATAATTGTAAAGAAGCTGCTCTGAATGTATTCAACAAGGGCTTGAATGTAAACGTTTCTTCAAATGATATTGAAAAGTGTTTTGTGAAAAATGTTAAATTGAAGAATTCAAATGTTGATTCGGTTCCTCGTGCCTCTGGTAATAATTCTAAATCAAATAATAAAAATTTTAATTCTAAATCTTTGGAGGTCATTTGCGTCAAGTTTTCATCAAATTGTAAGAAGGAAGAGGTTTTAGCCAACAAGAGTAAATTTAAAGATAAACTCAAATCAAACATCTTTGGATCTGAGTATGGTTTAAATAATATTTTCATCAACGAGGCTCTTACCCCTTATATGCGAGCATTATTTTCTGCTGCAAAAAAATTTAAGGTCGCTAATGGTTTCAAATATGTATGGTTCAGGAATTCAACAGTTAGGCTTAGAAAAATTGATGGTGGTAAAGTTTTTTCTGTGACAAGTTTCGAGGATCTGAATAATATTAAAATTATTTAGAGTTAAATGTCTTTTTTTGAGTTAGATTCTGATCCTGGAAATCTTGTTCACAGTAATTTTAATTTATGTAGTTCTAATTGTGAAAGTGTTTTTCAATTAAATGCCAAAGGTGTTCTTGTTTTACACCAAAATATTAGATCACTTAGAGGTAATTTTGAACATTTTTTAGTTCATTTGGAAGGTTTTTATCTCAAGCCTCTGATAATTTTTCTATCTGAGACTTGGATTTTTACTCATGAAGTATCTAATTTTAAAATTCCTGGTTATGATTTTTATGCTTCATGTAATGATACATATTCTGCGGGTGGTGTTGCATGTTTTGTTAAATCTGATTTTAATTGTGTTTTTAGTTCATGTAATTTTCCTGGTGCTGATGCTTTGATGGTTAAGTGTACGATTGATAACGAGCAATATTGTTTCATATGTATTTATCGTTTGCATGGTTTTGCTAACGAAGTTTTTTTGGATAATTTTAGTGAATTGTTGTCTTCTGTACATTCAGGTAATTTAGTTATTTTAGGTGATTTTAATATCGATATTCTGGCTGCAAATGTTTTGGTGGATAATTATTTGTTTTTATTGGCATCATTTGGACTTATAAGTTTGATCAACGAAGTTACTCGTCCTACTTCAGGTTCTTGTTTGGATCATATTTTTTTACGTGTACAAAGGTCATCAGGTATTGATATTGATAGTGGAGTTTTTGATTTTGAAGTCACCGATCATTCTATGACAGCTCTTTTATTTAGTTCTTCTGATACGGTGAGTCCAACAATCTCTGACATTTATAAAAGAAGGATAGATTTCAACAAATTAAATAGTTTACTTCGTTTTGAGTTTTGGTCAGAAGTGTACACTGAGAATGATCCTTCGTTGTTATATGACGGTTTTGTAAATAAACTGAATGAACTTATTTCAGCTTGTTCTAGTTCAGTGCCTGTACATCGTAAAGTTAAAAGATTGAAACCTTGGATGACCGATAGTTTATTAAATAGCATCAAGATTAAGAATGATTTGAGGAAAAAGTGTAAGAAGCATCCCCTCTGTTCTAGGCTTAAAAATCGTTTCGCTAGACTAAGTAAAGAAATACGGAATAAAATTTGCGTTTGTAAAAATAACTTTTTTGTTAGTGAACTAGATCGTAATAGGAATAACATTAAGGGTCAGTGGCGAGTTGTTAATGAAATTTTGAATCGCGGAAGCAGGGATGGTTTTCGGAAGGTTGATTTGTCGTCTGGTGATCTTCTTGTTTCGGAACCTATTGATGTTGCCAATTTATTTAATTCTTTTTTTACTTCAGCTCCTGCTAATTTGTTACCACAGGTTCATGGTTCTTGTGCCTGTGTAAATGATTCAACTTTTTGTCCTGACACTTTCAGATTTGAACCTATTACCGCCTCAGAATTACATAAGATTATTAGTTCGCTGAAAAATTCAAGTTCGTCGGTCGATGATGGTATTTCCGGTTTTATTTTGAAAAGGATTGCTCTTAATATTGTTGATGTTCTGGTTTTTGTTTATAATAAATGTGTCCTTGCTGGAATTTTTCCTCAGAACCTGAAAACTGCTGTGGTTCTGCCACTTTTTAAGAAGGGTAACTCTAGCGATATTAATAATTATAGGCCAATTTCCATTTTGTCACCTTTCTCTAAAATTTTTGAAAAGGCTCTAAAGACAAGATTTTTAGGTTTTCTCAACCGAACCAAATTTTTTAGCGATTGTCAATTTGGTTTTCGTGAAGGTAAATCTACTGAAGCTGCTTTATTGAATTTTTGTTCAAGAATTAATTCAAGTTTGGATGGAAGATATTCTACGGCGGGTTTGTTTATCGATATCACTAAGGCTTTTGATATGGTAGACCATTCCATTCTACTTGATAAAATCTATAAAGCTGGCTTTAGGGGTTTTATTTATAATTGGTTTGAATCTTTTTTAACTTCCAGATCGCAGAAGGTAAGAGTTGGAAGTGTTTTAAGCCAATCTAGACCAATTAAGTTAGGTGTTCCACAAGGATCAGTTCTTGGTCCTTTGCTTTTCTTGATTTTTGTTGATTCACTTTTTCGTCAGGATTTCAAAGGTAATTTGACAGCGTTTGCTGATGATGTTGCCTTTGCTTATAGTAGTGTCTGTAGGCAAAGTTTGACTATTGATATTGATCACGATTTGAATTTGCTTAGATGTTGGTTTGGTAAGCATAGGTTGAAAATTAGTGCGAAAACTAAAATTATTTTTTTTTCTTTAAATGGTAATGCTAGTAATTTTCCGGATTTTGTTTTTCATGATATTAATTGTTCCAGGGGTTGTTGTAATTTTTCTTCTTCTAATATTGGTAATAATAATAGTCATAATTTTCCGACTTGCACCGGTAATTGCTTTACTATAGAATCAGTTAATAAATTTAGGTATCTTGGAGTAATAATTGATAACAGAATGAGCTGGTCCGAGCATACTTTACTTCTGAAACAGTATTTTCGCTCCACTCTGCCCAAGTTTTATTTAGCTAGACGTTTTTGTTCATTGAAGGTGTTGTTAATGATTTATTTTGGTATATTTCAATCACGTTTACAATATGCTATTTGTTGTTGGGGTGGCGCTTATTTTAACAAAATCCTGCCTGTATTTATCGCTCAAAAGTGTGCTGTTAGAATTATCTGTGGTAGAAATCGTTTTTCCAGATCTTTTGAACTTTTTAAAACCTTAAATATTTTACCTGTCCGACATTTGTATTTTATAAAGTGCCTTTCTCATTTCTTTGCAAATAGAGCCGTTGATTTTGTTCCAAACTATTCAATTTATGCCTTGCGTAATGGTTCTAGAGGTTTTGTCTCTGTACCGACCTTCCGTACTTCACACTACCGGAATTATTATAATGTTGTTGCTCCTCGTTTATATAATAAACTTCCATATTATTTTAAGTGTATCAGTAATTTAGAAGCTTTCAATCGTATGATTAAGTCTTGGTTTTTTAATATGGATCATGAAGAAGCTGGAATTTTTTTAAATGTTTTGGTGTGATAGGAAGATACTTTCGATTCCTGATATATTTGATATATTTTATATTTATATACACATACATATTTTTGTTGATTTATTTATTTATTTTTTTTTTTTTTTTTTGTGGCTTGAGTTTAGTTTTGTTTCATGTTTTGAATTAATTTATTATACAATGTTTGATTGCTTGACTTTTATTTTTTATTTTTTTTTTATTTTTTTATCTTTTTTTATGTATTTTCTTTTTTTTATTTTGTTTCTGTATTTGTCTCATTGCTTACCCCACAATAGTATCTCATTTATATTAAATTATTTATAATAAAAAAGATGGTGCATTCGATACAATTATATTATTAATTCAGAATGCTCCTAACTATTTTTTTCATCATTTTACTTTAACTTTAATTTTGTATTATTCTACGCTTTGAAGAACACTTGTTATTTAGTAATTTTAATTGTTGTTTTTGAAAGTTAATAGAAAAATAAGGATATTACTTATTTATTTATTTGTTTATTTTATTTCAATATTGCATATCCTTTTAATAGTTATTTTATAAATTTTGTTCTTTATATTGTATATTTATTCTTAAGTTTTGATGAAGAAATAAAGATTAATTACTTACTTACTTACTTACTTAAGTTAGGGCGGAAGTGAGGGAGGAAGTGAGGGTGGAAGTGCGGGCGGAAGTGAGGGCGGAAGTGAGGGCGGAAGTGAGGGTGGAAGTGAGGGCGGAAGTGAGGGCGGAAGTGAGGGCGGAAGTGAGGGCGGAAGTGAGGCGGAAGTGAGGGCGGAAGTGAGGGCGGAAGTGAGGGCGGAAGTGAGAGAGGAAGTGAGGGCGGAAGCGAGGGTGGTAGTGAGGGCGGAAATCAGGGTGGAAATCAGGACGGAAGTGAGGGCGGAAGAGAGGTTGGTAGTTAGGGCAGAAGTGAGGACGGAAGTGAGGGCGGAAGTGAGGTTGGAAGTGAGGGCGGAAGTGAGGGCGGAAGTGAGGGCGGAAGTGAGGGCGGAAGTGAGGTCGGAAGTGAGGGCGGAAGTGAGGGCGGAAGTGAGTGCGGAAGTGAGGGCGGAAGTGAGAGTGGAAGTGAGGGCGGAAGTGCGGGCAGAAGTGAGTGCGGAAGTGAGGGCGGAAGTGAGGGCGGAATTAAGGCGGAAGTGAGGGTGGAAGTGAGGGCGGAAGTGAGGGCGGAAGTGAGGGCGGAAGTGATGTCGGAAGTGAGGGCGGAAGTGAGGGCGGAAGTGAGGGCGGAAGTGAGGGTGGAAGTGAGGGCGGAAGTGAGGGCGGAGGTGAAGGCGGAAGTGAGGGCGGAAGTGAGGGCGGAAGTGAGGGCGGAAGTAAGGGCGGAAGTGAGGGCGGAAGTGAGAGCGGAAGTGATGGCGGAAGTGAGGGCGGAAGTGAGGGCGGAAGTGAGGGCGGAAGTGTGGGCGGAAGTGAGGGCGGAAGTGAGGGCGGAAGTGAGGGCGGAAGTTTGGGCGGAAGTGAGGGCGGAAGTGAGGGCGGAAGTGGGGCGGAAGTGAGGGCGGAAGTGAGTGCGGAAGTGAGGGCGGAAGCGAGGGTGGTAGTGAGGGCGGAAATCAGGTTGGTAGGGCGGAATCAGGTTGGTAGTTAGGGCAGAAGTGAGGGCGGAAGTGAGGGCGGAAGTGAGGGCGGAAGTGAGGGTGGAATTACCTGACCAAAAATTTTGGAGAGGGAGCTATGGTTAGGGTCTTCCCTGCTTAAAATATGCAAAAAAAAATGTTTTTTAAATAGGTAGCGCCGGTGAAATAAAGATTACCTGCCCAAAAGTTTTGGGTAGTTAGCTACTTTTAGAGTCGTCCTGGCTCAAAATATAAAAAAAAACACACGAAGCAGTCATAGGAACTGCCGAAAGAAGTTTATACTTAAAGCTTTAAACTATGAAATAACAGTGGCTATAAATGATGGGCTGCTCAGTACAAAATGTAAATTAAAATAAAAATCAGTCCAGCAGTCCAAAAGCAGTCCATTATTTGTAGTCATTGTTATTTCATAGTTTAAAGCTTTAAGTATAAACTTCTTTCGGCAGTTCCTATGACTGCTTCGTGTGTTTTTTAATTGTAATATAACTCTGTAGTTAAATTTCTAGGTTAGCGTTTAACTAAGTTTCTAATCACAAGAAAAAAAAATGTAGGTATATGGCAAAATGTAGGTATATAGAACAAAACACAGAATGAACCTATTATTACCGCGAAACCACGAAAGTCTGTCGAAGCAAAAATAACTTCTTAAGACATTTCTTTCATATCGTTCTATTTTATATTTATAAAATCTATATTTTGTTAAAACATTAAGCAATTAATATATACTGCAGAAATAAAGCTTCCACTTTGAAATTTAATACCTATTTAGTTTAGAACATATTTATGGTTGTAATAAATTCCACAAAGCTTTTCAACATATAATACTCATAGTAAAAGTTTAAAGTTAATGTTATTTTTTATTATGATTGATTTGAACATTATAACTGACAATGTATTCAAAAAAATTATTAAAAGAAAAAATTACAAAGTACTAAAAGTATTAAAAGAAAAAATTACAAAGTACTTAATTTATTGCATTATAACATAATTAATTTTAAAACCGACTTCTTGTGTTATGCTCGACAGAAGGCCATCACTATTGAAATAAATCGCAAATGGTCCGGGAGGGGCATCTAAAAGTAAACATAAAATACAATTAATTTCATGTGCTCATTTTCATAATTAAAAATTTTTTTTGACTTGCGAAATAAATCACTGCCTTTCAAGCTAGTTCCACAATAATAGTTTCCATATAACATTGTCGGTGTCGAAACTAGTAAAGACTCTGAAATTGCTAAATAATCATTAGAGCGAGCCGGTGATCCCAGAGGATCGTGGCAATCATTTTCAATAAAGCTATTAGTTTCACTTTCCGCCCCAATCTCAAATACATCTGAAGTAAACCTGCAAAGGGTTGCAAAATGTCTAATGACTTTCAGAAATATTAATTTAACTTACTGAACTCCTTTATCGAAACTAGTTCTCTTAAAGCATATTCCATAACGCATGTTTGCCATATACGGACCTGCACCTTTGTTAAAATTAAAAGACTCAATATGGCCGTGTCTGTCTACGAAATATTGCAAACAACCGGGGGGCGCCAGGGTGTCTAAATCTTCAATAGCTGGTCGAAAAAATTGTCGAAGATCTTGCTGATTTATTCCGAGGAAAGAAAATCCTGATTGTCGTTCAGAAGAACTTGTAGTTGGACATTCAAGTTGTGCTACAATCATTCTCCAATACCCTGGCAAAGATGGATTTTGGGCTCGATCGGCTAATGTGAATGTCAGAGCTAAATCGGTTATTCCATTTACGGCATCGAATGGAAGATAAACTAATAAAGCAAAATAATGACAAGACAATTATTGGCAAAAATGACAAGACTGAAACTTAACTTACTGTGTTGCTTGATGTTAGTTCCGCAAAGTCTTATATCACCCACTTCGAATTTATCTAAGCTGCAAGTAATCCCATGCATATCGTTTAAGGTCGCATTAGGAAGAGTTGGCTGAGCTAAAACAATGTCAAAATCTAGACGCAACTGACATACATTGGAACTATAAGGTTGAAAATGATATGCACAATGGCGTGGTAAATAGGATGGACTTTGAATTACTGTTCTTTTTAGGTTCGAGATTTTTCCGCATTGTAGGTTCACTAAATTAAAATTTAAAAATTAAGATTGAAACAAAAATTCTTTATAAAACAAAATCAAAGTTAGTCAAATAAAAGGTAAAGTCGGAGTTGGCTTTGAATCGATTCGTGTTCAATATTCCTCAATAATTATTTACAACGAAAATCATTTGGATTGAATGTCGGTTAATATAAATTAAAAAAAAAAAATCTGACTTTCACAACAAACTCCAAAAGTTCCGCAAAATCCTGATGCTGAACCACCGTTTCGCATACATTCCAAACGTCTCATACATAATCCACGGGCTCCTGTTTGAGTAGCACAAACAGGAGTCTCAGCACGACCTTTTCTTTTGCTTTCATCATCAATTTCTTTATTTTTCTGCAAGTTTTTCTTTATATTTTCTGTACTGTTTGTTACCAAAAATAATCCCAAAATCAAAATAACTATCACTGAAGTTAAAATCATTATGTTATGTTATTTTAATTTAATTTTTACCGTCCAGTTAATTTTTTAAAACTGAAAATATTTTCTGACAGACCAGAGTTTATATAGCCACGAAATTTTTTTTATTCAATATTAGTTTCATATTTGAATCCGAAAATTGTAACAAGTTCCTGGAAAATATTCTAAGAAGTTTTCTAATATTTTTAAAAAATTTTCTTTAGAACATAATAACCTATATTTTTTCGTTGGAACCCAAAAATAAAATAAATTTCTCAGAAAATAAAAAATTATTGCAATAGAAAATTTTCTAAATGAAATTTAATTGAGAATAAGTTTGTTTTAAATCACTTTTTTAAAGTGCTATATCTATAGTATAATAAAATTATGTTTATATAAGAAAATTTATTCCACAATCAAGTATGTTTTAAACATCTTTTTCTCTTAGACTTGGAACAAAACTTCTTACATTTTCTATTTCGAAAATCGCATCAACAAATTTCGTTACTCTGTTCATCGAGTGAAAAAAGTTCTTCAAGATAAAGACAAAGCTACATATATCAAAATTAAAATCATAAATTTAATTTGTAATGTAAATCATGTTAAGAAAAAATATTTATATAATACTAATGTCTCAATTAAAGAGATGTTAATTTTTTTTTTTTTAGAATTTGTAAAACAAATTAACAATTATTATTTATAACCCCAGGTTCATGTCAGACATAGTGTAAAACGTGATATTTAAAATTTCCGCATAAATAGAATAATATTTCAAATATTTAAATTATTCATTATTTATAATTTATATTATAAAAGAGATGGGTATTATAAAGGCCTTCATCTATCAACAAATCGTCCGATTTTGAAGTTTTGGGCAGTTATAATTAGAGTCAAAATTTAATTTTAAATAAAAGAGTTCGCTCTCAAGCCCTATCTATGCTATACATAATTTCTGAAACTAATTTTTAGAATTATAGAAATTAATTATTTTATTGCTTAGTACATTAATCGTTTTTTGACAAGGTTTACTTATTACTATAACTTCAAATTCTTTTCTTAAATTATTATATGAATATATAGATTATTTTTACTGCAATATCATGTAATTAATTTTAAAACCAGTCTCTGGTAGCATTGAAGAGAATTTATTGTCACTATTAAAGTAAATCGCAAATGGCCCAGGTGGTGCATCTAAAATTTCGAAAATAAATTGCATATGAAATTTGAGAACTCTGAAAAAATTTATTTCACTTACGAAGTAGCGAGTATCCTTTCAAGCTTCTGCCACAATAATAAGTTCCAAAAACTGGTGTTGGCGCTGAGTTTAGCAGAGACTCGGGAATAGCGAGATAGTCATTTGATCGTCCTGGTACGCCAATTGAATCATGACAATCTTCATCAATATGACTGTTTGTATCAGTTTCAGCACCAACCTCAAATACATCACTTGATAATCTATATTTTTGAAACAATGAAATCATAATAATTGTTAATTTTTTTTGCATTTCAGTACAAATAGAACAACTTACTGCACTCCTTTATCAAAATTAGTTCTTTTAAAGCAAATTCCATACCGCATTCTGGACAAATAGGGTCCCACGCCATTATTAAAATTAAATGATTCAAATGTACCTTGTCGTTCGGTAAAATATTGTAGGCAACCAGGTGGTGCCATCAAATCTAAATCATCTATTGGTGGCCGAAGAAAGGATTGTAAGTCCTGTAAAGTATTTTGAGGATTAAAACCCAAAAAAGAAAATGACATTTGGCGCGGAGAATTTGGATTTCTAGTGGGACATTCCAATTGTGTCACAATCATTCTCCAAAAACCTGCTAATGAGGGATTTTGTGTTCGATCCGCTAAAGAGAAACTTAATGCTAAATCTGTAATTCCGTTTGAGACATCAAAGGGTAAATATACTGTAAAAATATAAATTTTTATTCGACAAACTTCTGTTTTTTTTTTATTTTTATAAGATCTTACTATGTTGTCCAATATTATTTCCACAAAGCTTTAAGTCCCCAACTTCAAATTTATCTAGCAAACAATTTATGCCAGGAAAATCGTTTGGCATTGTGTTATCAGAATTAGTAGGCTGAGCCAGAACCATATCAAAATCTATTCTTATTTGACACACATTAGAGCTATACGGCTGAAAATGGTATGCGCATCGACGAGGCAATATTGATGGACTTTGAATCATTGTTCGTTTAAGTTTAGAAATTTTTCCGCATTGCATATTCACTGAAAAGAATTATTATTGTTATAATGTTAAATTTCAATTGCCACAAAACAAAAATTTAAATTTCTTTTTATTGAATTCACATTATGAGTGATAATATATTTCTTTCCAAAAAAGATGTACATTTTAGTTTTATACCAAGAATAGGTTAATATATGGGGAAATTTAATATTTTACTACGATATACAATTTTTTTAAAACAGAAATGCGATCTTGTTAGTATGACTTTAATATTTAACTTTAATATTGAAATCGAATTAAGATGCTGACAAACACTTTCAGATATCCCTAATTGGACGTAGAAAATGGTTTTGTACCTTTAATTTATTCAAGTAATATCTTTTCGATATAAGTAAAATGTTTTTAATTTGTTGGTGTTATCCTTTTTCATACGTTTTCATTTAAAAACTTTCATAAAGTTCATGTGTATTTCGAAACGAAAATTTGAATTGGAAAATATTAAGTGATATAATAATTCTTTAAGAATAAATTAACCCTCTATTTATGTTGATACCAGATTTCACAAATATTTTTATTATCACACAAGCTTTATTCAACAAGTCCATCAAATTCAAATACATATACTTATGTATCGTTTGAGAGTTTCTCCGAACCCATCAATTTAATTCAAATTATAATATTAATAACTAACTTTCACAACAAACACCAAATGTTCCACAAAATCCAGACGCTGTTCCACCATTTCTTAAGCATTCTAATCGCCTTATACATAATCCACTTAATCCTGATTGTGTCACACAAATGTCAGTTGATTTTGTTGCAATATTATTCAAATTATCATTTTGTGTATTAGGCCAAGTTTTTGAATCACGATGTAATGTAGAATTTTTTATAATATTCGGGTAAGCGTTAGCTTTAAAAAATTCTAAAATTAGAATAAGAAATAAATTATTCATATTTAGATATATACCGAGGATATTTTCTAAATGAATAAAATTTTATTACTGAGACTTGCATCTTAAATTCTTAGCCTTTTTATAAAAAAAAGTTATTCTGAAAATTATTTCTTTTTCTAAGCAAAAGGTGTTAAATTATTACAAAAAAAATGAAAATTTTCAATATTTGCCATTTCATAATTGATTTCCGTTTTTTTGTTCTTTAAAGCACAAAAAAAAAGACTAACTTGCTTAGGTTCATTAGAACTTTGTTAAATATATACTTATTAATTATGGTAATTGAAAATTATGTTTAAATATGTTATAAAATAGTTTAAATATTTACAATGATAAATGTTTATGTTTGCACATTCAAAACAAAGACAAAATGAATTTCAATTATGTTATACGATAATCATATGTATGTATATAACCCACCGTATGGTAAATATGGGATTATGTTTAGAAAATCATGAGAAATAATTCAAAAGAAAATATTAAAAGAAACATTTTTTTCACTTCCCATATCCATCTTCAAAAATTAGAATTAAAAAATTAAAAATGTTGAAAGAGCTCTTAATAAATCTCTACTCTATTCCTATAAAATGTAAAATTTTTGATGAAATTTGGAAAACCAAGAAATTATATTTAATATTATTATTTGTTGAAGAAATCCAAATACTCACAATAATGAGGCTTTATTATACTTAAATTCCAGGAGCTAAAAAATCTCAAGTTAGAAATTCATGAGCTTTGTTTCTGAAATTTTATAAAATGAAAAATAGCTTTATTCGCAAAAAATTTTAATGCATTATAAACTTTAGGCAAGAGAAATAAGATTATGCATAGTAGAGCACCATTTATTAATTAACATTGCGAAAAAAAAATTATTTATTGTTTTAATGACAAATATGTATATAAAAATTTCTTTCTGATGAGAGAAGGTGATTAAAGGTAAAATATTTATATTCACATTTTTAAGTTTATTTGTTTAATGAAGATCTATCTAAAATGTGTTTTTATTATATTTGTGTATTTATAACAATTCTAATATCAACATCGTTCTCCTCCAAAAAGCCATATTTTTAAATAGATATGTACTAGGGCTTCTCATTTCCCGCAACTTTCAAATCCCGGGATCCCGGGACAAAGTTTTTCATATTCCCGGGATCCCGGAATTTTTTTATAAGCACAAATTAAAAAAAAAATTATCTCATAAAATATTGCCATGCTTTCGATCCACTTCAACTTGACATGATGGGGTTACCTAAGTTGATATTTTACATAATAACAAAGAAAAATACTGCATTATAAAAAATTAGTTAACAACTTGAAATTTGCTTTCTAATCCTCAAACTTCGATTATTTTAAATAAATTTTAATTCTATATATATTAAACTGCACTTATTTATTTTTTAAATTCTTTATACTGACTTCACTTCGTTTCCACAAACTTAGAAAATCAAAATTGACCCACTTCCCGGTATCCAATCGTGTTGAAATTACACACACACACCTTTATATAAACTTCACTACCTAGTCTCCAAACTTAGTAAGTCAAAATAGTTCCAATTTCCGGTATCCAATTGAGGTAAAATTTTGCTAATCACTTTGTCGTCGATAACAATATAATTTGGCATCACAGACTCACCCACACACACACCTTTATATGAACTTCATATCAATTGCCTCGCATATAAAGGATTTATATCAAAAACTTTGTTTTTATGGGTTGTGTTTTTTTTATACTAAAATTGTATATTTTAATTTTGGCTTTATACTGAAACAGTGAATGAAATTACGAGTATGTGATATATAAACATCAAAAGTTTATCAAAGGTTTAAAGCATACACGCAGAGAAATGCCCTTTCATTCAATATGATTATATCAGTCATAGACTCCTAATCATAACGAAAAAATAGCCCTATGATTAAAAATCTTCGCGCAAGATGAATAATCTTTGCCTATAATTACTACGTTATTCATCGTGATTATCTTATGATTTACCTGAAATCATAAGTTATGATGCTTAATCACGCTAGTCATAAGTTATGATTAATACAAAAACATTTTTTTTTTTACTTTTTATTTTATTTTAGGTGGTTAAAATTCAGATTATTTACTTTAATTACTAAAATAATAGTACATAGTTGAAATATTCTGTAAAAAAAATAAAAAACCAAAATTTTTTTGCTTTCTTCGGGATTCGAACCTGCGTCCTTAACATTTCAAATAACCAACACACCACACAGAAAATGTGTATACCAAATTTATATTTTCTATTTTATGTACATTTTAAATTTCAATACCCTAGCTGAGTGGTAGTGTTGGCGGATTGCAATGCTAAAGACCCAGGTTCGAATCCGGAAGAAGACATAAGAAATAAAATTGTATAATTTAATAAAAATATATAATAAATAAAATTTAATAAATTAAAAAAATAAAAAATAAAATAAAAAAAAATTATATAAATAAAAATTAAATAAAAAAAAATTAAATAAAAAAAATTAATAAAAAAAACTTAAATTTTATTTTCTTATGTAAAAAAGCAGCCATTACTCGCTTTTAAGACACGTAAGAAATGGAATCGATATTATTGGGTTGCAGGATTTATGATTTTGCAGTCATAGTGATTGTTTTTACCCTTAGTCATTGTTTATGATTAATATTTACGGTTTATGATTAGTTATTAAGAGCTGAGTTCTCTGACTGATTTACGCATATGTACAATCGTCATAATCATAATATCTGACTGGATTTCTCTCCGTGTAGCACTAATAATGAAGGGAATCCTATATATTGTACTATATATAATCTATATATTGTACTTAGCGCTATACTAACAGTACGCCGCATTCAGCAATCACTTAATTAATTCTGTCTAGCTTAGATATAAACCTAAACCTAAAATTTAGTGCAATCACTATTATATTTTTTAATTAAGCGGAAATCCCGAGATTTTTTGTAGAAATCCCGGGATTACGGGATTCAATTTTACAACCGGGATCCCGGGATCCCGTTTGAGAAGCCCTAATATGTACATGCCACACTTGGAAAATTGATTGTATTATATTGTGTAGTATATGACTAAATAGTGTTGGCATATGAGTTATTGTGAAGAAGGTATGTATATATATATCTTAATAGAAAAGAATCTTGAATCTAAATCATTAAAACGGCGGCTTACTTCATTTATGAAATATTTTTCTATATTTTCTGTATCAATTGGATGTTATTTTATCTTTTCCATGTTAAACATATTATATTTTTCATTCCTGATGTGAATAAATTTTTTCAAAATACCGACTCAAAATATTTTTAAAATAAAGAAAAATGATTTGATATTACCATTCAAAGTATTTACTATTACCATTCACTTTATTTACTGTTGCCATTGTATTTTTTTTTAATTTTTGAGTTGGAAACTATGTATAAATATCCTATACAAAATTTTTAAATATCGAATGTTCATGCCGGGTAATCAGAATTAAAAACTATATCTTAGTTTCAATGATGGATATTTAGCTATTAAAGAAATTAGAGGAGAATGTAAAAATTTATTTTTGTCTTTTCAAATTTGGTAATTTTTTAAAAATTCCTGTATACTGAATTTGTATGTATCGCCGTCGTAGCTTGATTTTTTTTTTGGATCATTGTCACGTTGCTACATTTTGAGTTTTTTACTAGCAGGTTTTCAGAAAATTTTTACCTTTTTTTCTCTACAAATATCTACATCAGAAGTTGAGAAGAAATTGCGCGTAAAAACAAATTCTTAGAGCTTGCATTATTGAAATTAGCTTTCTAATAGGCCACAAAAATATTTTATCTGTAAGTACCCACATTGCCAAAAAAAAAACTAAATTTTATAATTATCTATTATTATCGAGTCCTTGAGTAAAATCCTGGACTTAAAATTATTTCTGTTAATATAGTTCCAAGCCTTGGCCAGTTCACACATTCTAAGTCCGGAGGGATCGTAATACCTCATACTTTAGCTCGTATGAAAGTGAACAAGGTTACGCATATTTTGGCATTCATTTGATCAAAATCGGCAAGTAGTTTACTAGTTATAAGCATTTTTGTGTCGGACAGACGACCAGATGGACGGACAGACATAAATTTATTGAAAAATGAATTAAAATCAGTGACATTTTTATGATGGAATCACCTTTAAAATCTAAAACATATTGTTTCTTGCGATTATTGTTGCTACCATTCAAAGTTATTATTTAATCGGACAATCTTTCGTTGGAATAAATATCTTTTCTTTCTCTCATTATAATATATACTAACTAGCCTTTTTCTTGTGTTATTCTGAGATTTGATAATAAAGAAAAAGTTTATAATGATTCTGATTCATTTCATCACTGTTTTTTTGAGCAATTTTTGAACTATCATCTTAAATTTTTTTTCTTGTTGTTTATGGAGTAAAAGTCATGTCAGCATAGAAAACTTATCAAACTTAACTGGTAATAAGAATAAGATTAGATATTATTACAAGACACATCAATTAGCCACCAACCTATTGTTTTAATTTTGTCATCTGACCAATTACTGACAGTATTGGTTTACTGCGGTTCCAATTCTTTTATAATTAAAGAAGTGAAAAATCATAAAAGTTCTTTCTAACTTGGAAATCTGAAAACAATTTCACATAAATGGTTAAAATAAAAAGATAAAATACAAATTAAAAGTAGAGAGAGAGGTTGAATATTGTTGTGAGCACCATATCTTCTTATTACAAATTGTCGGTGTAATAAGTTTTTAACACTCACCTCAAAGCCAAATTATTTTCTTTATTTTAAAAAAGAATAAATATAAAATAAAATCTATGGTAGTTCAAAACTTATATTTGAATTTTTATATAATTAATATAAGGAAACCATACTATACTGCTTCGTAATAAAGTATTCCGAGCTAAAATATAATTGACTACAAAAAATAAAAATGTTATTACATATACCACAAAACATTTTTTCAACATTTTTATTTGACATAACGTAACAGAGACTTAGAATTTTGTAGAGAAAAAGATTAATAACAATTAAAAAAAAAAGAACAAAAAAACAAATAAGTTTGAAATTTAAGTTCTAAAAAAGCTCTAACAAATAAAATATGTACATACAATTCAATGAGCTTATTTTTAACACGATTTTATTTAAAACACAAAATCTGTCCAATTGTCAAAAAATCTTGTAACTGATATTTGACCCACTTCCCACCAACCGATTTTGCTGAAATTTTGCACATACCCTTATTCCCCGGTGACAATATAATATTCCATCAACTGCGGAATATAATATGAAACTAAATTTATTAAATGTGTAATTAAAAAGAAAAACATTTCAAATAAACAGTCTGAAATTCACATTCATGTTTAGAGACTAAAAAGTTTTAAATAAAATAATATATTAAGTTACTCGATTTTATTATTTAAATATGTACTAAAAAAGGAGAAAATAAAACTCAGTATAATTTACAAATCCAAGAAATTAAATTGTGTATGTTAGAAAAGTTTATTAACATGCATATATTTAACTAAAAAGTAAATTCGTGGGGCTTAATTTTTCGTTAAATTAATACATGAATGTCATGCATCATAGTTTCGTAAATTATACTGAATTTTATTTTCTACTTTTTAGTACATATTTAAATAATAAAATCGTGTAACTTAAAATTTTTTTTTAATTCAAATTTTTTTATATTTGTTAACATTTTTATTATTATTTTTATGTGAAATGATAATATAACAAAAAAAAAAGAAGAAAATATTACAATAACAAAAATATTATCAAATACATTTTTATGGAACAAAAAAAAATTTTTTAAGCATAATAAAATGTACCTAAAGATTGCGCCAGAATAGATTCATTTCTTATTTAAACATATTTTTACTGTTCCCCTGATCAAAAATTATGAAATAAACCAAAAATGAAAATGAGTCGGTTCTGTTTCGTTATTGTTTATTTATTTATAAAATTTGAAAATATAAAAAAAAAATATATATAAAAAGAAACACAAAGATTTTGTTATGTTTTATCGTCCGAATTAATGGAAAAATATGGTATAAAAATATTTGCGCCTTATTTATTTATATTTTGCATCTTTTATAAAGTTCATAAGTTGATAATTTCTATTATAGATTTCAGCTGCTATACTTTATATAGTTTTAGTTAGTTAGTTAGCATAAAGAAAAGTTCTTTGTTTGAAAAATAATGATAAATGAAGCTGTCGCTTAATGTTATCAAAATACAATTACGTTTTACATTTTATGTTTCCTTGGTTTTTTATTGAATTTTTTTTTCTAAGTTGTGTCTAAAAAAAAAATAATATTTTTTTTTGGCAATTTGGAAAAACATGGTGTTAGAAAGAGTCTTTTCCGAAATAATCTGAAGTTTAATTTAAAAATTTAATTTAATTTTAATACAGTTTTATATTTCGCATTCATTCTGTTTTCATTTTATAGCTTTCAAGCTTTATTGTTATTATTGATCTAGCAAATATTTTTTGAACTATCCAATTTTAATAGCAATGAAAGAAAAAAGAAAAAGAAAATGATGCTGCTGATGGAAAGTTTATACCACCATCTATGCATCATATATAAATATACATATAAAATACTTTGAAAAATCTATTTTCTTTTTTTTTATAATGATTTTATAATCATAAATTAAAAGTTGAAGGTATCAACTTCGCATAATATTATAAATTCAAAACAATTCTGCAAGAGTGACAGCTCTCTTGACTGTCGGCCGTTCGACAATGAATCTAACACTATATCTATTAAACATAAATTTATCTAAACATAGATAGTATGTTTCTAATTTAAGTTGAGCATATTTTTGAGGACAATGTAAATCACAAATATAAAAAAAAATGATTATGTGACTAAATTAAATAATAGGTATATTGAAATTTTCAAATATAACATAAAAACACTCTTAAATGAAATTTAGTATTAAAATTCTTTAATAATTTTTGTTAAATTCTGCTCTGTGGGTTATAATAAAAAAAAAAACTTAATATTTTTGTTAATAAAAAATTGAAAAAAAAAAAAAATAAAAAAAAATTGTCCATTCTAAATGTGAAATTCTGTTTGCCTAATCTAAATTATATAAATTACGACATTATACGTTGATTTTCTTCGATTAATATTTTAGGAAACAGTGATAAAGCAACAATCGGCAGTACTTTGCGTCGAAGAACAAATTTACGTTTTAAATTAGAAATAAAATTAACGTATATACTACGTGCAAGTTTCAGATAACATGACAAAATTCTAAATAACAACTTTGAACAACTTTGAAAAAATCGAGATAAAAATAGCGCACCATTTTTTAATAATTGCTAAAATGGATGATAATATATATATTTTTTTAGAAATTTTTTCTTTTTAAAATTTTAATTCCTGGGTATATTGAGCTGCAAGTTTTTACTCTTTGTTATCATTTTTAAATTCGAGTGCAAAAAATTTTATAAAATTCGACTATCGCTTTTGCGCTACTAATCGTACATGTTATCCTATGAATTATGTTTTCTTGGTATCTGTCTGAGGCTTTTAGTTCCCGTGTTGCTCTTAATTTAATTGGAAGCTACGATGTCGAATTTATTTTTTTTTTTTTTTTTTCAAATTTTTCTAAAAAAAATTTTTTATGCTAACGACAAAATGATGTATTTTTCTAGTGCAATATCGATATTATTTAAAAATAAATTAATTCCAAATAAAAAAATTTTATCTTGAGCGTTGTCTAATTAAAGGAATAATTTAGACCTGTGAATTTGGAAAATTACTATTTTTCATCATAACTTCCATAATTATTCCATACATAGATACTTTGCTTTAAAAGTACTCGTTGGTATCAATAATGTCAAATGAATAAAAACAGTGACAGTTTTTTAATACATAAATGATTTTAGAAAAGTTAAATCAATCAAAACTTTCCAATTTCATAATTTGTTTTTTAATTTCTAGTACGAATTCAGTCATGAAAAATTATATCAATTAAACAAATGTGTATCTATAATATGTTGATAATATGTAATATGTATAGATACACTTTTTATTCTGCATACAAGAAAAAGATATTCACCAAAAGTTTATTAAAAAATTTCTCTTTTCTCTTCCAGAGGGCGAATTGGCAGTAGACTTTTCAGTTAAGATTATAAATTATATTATGATTCAAATTCATATATAATTCATACTGAATTTTTTGTTACTAAGAGGTAGGGTTGACAAATGAGTTAAGTAAAAAAAGAGTACATTTTTAAAAAAAATCTGGAAAAAAGAGAACATTCGGGTGAAAAAAAAGAGATCAAAAAGAGACCAAGAAATATAATTTAGTATTTATTCAGTTTTTTTTTATACATTAATATAAATACTTCAGTGATGCACTTGAAAAATGAAATTAATTTTCACCTGTACAAAGCTTAATTCAAAAAGTTTTCAAACAGTTTATTGCAAAATTTCATATAAATTATACATTGTATTATTAGTACATACATTTAACAAAATTAAATTTATCTCAATTTCTCTGAGATAGTAACGTTATAACTGATAAACCAATTCATTTTAACTTGTTTTCTTGTACAAAGCTAAATTTCAAAAATTTTGAACTTTAATTATTTATTGCGAAATTTCATAGAAATTATATATTAATTTATAAATCCTATAGACATATTAAAAAAATCAATTTACTAAACAAAAATTATTGAACGAAATCATATTTGCCTGAGCTAGAAATTGTATTTAAGAATTTTTTGTCATTTTTTATTAGGCAGTAAAAATCTTTACACGAGATATTCTTCAAGTTATATACTACTGCCATTATTCCTCTTACAGTTTCAGGAGTAAGTCTATTTCTCTCTTTGGTCCACTAAGCTTCTATCATAGAAAATACTCGCTCAACGTTTGCGTTTTGCCCAGGAATCGCAAAAAAAATTGACCTATTTTTATAAATACAGAACTAGAACATTGTTTGAGGAATTGAAGCGATTTTAAGCTAGATGGTAGCTTTTTCAAAGTTTGTCATTAGTTTCTAATAAAAAAACTTCAAATCTGACAATTTGTCGAAAACAATTAAAATATCTTGAACACAATTTTAGACTAAAAAAGAGACTTAAAGAGACCATTTGAAAAATAAAAAAGAGAAAGAAAGAGTGAAGCTAAAAAAGAGACCATGTTCTCTTTTAAAGAGACCATTTGATAACCCTAAAGAGGTATATTGTAATTTCTAGCCAAACTATATCTTAACTTTTAAAAACAACTTCCAAATAAAGGTTAATGTGATGTAGGATAAATTATTCTTGCATTTTATTTGAGATTAAATAGATGAACTTTGTAACTTTTTTAATCTTCGTTATTTCATAAATGTTCTGATTTTAATTTATCTTGCTGGTTTAAGTCAGTATCATGGGTCTAATGTTATATCCCCATTCAGAGTTAAATGTAAGAATATTCAACAATAATGTTAAATGATTAAAAAAAATTAGAAGAAAGCTGCAGGGATGAAATGTTTAAAGAAAATATGGGAGTTTCATTTTTCAACTGTAATATAAATTAGGTGAGGAAAAGTAAGAAAAAGTAAGAGAAAAATTATTTTTTTTAACCATTATTTGGCTTCTAATGCTTTTAATTGATTGAGACTAATAGTTGAGTTTAATAGTTGAACCCATCTAAAATTAAGATTAATAGGATTATAATTTAAGAAAAAAAAAGGATTTTCAATCTTTTAATGATATTATTTATAATTTTTCACAATTTCAAAATTAATATCTACAACACTATAAATATAATCGAATTTTCATTTATTTGCCATTATGAATGACGGAAAATTCTAGCCTTTTATCCTATGGATATAATTCACAAAATTTATTTTCCAAGTGGAATACATTTAAATTAAATCTTAAAAAAAAAAAAATAAAAATAAATAATAAAAGAAATAGATATTCATTTCTATACATTTTAATGAAATTTCTCATACTGATAGATGATGCATTTTTTAAGTTTTCCCATTGAGAATTTATATTATTTTGTATATATAGTAGATGGATGCCAATGCCATAAAAAATATAGAAAACGAATAAAAATAAAAAAAAAAAACTTCCCCGAAGAATAATAAAGCCATCAGAAAATATGAGACAAGCGATATTTTTTAAGCTTTTTAAATTGAAATCATTTTCAGTGAATGTTGTTCTTTCTTTCATTTAGTTTTCAGTTTTACATTTTCCATTTTTTTTTTTTTTTTGGAAAATGAGAAGGACAAAAAAATTTATGCCAATCTTGAGAATATAACAAGTGTTTGTGTTTTATTTTCGATAAATTCCTTTGTGCTTTAAAATTTGACTCAAAGGTATTTAAAGAAAAGTTTACTTAAAAAAAAAAATATTTTTTTTTTCTTATAGGTTTTTATTAGTTAATTTTTTATTTATTATGAAGAAACCTATTCTTTGAGTTTTATAAGTTTTTTAAACATTTCAAAAATTTTGATTAAATTTCCAAAAACAAATTTTCCACTTGGCTGAATTAACTGAGTTTTTAGAATCGGTACTCTATTTGTTTTGCATTCATATTTTTTTTTTCTTATAAAGGTTTGTTTGTAACATAAAAAAAATGATAGTTATGTAAGATAAGGAATATATAGCACGAATCTCTAGTCTCTTAAAATCGTTAGAACCGCCATTTGAGTGATTGAAAGATAGTTGAAATATTATAGTTGTCACTTGTCATATATCATATGTGTACATTTATAACTATAGATGTAATTTATAAAACTTGTAACGAACTTTTTAAAAACTTGAAATTAGAATATTTAATTAATATGACCTGCCTTCTCTGACGACAACAATCTTAAATTATTATAGTTTATGAATATTTTTGGATTTTGATACTCAAAGAGAAGGTGTTAAAGATGACTGCAGAGTCTAATTTAATATTAAGTGGGCAGCAAATTAAACTAATTTCTTCTCAAAATTTCTTTTGAGTCATTGAGTCATTGAGCTTTAAGTTCTCTTTACTCAAAGACTCAGGATGATCAACTTCAATAGCAGAAAAAAATTCTTTTGCTTGTTGCATTAGAATTTCATCTTACAAAAATCTTACTTAGTACTGTCCACTGATATAGTTCACTCCTCAGATATGCCATTATTATATCTATACTGACATTTTTTTTGTATTGTGATCAATTTTTAAATTGCAATTAAAATAGAAAATAAGTTTTCAATAAACTGAGTTGAACCAGAGAACAAAACTGAGTAAAGAAAATAAATGCATTTTTTTGTTGATTTGTACATTTATTTCAGTTTAATTGGCTTAATTCGTTCAAAGCACACAATTTTATGTCAACTGGATCTTAATAATAATCACAATAATAGTTTGGTGTAGTACTTGAAAAAAAAATACTAATTGAAAATAAAAAACAATGAATAGGTATATAGAAGAAGTTGGAAAATTTTGAAAATGTTTTGCACCAATAAAGATTGAAATTCATGTTAAGTCCATAAAAATAAAAAAATATTTGTTTTTTTTTTTCTTTTTTGTTTTAAATTGCTTTTTATTAAATTTTTCTTCAAATAATTTTCTTTATTTAAACATAATTGTTGTTGATTTTGTTTGAACGTAAACGAAATCATCTTTCTTTAACATTCATAGAATGTGCAAGCCCTAGCTTTCTATTTTTTAGGTTGCAGGTGGAAATGAACTCAAACTTGACATATTTAATAGATGAAGAATTGAAGTTTTGAATTATTATATTTTATTTGCAAAACCGAATAATAACAAACATGCAACGGACCATTTGTGAAGATTAAGAGCCCGTTCCCAAACTGAGACTATTTTAGAAACTGAAAAATTATTTTAATTTCTAGAATTTCTAGTTTTGGAACGACACGATTTTACAGCTGTTATTTTACAATTATTTTACAAATCAAGATTTTTTGACGTGAAAATCGTTCCGAAATGATATTTTATATTTTGAAAATCTACAAAGAGAAATTTTAAATTTCCCATAACAAACTCAGTTTATAGACGTTGCAGATGATACAGATTAAATGTCAAGTCTATTTCAATTTCTGAAAAAAAGGAATTTTCTTTAGCAGAAAAGGTATATTTTACGATTTAAAATAGTCTCAGTTTGGGAACGGGCTCTAAATTGAATGTTTTCAGATTTTGACTGCACAAAATTCTATTTTCTTATAAATAAAATTAAAATTCTCTGTTTCTCTGTTCTCTCTCCTCTGTCCTCAATCACACCTAAACCGCTGGACCGATTTGGCTGAAATTTTGAGCTTAAGTATTATTTGGGCCCGAGATAGTTATAGGGTAGTAGAAATTTTGATCCGAGGCCCTGGCGGGTGGGCTAGCTCAGAAGCCGGTTTTGAAATTTATAGGTATATTCCAATAAAATATAGTAGCGTTGGACCCGAAAACCCTATTTAAAAAACTGGATATTGAGAGGCCCCCCAACCGTTGTTCCAGGGCTCAATTTGGGGGGCTATACAATGTTTCTAGGGTACTAGAAATTATTGATCCGAGGCACCGACGGGGGGCTACCCGAGGATCCGAGGCTCCGACAGAAGGCGGTTTTGCATTTTAGGTATATTCCGATAAAATATTATAGCGTTGCATCCGAATCGACTATTTAGAAGAAGACTGGATGTGTTAAGGCACCGGGGAAGTGGCTATTTAACTAATTTTGAATTTCTGTTTTTTTTTATTGCTCAAAATCTGAATTAAAGTGTTTTGATATTAATATAAGTTCGGTACAACCGTGCGAAGCCGGGTATTTCGACTAATCTTTATATAAGTTTTGAAAAGAAAATCTGAACATTGCAGCCTTCTCACTATAGTTTCTTGAAAAAATTTTAATCAAATTTTTTTTTGATATGAAGATTTTTTGAATGCTGCATATTTTTCAACTCTTACGTCACAGAAGATAGGAAACAATTTTATATAGTGAAATAATTTCGAGCTAGAACCCCATTTACACTGGTGTTTATTATTGTAGATTTTATCAAAAGTTCTAGTTCTGGTAGGTAGCTATCATTTTCAAGTAAATTTTATCAAAAGTTCTGCATGTAACTCTAACTCCGTTAAAATAAAAATCATAAATCATTCATAAAATCATGTAAACTTAAAACTTTATTGAATATAAGAATAATGCATTTAAGAATGATTGATTAAATTCATTTAAAGGAAAAGGAAAAGGAAAAACTTCCGATTTTTTTTGTCGCCCTTAATAATCTTTACGTTTTTCCCTTTATTTGAAAAGGACAAGTTATTCTAAATAATTTGTATTTTTCCTGTCATTTGGAAAATAAAAATTTTAATAGTCCTTGAACTTAAAATATGCACAAAATATTTGAAAAGTCCTTGAATTTTTAAAATATGCAAAAAAAAGTATTTTTTGATTTATGAATTTTTATGAAGAAGTTAAGAGTATTATTTCGTAAAAAAAATAAATAAAAAAAAAAGAAATAAAAAATACAACAAAACATAAAATTCTTTTAAAACTTGTAATAAAATATTTGTCCAATTTTTTATAACTTAATTGTTGTAGCTTGAATTGAAATTGTTCAAGAAAGTATGGAAACTATTTGAAAATTTTTTTTCCTATTCAAATTTTTTTTTTTTTAAATAAAATAATGAAATCATAATGAAATCGCTCGTACAATTCTGAAAAATGAGCAATGTACAAATCAAATCATAACTTTATTGAACAGACTATCTTCTAAACGAACTTCATAGAACATACAATTTTATTATAATTGTGGTGTACAAAATCCTCAAACCTGCTTAATTTATTGTCACCGTTTTTTTTTTTATGAATTAATAATTATTTGACCAAATCCAAGGTTTAAAAAATCATAAAACAAATCATAATTGAATTTATTGTCTTGGTTATATTTTTAACAAAATTTTTTTTTTTATATTAAAATATAATTATTTTTTCTTTGATATCATTATTGTATTATTGTATAAAATGTAATTTTTTTTTATTTCAATAAAAAAAAGATAAAAAATAAAAATTCTTAAGGAAATATTTTTGTCGAAATTTATATAGTAAATTATGTACGAGTATAAGAAGAAAGTAAATTAAAAAAGCATATTTTTCAAAATTTCAACTATTTTAATAAAAGTAGATATTAAATTTTTTAACATAGTTCGTAAGAATAACATGACAATATTAAGTTTCCGTAAGGATAAAACTGTTAAAAGGACCCGCGTTTTATCTTTATATCTTATTTATATCTTCTACAATCAGGGCATTTTTTTTACTACAGTAAGTCTGCGTCAATGTCTAGCATATTTTGCTGAAGAAGAATAATATTCTTCTCTTTAAAGTTTTAAAATGAGCGAAGGCTAAATATTTTTCTTTAACTCTTTTAACCGATTGATTCATTAAAATCAATTTTCCGGCCCATTTTGATGGCTGCATTGAATCTATTTCACAACCTGGTTGTATGTACGTACTGTATATGTATGAGAATTTTTTAAACCAAAGGACTCATAAGATTATTAATTCCATTGATGTTTATTCAAGGACATTTTCAGAAAATACTATTTTAGACAAAATGTAAAAAAAAAATATGAATATTTCATAATTTTCTTTTTATTTTAAAAATTGTATTTTTTTTTGGGAGAAATTTTATTCTTTAACTTCCCACGTTTTTTTCACCTACTGTGTTTCATGTTTTCTTATATATTAATTTTTTTTTTATACATGCTTAATTCTCAAATGCTTTATTAATATATCATATTTTTAAAAAAATTTTTTTAACAGGGTTGTTCTTAAAATATATAAATTTTTTTTATTTAATACATTAATTTATTAAAACATTTATTATTAATTTCTAAATAAATATAGAGAAACATAATAAAAGAATTACTCACGTATATAAAAACTAAATATATATATTGTAAGTTTTGAATTAATTTCTAAAAAGGTCTGCCAATATTAAAAACTATTGGAACTTATGATGATATTTATAATTAAAATATCTGAAATGAAAACAAATTAAAATTTATACTGATTAAAAGTACAAATTTAGAATAATTATAGCCATGCATATATTACATATTATACATAAATAATTTAAAAGTACAAACTCATAATTTTTATTAATTTTTTGAAAAGTTCACCGTACAAAAAGATAATCTCATTATTATTATTAGCATAAGTAAAACTGAGGTAAGCGAAGCATGTAAAGTTCTAATATTAATATGTATAAGTATAAAATTATACGACAAACAAAAAATTTTTGTACATAAATGTATGTATTCAGCTCTTTCAAAAAATTATGGAAATACCAAAATACAATACTTTTTACATTATTATTATACGAAAAGCAAAAGCAAACACAAAACAAAACTTAAAGATAAACAACCGACGTCGTCGAACATTTAATACACGCATTAAAAATATTTTTGTTTATCTAAAGAAAATAATCCCTTTTTAATATTATCCTTTTGATGAGAAATTATTTTTTGTTTTTTTTTTAATGGGAACAAAATTAATATTTTGTGTTTTATTTTTTTTTTGATAAATTTTTATGACATTTTTCATAAATTTTATTTTGACTCTTTCGTTTGAAAAATTTTGATATTGTAAATTTTGTGACAAATTGATTATATCGTTCTATTATGAAGGTTTTTTGCGCACATAAAGTGTACTTATGTATATACCATTTTCGATATTAATAATTTAATATTAATAATGATGCATAATCGGGGTTCAAGTGGTGTGTCGCTGCGAGTGTTACATGTTTCTTATTAAAAAAAATACAATTAAGACATTTAGATTCGAAATTGTTAACTACTAATTGTGCGGCTGACTTAATTGATATTACGTTAACTATAAAAAGTTTAGAATTAATGAATTTGTATTGAATTGGTATATCACAAGATAGAAAATATTTTTTTTAATACTTGTTACCCGTAGATAAACCTAATTAAAATTGTCATCTAAATTTCTAAGAAAAATTTTATAATCTCTATTAATCTCATTTATTCGTAAACCATTTTATTTAATTATTATATTTTATAATTTAAACTTAATGCTAATAATATAAATAGATGTATAACATATTATATAACTATATATCTGGAATATGACATTTGTGTGTCTCATTTAATGCACACATTGTTTTCAAATAGGAAATGATAAAACAAATTTTATTTTCTAAAATTTATATTAAATAATTATTATGAAACTCATCTTTTTAACATTATGATTGATAGTTTAAGTATAATAATACAAAGAAAGACGCTTATGCACATTGAGACAACCTACATGTTTATTTAATAAAAATTAAACGAGTGTTATGTATAAGAATTTAATAAAGAATAGACAATTTAATTATCATGTAGACAATTTAATTATCATGTAGAGTTGCCTTTGAAATAACTATACAAATAATATTATTGCAAAAGAATATTTATAACGAATATTTAAATTAATAGAATTTATCAATATCAAAATCAAAGAACAATGAATATTTTTAGTTCCCAAAGAAAAAATACATTATAAAAATGTATGTAACGGGCTTCTATCTTATAGTAACATATAATAGAATAAGTGTAATAAAATATATTTACGTGTAGGTTCTTTGTATGCACATTTTAAAAGAGTCTAAAAAACAAATCTTCAAAATCCACGATAATTTTATTCATGATTGCAAATAAATGGAATGTGTTGGAGAATACATGAATTTCATATATTGTCGAACATACACAAAGTGGTAGAAAAAATACCCTTTTATGTATGTTCGGATCATTACCAATTAAACTCCAATCAAAACTATAATATGTACATATTTGTAACTCTTTTTTTTAGGAAAATAAAATAAAATTAAGTTTAAAATTATTTCAAAAGAAAATTCTTTCACATAATTTTTATGAAAATTAATTAATTTTACCATAAAATTTAATGTTTTTAATTAATTTAATTATGTTAATAATTGACTAACAAAAAACGAAGAAACCTTTATTGAATATAATTTTTTTTTCTTGAAAATTCATTAAATTAAATATAGTAATATGATTTTATAATATATGTACATATATTATTTTTAACACATGAAAAAATGATAAAATTCATTCATGGTTAATTAATTTTTAATTGATTAAAATGATATTTTAATTATTAGTACGTATATTTATTTATTCTCAAAATTGAAGAAAAGAAAAAATTAGGCATCGAAAATAAAATTACCATATGTTTTAGTTTGAAAGCATATTTACATATATACATAATTTAAACCAAAACTAATAAAACGAAAAGTGACAATGAGAACACTCAAAATTTTCTCATCATAATTAAATATTTTTGAAATGATTAGTTTTTTTTTAATAATAATCTGAACCATAAAAATTTTATATATATATTTTTTTTAATAAAAATTTCACAACTTCTTGATTTATATCGAGATTTTCTGTATAAAAATGAAAGAATTTGTTTTTTTGTAAGCTTAATAAAAGCTTTAATATTACTAAAATTTTACATAAAAAATTTAATATTATTTTTTAATTTTAAATTTTCATTAATCCAATTTATGTAAGCAGCAACATTTGTATAAACTCCTGGTTGATTAGGTTTAGCACAACCAAATCCCCAAGATACAATTCCAATAATCTCATTTGAGAAAACTATAGGGCCACCAGAATCACCCTGTAAGTTTTAATTTTGTATGTAAATTAAATTTTTCTATAGATTAAAAAAAATTTTTCTGCAAACATATATTTACCTGACATGAATCTAAACCTCCTTCAGATTCGCCGGCACAAAACTGAAATTAGTTAAAACATTTTCAGTTAAAAGTATTAATTAATTGTCATTTACGTATTAACTAAAAAAAAAAGCGAATTTAATAGCTACCATTCCGTTTTTAATGATATCATATAAAAACCAATAGGATCGAGCAAAAATTCGATTGCATTCTACTCTTGAAATTATCGTTATATTAACTGCTCTTAGTTTTGTTTTTGGATCCCATTTTGATCCTTCACTTGTCAAACCCCATCCACAAGTTGTAGCTTTTTCTCCAAATTTTAATGGTTGATTTAGAGCAGGCAATTTAATTGGTTGAGTAGTATCAGAAAAATAGAGGGATCTCTTTAGAAACAAAAGTGCGATATCATTTTCAAGTGTATATCGATCATAATTTTCATGCATTATTATTTTCTCCACTTGATAGAATTGTCCACCTTCCGTGGAATAGCTGGATCCAATGTGAACGAGGACATCTCCGGAACTTCTTCCAATCAAGCAATGACTAGCGGTTAGGATACAGTTGTCCTAAAAAATTCAATATTTAAAATTGAAACCGAAAAGAAGATTTGGCAAAGTTATTATATCTAAATTATATTGATTTTCTTTCATATTTTTTTAACTTGGAACTACATTTGCGTAATGAATTTAAAAATTTTACCATTTTAAAATTTAAAGTTTTAAAATTTAAAAATATATAGTTAATATAGAAAATACGTACATATAAGTAACAATAATTTTTGAAAATAAATGAAACTAAAAAAATCTATTTTCTCTATATGTTTAAATTATTTAATTGTGGTTTTTATTTTTTAATTAAAAATATATAATAGTACTTGTATTATTGCTCCACCACATCGATGTTGATCAGCAAAATGTATTGAAACTATGTAGGGATAGTTTTCTATTGAAGTTTCATATCCGCCAACAATTTTCATATCATTTTTTGTGGATTTCAGTGAAAATTCATTTGAATTTTCCACTGTAATGAAAATTAAGAACAATATTAGATTAAAGAGCTTCAGCATTTCGGATACTTTGTATCTAACTGATTTTCAAATTTTTTTTTCAGATATTAATTTGACTCGCAAAAATTATTAAAAAATGAATGTAAATGATAAGATAAGTGCTGATAAAATATAATATCAGATGTTTTTCTTCAAATTTCTTAAAATTGTTTAATATTATCCAAAATATTTTATAATTTTCAAACTTCATATTCATCGTATAAGCCAAAATTAATTTTTCGTGGTTCTGAAAATTATAAATAAAAATTAAAAAGTATATTTCTTATTTAGATCTTTCGTTGTCAGAAGATAATTTCACTATAAAATTTTTTATAGAAATTAAAATTGTGTCAAATTAAAATAAGTTAGGTAATAGCATAGATTAAGAATACAGAAAGATGGGAAGCTTCATACAACATTATTTTTGGTATTTTTAAGTCAATCGTTAGTAAAACAAAATAAAATACGTGATAATTATCAATGTATGAAAAGAATTTTATTTAGTTTTACTAACACCTTCACAATAAAATACCAAAAAATACTGAAAAAATGTTGTATGAAGCTTCCAATCTTTCTGTATTCTTAATCTATGGTAGTAGCTTAAGCGATAATTATGCATTCATACCGCATATAATTTGCATTCATACCGCATATAATTTACTGATACAAAGAAGTAATTTGAATATACAACCGCATTCCTAATTTATTATGTACTAATCAATACTACTACTACTACTGTACTAAAAAAACTTACAAAATTGTCACAAACAAATGTTTGAAAATAGTGCAAAAAAATTTAAAAAATAAAGAATAAAAACCTTGGCTGGTTCATTACTTACAAGTATTTTAGAAGCGGTTGGACATATGGACATTTAGTGAAAACATATCTAGGTAGACAGTTTTTTTTATTTTTGATGAAAATAAAATTCAGGGCTTCGAAAATATGTAATTCGAAATATTAATTCTGCTATTTTAGTCTTGCGTACATTTGGATTTAATAGCAACATGTACAGAAAAAAAAAGATGTGTTTTTTTTAAATAAAATTTCAAAAAGTTTCACAAATAATTTTTCATTCATAAAGTTTACAATTAAAAAAAATTTTGTTTAATGAAAAAATAACCACTATGAAAAATTGTCATTTCCACACAATCTGTCAACAATATGGGTAACGATATAAATATCAGATACAGCTTTTTGTTAGGTTTAAAAAGAAATATGTGAGTGGGTCAGATTGGATAAAAAATTTAAAAAAAAATTCAAAAATGAAGCACTTTTTAATTATAAGATATCCCTTATCCTTTATTTAAATAATAAAAAATAAATAATGAGTAAAAAGGACAGTATAATGGGATTCAATTAACATACAAATAATATACTATGTACATACATATATGTTTTAGCAGGCATGTGCAACTCGATTGCGTGCCAGAGCCACTGAATAAATTTCGTACCTCGGCATGAGCCACATATAAAAAAACGAATGAATGAAATAATAATGGTTTATTGGTTTTGATTTAATTCAGAATTTGTACTAGTAATTTAAATAAAAATTGCAACATAAAACATAACAAAATATAAAATAAATCTACAAAAAATAAAAAAACAAATAAAAGTTAATGAGAAATTTGAGTGTTTTTGTTTTGGCTCAATTTATTCAAATCAGGTGCAATTTTTGTTGTTGAAATCCAGAATTGATGTTCCAAGTTTATATTTATTACCTTTTGTTGCAAAACAAACAATTCATTGCCAGCTAATAAACATTTTTAAAAAATTAAAGCAAAACAAAAGTTCTTTTCATACAAAAAAGAGCCACATATTATGTAAATCAAAACATTGATGTGAGCCGCAGATAAAAATGAAATGAGCCGCATGCGGCTCATGAGCCGCAGGTTGCACATCGCCGTTTTAGACGATAAAACAAAATTTCATTCTTAATCTAGTTTTGAAAAATTTCGAAAAGTTATCATTCGCAACAAAACGAAAGTAAGCATATTTTTTTTTTATCATATTCTTTCTAAATTTATTGTATTCCTTATCTAAATTCTTTGAATTACGTCAATTAAGTTTATTTCTCTTATTTTTGTTGATTTTTCGCGATAACAAATAATTAGGAAAAATGAACTTTACTTTAAGATGCAATAAAAACGTGTAAATCGTAGAATTCTATTCGAAATAATACATGAGATTAACAATCTTATTTACGCCAAGAAAGCTTTATAGTTTCAGTTGTTACCAATTTTTAATTATTATTAGCTTTATAGTTCTAAGTGATATTTTAAGTAAACATATTATATTACGGAAATTAAGCGGCTTGAATTAATATGAAAAGAAAAAAACTTGTGAAAAATTTAACACAAAGTTTAGATTTAATAAAATTCAGGAGAAGCAATATCATGATTTTTTATACAAAAAATTATATAAATAAAAATTGTTTTCAAGTAAATAAATATTAAACTTTTCAATTTTATTTAAATTTCCTTTCACTATCAAATAAAATTCAATAAATGCAAATGCATTTTTATTTTCTACAGAGTTTTTTTTTTTTAAATTGCATCATAAAATGTAAATAAACAGGAAAAGAAACATCATTATTTTGATTGTAACTAAAAGCTTTTCCTAAATTATTTAAATTTATTATTTATGCTGAAAGGATTGAGGAAATGTAAGAAAATGAAGCAATCAGTATGCAACATATTGAAAAATTTAAATATTAAAAGTAACTATTATATAAGTCGGTTTAGAAATTGAATATCTTAAATTTGAAAATTACATTTATGTATAAATAAGTCTATTATTCATACGACATTCATAGGTTAGATATGTTTTATACTCATAGTTTATTTATTGTTTATTTAAATTACTTAAATTATCTTGTAAAAACTTGAATAATAAATTAGCTAGTTTGTATTGATGTTTGTGAAAAATGTAAGTATTAAATTATTAAATTTTTAAAATTTTTGGAATTTTTTTTGAAAAACTTGTCTTTCAATAACCATTCTGACATTGTTACGATTTTTTTAATGTAATATTATTGTCTTTGTTTTTGAGGATATTAAAATATAAGCTTGTTTTAGAATCATCAACTTAATTAGTTAAATTGAAATCATAAATTATTTCAGTTATTATTGTCACATAATATTTATTTAAACAGTCAAATATTTTTATATAGGTTTGTATAATTCTCTTTGTTTTAATAATATTCATATAAGTAGCATGTTATATACTCCCATAGATACACTGTTTTATTGCGAACATAGGAATATACTTTTTATTGCATATTTGAATATGAATTTTAATAAAAACAATTTTGTGTGCAAACATTGAGATTTTTTTTTTCAATCCAATAATGATAAGTTAAAACTTTTTTCTTCAAACTAAATTCCTTATTTGCTTAACTTAATATTATTCCCATTTTTTTGTACATGGAATAAAATATTGAATATACATACTTGAAGAACAAAATTTTCATGTAATGAAGTATAAAATATAGAAAAACTAAAAAACAAAATTTTCATTTAATGAAATAAAAAATACCCAAGCTCGAAAATATTGTTCGATAGAGCTATTTACAACTGGCAACAGTTAAGCTTAACAAAATATTATCAATTGGTAAAATATTAACCTTGTTATACTAATTTTGTAGTTACTTATTTTAGAGTCGAATTATCAATTTGATTTCGTATCAATATTTCAGACCGCAAAAGTTAATATTGATTCAATAATTTCTAAGTCTAACCATCTGCACAGCCAGGAGGTTAAATTTTTGAGTCTAATGATTATAATGATTCATTAGTACAAGAAACAACGAAAATTAAAATAGATGAAGTCAAAATTTTTATGCTCAACTCTAAATAAAAATTAAAATCCTTTTATGAAGTTGGTTTTCCTCCAGTTTTTTTATTTTATTATATTAAATTGTTTTTAACATGAGTTTTTTTTTTTATGTAGTTTACACATGATGCTATTTATTTATTTATTTATTTATGATTATCAAATACTTTATAACAATGGTTCCCAACCTTTTGAAATATTTGTACCCCTTGATAATGATTTGAATCTTTACGTACCCCTACAGGTTATAACAAACGGAATAAAAAATTTTAACGCAAGTTGTGATTAGATACGCCTCGCTCTGTTAGCACCAAAATTGATCGAGCATCATTGTTTCAAAATCACTGCGAGTTTTCATGTTATTTCTCAAGTCTTCATCTTTTGCGTTATCAGTATCAGTGTCAACAATCTTGTCTAATGAAATTGTGAAGGCGTTTCTAATCCAATTATCGACATTAAAAGTTGGAGGAATGATACCATCAAAATTTTTTTTGAAGATTTCGTTATGAGTTTTAATATACTTATTTAAAATATACACAATTATACACAATTCACAAAATTTTGGCAAGAAAATTAGATTTTGAAATTATGTGTAAATTATGTGTAAGGATATACATATATTTTTTTCAATACGAACAGTTCCACGTACCTCTCAGAATTGGTTAACGTACCTCCAAGGGGTCCATGGACCCCAGGTTGGGAATCTCTGCTTTATAACGTATATGTTTACACAAAAATTTCTTTTGATCCTTTTTCTTAAAAAAAAAAAATAAAATTACAAAATATGTTATCCACATTAAAAAAAAAATTTATATTAACGATTTTTGTTTACACAATTTGTTTTTTTTTGTCAAATTTGATAAAAATTTGGAGGAAATATGCCAAGGAAAAAATAAATTTCCAGGGAAAAAAGGTTAAAAAAATAAAATTGTATTTTTTCTTCCGCAAGGTATACGTAAGATTAACAAATCGAAATGTTTTGAAAAATTCAAAAGCACTTGAAATTAACTTTTATATAACAAAGTTCAACAATTAGAATTCAAATGTTTATGTTGTTTCTTTTAATTTTAAAAATTAAGAAGAAAACAGAGGCATTTTTTTTGAAATGATTTTTAAGGATAACAAATCGACTTGAGATTTTGCTAAATTATGTTAAGAATTAAAAATGATTTCATTATTCATTTAAATTACAAAAAAAAAAGAAGCATTTTTAGTGTCAGAACTAGAATCAAAAAAAATATAGTTTTTGGAAAATACTGATATTTCAGTACTAAGTAATTTCAGTTAGGAAAAGTGATCACTTTTCTTACCCTGTTGCACATCAAATAATTAAAAATTCATATTTTTGCAAAAATGAAAACTTGAAAACACGCACATGAAAATGAAAATTTGAAAAAGGTGTATTTATACATTTTGTTTATAGCCAACAGATTGAAAACTATATATCATTTGTCATCACTTTTATATCTGCATCAAATTTATATATAGGAATTTAATATATTTTATAGATATTGAACTGTGATGAGATAGTTTTTCTTATTATTTAATAATATATATTTTTATTGTTTTCTTTTGTTTTTTTTTTTTTTTTTTGTTATGCTGAATAAAAATAAATAATAATAACAAAAGTTATTATCAAAACAAGATAGGAAAATTTTTATTTAATCTATTTTTGGCGTGTCATTATGACCCAAAAATAAAAAAAAAAACATAAAAAATAGAAACTTGTTAAAAGAATGCTTTTTTATAAGGCACTTATATATTACTTTTTTTTATATATAAAAATTAAAGTGAAAACATTATCATTTCCTGCACAAAAAAAAAAAAACAACAAAAAATTAGAAAAATTTTCTAAAACTTTTTAATATTTTCTCCATTAACTCTTTTGCGGTTTTTGTAAACGAGAGGGTGTTTTTTTCTATTCCATAAAAAGAAACAACATTTTTCTTCTTTTTTTTTTTATTTCTTAGAGAATTTTCATTCATGCAGGAAATAGGAAAACATAAAATTTCACTTCAGACACATTTATAGATCCTAGAAAATAGAAGTCAAAAAGAGTGAAAAGTAATTTTAGAGTTTTCGTTATTATTAATGAAAAACATAAATTTTTCATTTTGATTTATGTTTTATGTTTTGATTTATGTTTACTGCGAATCGTTGTTATTAAACCGAAAAACCTTTAAACTATGAATAACCTTGGACGAAATCTACATATTAGATACATACAAATTGTTTTTTTTTTAATTTTAATGTTTATTGCTTTATGATAGTAAAGCTTCCTGATTAAGATATAGTTCAAGCTACGCCTGACAAAGCTGTTGATGTAAAGTTTGAAGTTAGAAAACAATTTTACTCGTACGGGTAAAATTAATTTGCCAAACTGAATATTCGATATAATACTGTCTTAATTGTTACGTAAATGCTATAAAGTATACTTTAATCAAGTTAAAAGTACAAGTTTCTCTCTTCTAAATGAATATTAATAAAAAAAAATTTCCATTTTAATTTCTATAATTAAAAAATAATGTTTTGAATACCTCCTATATTAAATATTTATAATCGAGAGTGTATACTCCGCAAGTTATTAAATTTCATATACTTCCAGAAAAAAAAATAAGAATATTATGTAAAAATAGGAAATTCCTTTAGACATAAAAAGAAGCAGTAAATAATCAGAAATATATTTATTTTTTTTTCTTTGAGGTTTTTGGCAAAAATTTTCTAACTTTGCCAAGAATAATTTTCAATAATTTATAAGTGAAAAAGTTAAAAATGAAAGAAGCCAGAAAACAACAAATTTATGATATTTTATTAAATTTGTTCCTTTTTTTTATAATTTTTATTTAAATGAAATCTAATTCTTTCTTTTGAAAATATAATAAATTTTAAAAAAATTTAATTAAAATTTGAAATTATAATGATATTTTGAGATTTTCAGATTAAATGATAAACTACAAAAAATTAATATGATTTTTTGTGTTGAATTTTTTTTTTTTTTAAGGATAACTTGTTTTTTTGTGGGATTCGTTGTTGGTTCAAAAATTATAATTAGCTTGGTGGCAAAAATTTTATGTAAGGCACGTGAACGTTTTATCTAATCATAATGGTTCTTAAAATAAACATATTTTTGTTTCACATAATATACATAAATATATAATTAAAATGTATTTACAAACTTAATTGAAAATTGATAAACCTTTTTTCTTTAATTATCGTTCTTCTGGATTCTCAGTCCAGCAACATAAAGATAATAACATTATTATTATTTTACATTTTATTGCAGATAAATTTATAGTAGGAAGCAACGATCACCGTCTGTAAGCTCGATTTAAACATAATATTATTAAAAAAATTTATTGTATTGTTTAATTGCATATTACACAAATAAATTAATACTTGTGTAAAAAATATTGAAGAATAATTCCTTAAGTCTAATGCGAGCATATAATTATAACTTGTAGCAATAAATTGTGTAAATTATAGTTTGAACAAAAGAAATTTTCAAAAAAAAAATTTCATAAAAAATACCTATAAATTCATGTAATATTAATGAATGGGTGTTTATGTTTTGAATCAAAAAAAAAAAAAAAAACCAGTCGTTTGCGCGCACGTTTATGATATCAAGCTGCGTTGTTATGATTTTGCTTCTGGCCTCTTTATGAACTAAAAATACAATTAATTTCGTGTAAAAAAAAATAAATATAATTAAATTATTTATTAACGAAAAAAAAATAGTAGCGATTTCTTGTCATGTTTACAATATTTAAGTTTTATAATGTTGAAAAAGACTATCTTATCACGTTAGATTTTGTGCATTAATATGCATGTTCAAAACAACAGATACAGCAACCAAATTATTGAATATTTTAGATTTCTCAATCTGATTTGCATTCTGATTATACTGTTTTTTTTTTTTAATTAAAAAATATAATTAAAATATATATTTTTTAATAGCAAAAACATAGTAATGTTTTACGACTTACGACACACTATATAATACATTTGCATAATGTGATTTTTCTATAATTAAAAGAGTATTAAATTTCCATCTTAATTAAATTATCAACTTCATCATTCAATACAAAATTATCGAATATGTTTAATTGAAATTATGATCTAAAATATTACAGAAAATATTTAAGTGAACAAGTACTATTTGTATTTCAAAAGGCATAGCCGCTTAGTAATGGATATAGAGATTTAATCTAAAATTATAATATTATCAGCGTACTTATATGTTATTTTTGTAACTTTAATGGAATATAATTTAAAGATAAAATTTTATCTATATACCCACGATATTGTACTTCCGCAGTTTTATTAATTTTGACATAAAATTTTTAAGCATTAAATTGCCTTACAATTACTATATATACTTATGATGAAGATATCTTAATTTATTTGATTAATATATTTTAAATTAATTTTTTTTTTGTTTTTTGCTATTTGATTTTTTATGAAAGATAATCCAAAAATTTTTTCGATCTATTAAATTTCTCATTTCCGCAATGCAAGTATGTTCTTTTTAATAATATATTCTTATTTTTAATAATAAACAAAAATATTTGTCTAGAAGAGAGATTTTTTATGCTTGTTTGTTTTTTTATTATTAAAACTAGCTATTAAGAAAATATGTTTGGGTGTCGTTGTCGGATAAAATTTATATATTATAAATATTGAAACACATTATAATATTACACTATATTTTCTATGTCTAAATTTTCTATTTTCTCATATAATTTCATCAAGAATTCTATTGACATGCAAAATAAATATTAAAGTTTTTTTTTATACACATATATAAAAGAAGAAACAAGAATAAAAATAAAAAAAAATAATTTATTTAATTTATGCAAATATTTAAGGCATAGATGAATTGAACAAACTAGGTAGTAGAAAAATGTCAGTATGTAGAATAATATTAAGTGTTTGGTTTTATATGAAAAATTCAATAAACAACAAGCTTATTTTTATATGTGAATTTATTGGTTAAATTATTTGTAAAATTTCTCATACAAAAATATAGTTTGATATTATTAGCGTATTTTTATTATCAGAATCTAAAGCTTTAAGATTTGACAGATTAAAAATAAGCAATAGAATACTTATAATATATAATTATATAAATATAACATAGAACTAAAATTGACTGATTTTTCGACAGCTAAAAGTGTCAATGTAAGAAACACACAACAAATGGGAGCTTCTAGTTCATATGTCATGTTTTAAGAACATTAGGAAGAATAACTCGTGCTTCACCTATTGTACAAAAATTTCACTGTGCCCACGACCTTTCCAAAATGGCACGTCAATACGGCATATTATAGTCTTTGTGTTTTAGGAAACAACAACATCAACAAACATCAATAGATAACATAATCAAATAATACTTCCACAACATTAAATGATGTTGAAGCGAAGATTTGAAATGCCATACATATCTTGATAGTGAAAATTATTTAATTTTATACGAAGCAGTATTTGATATTACTATATTGAAGATTCACAAAAATATTGAATAATATAAATATGTTTTTGATACTGTTTATATTTTGAGTTTTTTTTAGTTGCATAAATATAAATATGATGATAAAAAAGGTTGTTTGTGCTTAGCGATATAAAGCTAGGAACTTACAAAAATCATGTTGCTCCATTTTTTAAATTATAAGATACATGTTTATTTTGCGCAGTTTTGTAAATAAAAGTTCATATTTTTGAAATATTCATAATCAATGGTCGTATAATAGATTTTCGGAGAAAAAAAATTCAATAAAATTATGTAAAAAAATGTCATTTCGTTAAAAATTAGGCTTTAAGTTTTTTAGTGGGTAAAAAATGTTTTTCGTGTTACATTGGGTGGCTTGAAAATATTCTTGAATTAAATATTTTTGATTTAAATATTTTAGAGACGATTATGTCGCATCTTCAAAATTTTTAATTCCTTGCAGTTGATTTTTTTAATTCATTCAAATGGAGTTAGTTGGAAAAGGTTTCCTGAAGATTCCTTTCAAAATTTTTTATAATTATTAAAATTATTTAAGCTTAAAAATTAGCTTCAACCTATATAGTAAATTAATTTCAGAAGTATTTAAGTGCAAAAATTAGGACACTCATAAAAAAAATGTATTTTTTTTACTAGATTAAATAAATCTATGTATAAATAATTTTTGTGCAAGCATACCAATTTTACATGCACCAAGAAGCAAATAAATTGTTACAATTATAAATGTTAATTTCATAATTATAAAAGAATTAAATTTTTTAGTAATTTTAGTCTCTATTAGGGAGAAAATATTTTTTCCAATAATTGTTCATTATCAAATATGATGCTGGTAACAAGAAAAATAATATTATTTCAGATAGTTTTACTCAGCACGGTAAATTTATTTTAGTGTACAGAAGAGGTGTAAATTTTTTATCCAATTTTAGTTATTTAGAAATATTATTTCATCAGCTGCATATGTTAATTATAATTAAAATTTTTTTTTTCTCAAATAAAAAAAAAATGTTTCAGCTAAATGAAGTTAATTCCCGAGCTGGAATTATATTAACAAAAGCAGAATGTTCATTAGAGAAAATCTGGATCAAGAACATTACTTGCTCCATTGATAAAACTTTGGGGAATGCGTATGCTGTTATCAGTCGACCTTTAAAACAGCTTGGCGTAAGTTTTTCAATTCAAGAAAAAATTTGAAACAATTGTTTGTATAATATTTAAAATAGTACAAAATTAAAAAAAGTATTATGCGAAACAGTCTTGTTTCGATTTTCTTGCTAAAATTTTTCTTTCGCTGTTGTAAATGCAAAAAAATAAAATTGATTGCTTGAATTACTCAAGCAGTTGTAGAAGAGATTTTTAGTCATTTAATCTAAAAAATTAGAAGAGCATCGGAATATTATACACGAAGATTAATTATTCTTTGGCCTTTTATATACTAGTGTAATGCTATAGTAATTTCAAATAAAGATTTAAAACTTTAATTTTTCAGGTTCATTTTCAGATCTTCAAATATAACAGATTTTGGATGCCTTTTCTAGTTAATGCAAAGTTTAAAGTTTGTGATTTTTTAGGATCAAATAGAATTAATCCTATATTTGAAATCGTTAAGCCAATATTTTATAAATTTTCGAATTTAAATCACAGCTGCCCTTACGAGGTAAGTTCGAATTTGATTGTCATTAAACTGTTTTGGAATAAATTCACGGTATTTTCAGGGTACTCTTATTTTCAAAAATGTTGATATGAGTTATTTAAATTTTAAAGATTGTATTTGGCCAGAGGGATTTTACAAGGTAATTTGGAAAATATACGAAAATAATTATCGGTCAACAGTTGGAAATATTATGGTTTATTTTGAAGCCTTTGAGAAATAATAAATATATTCAAACATTAAAAGATTTTCGAAATAAGATTTTTGAAGAAAGCATATCGAAATTTTGTATTGAAAATTCTGTTTGAAAAACAAATTATGTATTAAATATTATTCTCAATAATTTTATTATCGTATATATATTATGTGAAATTTTCCAAAAACAAGGTGATTTTGTTGCTTGGAAAATTTCTTTATTTTTATTTTTATATGTATTATATATATGTATTATATATATTTTTATATGTATATGTATTATAATTTTATTTTAATATAAACTTTATCTATTATTCGTGTCAAATAAAACTATGATGGCATTTTTGAGCTGTAAGTAATACCAATGTCAACTTACCTCTGTTATTTAAATGGTACTAAAAACTAAATTTATTAAGAAAATACTAAGTTCACATGTAAATAAGGAAAAGTCAGAAATTTTTCATACATCTAATGCGTCAATTTCAATGAAATACTTTGGCGTTGGAATTAAATACGAGTAAAATAAGACGTAATTAATGCGGGAAATTCTTATTCTGCATGTTTTTTTTTATTTCAAACCGAAAAACAATTTAATTTTGATTTAAAATTACATTACATTTCTAAAGATTTTTTTTTAGTTTTTAGAGCATATTTTTATTTTCGTCTGGTTGTTCTTATATAAAATCTTTTATCTATGGCGGATTCTAGATATAGGAACCATGAAAATTTCTGCTTCGTGGTTATTTTGTTGAAAATCGTTTTCGAAATTTAAACCTATGATCCAAATTATGTTTCATAATAAGTTAAAATATTTTAACAAGTTACTATTAGAATAAACAGATAATCATATCGTCGAAATTGTCATTAGATTTTAAAACTTTTGAATTCCAATAACAGAAACAAATACACCTATTCCTCGTTTTACACGGGAGATACGTTCTTCATAAAACCGTGCAACTCGAAAAATTAATTTTTATGTAGGAAAACCGTGTAAAGCGAAAAATCAGTCATTTATTTCATACAAAATACGAGTTACGAGTATATTTAATAAAATATAATATAATAATATATTTAATAAAATATAATAATACCAATTTAATCGTAGAAACATAAAAATTATTTAATTTATTTCTAAAATAAAAAATATGCTTAAAAATATATTCTTCATAAAAACAAAAAATATGTAATTCATATATAAATAAAAAAATATTAACTATGAATAAAAACCGTGTAAGATCGAAAACGTGTTAAACGAGTAACGTGTTAAACGGGGGATAGGTGTACATATTTCTTTTCATTTTGAAAAATAAGTTTTTGTTTATATAAAAACTTCAAAAAAATGCATCTTTATCTAATTCTAAGCAACTATCTAAGTTTGAAAAAATGAAAATGCAATTTATCTCGATTTATTGCTCCGACAATATATAATTAATTTTTTGATAATCGATTATATGTATATATATATAGCATTGTATAATTTTTTCAGCACTTTATAGGTTTATTAAAATAAAGCTTATATTTGTTTTCGATATCACAACCTGTATATGCAAAAATTTCATCAAAAATCTTCATATAATGTTAATTTATTATTGTTATTGGAAATATATTGTCATAATTTCTTTTTAATTGCCCGAAATTCATTATCAATGTCAAACGTTATTTTTTCCAGTTTTTGATTAGTATTCAATATGTTTTCAGCTATTTCGTTTGGTAAGCGAAATAAAAAACGGAAACTTGTAAATTTTTTTAAAATATATACATTTAGTTTGTTGAGAGGGTGTGGGGCACTACCCTACATATATGATAAAAATAAAAATAAATTTGTAATTAAGGCCAACATATTAATATATTCTATTTGTTTCATGTTTTTTGTTAATATAACTTTTCCACTCTCCTATCATAATACAGTGGAATTATTTGAGAAAACTGTCAGCAATGATAAGGCACTTTTATTCATGAGCGCTAACTTATACATATCATACATCAATTGTTGCATTTCACATATCTATACATTAATAAAATTGAAACAAAATTTATATATGTTAAACAAAATTCGAATATTATACAAAAAAATTCTCTCTGGTCTGACAGCTACGTACGGTGAAGTAGAGTACACAAGTTGGAATATATTCATCTTTATATTAAAATGTTCGGCTGGACCATCACTAATATTCTTATCATTCTTTATTCGAATAAGAAAAAATACTAATGTTTTGACGTCTTTATCAAATTCCGTGAGTATTATTTTGTTAATCTATATAAGAGTTGTTATGCAAACTGCTGCAGCGGGAGGAATTATAATTGTAACAAGATTTTATGGTAATTTTTAAAACACATTTTTTTTTTTAATCAAACAAGTTTTCAATCTCTATAGTAGAATTAATATTAATGCTATATTATTCAATATTTACATAAAGAGTAATTTAAGATCAATTTTTGTTCATCAATGATTTCTTGAATAATATTAATTTGTCAGTCACTTCATTTTCCCTCATAAAACAAAATATGAAAGTTCTTTCAATAACATTTATTATGATCTGTCCGAATATTTATTTGTTACATTTAAATGATTGCAGAAATTTTAAATAATGATTTAAAGAAAATTGTACATGAAATACAAATTACGTTTGAAAATAAGGAACTCATTGAAAATACAACTAAATATTATAAAATGGACAAATGTTGCAATTTAAGTGATAAATTAGATTCATTGATGGTTAAATATAATACAACTTATAAGTTATCACAACTTATAATAGATTATACACAATCATCTATACTTTTGACAATGGTCTCTGGTACTTATACAGTGATGGAAAATGTTTTTTTGGAATATATTTTCTTAGTGGAATATCTGGTTGACAATTTAAGATATCCATGGTCAGACGCTTGGGCAACATTTGCAGAATCGAATTCAAATTTTTTTGAAGGTGCAATTACAGCCTATGTTATCGAAATTTATGAACGAGAAGTATGTATAAAATAATACTAACATAGTTTATAAATATTATTGTGGTGTGTAGTTGTGTAGGTTTGGTGAGTGCCGTAAACGTGTATTGAACAACTCATCAGAATTTTATTTTTAACTTATTCATTATGCCTTGTTTATAGCTAATTTACCTATCTGAAAAAATGGTACCGTAAAAACCGATTTTCTATGTTATTATTCTATTTATATTTAAGCAAATTTACTGAAAATGAAGACATTAATTTTATCTATTTTTCGTAAAAAGAATTTTTTAAAAATATTTTCAAATAATTAAGCAAATTGAATTTATATTTTTTTGCTATCTGAAAAATTTCATTACTTCACAAAATTATTTTTTTGTTTCTTTTTCATTACGTTTCTTTCTTATCTGAATTTTTTTTCCAGATAACTTTTTTTGCAAAGAAATTTTCAGATGATTAAAAAAAAGAAACAAATGAAGTTTGTATTAAAAAAAAAAACGTGATAATAACTTTAAGTTTTCTCATTTTTTAATAATTTTTTACTTTTTTATTACAAATATTATTTTGTTTTGAAGTTTCGATAAACAATGAAATACGCCATCTGAGGAATTTTAAATGCGAGCGATTACTATTTTATTATTAGCCAATAATGTCGCAATTCAAAGTTTTATATTTTTTGCAGTTGATTTTTTACTTTCAGATAAAATTTGCTGTGAATAGGTTTCCGGAACATTCCTCCTAAAATTACTTTACTGTGGTAGATATAAACAAGGCATTAGAATTTCTTTTATTCTTAGGTTGCATCGACTGCTTCAATATTGCATAGCGTTTATTTTGATGATGTCATCGATAAAAGATTGAGAGACACGATTGAATATTTCTCAATTTACTTGCAAGTCAGGAAGGGTAGAAATTTAATTTGTGGGATATTTTCAATGGAATTGATGTTAATATTTTACGTAATTTGTTAATTTTTAAAAAATTTATGAAATAAAGGAATATTGTATATAATAAAACTAATTTATCATTTTAGCTATTTGTTGCGGCAGTGGATTATTTATTGCTTTTTGTTCAGTCTGATTTATCAATGAGATTTCAGCAAAAATTAGACGAATCCTTGTAACGTAGTCCTTTAAGAAAAATGAAATTCACCAACGTAGTGTAACCAAATTTATTGAAAGAATATTTTAATCAAAATGTTGTCTAAAAATTAAACTTAACATAAAATGTAACTAAATGTAATACTTATTGTTGTTGTAACATTTATGTAATAAAAAAAAGATATTAGAATTTATTACATTTTCCAATAAATATTATGTTCTATTTTTTTTTATTTCTAATTTTTTTATTTTAATGAAAATTTCAACAATGAATATAAGAAAGCAAAAAGTCTAAAAAAATTTAAATTGATTTTCACACCGTGTTGTGAGTGCTGCATTATTTAAAGAAAAATAATGTGTGTATTCTTTACGCGCAATAGAATTGAGACTTATGTTTTTTAGCTTCCAGTAAGAGCTGAAAAATATTATAAGTGAGATTCGTTTTACCTTTTAATTCGAATTTATTTACAAATCAAACTATTGAAACACTGACCAAATGAATAGCCTTTATATTTCGCCTTTATATTTCGTTTATTTATCAAGCCAAATTTTTTCCACACGGTTGTTTATACCTACTATGATAATCTTCGCGGCCAATTTTTTTCATTACTCGTAAGGTTTCGGTAAACGTCTCTATACTAACTACTATACTAACTACAATAAAACATACAAACCATAAAGAACAAAAACAAATAAAAGATAAATGAAAAATATATAGATTTTTCTTTTCATAGCAGGACTCCCTTAAAAATATAATTTAAAACACTAAATCATATTTTTAATTTTTTTTTTTTTAATTTATCATTAAGTTTTATTTTGCGGTTCGTATAAGATTTTTTTTATTTCGTGACTTGAAAAACCGACGAAAAACATTTTCTTTCTTATAATACACAAGCGAAAACCCGTCAGAAAGATATCATACTATGATTTCAAACTTAAAACAATATTTTATTAAATGAGGATAGAAGATGTTTTAAATTAAAATATCAAAATGAATAATTTAAATCCTAAATCGGAATTATTTAGATACTTATTCTTTAGAAAATTCATATATATTATGCATATATACTTTACTACAGAAAATAATGCAGAATTTTGTTTTCATTTTCAACAAAAATAAAAATTTTGATTTAATCTTTTTAATGGTTCTTTTAAGTACTTAAAACAAAATAATGACAATTAAAAATATCTAGGTTATGAAAAAAAAAAAAAATAAACTGAGTTTTCAAAATGAAAACAATAATATTTAGCAACTTAAAAATAGGAGACATAATATTTTTTCGTGAAAAAATATTTTTTTTATTATTTTTCGATAAGTTAAAAGATATTTTTTTTGGGATTTGGTCTCTAGTTAAACGACACATAAAAAGCAATAGTTAGACTATTTGTTTCTATTGCTCAGTTTTGTAAACAAGAATTTTTGTTAAAAAATAGAATTTAAGTTTTTAGATGTGTAATTCATATCACGAATTCGAACCGCAAGGAAAAATAACATTTTGTTACGCAAACAAAAATTCATTGTGAAACAGAATTTTGCACGCATATAAAAATTTTTTAAGGTACAAAATTCACACGGTAAAAATTCAGTTTCCCGCGCTCGAGTTATGTATAAAGCAATTATATACTGAATCTTCATTACAAATTAATCTGAATTGCTAATAGGTATGTAGATACTATTCTTGATTTTATTATTAAAATTTTACATTTGTTTTGAATCATTTAAAAGAGATTGAAGAAAAACTATAAGTGAAGCAAAATTAATTTTAATATTTATGTTAATGCGTTGTTTACCACAGTAAAGTAATTTTTGGTTCAGGAAATCTATTCACAGCTTTTTTGACAGGAAAGGTATCGTAAAAAAATATTCAGATAGGTAGAAAACGTAATGAAAAAGGAACAAAAAAATAATTTTGTGAAGTAATGAAATTTTTCAGATAGCAAAAAAAATAAATTCAATTTTCTTATTTGAAAATATTTTAAAAAAATTCTTTTTACGAAAAATAGATAAAATTAATGTCTTCATTTTCAGTAAATTTGCTTAAATATAAATAGAATAATAACATAGAAAATCGGTTTTTACGGTACCATTTTTTCAGATAGGTTAATTAGCTATAAACAAGGCATAATATGTAAAATTATGTACTAATGTAAAAACTAAAGTACTAAATGGTACGAAATATTAAATATGGTAAAATAAGTCACCCAGGTAAGGCTTCCTTTTTTTACAATACCTCAATATTATTAACGCTCCCAAATAAAAATAGAAAATTATTAATAAACATTTTCAATTATTGCTTTACCTATATTATGGTATATCTAGATTCTAGGCAATTTCGTTTGTTTAAATTAAAATAGTTAAAATTAGTAAAACCAGCATACAATGTTGAGAAAATCATATTACATACAATATATATACAAATGCATATAACTTAATGTAATCTTTTCAGTGGCTTAGGTTTATTAAAATAAAGATAATGTTAAATATTTCATATATAGTTTTAGAGACAAAACAATTCTTTTGATATAACATCCTGTACATGCAAAAATATCTACAAAAATCTTTGCCATATTCATATAATGTTAATTTATTACATATATTGTAATTGGAAATTTATTGACATAATTTCTTTTTAATTGCCCGAAATTCATTCATTACCAATGTTAATCCATTTTTTTTATTAGTATTCAATATGATTTCATTTATTTCGTTTGGTCAGCCAACTATAAAACGGAAACTTGAAAAATTTCTTAAATCCTATACATTTACTGCGATGAGAAGGTGTGGAGCACTACCCTACGTATATGATAAAAATAAAAATAAATTTGTAATCAAGACAGATATTTTAATATTTTCTATTTTTTTCATGTTTTTTGTTAATATAACTTTTCCACTCTCCTACCATAATACAGTGGAATTATTTGAGAAAACTGTCAGCAATGATAAGGCGCTTTTATTCATGAGCGCTAACTTATACATATCATACATCAATTGTTGCCTTTTACACATTAATGCATTAATAAAATTGAAACAAAATTTATATATGTTAAACAAAATTCTAACATTATACAAAAAAAATCTGTCTGATCTGACATCTACGTACGATGAAGTAGAGTACACAAGTTGGAATATATTCATCTTTATATTAAAATGTTCGGCTGGACCATCACTACTATTCTTAACATTCTTTATCCGAATAAGAAAAAATACTAATGTTTTGACGTCTTTGTCAAATTCGGTGAGTCTTATTTTGATAACCTATATAAGAGTTATTACATCAACAGCTGTACTGGGTGGAATTTTAATTGTAACAAGATTTTATGGTAATTTTTAAAATACATTTTTTTCAAATTTAAAAAAACATTTCGCTCCATATTTAAATTAACAAAAATAGATATTTAGAACACTGACGTTTGGTTTTAATAGTATTTTGTAATTTGATAATATTTTGTAATTTGAATATATATAGTTATTAAATTAATCTCTGTTCATCAATGATTTGTTGAAAAAATATTATTTCACTAATTTTTTTGATAAAACATATTATGAAAGTTCTTTCAATAACATTTATTATTATTTCCGAATACTCATTTGTTACATTTAAATTATTGCAGAAATTTTAAACAATGATTTAAAGAAAATTGTACATGAAATACAAATTACGTTTGAAAACAAGGAACTCATTGAAAATACAACTAAATATTATAAAATGGACAAATGTTGCAATTTAAGTGATAAATTAGACTCATTGATGGTTAAATATAATACAACTTATAAGTTATCACAACTAATAATAGATTATACACAATCATCTATACTTATGACGTTTTTCTCCGGTACTTACTCAATAATGCAAGGTGTATTTTCGCAATATATTTTCTTAGTGGAATATCTGGTTGAGAATTCACCATACCCATGGTCAGACGCTTGGGCAACATTTGCAGAACAGAATGGAAATTTTTTTGAGGGTGCAATCACTGCATATGCATTTGAAATTTATGAACGAGAAGTATGTATAAAATTATACTACCTAGTTATAAATATTAGGGTGGGGTGCAATTGTGAATTTTCTTTTGAACTAATCATTAGAATTTTTTATATTTAATTTTAGATTGCATCGACTGCTTCAATATTGCATAGCGTTTACTTTGATGATGTCATCGATAAAAGATTGAGAGACACGATTGAATATTTCTCAATTTACTTGCAAGTCAGGAAGGGTAGAAATTTAATTTGTGGACTATTTTCAATGGAATTGATGATAATATTTTACGTAATTTATTAATTTTAAAAAAAATTATGAAATAAAGGAATATTGTATATAATAAAAATAATTTATCATTTTAGCTATTTGTTTCGGCAGTGGATTATTTATTGCTTTTTGTTCAGTCTGATTTATCAATGAGATTTCAGCAAAAATTAGACGAGTCCTTCTAACGTAGTCTTTAAAGAAAGATGAAATTCACCAAGGAGTAATATTTATTGAAAAAAGATTTAATTTAAAAATTATATCTAAAATAAGAATTTAACTTAAATTGTAACAAAATGTAATACTAAATGTATATTTTTTTATATTGAAAATACATTTTTTTTTTAAATATTTATTGTATTTTCCCAATGTTATTTTTATTTCATTTTTTGAAGAATAATGAATCTATTCATACAATATAATTTTATTGAAAATTTCAACAATGCCAATAAGAATTCAAGAAGGCGTAAAAAATTAAATTGATTTTCACACCGTCATGTGAGTTTTGTATTATTTTCCAAAAAAAAAAAAAGAATCTTTATAAGGAAAAATTTATGAAAAAATTGAGATATATTAACATTAATAAAAGACAAGCTGAGAAATTATTAAAAAAAAATTAAAGGTTTCCAACTTTTAAACACACAAGTATAAAAATAATTATTGGCTTATGACTACTAAAACTATACTTAAAAAACTATACACCACGAAAATTCTCTTTGATTAAATATTTGATAAAAATAACTTTGGTATCCGTCCATCGTTAAAAAATAAAAATGGGGCTATTAACATTTTTTGATTGTTCGTCCGTTCGTCTATCCATCTGTCCGACAAAAACTGAGTTTAAGTTCTACACCATGCGCTGTTTACTTCATACACTGTTTTTCTAGTTCTAGAAAATGCTTTTATTACACAAATTCGTCTGGGCGGAAAATAGGATTTTATTGCCTGCTTTTTGACAAATTAGTAACGCATATATTCTGCATAAATATACGTAAACGTATATAATGTGTAGACAAATGTAAAATAAATAAAACAAAATTAAATTAGCTATCTTGAACGGAAAGCCAACATAACGACTAAGAACTTGCTGAAAATGTTTTTAGCCGTTCAAAGTTATTGGTATTATATTAATGCAGGTTCATTCTTCTTACTGTGGCCGTTCTTTGACCATCGAAAAATGATTTGGTTTTTCGAAATTAATTTTTTTTTAATTCAAATTACAAAATAATTGAAATATCCTGTTAATTATTTAAAGCTATATTTTGTATATTATTTAAATAAAGATACGTGACTTGTGTGATTAAATAGCTTAACAAGAAATCTGCATTAGCGAAAATATTTAATAGCAATAAAAATAAATTTTTTTTTTTTCTTAACAATTTCAATATAATTTTAAATTTATATAAAAAAAGAGCTACAATAATTAATCAAAATTAGTTTTCATTGTTTTGTAATTGTGAAGAGTCTGTTCTCATAGAAAACATGGTTCAGAAGAAAATGATTTTACAATTTTTATTGTTTCTTTTGAGTTTATTTAAAATATCCTGGTCAGAAAAAGTTCAAGATATTCGAATTCGTAAGCATTTATGTTTATATCAAATTTTTAATAGGTTTATAGAGAAAAAAAACCTCAATTAAAAAAAACTTCCGAAAGAAATTATATTGCATTGAAAATTAACTTTTACATATAGTTTTCCGAGTAGGTTTCGCGGAAGACGGTTCCATAATTAGCGAAATACAAAATAAAAAGAATTATTGATCATAATTGTTTTTATCATTCTTTTAGTATTAATCGCGGATGATAGAACACTTATCAAGCGTATGAAGTATATTGAAAATCATATTAAAAATGAATACAAGTATAGAATCCGAATGCATATTGAAGTGTTAAAGGGTAAGCAGTAAGCATCGAAAAAAAAAGTAAAATAAGTTGAAATAGTTTAATTTTTAAATTTTATTAGTTGATTCAGATGATCAAAGCAACATAATAATTAAAAGAAGTGAGTCCTAAATGCAGGATGAAAATTTTAGTTTTATCATATTTTAATATTTTTATTTTAGTGTGCGATAAGTACGAGAAAGATCTTAAACAAAATAAGGTGGAACATTTAATTTTCGATTTCACAAAAACAGAAATTTGTTCAGCATTAATTGAAACTTTTTCAAGCTCATTAGGATTACCTACTGTATCAATTCGATCTGGATATAGAAAGCGTCATGTGTTGCCTGAAAAAAAATCAAAATATTTAATGAAGGTATACAATTAGTGATAATTGAACACAACTTTAATACATATCCGCACAAATAGCTTTTCAATTTTATATTTTAATATTTTTATTTTGACTTTAAGTCTTGACGGCTTCTTTCTTGTTCCCGAACGGATCTTATTATTATCTTAACTGGTCTTTTGGATGAGATTGGTGTTCAATTTTGTTTTTATTTAAAGAACCTACATATACTTATTTAGAATTTACCAAAAACTTATTTGATGTATTATTATTTTTTAGATTAAAGATTTTGTTATTTATTCTGTTCAAGGTACATTCCAAAAAAATGTTGTATTGAAATATAATATATCTAAAAGACATAAGAACCAAAATTTACATTAAAAAGTATTAAAAGTAGAAAAAAGTTTGAATTGTCCTGAACGTAATGAGATGGCTTAAAGTCCTTGAAATTTTTGAACTTAATTTTTAAAGAAATTTTTTGACCATACCTTATATTTCAAAAAATTTAATTTCTATAATTTAATTATAATTTTTTGAAATCATACAGGTTCGGGATCCTATGGATTATATGTTAGAAGTTGCCAGAAGTATCATAATGCAGCAAGAAATAAAAAATTTCGCTCTTATATATGACAAATCACTTTGTAAGGAAGTATATATGATTAATTCATTGTACAATTTCATTAATTCATTTATCCATAATTAAAATTATATTAGATGTGGATTCAAATTGGAGTTCAGCATTCACAAATTTAGGATTTAAATTTATTGTTAAAAAAATGGGAAATGATTCAATTTCGAGTATTAACGAAATTATTGCGATGAACATCACTAAAATTGTAATTATTCATCGTTATCCCCAAAACATAATTGGTAAGAGTATTAGTTTTAAAACTAATTTCGTACCTATTCTCTTCACCAAAATTTGCGTTATTCACATTAATGTTTTATAATGTTTCTATACAAATTTTTTTCAAATATAAAGAAATGTTATTTAAAATAAGTTGACGATGATATGTTATCATTCTAAACTGTTATACATAGTAAAGTTACATTTCTAGCTAGGAGCTAGGAGTACAACGTGTCAGCGTCGTTAGTTCAACATATAATATTAACGTTATTATTGTCATTGTCATATACAAAACCATAGTGGGTTAAATTTCTACAGACACTGCAAAAGATGTACCTATATACATAAATAGTAGCAGTAGATTTGTATTTTAAAAGTCTAATGCTTCACCTTAATCAATCTTGAAAAACAAAACTTATTTTAGTGAGAAAAAAAAATTTGTAAGTTCATATTTATGACTCCATTTGTTTTGAAGTGAATTTTAAAAATTGAAGTTGACAAACAAAAAATAGTTAAATACAATTCCAGTCAAATCTAAGTGGCTAAAGTTGGTACATCAATCATTTTGTTGGGAATTTTTTACAATTCAATATACATTAAAAAAACTTGTTTGCTTATTAAATCGCTTTATTATTTCCCAAGATAAAATTAATTCGGTTAGTTGGAGCAGATTGATATCTTTTGATTTGATCACAACATCAGTTGATTATTCCATTTTGAAATCATCCAATAAAATTAATCTAAGGTATATTTACCCGATTCTGAATTATCAACCACAGCGTAAAAACAATTCATCCAAAGTTGGAACAAACTTAGACATGTGGGATATATTTTATATTGAATTATTCTTGAGGATATCTTTGGCAATTCGGTAATTAATTAAATAAATACACCTAACGACATATTATGTATTTGTAATTTTTATAAATATTTTAATTTTTTTTTTCTTGTACTTATAGAAAAATATTAAATTCCAACATTAGCAATTACGCTATGAATTATATAAAATGTGATGATTTTAATGGAACTAATACCCCCGATCGAAAAATTGATTTAAAAACCGCTCTAGAAGAAGTAAATTAAGAATATTACGTTTTTGAAATTAAAAATCTTGTTATTTATTTATTTTTCAGGTAGAAGACTATTACTTGCAGGAAAAATTCTATTTTCCCGATGAAGGTGATGCATACATGGACTTCAAAATTCAATCAAGAAAAATCGAAATTGATAAAACATACCAAAAACAAGATTTTCGAATTGAGGAATGGACATCAACGAACTTGAATGTAGATATTAATGAAAACAAGCCAATGTATCGAATAGGAGTTTTTCATGTAAATTAATTTTTAGTTTCTTAAATTTTTTGTGCTCGACGAGAACGAAAACGGAAAAGTTATTTAATATGCAAATAAGTTAATAAAAAGAATTTTAGACGTTAAAATATCCACATAATGTTTCTATCCGCTAACCTAAAAACCGTTCATCGTAAATTTTTTGAAACTGTTGAAACACATAAAATGTGTATACCATTGACTGATTTCAAAACCCGTAATCTTAAAATCTTATCCTTATTTGCACAGCATTGTGGCCATTAAAATATATTTCGCCAAAAAAATAGGGAGTGAAATTTAAACTTTGAATTATTTATAATTATTTAGTCTCAAAATTGTTAAACAGATAACCAATTAACATAACAGTATACAATTTTTTAGGAACCGCCATTGATCGTTAAAAATAAAAAATGTGAGTTGCAGTGTAAGTATAAATTTAAAAAATATTTAATGCCTGAAAAAAAAACTGATTTCATTACAATGTATACATATTCATCAATCTCACTTATGATGTAAATTTATTTTTTAAACAAGTCTAATTTTTAAATTTTTAACTCAATAATAAAAATATAAATAAATTAAATACTTATCTCTCTGTTTAGGTTATGTGGGATATCCGATTGATTATATTGACTTAATATTCAAAAATTGGTCACATAATTATAAAATTATAACTGAATTAAAAGAATTTGGTGATGTGAATGAAAATGGAAGTTCTAATGGTTTGATTAATTTGCTTCTGGAAGATAAAATAGATATTATATTAGGGCCCTTGACAGTGACTGCTGAACGGAGAACTTTAATAGATTTTACATATTCATATTTAGATAACATTAAGCAAACATTTGTTGTGAAAAAAAATAAGCCAGATAAATCAATAATTTATTTTTTGTACCCAGTGGAAAATTTGGCATGGACTGAACTTATTGCAATATATATATTTTCAAGTCTATTAGTGTTGATATTTGATGCTTGGTCACCAAATTCATATCGAAATAGTAATAGAAAAACATCTGAACAAAGTAAAGAAGGAAGAATTTTTGATTTGAAAGAAAGTTTTTGGTTTTGTTTTACATCAGTTACACCAAATGGCAGTGGACCAGAGCCAAAGAATTTATCTGGAATTATTATTGCAGTTGGATGGTGGTTGTATATGTAATTATTTTTTATTCTGAATAATTAGTTGATTTAGAATTTTAGATGATCAAAGCAAAAATTTATTTTTGCATTAATTATATGCATTTATAATTCGTGGTACCTTACCTACATTAAGTTGTTCATAAAATAATAATTTATTTTTAGATTTATTTTTATGGTATTTTATTGTACTTCTCTGACATCCTTTCTTATAAATATTCAATTGAACGATCCAATTAATGATGCTGATGATGTATGGTTGAGTGATAATATTGAAAAATATGCTTTGGAGACAGATTTAACTTATGAAATAATAAGAAGACTATTAAAGTTCCGAACTTTGCTTTCTAAGAAAATGACAAATCTAATGTTAAATAATGATACAATTGATATGTTTTTATATGATTCTGCAATTGACACAGATTATTTCAATAAATTTAGCAATATGTCAGTTGTGCCAATTACAGAATACCTAAGAAAATTTAATGACAATGATAGCAACGCAGCATTTTTAATTGAAAACCCTTTTATTCCCATGTTAACAAATTACAATTGTGATTCATTTAAATTTTTTGACACTGAATTTATACCAGTTGAGTACGCTCTGGGTGTTCGGAAGAATTCACCGGAAAAAGAGATAATTAATAAAAGGTGAATATAATTTCTTTTTTTATTTAAGTAAATTACAATGATTCACTCGCGCTGATACATTTATTTCAATGAACATCATACGAGTTCTGTTATAAATATTAATAGCTGTTATCTGACATATGTTGTCCTATTTTCTTTACTAATTTATAAGTTAATATTAACTTTTTTCGTTGTAATTTACAGAATAAAAATTTCATATCATACTATTTTGGTTGAACTAACACAAAAAAGTCTTAATTATATCTAATTTAATTTTTTAAGAATTAATGAATTATTGATGGATAAAAATCGGCCAGTTGAATTATTAAAAAAAAAATGGTTTGGAAAAAAAATTGATTGCGAAACTGATGCATCACATTCGATTGAACTAAATGATATTTATTTGATATTCTTATTCTTAGTATTTGGCATTGCAATATCTGGTATTATTTTAATTCTGGAATATTTTTGGTATAAGAAGAATCCGAAGAAGAAAGTTCACAAAAAGTACAAGAAATTGATTGGATTCGAAAAATTCCAAAATGCAATTGAATAATTATGTAAATGAAAATTTGACGTCAAAACTAAAATGAATATATAGTAAGGAAGACTAGTTGGCAAATTTAAAATAATGCACAATATTTTATGATATATTGAAATCACACATGAATATCAATCATATTTTAATTATATTTGAAACTTTTTTGAAACATTTACTTAAAGCTTAAACTAATAAAAATTTGACCTATTCAATTAAAACTAAAAAATGCTGGCAAAAATTAAAAAAAAAAAAAAAAAATTGCAATGAAAATTAATAAAACTGGAAGTAAACATAACTTATAGTAAGGCTGATAGATTCGAAAAATTTTAATTCACAGACTTATGGAAAGCTAAAAAAGTAGTCCTGTTTCAGTTGGAATATATGAATGACGTTTTTAACGCACTTAATTTATATATTTAATGAATTGTAACGTGTGAAAAATAAAATCAAATAACTAAAATAACTTTAATTTATTATTATAAAAATAAATAAGCACAATTTTAAGGCAACTTTTATATATCTTATTTTAGTTCTATTTTATTTTATTCTTTACAGTACTATGAACAAATAGATTTATTTTCATGCCATTTTAAATGTTCCATCATCATTCAATTTTAATTAAAATGATATCTTTTAAAATAATATTTATTATAAAGATTACCAAATCAATATATTTGTTGATAATACTAAACTCATCAATAAATGATTAATAAAATTAATTTTTATTTAAATTCATATACCAATATGTTCGTTCTGTTCCAATCCCTTTTCCCATTGGGATAAAATAAATCGAGTACCTCGTAATGAGGTATTTTGATTTAGTTCGAGTCATCACAATAAAACAGCCGGATGAAGACTGAGAGCGCATAATAAATTCACTCGTAGTTATTTATAAAAAAAAAAAATAGAGAAAAAATATTTTCCGGTTTTTTTTAAATTTTTTTCTATAAATACGGGCGCCCGCTCCGTCTTCAACCGACTCTTGAACTGTGATAACATAATTTTCTGCCATCACAGTTCAACAGTCGAATGAAGACTGAGAGCGCGTGATAAATTCACCCGTGTTTATGGAAAAAAAAAAAAAAATTAGAGAAAAAACATTTTCCGGTTTTTTTTTTTTTAAATACGGGTGCCGCTCTTTCTTCAACCGACTGTTGAACTATCATGACAGAAAATATAGTACCTCATAATGAAGTATTTTAATTTAGGGTACTTAAATTTTAAAATACGAATTTGAAAATACCTCGGTAACAATTAGAGGCAAAACATATTTTCATGGTTTCTTTAATACAATGTACAATACAACAATTTTCATCGAAATCCAGCTCTAATACCGATTCTTTGGGCTCTAGTAACTTATTAAGTTCCTATCTACCCAATACACTAAATTTCCATTCATTAAAATTAAAAAAAATATATATTTATATAAATTGTATATGCAATTTTTTGTATATGTAATTTTTCTAGAATTTCATCTTTTAGTCGGCGTGGAATTGAACAAGATATATTATAATAAGTTTATTTTTAAATCCTTTATATTAACTTCACTTCGTTTCCACAAACTTAGAAAGTCAAAATTGACCCACTTCCCGGTATCCAATCGAGCTGAAATTTTGCACATCGCTTTGTCGTCGATGACAATGGACTTTGGCATCGACACATTCACCTTTATGTTCATTTCACCACCGAGTCCGCAAACTTAGAAAGTCAAAATTGACCCACTTCCCGGTATCCAATAGAGCTGAAATTTTGCACATCGTTTTGTCGTCGATGACAATACACTTTGGCATCGACACATTCACACACACACACACATATATATATATAAACTTCAGCACACTTTCCTCAAACTTACAAGGTTAAAAATGACCCACTTCCCGGTATCCAATCGAGCTGAAATTTACTTTGGCATCATACACACACCTATATATAAACTTCACCACCTGGTTTGCAAACTTAGTATTTCAAAATAGACCCAATTTCCGGTCGAGCTAAAATTTTGCACATCACTTTGACGTTGATAACAATATACTTTGACAGACTCACACACACACACACACATACACACACACACACACACACACACACACACACACAGACACACACACACACACACCAGGCACACACACACACACCTTTATATGAACTTCATATCAATTACCTCGCATATAAAGGATTTATATCAAAAACTTTGTTTTTATGGGTTGTGTTTTTTTTTTATAAAACTAAATTGTTTATATGAAAGCTCTTGTCTTGGATAATACCAAAAAAACGGCATTTTGTAAATATAAAAAACAAAATTATTGTGCAATGAATTTTTATATCAATTATTATTCTGAAGTTAAAAAATTTCTATTGTAATGTAATTTTATACTTACACTAAACCATTAATTTCTTGTATACCTACTTAAAATATACAAAAATATCACAAAAATTAAATTGTTTTTTCTATATCTTTAAATTATTTAACATTCAATGTACTTTTAAGTTGAAAGAATTCATTGTATAAGAACGAAATTGTCATTTTAAATTCAACACACAAAACTGCAGCATTAGTTCTTTAATTTTTTTTTCTGTCACTTATATAATATTGTTTAAAGTATTATAAGATAGTATACTACACACATTTAAGAACGCTATCATAATTTTAATTTATGAATGAAATCAAATAATATAGAAAATTTTGTTTGTAAATAGTATTTGAATAGTATTTTAAATTTATCTGAACTATATATAATATTCAAATTTATTATTTATTAACACTTTTTTATTTTCATAATCACCGAACATAGACCTCTCCTTATTATTATTACTATTAAATATTTTTATTTTATTTTATTTTTCTTCATTCTACTAAATTGACTGAAAATAAAATTATCATTAAAATTTTATTATATTAAATTTTCCATTTTGTTGAGCAAAAAATAAGAAAAAATAAAAAATTCAAAAGGAATTTTTAATGAATAAAATTATGTTAATTTCCTGTTTCTTCCTTAAAAAACAAAAAAAAATAAAAATTTTTATTGAAAGTATAAGTGAAAATGAATAAAACATAATTTTCACTGCTTAAAGATATTTTTTCCGTCTATGAAAATTTAATGTAAAAAAATAAAAGAAATTGATACAATTTATTTATTGATTATATATACACTTTTATGATAAAATAAATATTTTTATTTTGATTTTATATAATATGTACATGTATTTATAAATATATGCATGTGTCTTATGCTTTCTAAGACAAAGAAAAAAACTTAAATTTTATTGCACATTTTTTTGTATGTTTCGTTAAATTGATAATATACATAATTAAATTTTATACTTTCAGTAGCATAGTATAGCTTGCGAACTTAAAATATTTTTCATCAAAATCCAGCTTCAATACAAATCTTTAGTTTTTAAAACTTTTTAAATACCTATCTACCCAATAATATCAAAATTAATTCGTAAATTTTTTTTTTTTTAATTATTTATTTTTATTTCAAATTTTAATTTGGTGATTGGACTGTGATATCAATTGAAATTTTTTAATTAATATACAATATATTATAAGTCATGTACACATTCTTAGACTTAAATTTAATAATACTTATATAATATTTTGAATTAATTTTTTTAACGATTATAAAATTAAAATTCAGAAAAAAAACATCTGCATTTAATTCCACTAAGGTTACCACAGGTCCACCAGACGTTTCATATATAATTTTATATTTAAAATTATAGTTCGAATCCTTGATACTAATCAGTTAACATGTATATATATAATGATTTTTTCTTACGTTAACTATAATTTAATAAATTAAATGCATTACTTTCGCATAACCAAAATAATTTAATAAGTTCTTGTAGATTTTCGCGTTGAAGTTTTACAATATTTAAAGTTTATACTAAAAAAGTTTTTATTTTTGACGAAGTATAATATGTTCTTATTATAAAATCAACCAGATCTCTTTTGTATAGAATTTCATTTTGTTTTTTTCCCAAACCGTGCATTTATGATGTGAAAACTTTTTAAAGCCTAGTAAAAGTTTAAGTTTGTTAGGAAAAAAAAAGTTTGCATATGTAATTTTAAAATAAAATTAAAAAAAATATACTAAAATAAATTTTTTTTGAGAAATTATCGTTAAAAACTTTTACTTGCTCGAATTTAGTACGCATAGTTTTATTATTTTAAATTAACATTAAAAAAAGTTGTACGTTAAAGCATAAAGTCTTCTTAAGATATCTTAGTTTAATAAAATAACATGATTATAACATAGTTATTATTTTTAACATAATTATTATAATGGAGATCTTTTAGTTAGTTAAAAGCTTTGATTAAAAATAAATTGTTAACTAAGTTTACTCAAAATAAAATTATTCGAATAAATACACTTACGAAACAATGGTTTGCTTACCAATATACCTGAAAAATCTTACCAGGAATTAATTTATCTTATTACATATAGTATAGTTAAAAGCTTGAATTAATTCCCTTTTTTTTAACTAAATATAGTATGTTTCAATTTTACGGATTTGTTACCATTTCTTAACATTTTATGCCAATATTTTTGATTCGTAATCAAAATAAAAAATATCAAATATTAAATTTTGTTTTATGAGTTAAAAAAAAATTTAATATAAAAAAGGACAGCAAATAATTTATTTTTCGGTGCCTATAATCTGGGTAATTTATTTAAAGTAGGTTTTATTTATTATTCTCTCCTCATTTCATGCCACTTTGATACACATAATAATAATCATTTAACAGAATTTATGAAATTGAATCAAATTTTTGGTCCTTTTATTTTTTGTTTATTTAAAACTATTTAGGTTTTCTTTTTATTTCGCATTTAACTGATGAAAAAAAGAAATCCATATTTGATTATCTTTTTATTTCCTTGCACCCAGGAAGGGACATAATCTATCTTTCTACCTTGGTGATATTTTTTTTTTTGGAAAAATATTTGTTATTATTCCGGTCTTTTATATAAATTTCATGCGAAAAAAGAAGGTTTAATTTTCTTAAGAAAGATTTTTGTTGACAAATTATTATGTCAATGATAAGTTATGTAAATTAAAATATATATATTTTTTAAATCTAGGTAGGTATTGAATACATTATAATATCAGATTCAAATTTTTTCATGTCGTTCAAGAATAAAATTATTAAACTATCAAATAAATAATTCATGTTACAGCGAGTAGTTTTTTATATTAGCGGTGTATAGATGCAGCGAAATGTCACCTAAATGTTATAACTGAATCGTTACATAAAATTAAGCCTAATTTGAAATTGCAAATATTTCTTAATATTTGTAAAAGTTAGTTATTAATTCCTAAGAAATTACAATTTTTTAAGCTCATACTGAACGAATACACTGTGTTAAATAGGCTCAAATAAAACACAAAAAAAATGTATTTTTGTATATTACAATGTCTAAATGAAAGATAATAAAAAGAAAAGTCTTGAAAACCAAGCATTTTCACATGAACCTCTTTGATTAAAAGCATTGAAATTATAATTTTTTTTTGTCTAACAATCATGGCTGTTTAAGCTTGAAAATATTCTGATAACATTAAATTTAATATTTCTATAAAAAAAAAAAAAAAAACTATAAAAATTCAAAGAAATATTAGGAAAATATCAGCTTGTCAAAGTAGGGTTAACGAACCACAAAGATTTTTATTAAGTTAATTTTAGATTACTTTTAAAAATTGTTATACATACATATATTGAAAAAAAAAATAAAAAAATATTCGATTTCATCATAAAAAAGTATATGAAATCTGAAAAAATACTATGGAAAAAAAACCATATTTTCCTACAAGAAATTTTATTATTTATTTTCATCATCATTATCGAGTTTTTCTTTTTTTTTTGTCTCTCTCTCAAAAAAAAATTAATAAAGCATCATCATCATTTTAACATTAACATTATTTTTATAATAATCATTTTTCACTATGTATAATATATATAGTGTATTTATCAAAGCCATCATCATTATACCGAAAATACCATCAACAAGAGTGGTTTGTGGTTTTCTATACATATTCACCTTTTTTTTTTGCTGTAGCTTAATATATATCTAAAATTCTAAAATATAACGAGAAATTTGTTTTAGGAAAATTTTGTTTGCTTTGATAAAAAGTTGAAAAAGATCAAATAGAAAATAGCAGAAAGGCTTACTTATTTAAAAAAGTTTGCGGAACCAGTACATATTTAAAAAAAAACAGACATTATGTTTGAATACATATACATATATAAATTTTATTCTTATTCATTCCTCGAAAGTCACTAGAATAAAATATTAAAATTATATTAAAATTTAAATGAATTTTGTATTAAACCTAAAAAAGGCAAGAGTACACCAATACGTTAGAGCTGATAACGAAAATTATTATGACTCTGAAAACTGGGTGAATCTTACTAGCCAATTATAATAAGACATTTAAATAAAGTAATAATAATAAGAATTATTATAATACATATTAAATTATATTTTAGATGTAGAATATCTTAGAAGCTGATCTTAATCAAATTTTCATGAAGTTCATCATAATTTCCATTTGCATTTTAAAATTATATTATAAATTATTAAAAATTGTCTTTTCTTTTATATTCAATTATAAAAGTTTATTATTTTTATTTGTTTGATTTTGATTACTCAACAATATTGATGCCAAAAGAAAATTATTAATTTAAAGATGTGTATATAAATATATAAAATAATCAAAACGAAAAAGACAAAAGAAAATTCTGAAAAATCAAGTAAATATTAAATTTTTATGATTGATAGCTATAAATTTATTAAATAAAATCTTTTTATATTATTTCTCATCTTTATGTTAATGATAATATTAATAATAATATGAATAATAATAACAATAACAATAATAATAATAATAATAATATTAAATTATAAAGTATAATGATTAAGGACAACATAAATAAACATTATGATGGTTTTTATAATATTTTGTGGTTTAGGACATTATGTTTTATATGAACAGGGCGAACGAGTTTCATGTGAAATGGAAACCAAAAAAAAAAAAAATGCTATATTATCTTAATTATGAAATTTGATCCCTTTTTATATTGTGTCTTATACAAAGGAAAATTATTAATTTTTTTTTTTTTTTGGTTTTTATAAAAAATTCAAATAATCTATTATTAAAATTATACACATATGTACCTACATCATATGAATATTGGTCGAAGTGAAAATCTAAGTGAAAATCTAAAAGGTGTTAGAATATTTTGAAAAAGTGGAAAAATTTATTAACATAATTAATCAATTGTCGTTGCAAAAATTTACTATTGGCAATTAAGCTGCTGCTTATTTCATATATCTTCCACAGTTTGTTGGATAATTTGTTAACATTAAAAAAAAAGACAATTAATCAATCTTATTATAACTGAAAAGAGCTAACGATAGGGGTCCTCGATAAAATTCACATGACATTAAATTTTTACGTCAACAACTTTTAATTCATCTTGGAAGTTTATTTATCATACTCTATAAAACACTGTTATAAAACAAATTTACACATGAATATTTATTTTTCTACAATATTTTAAATAATAATAATTAGGTATATTTATAGTTTCAATAAAAATTTTATTCTTTTCAAATAATTTTATAATATTTTTTTGTATAATGTAAACAGCATAAAAATTTGTATTTTTAAAATATTCCATTCATAAAATTATTTGTTAATATAATCTGATATTTTTTTTTATATCTTCATTCTATTATTTATAGTTAGCTACTAATAAAAAAAAAATACACAAAAAGTGGGTAACACTTTATTGGGTCATTAATCAAAAAACTTTATTCTCAATTATTTCTATTCAGAGCTACCTGTTGAGCTTTATTTTTTTGCTCTCCAACGAAAAAAGGGGATTTCTTTCAAATTGTAATCAATTATATTTTTTTTTTCTCATGAAAAATATCGTCGGTCGGCGCCGCAAACCTCGTAAGTCTTACTTTTTGCAAAACATTTATTTTTATACATTTTCCTGTCCTTTTTGTTGATCTGCGTGGATCTACATTCATAAAAATTTACGAAATATTTTTTACGGTCTTTCATTATCGAAGAAAAAAAAACTCGTGAACTTTCATGGAGAACTTTTGTAGCCAAACCTTGTACATTTTTAAAATTAAAATAATGTATAAGCTACAGATTTTATTTTTACTCGTTATAAAGCTATAGATTTTATTCAATTCATATCGCTTCGAAATTTTTTTGTTAATTATAGTAATAAGACTAATGCAATATTGTATTATTCTTATTATTAAAGACTTACGAGGTTTGAGTTGCCGACCGACGGTATATACTTTTTACTAATCATGACATCAAGAAATTTTTGATTAAGATATTTGAACCTTTGAAAGTCTTTCTTCTGCTAAAATTAATTATCCTCTTTTCTGGGTTTGAATGTCCTTTTTTTTTTTTGAATTTTCATTAAATACCATATTTAAGAAAAAAAAATTTTTTTTTAAAAGCATTCATTCATTATAAAATTCGTATACCTTTTTCTTTAACTATTGGTAGGTTAGGTGTACCTAATTTTATTTTTTATTAATGTTTTTTTTTTGTGAAAATTGTCACAATAAATTTGGGTTTGACACTTACATACCCCTCTAATGAGAAATTGAATGGCAAATACAAAATTGAAAAAATTAAATTTTTTCAACTTTATTTTCAAAAATTTAAAAGTTCAAATATTAAATTTCGTATTATTTTGCTTGATATATATAAACTATGACATCGGAAATAAGATAACACATTTATCTACATATGTCCCAGTATTAATTGGAATTTTAACAATAAAATTAACGTTATTTATTTAAGCCTGATGAAACTTTAAATTAAAGCGAAACATTGCCGAATTAAAATGAAATCTTTAAATTATTCGTCTTTATCCAGTAATTTTAAAAGTATTTTCAAAGCTCTTAAAAATGTACAATAACAAATTTTCTGCATGGAGTTAGGAATCGGTATGGGGTTGTAAATCTTTTCAGTTCGTTTTAAAAAAGTGTTATATGAAAATAAATATTTTTTTTTTATTATTTCAATTAAGCTATGAATTTTTATCTTTCTTCTAGTATGATTAAGATTTCACGTTTTTTAATATTTGTTGAAGATTCATGATGGTAGTAATTTTTGTAGCAATAATTAAAATTTCACTTTTATTCTATTTAATGAAAAAGCTTTTTTATTCTCAATTAGTTCTTAGCAGATTACTTCTTTAACTTTTATTTTTATTTTGTATGTAGATATATATAAAATTTTAATTACAAAATGAAAAGTTAAGACAACAAAAAAAATAAAATAAAAATGAATAAACGAAATAATAATCCCATTTAATAGCGTTAGAAACAAATTCATTAAAATTTAATAACATTATTTTTTTTTTTTTTTGTCTTTTGAAATGGCATTATTTTTCATCCAATTAGACTTAAAATTGAAATTTGACCTTCCTCATTTTCTAAGCCAAAAATAAAATATAACTTTTGTGATATTTTTTATTCTTTGAAATCTAAGTGAAAACCTTATTGGATTTCATAAAATTACTTCAAAATATTTTGAAAAAAAAAAGTAGTGGTTTGATTTGTTTGTCAAATTTTTCGTCAAGCAATTTTTTTTGCAAAATTAAAATTACCATCATGATAAAACCTCGTATATTTGACTGCATATTTATACATACAAACCATTAAAAAATTAATGAAATACATAGTTGTATTATGGACAAAATATATCAAATAAAGGTATTATGTTTATATGTATAATTTTATATATTTTTTAATTAAACTTAAGTGCAAAATAAGGTATAGTTATGCATATAAATTTTTTAATCAAACAGAATAAAAATCAGAAATTAGGTAGATACATTAAATAAAAAATTTATATCTTCACTTTTGCTGTTCAGTGGTTTTTATTCTTATGGTCATTAAAATTGTTTATGATTATAAATTGCTATTTTTTTTTCTAAAATATAAATAAAATTGTCGTAAATAAAAATAATTTCTAATTAATAGATAGCACATAAAATTTATATTTTAATACTTTCAAAAGAGTTTTTTTTCTTTTTAATAAACTGTTTCAATAAAAGTTTTTATTTCACAACAATCAACGACATTATTAAGTTAAGAATAACGCTTGCGTTGGAATGGAAAAACTATGTGATAGACGTTAATTATATTTTTTATTAAATATAGATATTTTCGACAAGGACCCGGAATTTAGCGTTAGACACAATATCAAGTATAATTATATATTATATTTCAAATTAAATGCTGTAGTTTAGAAATTTTCGATTTTTTTTTTTTAGATAGCCTTTTATTTCCAAAATTGTCTCAATAAATAATTTTCATTTAATTTAAACTGTCACTGCACTGAATGGTTAAACAACTTAAAAAATAATTATTTATTTTGTAAGTCACAAGATACTTATAAGGTTTAAATGTGAAATAATTTGATCAGAATCATTAAATTCTAAATGGCTATTATGAAGCAGCTGCTATTTAAAAATTGAATTTAGTAAAATTAATTATCAAGTTTATTTTTGTACAATTTCCAAATAAAAAGATATAGGATAATAAATATACCATCAATTACTTTTTAACAAATTCCTATTATAATAATGAATTACATGTCCAAGTATATATAATGTATAAATGTATATAAGAAAAAAAAATTAATAAATTCACATATTCACCCTAATAAGAAATGAATTTGTGAGGGTAATGCTTCTAATAAGATTGTAATAAAAACTCAATATAAAGCTTATATAATTTTATTGATATTGGAAACTTATAATCAATAAAAAAAAAATTCTTCCATTAAATTTAATTTAATGTTTCTTCTTTATTTTTATTTTTGCTGTAAGCTCAATAATTACTGTAGGTATTTTTTTGCCATTTTTAGGGATTTCTTTCAAATTTATGTTTTCTCTGTACAGGTTAAATAAAAAATAATTTAAACATAATATTTTTTAGATACTTAGTAAATTTTTTGTTTTTTTTTTCGACATTCTTAAACAATTTTCATTATATCGAAATATTTTTTTTTTATATAAAATTTATTATTATTATTATTATCATTATTGTTGTAAATAAAATTTTTTGAATTTTTTAGTAGAAATATAATGAAATGGAATTTAATTTTTTTTTATTTACATAATTTAAGTTGAAAAATATTTTTATACATCGTGATTTCCACAAAAAAAGTAAGCCGTTTGTAACCCGTACGTAATTTATATTTTGTTAGGAAAACTTTTTTATTTTTACTGGATTCGGAACAAACTTAAACTATGGTTGGACTTAATTTTCCTCTACTTTGCAGAAACACTAACATTTTTGAAATCTGGTAAAAAATAAAAAAGTTTTCTTATCAAAATATGGATTACGTACGGTGTACAAAAAAAGTACTTTTTTTATGGAAATCGCGACATACAATTTTCAATTATTTTGTCCTTAATATTTTCATAAAGGGAAAATACACTGAATTGCTTGAATATTAATATATTGCTAAATTCATTTTTTGTTATTTTTAAAATTAAGTGAATTTAATCATTTTAAGATAATTGTGCAGCTTTTATTAATTAATTAAGGAATAATCAGGATTATTCATTTGTTTCTCAAAATTATGTTGTTCCGACAATAGAAACTTCAATAGTTTCATCAAAATTTATATATGTTGTGTGAACAAGATGTGTGATTATAAAATATATATAAAAAAAAAATGAGACTACCGCAGTTCACATTATTTGTCCTCCACAACTGTTTGATTTTTTTTTTTGTTGAAAATTTCCAATCAATTCTATTTCCACAATTTAAATATATTTTTGTAAATCAAATCTATTAAAATCATTAAAAAAGTTCACAGCTTTTTTAATTAATGTGAATTTGTTTGTCAGTAATTGTATACTGCAGTGGAAATATTTTTATTTTTTTTCTATTTCAAGTATGTATACACAATTTTAAGAATAATATTTTCGAGAATTTTCATTAAATTTTAAAAAGTTTATTCAAGGCCAAATTATCAAATTCAAATGCATTTAAAAGATTAACAAAACCGAAAAACAAGGATTTCTGTGTTTAAAAGCATTTTTTAAGTATCTCAGAAAAATTAATTAATTTTATGGAATGAAAAATGTTAACATAAAAAAGTTTTCATATATCATATCAGTTAACCATATTAATTTAGAAGATCTTTTATTATACCGCTGAGCATCGGAATGGGGTAAGTTATACGTGAAAATATTCACAGCCCAACTGTTAATTTTCTTTTAGGTATAATATGTACTATATGATTTTATGTATATATAAGTTTATTGTTAAATTTTTTTTTTATAAATTTAAAAACCGTAAAAATTATACTAATAAAAATTAAACATAAAAATTAGCTTTACTATATACTATGAAAAATTCAAAATTTCGAAATGAATGATAAAAATAAAATTTACTTTGCCATATATATCGCCTGCTCAGAAATGAAACAACGTATAATGAAAAGTATAGTTTCGAGTAATTTAAATTTAAAGATTTGAAAATTAAAAAAAACGTATGAAAAAATATCAAGTAGCGTACAATTTTCATCTAAAAAACACATTTTAATCAACATTAAGAATATTGCAAAGTAGTTGTACTTATAAAATCGAGTACGAGGAATCGAATGGTGCTATTGTCAAATAATGACGTATAAATGTCATACGTTGTTTCATTTCTCAGCAGACGATATATACAATCAAAAAAATAAATAAAATAATCTTGTAAATAAATATAAGACAAGAACTTAAGTGCTTCTTCTAAAATTTTATTTTATTATTACGATATGATTTAGAATTCTAGAAGATAATCTCATTAATTGAATTTTTGTTTAAAAACCATTTTGAGATTTCTTGAATTAAAAATTAATATTAACCAAAAAACAAAAATTAAATATTGATTTAGTTATGTGGTTTTTTAAGAAGATTGTAAAATATATATGCGGATAATTTGATTCGGAAATTAATATGAAATCAATATATTATGTACATTATAATCAAAGCTCAAATCTAAAATAAATTATATTGAAAAAAAAAGAGCGGTATAGTTTTCGCAGCAACCATGAGTATTCTATAGTAAATGAATACAGTATTTTCAATTTAAATACGATTTAAATTTTATAAAAAAAAATTAACCATAAATATTTCTGTATGATTCAACAAATAAAAATTGTTTGTAAAAACTTTATAAATAATATACATAAAACTATTTAATATAATAAATAAAGGCGGTTAAAGTAAATACAATGTTAATTTGTTAGAAACAATTTATTTTAAAGCGGAAATATTTCAAATATATATACATGTATATAAACATTTAAGTGCTTTTACTTTAAAGCCCATTTGATCTTATAATTTTTGCCTTGTTTAATGTTAATATCTTTAAATGAACTTAATTCAATTCGAACATAAAATTAATATGGTTGGTGAAATGTAAAAAAATATATATATTTTTTTTTGTTGAAAAGTTTAATATTATTTTATAACATAATTAGCTTTGCTTATGCTTTAGGTGATGAATTTTACAAAAAAAAAAGAAAAAAATTAACAATTTATGTCTGTTTAGCTTATCATAAAGTGGGTTTTTCATTTCAACTGAATTTTATTAATGAAATTTTGTTATAATGCCGAGAGCGCAAGTATGTAGCCAAATAATTCAATGTAGTACCTTATTTTTCTGCATTTTCAATTAAATTGTAAACTCTTTTATTGGCTAGATATTTTGTTTTTCTATATACATATTATAATATTTTTGTTTTCATATTCATCGATATTCCGTGCTACGAAGTAATTTATAATAGATAATAGGTTAGATTTCCAGCTGTGGATAATTAGTTATTTGCTATCATCATGAATACATAATCTAGCATAAAATAAAGTATGATTTTTGGAAAACAGAATTTTCATTTTGTTTTATTCATATATATATTATATTAGTTTTGTAAAAATTGCTAATATTTGTCATTTTTAGTATTAATTAATTAACATAAGTAAGTCATGACAACGTGCAACATAAATCAAACATATAGTTAATGTTCGTAGTTCAAGATATTATATTTTTATAGTTGTGCGAACTGCGAATATGAAATATAATATTGAAAGAAAATAATATTATAATAATTAAAAAGTGAAATATATCACCAAGATGATCAAAAATGATTTAATAAACTATATTATGTTTCCTTGATGTTCTTGTAAAGGATTTTAATAAATATACAAAACTAATTAACTACTATACTGAATTAATTTTTTTTTTATTTTTATTGAGAAAATTAAAGAAATTATTTTATTATGAACTGTTAAAATCAATGTATGTATATTTAAAAACTTTTCAATTTACCAATTTAGCATAATATCCACTTGTACATCATTATTTTTGAAGGTAGTTTGAAATAGAAGTGTTTTATTGGTATATACATAATACCGATGAAAATATAAAAATTTCCAAATATATTCTTAAATGTACGGGAAACTTATCTCGAAGAGTATTATTTAGTATTTTAAGAATAATCATTAACATTTTTATGTGTGTAAATCTTTAAACCAGTTAATTCAGTTAAAAAGTTATCTAATAAAATTCTATTTTTTCATTATAAATTTGTGAGCTTTGTCTGGTATATAAGCACAATGCATGTAAATTTTCTTGCAAACTCGTGTTTTCAATTAATTTGCATAATAAAATTATATAGATTATTAAAGATAAATATATATACATAAAGTGTTAAAATAGATTTATTTAAAAATTATGAAATATTATAAATGATTAGGTATTTAATTATAATTTCTAAATAACTTAAATTTTATTATTATGTTAATATGGAATCAATCACAAAAAATGGTTGATGTGTATAATAACTAACGTTCGTTATTAAAATTAGTAAATTAAAAAAATAAATGGCAGTTAAAAATGAAGAACAAACTGGGTTGTTTGGTATTTTAAGTCGACATTTGCTAAGTTTAAATAAAAATAATGTACGCAAATATATACACATATTTATACAAAAGTTATTAGGATTAATTATTTTCATTAATTTATCATTTACGTACTTAATTTGAATAGAAAGGCTCTTCAATAGAATAAAATTAAAATTCTCAAAGTTATCTGAATCATTTTTGCAAATTAAACGATTTCAATTAAATGTTATTTCAATCAGCAAAAAGCTAATATTAATCAGCTTGATTAAAATTAAATAAGCTTAATAAGTGATTAATCTTATTACGATTCGGTTATAAATACAAGTCTTATCAATTAAAGTTCATTAAAAGGATATTTATTTTGTTTATTAATGAGTAAAATCAATAAACAAATATTATTAATAAAATTAAAAGTTCCTTAAATTCTGCAATATCAATTTTTTTCTGATAATTTGTTATGTAAAATTTCAAATAATGTTTAATAATTGTTACGCATTCCAATGTTTATTCCTTCTCATGAAAATAAGTAAAGAATAGTGATTTTTCATTAAATTAGATACTAAATCATTCCTGAAACTGTGTACTATTTTAATCTAATAAATATTGTAATTATTATAGTTAGTTACTTGGTGTAATTCTAAGTTGTTATGAACAATGCTTATGCAATGTGTACACATGAAAGTAAACGAGTTGCCAAAAAGCGTAACCTTTACAACCTTATTTAGGCTGTTAAGAATGAATCACAGTTTAAAATTTAAAACTAATTGAAATTTTAATAATTTATATGACTTTTGATTTTTCTACGATTAATCATTATAAAACTATTCTATAGTTTGACAAAATGAAACTTAAATGGTATGCAATGATTATTTTTTAATTGGACAATAATATATTAATTATGCAATAAAAGAACATTAAAATGCAATCAAAGAGAGAGATTATTATCTGGACAAATGCCATTTCGTGTTTATTTATTTTATGTTTTTTTGTTTGTGCAATGCAAATTCTCTGCAAACGAATTCAATAAACATAATAACAATAATTATGCAAACAATATTATGGGGACATGAACAACATAAAATGAAAATGAAGATTTTTTAAAAGCGATATATTATTATAGTTAGCTCTATAATATGTATTGAGCATTAATTAAAGTCAAATTCTACAAATAAGTTTAAAACATAGCATAACATATATAAGTATATGTTATGCTAATTTATTCAATTCACGACATCGAACTATTGAAATAATTGGAAATTCAAAAAAAAATATATATATGTATATATATATATGAAATAAAAGCAAACATTTTGGCTAACATTTTCATTTGAATTGAAACTTTTTTTTAAATAATTTACATTTTTGTATAACACATATGTAGCTATTATGTACTACATAATTGTATTTATTCTCTAGTTTTAGTTGAAATCCAATACATTAATGACCTGAATATGGATTTATGAAACAGAACAAAATGCAAAAGAATTATCCGCGCACAATTAAAAAAAAAAAAAACATTTTGGCAAAATAATACATATAGAAATAATGTGGTTACAACTAAACTCATAAACTTATTAATGGACTACCTATATATTTTTTCATAATGAAAAAATGCCTTTTAATTAATTCAAAAATTGACGTTTTGTTACGATTTCCGTAGTTATAAAATAGTTTTTTTTTTAAAATCCTTAACTTCAAAATTGTTAAATACAAAAACTTACAAAATCCTTCAATACAAAATATTGAAGAACAAAATCTTTAGTGACAAAGTCTTTAATATTATAAAAGTAAAGTAAAGATTTTAGACCGCGCAAATATTTAAAGTTGCTGTTTTTTAAAACCTTTCTAAAAATTTAACACTAGAATAGTAACATTTAAATCTAATACAATGTTGTAAAAAAGAAAAAAATTAATTTAAAAATTAAAAATTAAAACATAAATTTTTAAGTAGTATTAAAACAATTTTTGTTAAAGATCCCTATAGGAAATGGAATCGTGTATCTGATGTTACTTTGCATGGGATTACCTCGAATATAATTTTTTTCAATTTTAAAATTTTCGAAAAATAATGAATTTGCTACTTAAAGATTTTGGAAATTAGGGATTTTGTAATAAAAGATTTTGATAAAGATGTCGACATACAACCAAAAATTTAAAAACAACATTATTGCATAAAAATTAGTTTGTAATCAGAGCATAAAAAATTATATTTCTTTGTACTCGAAACCAAATGAAATTATTAAAAAAAAAAAAATAAATAAAACAGTAGGAAATAATAGAAAGAAAATTGGAAAAAATAAAAGAAACAACTAAAAATTACCCAAAAATTTAAATTTTCATGTTTAGAATTTAATTTTTTTCATATTTATTTCCATGTATTTCCATTCTCCAAAGCTTTGATGATTTTGGAATTTTCATCCTCACATTTTTACAAGAATAATGTTATTATTATTTTTTTTTTTGTTCGTGTGAAGAACATAAAAAAAATAAAATATTTCCTAATTTAATAAATTCCAGAAATTTTATGATCCATGTTTGCTGCTGCAAATAAAATTTTTATAATCTTATTGAATTTAAAATTAAGAAAACAAAAAAAATAAAAAAATTTTATGTAAAGATAAAACAAACCAAACTTTTATAGTTCATAAACCAGAGCTGTCATATTAACACTTGCAATGAGATTATTGTCATTTTAGTTTAGATTTTAATTTAATTAACCAATAAAATAACAAAATTGAAACGATTTTGTGATGTAATTTTTTAGCCTACAGGCACATAAAAAAAGTATAGCTTAACCCAAATCAAACAAAATTCCCGAATGTATAGATTTCATTATACGATAAACACATTTACAATACCTATCTATATCTTATTTTTTCTGGCATATTAAAAACACAATTTAATTTTATTTTATTCTTTTTTTTTCAAACGTTAACTCATAAAACAAATTGTGGTTTTATGGTGATAAAATAACTGAAATAAATGTTATCATTTTATGAAAACAATCAAAATATGTTTTAATTTAATGAGACCATATAAAGGAGCGTATAAATTTATTTTTCAATATAAAATATAATTTTGATGAGCTGTACATGTGCATTATATATATATATACATATTTAATATGTTTTACCTAAAATATGACATAAATCATTACAAAATCGTCACATAAATATCTAATATAGGCTATTTTGAAATAATTTCTAATTAAATGAATATTTTGTTATCCGATATATATATATATATATATATAATATTATTAGTATATAGAATTTTACACTCAACAGTTTGACTGAAAAGAATTTATAGTTAGGGCGAAAATATAGTCTAAAGAAACACCGTAACTCGTTACATTTTTATAAAGTTAGTTGTGTGTTATATGTTATGTGTTATGTTGTATACAAAATATTTCATTCGTTTTCAAATCGATTTGATAATTATTTTCTTAATATTTTCTTAATAATTTCGTTCCTCTCGAACTTTTTAAAGACAGTTAATTATAACAACCACCGATAAAATTTTAACTTGTAATTTATATCTACATCATAGAATTAGCTCAAGTTATATCTACATCACCGATGTGGAAGCATCAACATAATTGTACATAATTAAGTTTTAATGTTTTTTTTTACATAAAAAAATTCAATTTTCTGTTTTATTAAAGATTCAAAAAAACACAACATTATACTTGCCATTAAAATTATCAATTTAAAATTTAGAATAAAATATGGACTTTAAATTAGAAAAAAAAAATAACAATAAGTTGATATATATAACTTTTTGTATCTGGTTCGGCTACCATCAAATATAAAATAATTGTTGAATAGATAATTTAAAAGAGACTTACCAGTTGTGCAGAACAAAAATACCAGTTGTGGAGAACCAAAATACCAGTTGTGCAGAGACATACCAGTTGTGCAGAACCAAAATACCAGTTGTGCAGAACCAAAAAAACCAGTTGTGCAGAGACATACCAGTTGTGCAGAACCAAAATACCAGTTGTCCAGAGACTTACCAGTTGTGCAGAACCAAAAAAACCAGTTATGCAGAGACTTACCAGTTGTACAGAACCAATATACCAGTTGTGCAGAGACGTACCAGTTGTGGAATTAAAAACAAAAAAAAAAATTTTTTTTATTCAACATTTTATATACATAATTTACTTCTATTTTGTTTCCTTTTTTATAGAAATCTTAACAAAGTTTAAGAAATAAATAAAATTGAGGAAACAATTAACAACTTTTGATTTTGAAATGTATAATAATTATTATTTCCCTAATTTGTTCTACGCTCTTTAACTTTTCGATACAATAATGCAAAAATTCGTATTTAATCAAGTTTTAACACATAATATTCATCGTTCCAAATTTTAGTCGTAGTAATATTTCATATTAAAACAAAGTATCTGAAGTATTTCATATAATTTACAAGACAATTTGAAGATTTTTTTATAACCAAGTGGTGTTGCTGCTGGCTTAATTTCATATTTTTATTTTCAATATCCAAATTTTAATAAATATTAAAATCAAGCGGGACAGCCAAACATTCAATAGGATTTTCAATTTAATAATTTAATTCTAGAATTAATAGAAGAAAGAACGAAATAAATATAATTCTCTTTTCTGACAGCTTAAATATTTTTTAATTATCTAAAAATTCAATGGTTTTTTTTTCATAATATAAAACGTGAAAATTATTATTACTTTTTCCTTTAAAAATATTTTTTCTTTTTCTAGTTCTTTTTTGATATTAAGATATTAAGTCTTAAGAAAAATAAAATTAAATCTACGGTTTGAAAACATTAAAAATACATAAATATTACATAAATACTTTTAAGGAACATATTTTTTCTGATATTATCATACCAACCAAATTATGATCATAGTGACCCAAAAGAAATACCAAAAAAAAAAAAAAAAAAATTAAGTGTAAGCTTCTTATGTTTTAAAAATCAATGAAATAGAAATATAAGAATTTTCCTTTTAAATACCTTAAATTTTTGTTTGACAATAAGTTATTGATATTTTCTAGATTTGAAAATAAAGTTTTTAAAACAAATAATTTAGGTATCTATCTCATAAAAAAATTAAAAAAATTTTTTTTTTCATGTAATTTATTCCCCATTTTCCTGAAAAAAAAAAAGGTTTTGATTTTCGCACTGAAAAATAAAGAGTCTCCCTTATGTTTTCAAACGAATTATATTCGAGAAAATTAAAATTAAAAAAAAAAACACTTTTTCATTTCATAAAAAATTTAAGTTTGAAATAAAAACACCAGTTATAGATAAATTATAAGTAAGTTTGCAGCTGTAAAAGAAGATCTATTCTTGTGTATTTATTTGCTAATGGTTGGAAGAATAAAGGTTTTCAGAAGAACGATTGAAAAAATGACTGAGTGATCGTTTGCAACTTATGCGGAATTACCTTGACTTTAAAGTTATTTTATATTATAATTGATTTATATTATAATTAAAATTATTATAATTGACTTGAGTTAAACCTTTAAAACTGATACTTTATTTCGAAATGATTACTAAAAAGTTTTGTAACCTAATTGTAAATTGTAACGACGAAGAAGTAAGTTTCAATCACAAGTGAAGGAGAAGCATATTTATCTTGAAAATTTTCTTTCAAGATATCTATATTTTTGTTCAATGGATTAAAAGTTGGTTTTTATAGCGTAGCTAGTGCTATGTACGTCATGTAAAATATTTTATTTGATTTATATTTTTAGTCTACCCTAAAGACAAAATTTTATAAAGAGTCAAAAATGTTTATTAAAAAAGAATTTATTTTTGTAATAAATAAAAACTTAAAGCATAAATTTTGTGAAATTATAATTTTTTTATGAAACCATTTAGTTAAATCCGGATTAAAGGTAAAATAAATTAAAATGTCAACTAAAAAAATATTAGGTATATCTACAAAATACAAACGTAAGGGTAATTTTCCACAATATATATACTAAGGAAAAATATAATACATAGGTTTCGCTGAAATGTTCTCTAAAGATGCTGAACAAAAAAAATTCTGATTATTTTTAATTTACACACCAAATAAAAATAATTTAGCCTTAAACCGTTTTTAATTACATTTGGAACAATTTCAACATTTTAACTTTTGAATTAAAGTTTAAAAACTTTTTACATATTAAAATAAATTTTCTATTATCTTTAGAAACATTTTCGGTTTCGGAAGTCTTATAAGATTTCGAAATTAATATGCATAAAAATTATATTTAACATCCTAAAGAATCGTTATGCAATTCATTTTTAGTTTTAAAAAAGAGACATTTTTGTGTATCGTACGTACAACATTGATAAACTAAAGTCTAGATATAATAAATATTAAAAACTTGAATATTATCTCAGCATGTTTGAATTTTCTGTTTTTTATAATAAAAAGTATGAAGAAAATTAAACTATAAAGTTGAAAAGGACATAAAATTTTATATTAAGAAATTTTCTAGGGAAATTTATTTATTTATTGTCTAAAAAAAAATATTTTTTAAAATTGTTTTTGAGTTTATTTTAATAAAATTCATTTCTTCTTTAGTTATTTTTAATAATTTTAATAGAAATGTCTTATTTGTTGTCATTGTAATTATTCTTTTAATACAGTTATAAGTTTAGAAAGTAAACCTACATAATATATAAAATCCAATTTTATGAAAAGAAATAATGTTTATTATTCTGTCAATTTGATAGTTTTTACTTTAAGTTTTAGAACATTTAATTTAGTTTAAAAAATGAAATAAATGAAAATGTAATGAAATAAATTATGTGGATAACCATATGTTCAGTACATTAATTTATATCTGATCTTATGCTGCCATCACACTTTTCTGTATCTAGTAAAAGACGCAATGCAAGAATTTTTCAAAAACACACTACTGGGATCTTCGAGCACTTTAAATACTGAAAAAAAATAATACCAATTTAATTGGTGACAATTTAAAAAATAGTATTCCATAAATTTAATATTACATTATAATATTTAGCCTTTTTTAGGTGGCTTAATAATATTAATCTTTTTTTGATTTTAAATTAACAATTATAATCAATAACCTAAACTTATTAAATGTGACCTATAAAAACCATAAAACTTTTCTGCTTAATATAATATAATATAATGTTTCACCTTGTTATTTGTGTGAAAACTTTCAGCATATAAAAATAAAGTTAAGATTGATTTTTAATCTAAGTTTGAATCACTTATAAATAATTCAACTCAAAATCAATTTACGATTGTATTAATCATGTATGCTATAATATCAAGTGGTTCTATACTATGTCGATAAGTTCTAAATTAATTTGAAATGTAATTTTAATAATTTTATTACACACTTTTAATAAAATCATATTCATATTTTCCATTCTATTTGAATAAAAATATTACACAGTTTGCTTTAACACCGTATTATTAAATTATAAGGTCTGTCTACTTAAATGAATTAATTTTTAAAACGACTGACTATTATATGTAAAGGAAAAAAAAATTTTTTTCAAGACATTGCGCAAATTATAAGATTTTTTTTTGTTCAAAGTACACATTCAACAGTTTGTTTTTTATTCAACTCGAAAATCTTTAGCTTCTGATTTCTGCAAACAACAAGTTGCTTGCTGTTGAACTATTTGTTTAGCCACATTTCTGTTTAGTTTTTTTTTGTTATCAAAAGTGTTATATTTTGTTGGATACAAATAATTTTTGTAAACAAAATATTAGAAACATGAGATATTGAATTAAAAATATAAAAAAATGTATTTCTTGTAAAATTGTATTTGAAGGTTTAGTCATTTTCAGAAGATAACTTTTCTTATAATAATAAAAAATTTTGTTTAGGTAATATATTATGGTGCAGGTGCTGTCAAATTAATATAACTTAAAAATAAAACTAATAACTATAAAATCTGTTAGATATTTAAGAATTTATAGGAATTTCCCATAAAATGCAAATTTATCACTGTAGTTGCACAAATCTATATTTGCTTAGAATTTTCTTATAAAAAAATTTAAATAATTAATTTTGAGCCAAGAGATGATAAAGGTTGTATAAAATTGAACCAACATTTTATTTGTATCTTAAAAAAAGAAATAAATTTAATTCAAAGTTTAATAATCATTTTGATAATTTCAAGAACACTGATAATGAATAATTTCCAGATTCAATGCCGCTGGATGCCGATAAATGTATATACATAAACAAGTTTTAATTTTTAACTCAAGTACATACATTTAAAAAGATAATGCCAGACTATTATGTTTAAAATAAATTACAATGCAAGTAACTCCTTGATAGACAATTGAATGATTGGAGCATTTTCAAAAAAATTCTTCTTTAATATTTCAATAATTATCGTAATTTTTTTTAACTTTATCTGAAATATTATTTTTGCCATAAATATTATAATATATGTATAAGTATAATATATAAATAAAAATTCTCTAACGAATTCTTAATGTTGATAAACATTATTTTAATTTATAAACATTTTATTATTATGTATGTGTTTCATACAAATAAAAACCTTAGCAATTTTTGCAAACAAAAAGTACTTACAAATTGTTGCCAACATTCAGTTCTTATTTGGCATCTCGTGAGTAAAAATCGAAAGCAAAAATAATAACGGTATTCGAGGGCTCATAACCCATACTATTATATTAATATAATTATGTTTTTGGGATTATTAATAATTAATTAAAAAAAAAAAAAAAAACATGTAAATAATTTTATTTACCAAATGTATATTTTTATAATAATATTATGAAAATATTGCTTCTTCTTGGGAAAACATTGAAGTCAATATAAATATTTAAAGAAATCAATATAGTTTTTAAAATGAAAAAAAAAAAAAATTGAATAAATAAATAGAAATGTGAAAAAATGAAAATACTATATAATAAAATTGAATTCAAAAAGGATATAAAAATTTAGGTGAAATTTACACTCTAATGAATTTCAATGTCATACACATATATTATGCACTACATATTTTTTTTTTGTCATTGCATTGAGGTTCCATGTTGTATGTTGAATGGAAATTATTGTGCGGTGACAGAAATTTGAATTTCAATACATATTTATATAAAAAAAAAAATTTTCTCACGCAAATATATACACGATATTGGTTTTTCTGAGTGGTTGAATGAAATTAAATTGAAAAATAGTTCCTGGGAATTATTCTAGATATATTTTCTGAATTTAGTCAATATAGTCAAAAAATGCAATCTTGTAGACGAACTTAATCTGTCTCTGAACATCTTACCGTTATGTTGTCTTACGCTCATTCGTATGTGCAATTCATATTCCCCAATTTTGGGTAGGATTTTATTTCCAATTGCCCACTTGAGTGTTTGTGTTGTTTTTTTTTTGTTAAGAAATTACACCAATTTATTTTATATTTCTTTAATATATATATGTATATATAAATGTTTATATTTATATTTGCATGTTAATCTGTGAAATAAGAAAAAAATCCTATAAAAAAATAAAAATGTTAATTGAGCGAATAAATTGATAGAACTATAGACAACGATATATATATAGCATACTGATAACGAAAGCATACTGATAACGAAAAAAAATCAAAAAAATTTAAAAAATTAATAATAATAATAATAATTTGAAAATTTATGCAATCATTTATTTCAAAAAAAAATTAATTTTTTTTTTTTAAAAGCTTTCAGAAATTTACTATAAAAAAGTATCTAATCTTTTCATCGTCTTTCTCGCCTTGAAATTTAATGTTGAGCATATAATAAAAAATTTCTTTCACTTCATTTGACGTTTAAGTGAAATACCCTAAGGATTCATAAAAACAGTTGTAGAAAAAAAAAATATGTATTATTTTTTTTATATAGATTTGAAAATAAAGTATAGGTACCTACTGAAAAAAAAAAATAAAATAAAGAAGAAAAAGATATAATGATGATTTGAGAATGAAATCAACAAAAAAAAAAAAGTAAAACATAAAAAAAGTAAAAAATTAATGAATGAATGAAAAAACCAAATTGAAAATTTTCATCGCGTGAATTGGCATTACAAATGAAATTAGCATAGTTTAGCATTTTTAAGATGTTTTTTTTTTTTGATGATTTGGTGATTTGACTTAAAATTTAAGATAAAAACAAATTGAAAATTTAATGACAAACATGATGTTTTTTTATACATTTCTTTTTTTTTTTCGTTTTTTAAATAAATTATTTTAAATTAACGTAATTCTGAAATTCAAGACACTTAAAGTTGAATATTCAATATAAATGTATAGTTTGCCGGCTGAATTGTGTCGACCATTGTTTTGAAATTATTCTTCTTAGAATAAGAAATTACGAGTTAAATAATTCCATCCTAGATCTTGTATTTATTACAGATACATACTTTTTTTTTTATAAATTTTATCAATTTCTCTATATATAATTATATAATGTAACTATACCAGGTTGACTATTTTGCAATGTTTGTTTTTCATTTTCCTTAAAATCATCTTCTAAACACTATCTTATTAGTGCTTACAACCTTATCAGAATCAATCCAGCCTATATAGTTTTCTACTTTACTACTTCACATTTTATAGGAAAGACCCTCATCGAAATCTGTTCAGGCAAAAATTTTTTAATAGACAAACTTCAAACTTCATTTTATTGTAAATAAATTCTTTATTCGTCAACTTCGTTACAGTACATTTTTGAGAGCTTTATAAACATTCAGTAATGTTGTACAAAATTACTCTTCAGAGACCGAAAGAACAAAAAGGAAAAGAAAACTTTAATTTATATACATATGTTAAAAAATAAAAAAAAAACATCTTAAAATCTGAGCTATTAAAAAATTCTCGTAAAAAAAAAAACACAAATATTTAAAATAAGAAAACATCAAATCTTTTATACATACATAGAAAAATAACTAACCCATTAAAATAAAATTATATAAAAAAAAAAATTCTTCAGAGAATATTGTGCGATTCTACATAACAAAAAAAGAAAACTACTTACAAAACCATCTTTCGGTAATTCCCAGTTCTAAAATGAATATAATATTTTGTTGAAATGAAATACTATGGAATGAAAATTACTGAAATGAAAAAAGTAAAAAAGTAAAAAAAAAAAACCCAATGATGCAAAATAAGACTTAATTCCTTTTTTTTTGCACTTAAATCCATTAAAAAAGTTTTTCCTTTTTTTTTATTTTATTTATTTTAATTTAGTGGTTTGGTTGAAAAAAAAAAAATCTCTATAATAGTGAAAATAGTTTTTGTCTCCTTAATTCTATTTAGTTTCATCTGTATACACTTATTTATTTATTTTTTTATTTTTGTTAACTTGGAACGATTATATATAAAAAAAATAAGTATTACAGAATTAAATTTAAAATGTATAAAAAAACTTTTCTCTTTTCGGATATTTTAAAATGAAACTTAATCCTTTAATTCGTTTGGAATTTTTTTTTTTGTTTTTTATGTTTTTAAAATAAAACTGTGTGATAAATTGAATATTTTTTGGAAGGCATTGAACTAACATAGTATATTGCCAAAAAAATTTTATTATTATTTTTTTATAACAAAAGCTCATAAAAAACTTTAAATGAACTGGATTGGATTGGATCAAACTGTATTACGAATAAAATCGATATAAAGCACATTGTTGAAATATCAAAAGGTTTATTTTTCAACGTAGAAAAACTATGGGACTTAAACACTTGACGACCAGGGCGACTTAAATTCAAGTCTTTCGACTTTTAACACAACTAACAAGAATCAGCTCATCAAAAAAAAAAAACAACGATGCAAATCATATCATAACATAAAAAGCTCTATGATGCTGATGATATTTCTGTATTTTTATTCATAAAGTCCTCTTTCCCATAATTAGTTGCTTTTATTTCTTATGGTTGAGATAATGGGGATAATGTTTAAAAATTTTCTACATAATTTCTCTTCTATATAGGCCTGCAGTAATTATAATAAAAATTTAATGCTCTTTAAAAATTATTTAATTGTTACAAACATACTAACTAATATTATAATGAAGTTAAGTTTATTCAATTAAATATTTTTTTTTTAATTCCACAACTTTGTATTGCAATTTGCAATATCATAATAATTAATAAAATATAAATTTCTATAAATATATGAAATTTTATAGAAACAAAATTCATTAAATTTTTTTTTTATACATACCTTGATAAATTTATACCAAATCTTTTGATATAAATTATAAATATTTCTAATTCTGCTAAAATGATATTCCATTAAAATTATTAAAATTTTATGAAATATTAATTTATAATAAGGTTAAAGTCTATAATTTTCATACAAATAACTATAATGTACGTATATAATGAATTCTACTATACTATATATATAAAATTTATAAACTTTGAACTTTTTAGGTTAAGAATTTATCAATTTAAATCATACAGCACTTAAAAAATATACTTTTTTAATATAATAAAACTTCTCTGATTCCAAAAATTCATTTCACTTAATATAAATTCGAATTATATTATATTAAATTATATACCTTATGAATTTCATTTGAGAGAAGAATTATTAGAAGAATTTTTATTTCTATTTTTTTTCTTGCCATCATAAATAATTCCAATATTTTTATGTTTTTATAACTTTTCAGACGATTTTAATTTTTTTTTATATTCCGAAAATCCAGTTAAAAAAAAATAAAATATTTTCTTTTTCTTTTTCATATACATACATTAAATTTCAAAATGTGCATATTTAAATCTTTTTAAGCATTAGTATAAAGATAAAGCATATTAAATTATAACAGTTGAAAAAACTGTAGAAAAAAGCTAAATTTTTACTTTAAAACTGATGATTTTTATTTTCTACGAGAACATAATTAAGAAATTGTTAAGGATTGGTTATTTTATGTATATCTAATTATTATTTAAGGAGATATAAATTTAAATTTTAAATAAATTAATTTTGAATTAAATATCAAAATTATAATAATAATTTTTGTTTTCTTAAAGTTGAATAACTTGTACGTATACGTAAAATATTATAATCCCTATATAATTTATTCAAGGATTGGAAATATGTTGGCCAATATTTTGAAAAGTAGATTAATTTCATATTTCATTTCATTTATCTTCTTAATTATCTTATGCCTTACGAACATAAATAATCTATATATAATTTAATATGTGAATAAAAATTTCTAAAAAATTTCCATCTATCTTACTTATTAGAGAGCTTTTGATAAAAATAAACCCAAACATCCCATTGATAATTTTACATCCGATTAAAGAAAATATTAAAAGTCCTTTCGTAAAGATGAAGTTTATTATGTAAATACTGTTTAGAAATGTGTGAAATATATATAAAAGGAAAATGTTATACTTATCAAAGTATTAAAATTAACTATTTTTCGGGTATATGTATATATATATATATATATATATAAATATTTCCACAATCTTTTAGGTATATATTTCAATGATTTATTATTATTTTTTGATAGTTCTTAATCTTCAATCATTTATAATTTATAAATTCTATTATATTTTCTCTGTTTCAATCAAGGTTCAATGAATATAGTCAAACCCGTAAAGCAAATAAAAAATTTATAAGTATACTAATATTTATGTTTATTTTTATCTTAAATAGATATTATTTATAGAAATTTATTTTATAAATTAGGAAAAAAAAATAGTGTCTGCACTGAAATATTTCATATTGTACTGAAATGATACGCATTTATTTATGTTGAGCAGAAAAAAAATAATCATAAATTTTATTTTATAATTTTGCAAATATAATATTTTTTAATTTTTATTTTAATTTTCCAACACACAATCAAATTCATATTTAAATAAAATTTTCCATGAACTTGGAACATATGTGACGAGATGTATAAATTAAATTCATATTGTGGTTTACCTCTTTCATTCATTCATATTTTTTTATTTTATTTTTTTTTTTTATTTATGAATTGGTAATACCTTTTTTAATTTTTTTTTTCTTTTCCCCGTGTGGAAATTTTCATTCCACATTTTCTTTTAAATATTTTTATTTATTTTGAGGTTTAATGTAAATTTATTTAAATAAGTCAAGTGTTGTGTCAATATTTTTTAAACGAATATTCCATTCAATTTAATTTTCATATATTGAATTTACTTAATATATAAATATAAGATATTTTAAATAGAAAATCATTGGTGCAGAAAAATATATTTTAAGAAGTTTTTTTTTATAAAAAAAGAAGTAAAATAAAATAAAAAATTTAATTTATTTTTAAAATATTTCTTTAATAAATAATAAGATTATAAACTAATAAGGTTGGAAGCAATGAAGCAGAAATTTTTAAGAAAACTTTATCAAAAAAAAAAGCTTCTTAAGATCCTTTTCAAATTCAGAATTTTATAAAATATTTTCTACTCTATTTTGAACTTTAAAATATAACTGGAACATGGGCTTTGTTTTATATTTTCTTTGATTACAAAATATTTTTGTATGATTTAATTTTTATTTCTATTAAAATCTTAGTAGGACTATAAATTTTCATAATATTCTTTTTAAGTTTAGAATTCATGGAAAACATGATTTTATATAGAATGGTATGTTGAATTTATAAAATTCCACTTTAACAATAATAAGTTTAAAATTACTACTATTTAATATTGAAAAATTTTTATTGAAAAAAAAAAAAACTTTTTTGAATATTTTGAACAACAGCAACGCCTAGAAGTTCTTAAAAGTTTTGATTGAAAACAAATTTTCTTTTTTTTTTTGTAACGAAAGAATAACTTGTAATCCTATTAGATGTCTTTTTTTTTGTAAGGAATTATTTACAAAAGAATTAATTATTAATAGTGTTGTTTTCCGCTCGTAAACAGGAAAAAGATTTTTTTTGTTGAATAAACAATGAAAATGTTTATTTTATTTCGCCGATAAATCTTCTTTTCAATTTAACCTTCGAAGGAATAAAAATGTATATTTTGAGTACCCAGCTTCTTCAATGACAAAAGTATTGGATAATGTAAAGTTATAAACGAAAAAAGAATTGTAATTTTACAAATCAAACTATTCCATCAAATTTTTCATCAATTTTTGATTAAAAATAAACTCAAAATTTTAATATTTTCAAATTATTGCGGCTGAAATTTAAATTTAAGAAGAGTGCTTTAAGAAGAGTGCTTTAAGAAGAGTGTAAATGATTACCTACTAATTGTCCCACTTTTTAATCCCGTCTAAACTTCCTGTCCACATTACCAAATCCATACTTCTTATATAGTATAAAAGGTATCCCACCTAGTGATTTGGTAACTTTAATAAAAAAAAAAAAAATTAGGGTTCAAAATCATTGTCATCATTTGAATCATTAATATCTTTAATATCATTTGGAAGGAACTTTAAATACTAACTTACTGAACGTTCTGTAATATCAAATTCAATCGGCGTATCGTTCATAGAAATAAGCATAATCGATACTCCAAAAAAAATATTTTAATAAGAAATAAATAATATCCTCACCACAATATTAACTTTATCTTTTTTCCATTTAAAATACAATAACGTAACAAGAAAATATTTTTTTTTCTAACCAAATTTTATGTATAAAAACCTAACGTTTTATGTTTTTTGTATGTAAAGTACATTATTTTCACATAAACATAAATTATGGAAATTGACAGAACTTAAATATTGTTGTTTCATTTTCAATGGGGTACCACCCACAAAAACCTTATTATTTCAAATAACATAGACTAAGAAAGATAAAAATATATTTTTCATATATTTTTTTTTAACATTATCATTATTAGTAAATTCAAATACTGGTTTGAAAGAAAACCAATAATTATTGTAAAGAAAAGTTTACAGAACACAAAAATATTACGACCTTAAGTTTTTAAATCTTTCAAAAAATTTACTCTCAATTTTCGATTTATTATGATTTGAATTAAAAAGATATTAAAATAAATATTAAAATAAAGAATTCAATAATATTGTATAAATATTGTAATACGTAATTCATTTACTTAAGTATAGTGAGGTAAAATTTGATGGGAAAGCAATTGTCGGTGATAAAAAGCAAACGTTTCAAACAAAAACAGTAGTTATTTTAAGCTAAAAATACATTGCTTCCTTTTTTTTTAAGTTTTTCCCTATGGAAATTTTTTTTCCAGTGTTTTTTTTCATGAGAAAAAAAAAAAGAGAAAATTCATTTTGTAAGTTTATAAAATATTTATTTATTTTTTATTCAAAAGAGTTTATTTTATATATACTTATATATATAAAAAGGATATTAATAATGTAAAAGATTTTCATAATTTTCTTTTTTGCAAAAAGGATATTATAAAGTGTTTTTATTATATTTATTTATTTTTTTTTCTTTAGCGCTGATTTTCTTTCTTTGCCCATATATATAAAAGAAAAAAAAAATTAAAATATAATTTCGTATAAAAAGAAAAAAAAAATTATTAAAATAAATATTTTAAAAGGAAAAAAAAATCATCGGAAAAAGAAACGTTTATTTTAATTTGATTTAAAAGAAAAAAAAATCAAGAAAAAAGGTATGAAATTTTTATAAAAAAAAATTTCTATAAATAAAAAATTTTAAATATAATTTTCCAAAGAATGAATAATAAAATATGTTAATTTTCAATAAAATAAATTTGGTATTATGTATATAAACTAAATGAAGTGAAAAAAAAAAAAAAAATTAAAATAAAAATTAAAACAAATAATAATTAATAAAAATTAATTTTTATGGATGACCTTTTTCATTTCTTTCCGGTAAACAAAAAAAAAAAACTAAAAATAGATATAAGTTAAAGATAAAATTTTTTTTTTTGGAAAACTGAAATTCAGAAAGCAAGAAAAAAAATCGCAAAATAAAATTCTCATCAAAAATGAGGACAAACAATAAAAAGTAAAATATATTCAGAAAAGGAAAAACAAAAAAAAAAAAAAAATCAAAATAAAATAAAATTTAATAAATGAAAATTCTTTCAAAAGGTTATTTTAATCAAAAAAAAAAAAAATAAAATAAAAAGGTTTGTATAAAAATTTAAAATTTATTCTATTTTCTTTTTATTTGCAAATGTATAACATACACACAACATAATGTCAAAATAAAAAAAATTTATGCAAATTACTCTAAGTTATTTCTTAACATATTATGTATATATGTACATATATAATATATAATATTTTGTATATAAGTTGAAAATAATTTATTAGTTAGAGGTATGTCAGCAATTCATTTATGTCATTCGTTTTGTATGCTAAAAAAAGAAACAGCAAAATTCTTTATTAATTAAATAATTTTATTAAAATTAGGTTTTTTTTTTTTTTCAAAATTGTTAAAATTTTATAAAATTTTCGATTTTAAAGTTCAATACATATATATATATGATGTAATATGCGCCGCATACGTATAGAATAGTTTTGCTTGAAAATAAACCACACATTAAGTTTTCGGTTTTCTGGTGAACTAATTACTAACTCATAATTTTTTTAATGAACTAGATCATTTTTGCTTTGATTAGTTAATTCATGTGGAACCTGACTACATGACATATTTCAATATGCATACTCACTTAAAGACTGAGAAGCTTACTATCGTATGGTACATAGTAGTAACCATAAAAAGCGTATATACGTGCCCTACATTTTGGACGTGTGTAAATAATGATAAAATTACATATAATTTTATGAAAAATTATGACTAAAATTGCAAAAACTAAGTGTCTTTTACGAAACTTTTGTTATTTTACATAAAATTATATCAGAATTGAATTGAATTAGAACCTGTTTAACTAAGAATTTAGTATAAATAAAATTATTTAAAAAAAACAATCTCTTGAATCTGATGGTAATTAAAAACAATTAATTTGTTGCTCAGCAATTAGGTATTTGAAGAAATAAATTTCAAAAAAAAAAAAAAATAGAAGCAAATTCTATAGAAAAAACAACTATAAAATTAAAATATTCAACTACTTATATAGAATATTAAATGAATAACATGTTCAACTACGGAACTAATAAAGAATTAATTATTTCTTTTTATTCTTTACATTTATATATTATAAAATAGGTAATATAAAACAAGAAATTAAAATTACCACATTACATGCGAGAAGCGGAAACATTCTTAAAAAATAAAATAAAAAATATGTATTTTTTTTTTTTTTTAAATCCTTGACTCAATCCTTGATGACGATAGAAAATGTTTTATATAATAGGCAAAACTTAAATAAAATAATAAAAAAAAAAAAGAAATTGTAAAATAGTGATTAATATGATGTCTCCGTGATATTATTATTATTTTGGATATATGCGAAAATAGGAATTTTAACTGCGCCTTTGGAACAAAAAAAAAATCAGATAAAAGAAAATTCTTTTATATAGATAAAAAAAAATATACATATATTATGTATAACATCTCAAATTGTTAATGGGTTGTAAAAGAAATAAATCTAAAAGAAAAAAAAATTAAGCTGTCAGACTGAAAATTAATTAGTAAAAGTAAATATATTTATACCAAAAAAACTTGTTAAATTTATTTTTTATTTTTTTAAGAAACCACATTATTGGAAATAAGTATAAAATAAATGAAATACAAATTTTTTTAAATTTAACATAGTCATTTAGTTCTACCTTAAAAGTTCATTTATTTATAGAATAAATAATGGATATAGTGTTCAAATTATCTATATATACATTCAATTGCTTGGCATTACAGTGAATTTTTGTGAGGAGTCATAAAATGATGAAAAAAGAGAATATTGGATACAATTTTTTTTTTTAATATTTCCTGATATTAGCATTTTTCTCGTCGCACCTATTATTTTCAATAAATTATCTTATAGGTAGAAATAAAAGTCTTAAATTATGATTCCCGTATACAGTTCTAAGTTTGTCTATATTTATAATCGATAAGTACGCGCAAAACAAGAACATTTTGAATATTTAAAAACTATACGAAAATTCTAGCTTCTCTTATAGTAAGCATTAAAAACAAGAATTCATAAATGTGCTACAACTGAACTTATATACATATTAAATATGTTCTTTAATTATATTTTAATATAAAATAACAAGTTAATATTTTTGCCATAATTTAACACGGAAGAATAATTTAAACAAAAATTAAATCCTTCTTTATTTGATTATAAAGGTATATTATTTTAATGTGCATGTGATCGGTAAGTTGTTTTTAGAATCGTAAATTTAGCACGGTAAATGGTATATTACATCCGTCAATACATATGTAATTATTTAATTAAGTAAATTTTGTTTACATTCTCCGTATTAAGTAAATTTTATTTACTTACTTCATTTTGAACTTTTGTTTATTTTTTGCATTGCAAATGTATTGATTGCAACTACCTCTCACATTCACATTAAAACAGTATACAAAACATGTTAATAAAATTTGTTACACAGCTCGTTGTGTATATACACAAAAACACATAGACACTTGTCAATATCATATCACTCGACCTAACGGTCTCGTGATATAAGTATTGACTCGTGTCTATGTGTTTTTGTGTATACACAACTCGTTGTCATAACAAATTTTCTTAGCATGTGTTGTAATCTACTAATATACAGAATATTTGACCAAAAATTGAGAAAAAAAAAGAATGTTTTTTACACGGAAGATTAATTAAAAAAAAAAAATCTTTACTCTCCACTAAAATATTTCCTTCTTTAATTTTATTACCATTATAAAGAATAATTTTTGTAGCTTTGTCACCGGAACATAACTGTCATAATTTTTTATTATATTAAAAAAGTAATTTTAATAAATGCTAATGTGCTAAAATAGTAGAGATATTTTCTAGGATTTATTCTAATATAATTCTCCATTTAAAAGGATATTTCGTGAAAGCCTCAGCCATTAAATTATTTAGAAATGTTTTTTTTATAATTTTTTAGTATATTTTTACAGTATTCTCGTGTTGGTGAGCTATTTGAAAATATATAGAGATTACAATTCGAATGATATTAATTTGTTAGCTATTGCAGGGAGAAATTTTTAAACATAAGTTTTACACCTTAAAGAACAACGTATACAGCATTAAGATATATTCAAATATTTTGCTTATGACCGCCAAGTACACAAAATAATAGTATATTATATACAGTGTATTAATTACTTATTTTTATGTACACTTATTTTCAAAAAATTTATATCTTCAATTTTTGGTCAAGAAATGAAAATCATTAATTCATATAGAATATAATTTTACTTTCCCAAAGTTGTTAATATTAAGTTATAAAACAATCATAAAATTTATGTCAAAAATCAGAATATTATGAATAAATTCTTGGTTTTACCAACTTCCACTATTCTATTATGATTATATTATTTGGAAAATAATAAAACTGCCGGCCATTAATAGATGTAATAAAAAATATAACTAAATACAAGTTAGACTCCCTACAGGTTTAATCATTTTAGCTAATTTTATCCCATTTTTATTGCCATACAATTTACCACCCTCTGGGTTTCTTTTTAGCATTAGCTTTTATATTTATCATGCGCTCATTTTTATTGTCCATAATAATTTTCTATTTTATCAAAGTTTTATATTATCATCGCCTAGAATTTAAGATGAATATATATAACTCTATAAAAAATAAAAAAGAAAAAATTTAATTAATTTGCGAAAAATTGTAATTTTCTCGTATATAATTTAATAAAAATACAAAATGTATATTTCATTCACGTTTAATAAACATTTTTATTACAAAAGTACTAAACTAGTTACACATTTTTGCTTTATACATATATTTAATTAAATTGAGAGAGAAAAAAGATTAATTTTATGCAATTGATATATAAAATAGTGTACAGCACTACAAAAACATTAGATACACTCTTATTGTGGAACAAAAATTTCCTGCTGTAAAGTATTATATGTATTAAATAAATTTTATATTAAACATAACATAGATTCCCATCTGTGTATAACCGCTTATAGCACACAATAATAAGATAATGAATAGATTAAAAACATAAAGATATTTGGCTTATAGAGTCAAAAATTAAAACTAAACTTCAATGTAAGAAAAAGTTAAATTTATAAATAAATATGAAATAAGTTTGAAATATATTCCTTTTGGTCTTATACATAAGTACATTAAACATACATTAAACAATGTATATTTGTTACAAATTTCAGATGATATTAAATTAATAGGAGGAAATAAAAATCAAAACAAATTAATTAAAAGGAAACAATAATAATAATTTATACAAAAAAAAAAAGATGAAAATCCATAAAAAAAAATTTTAAAAATAGATTCCGAGCAAATTTTTTTTTTTAGCCTTAAATTAAATGAAGCTGTCGTCTATCCTCACACCTCCAATTATTTTTTATTCATAGCTCGCAGTTCATTTATCTTTGATCTATTTACTACAAAGTTAAATAATTTATTCGTCAAAATAGGCAAAAAAAAAAAATAATCAATAAATAATATTAGGTATATTTATATCGTAAATTTAAAAAATCAAAAAAAAAACATTATAAATAAAACATAATTTTGTTATTTACAAAAACACTTTTTTTTTTGTAGAAGCTATCTTTAAACTAAAAACGCAATAAAGTAGAAAATATATTTACATGTATAATCTTTTAACCCAGAAGCTCTTAAGGCTATCTCGTAGTACTATCTTTATGTAAATTTTATTTTAAAAATTCAATGAAACTTATATTCATAAAAATGATGTGTAAATTGAAAAATATAAATGTATATAAAACATAGAATTAATTGAAGATTTGATGGTTTTATTTATGATTCAAAAAAAAAAAATTGTTTTCTGTTTTCTATTGCCAAAACTTTTATATACATATTAAACAATTTTAAAATTTCAAATTTATAATTCAATAGAATTTTAGTATACAAGATTTCTAGGTATTTTTAAATAATATTATTAGATTTTGTTGTATTTCATAACTCTTCAGAAAAACATAATCCTCTTAATGTAAGTATTACATTTGCAGGGCTATTATTATTGAAATATATTGTGTTTTTTAAGTTATGTTTTTAAGTTAGGTCTATTTTTTTACACTCATATAAGAATAATTATTTTATTCACAATATTATTTACTTAATCTTAATCTTGTTTAAGTTCTCACGAATTGTATGAGAATTCGTGAAAAGATACTTTAATTTACGAAGCAAATGAGTCGAATTGAAATAAAATAGAAGTTCGAGCAGGTTAGTAGATAATAATGTATTCTGAAACTACTGATTACTTAATGGATGATAAGAATTTTCTATTCTACGGTCATATAAATAAATATACGATAATCAACAAATTAAATTAATGATTGGAATATTTCGCCTTCCAATTGAAGTGTGTACAATGTAGTATACAAAGAAAAAACTTATTAAATTAAGGAATTTAATTAAGTGCTATTTGCTAAGAGTGAAATAATTTTATGGGGAATATAAAAATTGTAGAAATGTAGAAAATTTTTGGTAAAGAAAAAATAATAAATAAATTAACAATTCTTAATCATTCATCAATTTGATTTGCTTTTCGTCACCATAAATATTTCTTTTTTTTTTTTTTATTTTCTTCTTGAAAGAATTTTAATTTTGAAAAAGCTTCTATAAATTTATTCAACACTAAATCTTTCAAATATATCAGAAAAATAGGTTAAAGAAATTCCTTAAAGTTTTTTTTGTTTTTTTTTTTCAACAGGAAATTCAGCATAAATATGTAATCTTATACATATTATGCAGTAAAGCATGAACTTTACACACTTATGTAAGTAGATATAAAAAGGTTCTGAAGAAATTTCATTTTGATATTTCTTCAGAGAATATTTCAGGTGAATAAATATTTCCAATATATTTGAAAGTATTTCCATTGCATCAATTTTCTGAAATTTTAAGATATTATTAAAATCCCTAAACATAACTCACATTTATTGCAAAGAAGCAAAAAGTTGACTTTTAAGATTAACTTTATTTTTATTTTTTTTAGCTGCATAATTTTTATTTTTGACATTAGGTTATATATAGTCGCACACAGGCCCAGGAAGAGGGGGGGTCAGGAGGATCGTTTGGCATGGGCCTCTTAATTTAGGGGGCCTCCAAACAACATTATACAAAACGTTAAAAAAATTTACTTGGCACTTTTACGTGGGCAAGAATGAACTAACTAATCAATATTATGATTTCATTCATGTGTTTCTTAGTGAAATATTTATTAACATAAGTTGAATATTTATTAACATAAGTTGAAATCTTCTTCTAATAAATAAAAATGAAAATTATCTGTTTCTCTTTTTCTCCGTTTCTCTGTCCTCAATCACACTAAACCGCTGGACCGATTTGGCTGAAACTTTGAACTTAAGTATCATTGGGACCCGAGATGGTTATAAGGGTACCAGAAATTTTGTTCCGAGGCCCCGACGGGGGACTGCCGTAGATGCTGTTTTTGCAAATGTTGTAGCGTTGGACCCGATGTTGAAAGGCCCTCAACCGTTGAGGGGTTATACAAGAAATTACATTCCGATAAAATGTTGTAGCGTTGGACCCGATGTTGAAAGGCCCTCAACCGTTGAGGGGTTATACAAGAAATTACGAAATTTTGAAAATAACTAGCCTAGAGACTCGAGAAAATTATGGGGTACTAAAAAATTTGATCCGAGGTTCCGACGGGGGCTACTTTAGAAGCCGGTTTTGAAATTTACTTATATTCCGATAAAATGTCATAGCGTTGAACCCGAATCGACTATTTAGAAGACTGGATGTGTTAAGACACCCATCCGAGGTTTTTGGTTTCCGGGGAAGGGGCTGTATAGCAAATTTTTAAATTCCGTTTTTTTAGTGTACAAAATCTGGATTAAAGTGTTTTGATATTAATATAAGTTCGATACTATTCCGAATAGTTATTATATAAAAGTTTATTAAGCAGTAGTTAATACTATATATAGGACTAAGAACTATTTCACATTTTCAAAAGTTTAAAAAGAAATTGTTATTGTTTTTTTCATTAAAGAGGGGGCCACATATTTTGTCTGACCTGGGCCTCCAAGTGTCTCTCACAGGCCCTGGTCGCACATATATGTTTTTACATGAATGTCAAACTCTATTCTATTGCCACGTAAAGACAGCAAATTTATTTTTTCTATAAAATATATCATGAGTTATTGACGTTATTTTTTTTCCTTCATTACTGAATATTAATACATATAAAATTAACATTATGGCTCCAACTATACATTAGATTAAAAAACATTATATATTTTTATAATTATATTGATTTATTAACAATTTGCATCAACACTGATTTATGAGGGAAGAACTCAAAAACTTATTATTTATTCTAGATACCAAATAACTCTATCTTAATAGTTTACAAAATCTCTCTTTAAAAAAAATTATGCAAAATATATAAATATAATAAATATTATGTCGTTACAAACAATTTCCCAGAAAGAATTCGATATTATAAACTAATACGGTATATTAAAAAATAAATAAAATTTAGTATAAAATTTATTTGACCATCATTTGTCGTTCATGTCATGGTGTACACATAAATTTAATAAATTATGGGCGGTCATGTCGTAATAATCTTATTCAAAGTTAATAAGGTGATAAACCTATTTTAAAAAATTATTATTTATATCATAATCACATTAAAAAAAAATTTTTTCTATTAAAGATTATAATTTTGATCGATATTATTATATGAATACACTTATAATGTTATAATATTATATGCGAATAATATAGTTAGTAAGTAGGTATAGTTAACCACTGGAGATTGAATTTTTTTTTTTATATATTTTGTATTTAATAATTGTCATCCAGTATTTATTCACATTGATGCAATTATACCCAGTTATTTTTATGTAAACATTTACGACCATACCACAGATATATGTAGTTATATATTCAATGATGATGCTTATATGAATTTATTACTTATTTTGTTTCTGTTTATAATACAAATTGAACATTTAAATATTGATAGTTCTGTATTAAATTAGGATTTTACATTTTTAAATTCAATGAGTAATTTAATGAGTACTTTATTTTTATATTAAATTATAATTATAATATAAATTATATATTGGTAATAATTTTATTTAAATAAACAGTATTAAGCCCGTTATAACAATTCAAAGATTTTAAGGTGGCAATACCTTACACCATTATATGTAAAATATTAAAATTGGCTGATTGAGAGCCTTTAAACCCAAAATCATAGAATCCCAACCTTTAGTCCATGGGAAAGTGAACAAGATTGTGCATATTTTAGAATTCAATGAACTTAAATCAATATGGCGTTTATTAGTTATAAGAGAACAGACAGAGGTTTACTCAATGAAAACATAAAGTCCGTTTTTACAAATTTTGATGAAAAACGAGCTAAAAGAGTAATAATAATAAATATTTCAAATAAAAGTCAAAAATTTTATATTCAGAAATTAAGTATATATCTACATAATTATTATTTTGGAATCTGTTCAATTATTTTTATATTTCTTTAATGTAAATACAATCACCATAAAAATATATATGCTAAATTGTTTTTTATTTATTTATATTTTTCATAATACCACACATAATTTTTAAGTTTATTATGTACGCAAAATGTATTATATTTTTATATTATGCCAGGAACTGTAAAAAAGTTTCCAAAAATTTTATCAATAATGTAAAAAAAAATATAAATATTTAATAATAACCAAGCAAACATTTACCTTTTTTATTTACCTACAGTAAATATTAAATATTTATTAGTTATAGTTAAAAGACTAAAAATGACTATTGTAATAAATTTATCTAATTTGTATCAAGTTTTCAGCCATATAGAAGAAAACTCTTTAAATTTGATAACATCCGGTTATAAATCAAAACATTTATTCTATTAAATATTCTTGACTAAAATTTATCTAAAGTTCCAAAAAATATATTTAACACATTTCCTTCCAAATTTTTATCAAAACATGAATGTTATCAATTGTTTTGAATGAAAATAATATTATTTTTAATTAAATTCTTTAAAAATGTTTCGACAAATTTTTTTTATCATAGGGAAATAATTAATAAAATTGTTACATAAAAATAATTGTTTTCTTTTTTTTCAAGATTTTAAATTTGAAATTTTAATTTCATTTAGGCGTAAATTACATATATGTAACTCTTTACATTTCAAATTCATAGAAAATTTAAACTTTTTGAACGTGAAATACGCACAAAATAAAATTGTATGTTAATTTCAGGGATGAACAAAGCAAGTTGGCTGGTATATAAAATAAAACAAAAAAAAAATATATTTTAGAAATTTTGACTTATAGAAAATTTATAAAACATTTTTTTATGCACACATATTTTTGTTTTTTTTTTTTAGCTTCCTAAAATAACATCACATAATATTGACTTAACATAATATTGAGTTATTTTTTGTTATATTTTATTTTTTGTTTTTTCAAAATAATATTTGAAGAGCATAAGTTCAACATTTGTATTCTATATAAGTAATTTTTATTAAAAATATACATCAAAAAAAATTTTTTATGAGTTAAAATTATACACATTACTGTTTATATGAAAATGTCATCTTTTCAAAATATTAAAGATTTTGTTCTTGGAAATATATATTAACTTTTTGAACTTTCATAAAAAAAACAAAAAAAAATGTGTTGTATACCAACAGTGGATAATGTAATAAAAGAACCCTATCAGAGAACTAGATAGAAAGGATTTACTGATGATTTTGAAATGTAATAAAATTATTTTGACAAAAAAATTTAAAACTTTTAATAGAGTATCTATATTACCATAAATATTATATTAGGGTTAATTTGAGGTTTAGAGGAATTTTCTTAAAGAACTTTCCACTAATTATATTTTAATGAATATGATATTTAAAAAAATTGTTATAAATCAAAACATTTATTCTATTAAATTTCAATATTCTAAATTTCAGTATTCTAAATTTCAATTTGATTTTATCTTTCACTCCCCAAATTGTTGTGAAAGCACTTGGGGTTTAATTACTGTTAAATATTTAAACATATTTCTCTCTATATATACCCATTATTTTCAACTCCTCACTCCCCAAATTTCCAATATTTAGACTATTTTTAAAATAGCATTCATAATAAATTTCTTAACAAAATAACGAACTATGTTTATTATTACTATTTTTAGGAATGAATAACACAACATAAAATACACTATTTACCAATAAATTATATTGATTACTATGAATAGTAAAAACAAAAAATTATGTCAATCTATAATTCTAATATTTAAATATTATAATTATATTTGTATATATATTATATATATTCAATATTTGAAACAAATACAAAACAAATATAACATCTTTATTGACAAAAATATTAGATTAAAAAAATAGATACAATAAGTACATATGAATGTAATTGCAATAGATTACATTTCATTTAATTTTCTTAATAAAATTAAAAAAAAAAAAAGATTTTTATCTTATTCAATTTTGAATATTAATATTAATAACTTTTTTTGTCCAGGGGCATTTAGAAGAAAAAGAGGTTATATTTGTTTATACCAAAAAAAATTTACATTTTGTTGGCATGGTTTGTGATCAAAAAAGAAAAATAGAAAAACAAACAAATCTTACCTACACGTTCAAAGCTTATGTGAAAGGTTTTAAAAACAATTCAAACTTCTTATCCTTTTATTATTTTTTCCTACTTGTTAAAGTAAATTATTCAAGCAATAAAATTAAATATCTACACAAATTTCTTTTTCGTTATTTTTTTTACCTAAAAATATTCAAGATTCATTTAAACGAAATCGAAGAAACTTTTGGTAATTAATAACAAATTTTCTAATAAATTTATTTTTAATTTTGTTTGCCTTGTACTTAATTACGAACTTTTTTTTTTTTTATTAAATAAAAATTACCATATAATTAATTATGTTGATTTCTTTGGATGCTAGAGAAAAAAAAAATAGCATAAACTTTGTTTTTTTATTTAGATTTAATTACATATAGAAAAGAATTTATCAATTTTGAATAAAAATCAAATTTAGAATGAATTGAAATTAGATTTAGAAATACGTTAAAACATATACTCGTTAGTACATAAATTTCCCTGCCCCGAGCAATCTTAAGTTGTTTCATATGAATTTTGAGAAGCTTCCCTGTCTTTATGAATATCAAATTGAGTGTAATAATTAATAAGCAACGAAGTATATAATTTGCAATCAACTAGAAATCTAAAATTGTGTATATAAATTATGCAGACTAGAGGTTGGTGTTTCAGAATTTCCCAATGTTTTTGTAAAATAAACGAAGAATATATGTTAATTTATGGTTTGTAGAGAAGATTAATAAAAAAAAATTTATTTAATTTTTTATTCATTCAAGAAATTAATAATTATATAGAAGTTATTTAACAGGATTTACACGAGGATTTACACAATAAAAGTAACATAGTAAATGTGATAAATTACGTACCATGACTTTATTTAAAACATATAAATTACTTGAAAATATTCTTCTTATATTCAATTTCAAGTTACACCCGGGTATTGTTAGGTCAGAAAACATAAACTTTAATAATTTAAATAAAAAAAATATGTCAAATTTTTTATTCCAATTTATATTGATAAATTTTTAATAAAATTAAATAAAAATACTATCAAATTGGGAATAACATAATATTATGAGATGTTCGAAACTAAAATCAAATTTTCCTTTTTCACTATAAGTCTATTAATATGCCTATATACTAAAAATCAGTGTGTTAAGCTCAGAGAATAAATGAACTTAATTATGAAAAATCAAAGAAATTTTTTTTCTTGTTTTTTAAATTATTCAAATTATAATTTACCATATACAAAATGGACTATTCATAAACCTTTTTTTTTTAACCTACCTTTCAAAAAAAAAAATAAAAAATAAAATAAAATATAAATAATGTAATTTAAAGCTGTTTTGTTAGAAATAGAGTTTTTTTTTATGCGTTCTATTTCATCTCATTAAAATAAATAAGATTTTTAAAAAGTTGTAGGTACATTATGTATTTATGTAAAATTCTGGCATTTTGTATAGATACACACTCATTATTCTCACATTATTCGCCTTTTAGTTAAAAAAAAAAGAAGTTATCAACAAAAAAAAAATATTAAATATAATAAGCATAGGTATATGTTTATAGAAATAAGGAATAAAGAAAAAAGGATATTTATACAAGGAGTGGTTAACTTTTACGTTGTCTTATTTAAAATAGGAAAGAAAATAATATTACATAGGGATTAAGAGAATTTAACTAGATTTTATTTTACATTATACTTACGACCTATCATCTTCGTTACTTTAAAAAATAAAAAATAAAAATTTCCTACATATTTAAAAAAAAATAAAAATAAAAAACATAAGCAAAAACAGATTTAAATTTCTATATGTGAATACATGAAAAATTTTTCTTAATTCATTATTCATACATATCACACATCAAGAATTAAAGTGACACAATTATGTTAAAAATAGGTTAATGCTGTTTAATGATTTATATTAAATTTCGAAACTTTTTAATCTAATTTGAGAAGTAGCTTTTTAATTAGCGAATTATTTATTTTTTTTATAAATACGCATTATCATATGAATTCTTTGTGTTAGAGCTAACCTCGTTGAACAAAAGAGCCAACCATCCCTGAAATTAAAATACATTTTAATTTTGTGCGTATTTCACGGTCAAAAAGTTTTAATTTTGTATGAATTTCAAATGTAAAGAATTACATATCTAATTTACGCCTAACTGAAATTAAAATTTATTAATTTTATTTATTATTTTCTTATGATAACCGAAAATTTGGTGAAATATTTTTAAACAATTTAATTAAAAATAATATTATTTTCATTCAAAACAATTGATAATATGATAAAAATTTGAAAGGAAATGTCCTAAATATATTTTGGAACTTTAGATAAATTTTAATCAAAAATATTTTGTGCAATAAATGTTTTGATTTTTAACCGGATGTTGTTTAATTTAATGTTTAATAAAAAAAAAAATTCCTTTTTGTATGACTGACAGCTTGATTTAATGTAGGGAATAAATATACCAATAATATTAAGTGCATAGGTAAATACGATAGGTAAATATTTACTTGGCTATTAAGTATTAAATTCTAATATTTTTTACATTATTGATAAAATTTCTGGACATTTTGCATATTATATAATATAATAAACTTTATTAAAATTATTAAACATCTAATTTTACACACATAATATTTTTTCCAAAAGTCTATATTTTTGTAATTTTATGAAGGGGCAGAAATTAACAAGCATTGTCATTCAATATAAGCAACTGAATTTATGAAAAAAGTTCTAATAAATCGATGGCAGATTAAAAAATTTTAATAATTTATGCCGAATAAAAAAAACTAAGAACCGAAAATCATATAAGCCTACTCGTAACATATTTTTTTAGATGCTGCAAAGTAGGATCTAATTTTTAGATTCTAAAAGCAAAATAAATTTTGAATTTAAGATCAATTAATTTTCTTGAATTTTTACATACATATGTCATTTTAACTATATTCAAACGAAATAAGATGAAATGTTTAGATTTTTTAAATTCCAAAGCCATAATGTTAAATTAAAATTTCATAAGAATTTAGCTTGTAAAAGTTTAAATTTCCAGAGAAATTTTTATTTAACAGCTTTAAAAATTTAATGAGCCTTAAAAGTGATTAATTTTCCGGATTTGAACACCTTTTCTTTTCATCTTTCTTTTTTTTTTCTAATAAATATTAGTATTAAAAAATATAATCATTAGGGATAAAACTATGTGTGTGTGTATACAGAACGTAATGTATAAATGTCTATTACGTGAGGAAATCTAAAAAATATAAGGTATTCTTTGTAAGAAAATGTATTTCTTAAATATATTTTTTAACAGGTATAGTTAGTTAGAAATAAACCCGCGAAAAGTATAGTAAAGTATTTAAATTAAAGATACTTTAAGTAATTCTATTTTAAGTTATTAAATTTTATGTGTCTCATTTAAAAAAAAATAAATAAAAATGTGAACAAATTTTGAAATTTGTTAGATATTAATGATTACATGAATATTTGTTAAACCGTAAATCACTTTAATATTTGGTTTCCGATTCTAAAATTAATTATGTACGAGATATTCTTATTTTAAAAAGGAAAACAAATTATTATTTTTTTATTGGAAATGATTTTACTAAAAATATTTCTATATAAATAATTTTATTTATAGATAAAAAAAACGCACATAGTTGAAGAATAATTTTCTATTATCCAATAAAATTGTATGGATAATTTTCAATGGAAAATTTGGAAAAAAATATCTTTATAACAATTTCAGAAATTAAAATAAAACTTATTTTATTTCAAATATTTTTATAAATAAACTTTCATTTTGCTGATTTTAATTATTTAAGGAAAATTTTCGCTACCTGCTCATAAAATATTTGTTTATTACTATATATATACAATATTATTTTAGGCCCATTATCCATCAAAAATAAAAAAGGAGCTACCCAGTCACATATTATGTTTTCATTAAATGTCGGACTAATATTTTTATAAGGAATAAACTGTCCTTGACTTAAGGATGAGATTCCATAATTTTGTGGATGAGATTCCAGAATTTTGTGGATGAGATTCCAGAATTTAGAGGCTTTATATAATTTTTTTTTTTGATTTTAATGAAAATTAATAAGCTGATACATACAAAGATATCGATAAAAGAAATTTTTAAAAATAAAAAATGTTAAGAACCCTATTATTTCCAACGATCTGGACTTGGGGTCTGATTTCGTAGAAATTTGTTGCATTTTTTATGGTTTAAAAATAAATTGTGCTGTATAAGGAGTTTAAAAAATAAAATTACTTAAAACAGGCCCATACTTCATTTATGTGGTTCCATTTATTTTTAAAAGTTAATTGTAATAGTGTGAGATAAGGTATATATAGTACAATATCCACTAATGACATTAAATTAGTAATCAGATAATCACAGCAAAGGAATAATATTCAAATTCATAATAAATGAAATTTAAAACTGAATTCTTAAGAAAAAAAATTATTTATATCCTGGTAACATTTTAGTCCCTTTTAAAAAGGGAAAATAAATAAAAACAAAAAAAATATTTTTGAGTATAAAAAACAGCAGAAAAAAGGTTGATTACTACATAAATATACAACAAAAAAATAATATTAAAAAAAAAAATTTAATGAAATAAAACAATTTTGAATAAAAGCAAAAAAAATACAAATAAATATGCAAAATCATTTCGAGCATGATGTTGCATAAGTTAAAGTTTTATTTGTAAAATTGAAAAAAAAAAAAAAAAAAACGAAATAAATAAATAAATATTTTCCTTCTTGTACATACAAAGAAAGCTTGGCAATTCCGATATTAAGGATATGTAAATGCCATCATGATTTTTTACATATTTTTATTTTTTTCGTTAAATTTGTTTGGATTTCCAAGCATTCGAATGATTTATAAGTTAAAAATAAAATTATTCAAAACTATTGATTTGTGTTATTTTATTTTTATAACCTTAGTTTTCTAATAAAATTAACTGTCTTTCTTTAATATATTCAACATATTATTCCTTTACTGTTTTGTTTGCATTCAATTTTCCAATCCTCAGAAAATATATATATATTATTTGCAATTTAATTTGCTTCCTCCAAAAACATCGTCTCAAAAGTTATAAAATTCATAGTTTTTTGTTAAATCAGTGAGTGGCTGAGTTCACAAGATTTTATTGTTTTTATTTGAGAAAATTAGTGCAGAAAAATAATTGTATATTCATTTTTAAATTTAAGAAAATAATGGAAAATTCCATATTGATGCATAATATTTTTTTGATTTTTTTTCAAGAAATATTTACACACATATTATCCGAAATATGCAAATAAATTGTAGTTCATTATAAAATGTTTATAATGGAAAATTTTATGTACTTTTTTGTCACAACAATAAACAGAAATAAAAGCATAATAGATAATTAGAAATTATATAAATGATCTCATTCCATGATAATTCATCTTTATGTTTTATCATCGAAAAGGGGTTAAAGAAATAAGTTTATTGAACAATATTACAAAATTTCACACTTCACACAAAGTTTATCAATATCTATAGAAATCTAGAAAATTTAAAAGCTTTGTGCGAAAATATATTATGCCCTTGCCCTTGGTGAGTTAGAGATTTCGAACTACAGAATATATCAAATATTTTGATATTTTATTGTGTGATGGACAGATAGTGAAAACACATTTTCTTTTTTTTTTTTGATTTCTAATAGAAAACAGGCTAACAACTACAATTTTCTCTAATTTAACAATATAAATGCACATACTATTAATACATAAATACACACATAAAGTAGATTTTTCCTAATCAAAAATAAACAAAACATCATAACAGGGATATTACTAAAATTCATTAATAAATATACACGGAAAGAAAAAAAACGTTTATGGCCCGTTTGCAGCAAAACAAATGTATTCACTCTAAAAAAAATAGTCAAAGCAAAAATTTGAATTTTTAAAACAAAAAAAAATATATTTGCACGAAACAAGTCGGACTTGACATCAAACACTTTTTATTTAACATTAACTCTTAATATTACTTTGTAGCTTATAATTAGTTAATTTGTAACTGTTAGCTACTTTAATGAATGAATTAAATTAAATTAAATTAAAATCCGTTTTCAAATATGTTTAACGCAAACGTTTGGAAAGTTTAGAGTAAATTTTAAAAAACTCATTGCAAACAACATTTGTTTTAATTACAACTTAAGTTAATTAGACCCAAAAGAAATATGTATATATGTTATTTTAAAGTTTTTAAAGCAAATAAAACTATTTTGAATTGAAATTGACAGAAATTTAAACGTTTATCTTAAACAAAAAGCGTTTAGAGCTATGTAAAATTGAAATGCTTCCTTTTGGAACAAACAATATAATTTTGGGGCTAATAAAAGATGGTGTACTGCATTTGTCACAAGTTAAAAACTTTTATTGTAATTTATTTATTTTTACTTTATCAAAAGTTTTCTTTTACAGTAAAATAAATAATTTTTAGAGTGAAATTCAATAAAATTAAAATATATACAAAAACAAAACGTTCAGTAAAAACAAAAACCAAAATTTTTTTGCCCTGTACAGGATTTGAACCTGCGCCCTTAGCATTGCAAATCGCCAATTTATATTTTCTATTTTTTATACTTTTTAAATTTGATTACCGTAGCTGAGTGGTAGTGTTGGCGAATTGCCATGCTAAGACGCAAGTTCGAATCCCAAAGAAGGGGCAAGCATAAGAATATAATTTAATAAAAAATTCTAATAAATAAAAAAAATTAAATAAAAAAAAATAATTAAAAATAAATTAAATAAAAAAAATTAAATAAAAAAAAAATTCTTTTGCAGCAAAAGTGCAGGAAAAATAAAGTATGTATTGGCTTTAAAAGTAATCCAGTTTTAATGCAATCTTATTTATTTGTTTGCTTAAACAAATTTCTTTTAAAGGAAACTGCAACAATTGGTTTGCTTTTGCTGCAAAAGTACTAGGTATTGGCTTTAAAAGGAAGCTACTTTTAATGCAATGGAGACCTTTGTTTGTCATAAAAGAAGACCACAAACAAACTTTGTTTGCTTAATTTTTCGTTCAGGAACAACGTTTTTTTTCTTTCCGTGTATACCTATTGCATAATATGTATTGTACATAATCAAAATAAAAATATATTTATGTAAAGTGTTCAGTATGTACACATTGACCACAAAATAATAAACATCTCTAACATAATACGTATATATATATACAAAAAATTCTCATTCGTTATTTTTTATTTGCTATATTTAAACAAAGCATTAATTCTTATGATGACCCTTGCCTACGTTGTTATACTTCAGAAGATGATTAGGAAAATCCTACACAATAATAAAATTAACTTTTTTTTTTTCTCCAAATTATTGTATGTTCAAATTAAGGCATAGTGTCTGGATGAAAAATAAGTTGAAAAAAGGACTCTTTTGATTTCATTACTATAAAATAAAGAACCTAAATGGTTTAAAATCGTTTTTTTTTAGGTAAGCTCAAAAAAGTCTGACATCTCAAAATACTCTTTGAACAAAAAGATTCAACGAATTTTTATTCATATTCTTTGGAAACCTAACGATTTCAGAAATCGAAAATATATTTGTTAAACAAGCTCTCTGTATCGTTATACATATATTCGCGAAATGGTATGCCCGACATTTCGATTTATGAAAAATATGATTCTTATATATGAAATTATTATTTTTATTTATTTTGCCTTAAAAGGTCAGAATTCATTATGGGGATAATAAAAATAAAATCCTTTTCCTTGCTATTCCATAAAAACAAGAAAAAAAATGCGCATATATAGCGTAATAAATTTGAAAGAAAAACACATCAAAATGTAAATATTTACAAAATGTCAAAGTTTATTTTCAAAGTAATTTTTTTTTTGTTTTCTATCCTAAAAATAGTTTCTATTTTTCTTTTGTTTTTATTATTATAGAATTCTCGATAAACCTTCAATTGGTTTCAAGAATTTGTCCTTGGATTTTATTTATTTTTTATTAAATTGTTTTTCTCTTAGAAAATTGTTTTAAACACTCTCAAGTGTAAGTTACTTGTAAAGAAAAATCTTTTCAAGTTCAAGATAATTTTTTCTTTTTTCTTTTTTTATAATCGATTTGTGTATGCAAGAATTTACACTGAAAATATCTTTACATTCTATTTACGTATATTCCAAGAAATTTTCATAATTATTTTTAATATAAATTTTTTTTGATGGTTGATTGTGCTCTTGATATGAAAAAAAAAAATATTATTTTTGTTTTATTAAAAAATAATTATTAATAAAAATTTTTTTTTTCTTTAATTATTGATATTTAATATCTTAAAGGTATCCGAATAAAAGTTTCCAATTATTGAGCCAATTAATGAATTGAGAAGAAAATCATTAATATAGTTCATAGTTTTAATATCTATGAAACCGACTCTACAGCTGGTTTTTCGAGAATGAAATCAGTGTATTTATATTTATATATTTTGGTATTTTAGTCAAATGAGGCTTATAAGTATAAGCGGCTGCAAAATTATTATTATCAAAGCAAGCCCACCACAGAGAGAATAAAAAATCCGCATTATAATTAAAATATTTTAGATTTTAATTTTGTGTTATCTAATTTATATTTTACTTTCGCTTTCATCGATATTTGACCATGTGTACATATTTGCCTAATATTATTTACCAGAATAATAAAATTACATATTTTTGGTTATTAATAAAATTATTATAATTCTTATTTAACAAATAAAAGGCTAAAAAAAAAACTTTTGAAAACATTTTCTCATGTTTTATTTATTATTTAATGTGTTTACAAAAATAAAACTTATAATTAAGTACATTATATAAGTATGTATATATTAATTCAATTGAACGAAAGGCGGCTCTATATGGAACATTTGATTAATATCTGCTAATATTTTTGGAATTTTTATTATTGAAAATGAAAATTATATTGTGTCTATTTAATAGGAGTATAAATATTATCAATAATTCTTACATCCATATTATAATTGTTTTTAGGCATTTTTAATTTTTAAATATTATAATTGTTTTTAGGCATTTTAAATTATGAAAAATTGCATTTTAATAAAGAAACCTTTGTCAAAAAAGAGTATATTAACAACGCTGTATATTGTATACTGTCAATTATTTGTTTATACGTATATTATTGATCGACCGAATCTAAACACAATATTAATACCTATGCTGTAATAAACAAAAAATAAGTGTTGATAATGGGATTATCATTTAAGGGTTAATTAAATCGATCTTTATTTAAGGGTTAATTAAATCGATTAGAAACAAACAAACATAATAATATTTTGTGTGTATAACATTGTGTTGAAAACTTTCGCTGAATTAAAAAAAATTCATATTTTACTACTTTTTATCGCAATTTTAAATTTGTTGATGACGGGATTGTTGATGTGATGAAACAAATATTTTCATTAAATTTCCTGATTTGAATTTCATAATAAATGTGTCTTTAATAACAATTATCCAAATTTTCATCTTATTCGCAATAAAAAACTAAAAAATTGCCTTTCGCGAAATAATTGACCATACATATTAACATTTTTTCATGATCCTATTCCAATTTTTATTCTTCAATCAAAATACCAATTTGAGTTAAAATTAAAATCAATTTGGATTATTTACATAACCTGACTCAAATTCATGGAAACACTTTTTTTAACATTACATACATAGGTTTGCAATAAATTTATTTTTCGCGCGCGTACAGCATAAATTAAAATATTAGATTAATTTAACTTCTTACCGCTAGTGAAAATAATAGTTATCAAATTTCATAATATCTTATTTTAGGTATTTATAATATTAGAGACACACATAAAACACTACTCTACACTAGAATATTTATCGATGTTTTCAAGTACTAAGTTTTAATATTAAGCTGTTATAGAAGTCAAATGAATTAAATTTTTTTTTTTTTTTTTAATAAAGAGTAAAAATTTACATAAATTCAAATCTGACCGATTTTAAAGTGAAAATTGTGAAAATTTTTTCCCACACAGATCAGATAATTAATTTAAGATTAATACTCTTAATGTCGACTTTTTACAAATTTTTTTTATGAACGAAAAATGGAAAAAATTCATGAATGAAGAGGTTAATAATAAAGTGGCAAATTAAAAAATATATATATAAAATTGTCCCAGATAATTTATGAATTTGAATAAATTACTATTTTTAATTTATTTTTTTTTTATATTTTGTTATTTTTATACAAAAAAGAAAAAAAGTTAATTTAAATGCACAGCAGGACTATAATTTTTTTTTTTTATATAATTTTCCTACAAATCATTAATATTTGAACACGCACATTAATCACGTTGAAAACTAATTTCCATTTCCTTCGCACTTTTATTTCGTTTTTTTTTTATGTGGTCTATTTTCCTTAAATTATTTTACCATAAAATTTATTCTTTGTTATATACATACATCAAGTCAATAGTAATATGAGTACTGTTATTATATTTTATTATTATTATGATGATATGATGATCAACAGTATCTATAGAAATTTATTTTTTCTTTTGGTATTCGATGCGGGAAAGGTCGAAAGTTATAAATTATTTTCAGATTATTTAATAAAATAGTATTTTTAAGATAATACTGACTTTAATATAAAAAAAAAAAAAATAAAATATAAAAAATGAAATTCTTAACATATTTCAAAAACCCCCGAGATTTTTTAATCTGATTAAAATGAATTATTTAAATCACTAAATTGGTCAATTTATAATGAAATATTTCAATACTGAAGAGATTTACAAAACAAAAACTTAATTTTTTTTAGTTTTGCATACTTAATATGGAACAAAATAAAATAAAAAATATTTTTTTTTGAATTTAGGGCCAGATATTTTGTTATGATAAAATTATTTTCATTAATCTGTACATATATAAGGGATATGATGATTTATTTTAAAATGAAAGGTTATTGCCAAATCTTGATTTTGAATTTTAATGTATGAGTAAAAGAAGCTTATAACAAAAAATGCAAATAGGTTAATTTTATTCCATTTCTGATCAATATAATTATTATGATTATTCTATGTTTTCGAAAACCTCAACTGTAGCTTAATGGCTGTATATTGAATTATTTAAACTTTTTTACGTACTAAAAACATAATTGAGATTATTCTATTTCGATACCATTTTTAGGAGCTTGTTATGCTGTTCTTGATTCCGAATTTTTATTATACTCTTTTATATCTCTTCCAAAAGACATGATTTTTGACAGATTAAGCTGTTTATGAATTTATTGTCGGATGTTGAAAAATTTTAATTGTGTTATTAATAAAATATTTTAGAAAGCCTTATCAGTTATCAGTCAGTATATATTGATAACAACTACTTTTAATATTGATAATAAAAATAATGTTAATATTTTCAAGACAATAAAGATTTATTTTTAGTTAGATGAAAGATTATCATTGCATTGATAAAGTATAGCTATTTGATAAATATAAGAGTCTGTATATAAAGAAAACAAATGCATAATATGCTTCAAAGTAAATAAATTTTCTCTATTGGAAAAAGTTGCTTTTTTTTAATCAGACAAAAGTTTAGCTGGCTTATACCAACTGCGTTAAATGATGTTTCGAAAAAAATGCACCGCACTGGACAAAATTGTACGTATATGTAAATGCGGTTGTAAATTTTATTCATTCTGATTTACTCATTCTGACTAATTTTTTGAAGGAAAAAACTTTCGGTGGCCGTGATTCATAATAATAATTTTTATTTTTCAAAATATCTAATAAGTTCAAATAAAAGTTTTGTGCCGGTGTATTTAAATTGATGAGTTGAATGGAAGAAATAATTATAATTAATTGAACTAAGTGAAATTACAAATATTTTTCCACTATCATTTATATATTAAAAAGATTTTATTAGGATAAAATTTATCTTAGGATTATAAAAAGAGTTGTTGGAAGAAAATATACTTTAGCAGTTGTGGATGAATGAACTTGTATTTTAATTTTTTTTTCCATTTTTCATACGGAAATTGTGATATTTGTATTATTTATTTTTAACAATTATAAATTATTCAACTCAGACTGAAATTCAAATTGTTTAAAATTTTCGATTGATATTATCTCTCTGTACATCATTTTCCTCAAAAATTCTTTAAAGAACTTAATGATTCATTCGAAAGAAAAGGAAATAATTCAAAAACTGATTGAATGACTGAATAAGTAATTATATGTAAAATATTGTTAAAGGTATACAAAGTAGGATTTAAGAAAGTAAAAAAATTTTGTTAAATTATATACGTTGTGTAAAATTTTGTTAAAAACAATATTCAATGCAATGCTAATGCTAACACAATTAATGTTTACTTCTACTAAATTGAAAAAATCTACGGCAAAATTTTAAATTTAACATTTGACTTTGTGTTACTTTTTGAAATTGTGATGGTTATAAACTATAGTTATATTATTTAGATTTTATACTTGTCTGTTCTTCAATTCAAATAATTCTGTTTACAATTCTATTTACTTGTATTGGTTTTATAAATAAAATGAAAGTACTTTTTACTTTAAATTTTATATTTAAACCCTATTGAAATTGAACACAAACCAAATTACATATACTAAGTATCTTTGCAAAAAAAAAAACAGATTTAGATATTTTTTTGCAACCTCAAAGAAATTGATTACCCACACACTAAACAAGAGAAAATTCTTATTTGTAGAAAAACTAATTTTTTTTTTTGTTATAAAGTGGACAATAATGAATCTATTTTTTATAATTTGCAAATACATACATAATATATAAGTACCTAATTCTAATAATTTGCTAGAAAAAATTCGATTTCATTATGAAATCACATAATAAAATATAATTTATTGTAAATGATATAACGAAAAAATAAAATCAATACTTTTGCTTGGATTATTTTACTTATAATATAATAAACAAAAAAAAAAGAAGAAATATTTATTATTTAAGATTCACCACCATAACATAAATTATATTCGTTTTCATCTTCACGAATAGATTATTTTTCTGATATAAAACCACAACAAAAAGTATGTTAAAAATTCTTAAAAAAAAATTTTAGCCTAAAATCCAACTTATTAATAATCGTGATTTGGTAATTTTTTTTTGTATTATTTTATTATCAGATTTTAGTATGTTGAATCAAATTCAATTCCGTAAACAAATCATTGTGAAAATAGACCTCATACCGGCAGCTACACATCTAGACCGAAAAGAATATTTTTTTTAGAGATCTTAAACTAAGTATGTCAATAAAATAGCCATCATATCGATAGTTATATTCCACTGAATGTACGGGCTTGCGGTGATGAGTTCATAATTGTTAAAAAACAGGCATTTTGAAATGATATCTACTTCGTTCCTCAAATACGTTTCACGGTTTGACTCTCAATTATGATTTCGGAGCGTAGAATATACGTAGCATAATGACATTTTAAAAACTATTTCTTATCATCAATAATAAATTCATTATATACACAACCAAAGTAAAACAGAAAAATATACTATAATAATAGTGGTGATTGAATAATTAAAACAACTATAACGAATATATATAATAAAATTTCACTATAGCCTGCAGTGTTAGAATATTTATTTTCATGAAACTGAAATTATATTTTCATTCAAAATTTTCAGCCTCATACTGTTGACAAAATAACTAAATTACTTTTTCTTTTAAACATGGTTGAAAATTATAATAAATATTAAATTATTATTTATGTTTACCTAACGTTAACAATCTGTGTATTAATCCAGTTTATTTTTTGCAATTTAGAAAATTTCCTGTTCATTGACTTTCCTCTGGGATATAATATTTTACCTCATATTTATTAAAATTTTGAAGAAATGACATATTTATGTATATCTGCCAACAGCAATCATTGCAAAAACCGAAATAAGGAAAAAAAATAAAATATTCAACCAAAATAGTGTAAATCTAAACTCAATTCAGTTAAATTAATTATTTTCCCCGTGGCAAATGAAATTAATTTAATTATCTGACATCGTGATTACCAATTTAAGCATGCTGCGTTATCCTATCTTTAGGATCTCGAGAACTCTTCGATTCACAGAAAATGAACCTATTATTAGAATAACAAATTCATATATTTTTATATATATTGGCCACATCACATTTTTTTGATCAAAAATGTACCAATTTTTAGAAGACGTACTCTACTTTGCTCAGTTTTGGGATTCGACTTCTTTTTTGGCAAAAGCACAAACATATTTTTTTTACATAAAATCCACAAACAGTAACAAAAAAAAAAAGAAGATAAATGTTCTTCCAATCAAGATAAAAAACTAAATTATGATGGTGTTGAATCCTGAACAGATATTTTTATCATAAGAATAATTCTCTTTAGAACTTTATAAATTAGCATGAAAATCTTCATTAAACGTTTCTACTAAATTTTCTACATTCTCTTCACGATTTTTTCATTTTATTTTATTATAGACTTTAATTTTGCATTTCTTTTTTTCACGATACCTTTTCATTTACATAGGACAAAAAAAATACTACAAATTGCTTCTAAATTTCTTAAAGACAGTTGATATTATGTTCATTCAGCTTTTGTTTAATAATAATTGCGTGCTTTAAATTGACCAGAAAACCATATCAAAAAGTCCCTTAGATAAAAAAAAATTAATTCATAGCGAAACTTTTCTTCTATTAGAAAATAGGAAAACAAAAATAATAATATGTTTACCTTTTCGGTTTATTTTAAATGAAATGAAAAAGACGTCACTGAAACTTTAATGTGCTTAATTCTGATAAAATTACAATACTGAAAACATTTTCCTTATTTGATAAGAAAAAAAGAAATATTAAATAAATCTTAATGTGCCTAAGTAAGTACACGCGGAAAAATTTTCATTGAATCTATAGTAAGGAATAAAGTAAGCAAGGTATCTTTTTTAAATATTGTTATTATTTTAAACATGCTATTTATGATTTAAAAAAAATCATAAATTATTATGTACCGAAACTAAAAAACAAAGTAATTAATGGTTACTACTGCTATAATTGCCCAACATCAAAAAATTTATATAATATCTCTTTTCTCTTAATTCCATTACGATTACGATGTGAGTGAAAATAAATTCAAAACCAATTAAATTCAGAAAATGTATCTTTTATAATATTGCATATTATTGGGCAGATATTTGCCAAAAGATCTGGGATATTTAATATCGTCTTATAATATCATTAAATTTTCTTTTAAAATCAATATACTTACATAACACTATATGATTACAATTTTGAAGGCATTAAATAAAATCGTTTGTGAAACTTAAAAAGATGCCAAATTATATATCATTACTGTTTTTTTTTTAAAACCAAACACTAAACATTATATTATATAATTATAATGTTCAGGTCTGTATTATTCTAGAAATATATATACATAATTATGTTGTTATTAAAAATTATAATACCGGTAAGTATGTATGTAAAAAATAAAATAAATTATAAACAAAAATGTTATAGAAAACTTTTTAAATGTTTTCTATGAGTGTTTTCTAACAATGCACGTAGCATAATATATTATCTACTATTTATCATGTTTATATATATTTTTTATTAAGCAATAAAGAAATTTTAGATGTCAGTTTGTGATTATTTATATTATATCTTTATTCTCTATTATTATTTAATAATTTTATAACAAAAATAAATAAATTACATTATTATTAAAGAGAAAAGATAGAATAATAATAATAATAATAATGATTTAGATAGATATGATAATGTATATAATTTTCAGCTCAATATTTATTTATTTTTTGTTAAATGAACAGTATAAGCCTTAAAGACGGATTAAGATTAATCAATATCATCATTAAATTAAATTTCTATCAATTTGATTAAACATAATAGGAAATTGCTATGCTATAAGAAGCGATTTGTCTTAAATCATATATATATATAAATATAACTTTTGAATGTTTAAACATTTTCTGTTTATTTTAAATTGTTAACATTTAAGAGGATTAAAGAATTTTCTAGAAATGTGAAATTTATAATGAACGTGCCTTATTTATACAAACGTGCCTTATTTATACATATATAATATTGAAAATGAGCATTTTTTTTTGGAATCAGAGTAGTTACTCGTTTTATATTTCTATTACGTGGAACAAAAATACTTTGTCTAAAAAGTATCTTAAGCTAATTAAATATTCACTTAATAAATTATGAGCCATATTCTGAGAAATCGAAATCGCATTAGTAGCTAATAAATATAAATATATAATGATGAAATATATAGTTAGATCAAAAATATGCATAAGCCACTTATAAAAAGAACAGCTCATTTTATGTCAGAATACAAAATTATCATTTTAACGAAAAAAAAAAAACATGTGTGCTAAATCTCACCGTAACGCAATTATTTTAATAAAAAAAATATTTAAATTTAATTAAATTTTCATTTCATAAGTTTTTTCAATAAAAATTTTTTTTGCAAAGATTCTTTTTATCTTTTTAATTGGTTTTCCTTTTTTTTTTTCTATTTTATAATTCCAGAATAATATTTTCTTCAGAAACACGGACGGACATCAGAGCTTTTATTTATTCATATTATTATTTATTTTTTTAAATATATTTTTAATAAATTCATTTTCGAATAAATTATGAATCAGACAACATTTGAACAAATTCAAGAACAAAATAGAGCTGCTTGTTATGAAAAATGGGAAAATACACCGCCAAAATATCCACCAGGTAAGTGTTCAAAACATTTTGTTTTTTAAGTTTTTTTTTTTTGGTCCAAAATCCATAAATTTGCATAAAAACCCATTCTGTTTTAAAAAAAAAATAAAAAAATAATGTAGGATACAAAATATAAAAATGATAATAATACCAAATAATGGCAAAAAAAGATAAAGGAAAAAAACCATTCACTTCTCCAACTTCAATAAAGAAATATTCTGAAACAATAACTTAAAATCCTGAAAAACAAATTGTATAATGTCAAATTAAAAATGGTTATAGATATATTGCTTGTACCGCAACACTTTTTCCAATATAAATTTTTTCTTATGTTATAATAAGTTTCATTTTTCAGCTATAAAGTTCACTAGACCTTGTAAGAAGAAATTAATTTCAACGAACCAACTTTTATATCTTTGCTTGACTTTTTAATTTATGTACAACATTATATATTATTTATATGTAGGTACTTATTTCTATTAACAAAGGATATAAATATCTTTTTTTTTCTTGGTACTGTTCCAGATATTTTACATTGCCCACGAATATGGGATGGGTGGGCGTGTTGGCCAGATACTTTAGCTGGAAATTCAGCGTACGTTCCATGTCCAGATTTTATAACTGGATTTGATCCAACTCGTAAGTATTATAATTTTTGGCATTGATTAATTACAAATAAAATACATAATAAAATAATATTTTTTTGCCAAATTATTTATTTTTCATATAATTAATTTTTATAGCAAAAAAAAAATGTTTTTTAGATTTTTATAATGGTAGACAAAAAACCTCAATTTTTCATGATTAATTCAAAAAATATATTGTTGAAAATATATTTTTTTAACTATTTTTAACAAATGAGCGGTTCTATAATTCGAGGATATATAATGTTCTATTTTAATAATTAATAAGATTGTCAATTAATAAAAATTAGAATTTATTTCGCATAATATTTAAGTGTTAAACCCTTTTTAGATCCTATCATAAATTTTTAAATAATATACGATAATAATTGCTCAGTTATAATTTTTATAACAGAATTTTTGTATATTTATACTTCAATTGTCTATTCTAGAGATTGTAAATTTCAAATATTTTCGACTTAAAATTCAATTTTTGAGAAGATTAAAATAAATCCTATATTTAAAGAATTTTTTCCTAAAATAAAAAATAATATATAATGCATTGTTTTATGATATGCTATTATAATGTACAATATCTTATTATATTACTGAAGAGATTTTTTAAATTATAAAATTCGAAAAATTAAAACACACAAAAACAAAAATTTTAATAATTTGTTCTGGAAAATGAAAATCTTAAGAGAATTGTCTCTTATAAAATATTTTTATTATTTAAATATCGTTGGTTTAAAAGCATTAAGTAGGTACATTTTTTCAGTTTTTTATTTTTTATGTTAAGTTAACTCATTATAATGCCAACTTTATGCAGCCAAAACCTTATTACTCGTAACTTGATATTGTGCAAGTTATAAGGCTCAGTTTAATTTCACCAAGCCATTTTCGTATTATATTATAATATAAATAGTGAAAATATAAAATCATATAAATAATATAAGTACAAAGTTATTTTTGCAATCCTATTCTTAACTAAACCTTAACACCTATAAAGAACAATATTTTGACCTAACATCAATGTTAAATCAAACTTCTTAAACATCGATTAAAAAAAAAAAACTATGTTTTTTGACTTTGTGAGTTCTTCTAATAAACTAACGATATTATAATATGCATAAATATGTTGATCAGAGGATATAATTTTTATTATTATTTTTGTTTAAATTGAAAAAAAAATACGTAAATTTTAGTAAACAAATTTTATTATATTTTTTGTTTCAACAATATTATTCGGGCAATTAACATTTTTTTTATTTAAATGAATTAAATTTTTGTACGTTAAATAAATAAAAATAAAAATTGAAAAATTCTAAGTAAAAAGAGGGTTTATTTATTATTTCCATAGTGGTCCACAAGCCTTTTTAAAAATTACGTCGCATCGTCCTCGTTGCGTATAGGAAAAAAAGATGTACATGGGGAAGAAGTAATCAGTTTTTGTGAATCTTATTTGATTCCCAGAGACATGTATATTTTTTATGTCCTTGAAAACATTGGTAGCAACATAAAAAAACGTAAGGTTGAAATAACCAAAACCAACTGCTATTATACCAATAACAATAAATTTTCCTTCTTCGGAAAAAAAAGAAGAAAATATTGGTTTTTTCAGATAACTTTTTTTTTTTATTTTGAGCAATTATTGCACTTTTGTAAGCATTAGATAACAGAAAATTTATTAAAAATATGTCGAAGCATGTTTTTATATTTTTTATTTAATGACATTTAAAATGCTGTGTTAACAAGAACAGATTTTTTTTTTATATTTTATTTTAACATAATATTTTTGCATCGTGTGGTCGTTATACCAATATTATTGATGTAGACCTCAAATTTAAACGACATAAATAAACATATAGGTTAAAAAAAAATTTTATAAATTTTTTTTTAGCGAATATTAAATTTAAGGATAGTTCTTTATAAAATTAATATTTTTTTCTTGATATAATATAATTAGAGAAATATGTTTAAAAAATGGACAAACAATATAAAACACAACAACGAAACATGGACTTTATAATTTTATAATTAGGACAATTAAATTATTATTACATACAATATAAATATATAGGTACTATCCCTATTCATTATATTATCTAATTTTCTTATTGATTTATTTACACAAAAAGTTGTTTCACTTATTATTAACATTTAACATATCAAAATACCTATATTTTAATTGAAAACTATTTGAAAGCATTTTGTTACAAAGTTATTATAGCTTACTATCCTTTTTGTTATTCCTTTTAAAGGAAAGAGTAAAAAAAAAAAAAAATTTTCCACATTTGAAATTGTTATTCATTTTGTTTATTTATTTTTCCTTTGTTCTTTTTAAGTTCAGAGTACTTTATATTTATAAATAAACAATGCTTTTTTTTGCTCTAAAAAATGTTATAGATACATCTGAAAGATAAACCATTTAAAGTTGAGGTGAGAAAGCAGACAATATGATTGAAAAATGATAAAATATTGTTAATTCAAAACAAATGCCAATGCACTTAATAAGATTTGTATTTTATGTTATAGATAGTGTTAATATTATATTATTACAATACCAAATAGAATTTTCCTGAATCATGATACAAACACAATCATAATGTAATTAATTCTAATTACTTGTATTTTACATTAATTATTACTTCTATTTTCTATGTAAAAATCAACTATAACTTTTTATTCAGTCAGTTCATTTAATTACTTACTATTATAGTTAGCTATATGTAGATAAGTTAATAATATAGAGGTGAAGATACAAGCATAGAACAAAAAATAATAATAAATTTATGAAGAAAAGGTATCACTCTTTTTTGGTATATTATATATTATTATTGTTATATTTATAGCTTTCCGCAATAATAAAAATTGTGGTTTAAATTTAGACCAAAAATTTTAATTGAAATTTATCATGCTTGAATTAACTTTATTTTATATTATAATTTCCTATGAATTAATAAAAATTTATATTTAAAAAAAATAAATAAATAAATTAGCCGCTTATTTATTAGCGAATTAAAAGTTCCAAATTAAAGTACAGGTACATGATTTTTTATGAGGTTTTGGTTGGAAATTTTCGTTATTGTTGATTTTGTTTTTATTGACATGAATATAGGTAATTAACATGATTTATTTTCTGCATTAAATATTATGCTAATAGTTTTTTAAAATGCAGTCGTATACAAATGCTCGATATATATTTTCATAGGTTTTTATATCGTACTAAATTACCAATTTGAAAATACTCAATGTCTAATTTATTTTACTTCATGATATTTTATGTTTTAAAAAAAACTTAAGTTGTTTCTGGTTTCGTTCAAGATTGAGGTAAAGGGCAGCGTTCAAAACAAATAAGAACATCAGCCAGGACAAATGTCATTGTTATATTGACTTTGACAAAACGTATTTTACTTAAGGGCAAAATTTGATCATGAATTTTTATTGGAGATAACATCGTAAATTTTTTCATTAGCTATGTTATTAATATAAATAACATCATAAAATTAACAAAAAAAAAATTAACAGTAAAAATTATTTTAACTTTCTACATGTTAATGTGAAATCTCACATAAAAAATTTTACATACATATGTATGCTTTTCACATTTTTTTATTTTCATATCCGCAAGTAAATTAATGCATACGTATAATATACATAATTGAAGTGAATACAAATTAAAATTTTATGCATATAGGTAGTTATTATTTTTATGATTATGAATATTTTGTGATCATTTATATTCTGTAATTAATTTAATTTCAATTAAAAGTGGACAATAAATAAATTAAAATGGGTTATAGTCTTATAGTAAATTACTTTTATTTTAATTGATTATTTAATAGGACAACACTGTTTCGATAATTTCATAATCATTAAATTAATAATTTATTTGTACAATTCACGTTTTTTTTTCAATATTTTAATTTCAAATACCGGGTTTGGAAAAATAATCATTTTTTTATATGTTTATGAGTTTTATGAGGGTAACCTAAATTTCATGATTAACTTGAAAGTAGGTATATTAGATTTAACCATGGATCTAAAGTTAATTAAATATCGAAATAATAAGGAGATTATGAAATATATCAGATATTTAAATCTGCTTTGATTTTTTTTGTTAAAGTTAAACATAAAATATCCCTATATAATGGTTGGAAAAAAGTTATATTTAAAATGTAGTACAATAATGATTGTAAATTAATATTTAACATAATTTAATAAAATTGTGTGTTACATGCAATTTCTTTTAAAAAGCAATTCCAGAATTTACATGAAAGAAAAATTATTATGTATAGATAGATCAATGTTATATTAAACCATAAATTGTTTAAGTACATATAGCTATATGTAATGCTAGTGAGGTATTATTATAAGTTTTATTTTTAATTTTCCATTAAAAAGGTTAAATTGTTTCTAAAATAGTAAGTCTACCTATATTTTATTCAGATTGAATTAATTTGATAATAATTTATATAAAAACTCGATTTTTACAATATATAATTAAAGTATATTTAATGCCGATTATATTCAGCTAATTATATAGTTTCTTAAAATGTAAATTTAATTATTATTTTCTTTGCATTTGTCGGAGATTAGCATTTAAAGGGCACCATTATTAAATTAATAATGCACGGAGCTTTAGAAAAACATATGCATAGAATATTAAAGGGAAAACATTAAATTACATAGAACGTTAAAAAGAAAAATTTGTCATATTTTACTATTATTTGCTTGTTAAGCATACTGACAAATTTGTTAACTGAATTTTCTGATTAATCATCATTTCCTTTCAGTTACACCATTCAATAATTCTGACAACATTTCCTTTTTCTGGAAAATATTTTTAAAGTATGCTTTCGTGTAATTAAATAAGTAAAAAATATGTGTTTTTTTTAAATTTTTTTAAGGATTTGCACATAAGGAATGTGAAGAAAATGCTACATGGTTTAGACATCCAATATCACAAAAAATTTGGTCAAATTATACAACATGTGTAGATGAGGATGATTTATGGGTAAATCACATTTTTTAAAAAAAAAAGCATAAAAAATTTTCAATTTACTATATTTGAGATAACAAATTTTCCAAATAAAATATATTGCTATTTTTAAGCCAAAAAAAAAAAAAAAAAGGAGAAAAATAATCTTAAAAATGAAAATTCAATAAATCAATACGGTATTAGTTTTCTCTTTTTTAAATCTTAAATTGAGACATTATTTTTTGACAATTTACTATAGTCTATTAATGTCTATAACATACAGATAAAAAAAATTTATATAATGCAATTTTTCAAAATTAACTGCTGAAATAATAATATTTGTATTCCAAAAGATTTTGCAATAAAGATTTTGTCAGAGATTAGTGAAATTCGTTTTGTACATGAACACCTTAATTATTTTATTTTAAATTTAATTCAAAATAATTGGTGAAAATTATTGAAATACCATAAAGTAAAATGACATAAAGTAAATTTATGTTATGTCACTTTAAAAAAGCGACAGAAAGTACAAGTGACTTAAAAAGTAGACATAAAGTAAATTTACGTTATGTCCATCTTGAGCAAAGTTAAAAGCGATATTAAATAAAAATTATTCACAAACACACCTACCTAGTAGATTAAACGGCTAAAGAGCTCTGTGCCAAATATTAATTTGGATTCGTGTCGGAAAGCCAACTTAACCTACGGTTTCGCCAGCAAAGACTTTTCGCATGTTCTTCCTGAAAAGGATCTGTTAAAACCTCTTTTCATACAACTTAATCTATAGACACGAGACACAAAGGCAGTTTACTGTATGGCACCGCACCTTGAATTTATATATATTATAATTTTTAATTTTGAAAGCATAAATATCAAATAAAATTGCAAAAATATAACTTAATAAAAAGTTATTGAAATTTTTTCCAATTAAATTTCTCTTTCTACAAATGTTTTTTTTTTCTTTCTGAAAAATAATTTCCCAAAAATTATATTTATTTTAATTCTGCATAGAATGCATTCTTAAGATTTTGGTAAAAAAAAACCAGAACAAAATACCAATATAGCTACATAAATAATATATTATAAAAAAAAAACCCAAAAAATTAGAGACTATTTTATAAAGTGAAATTTATTTCACAAATTTCCAAACATAATACTGCAATATAAAAATTGTTTAAATATTCATTTCATGATGAAAATTAATTAAATCGAAATGTACGTACATTGTGTGTTGTATACCCTTCTCTTTTATGAATAGAAATAAAATAATGAATATATTTTCTCTGATGGAATGATTTTAACAACTCTCATGTAATTAAGGTGAATAAATAAATTATTTTAAGATAAAAAAATATCTAATTTTATTTTTCTTTATACCGTATAATATACATATAAAACCAAAAAAATAAAAGTCAAAGATCAAAAAAAAAAAAAATAAAATAAATAAAAAAATTTAATTCATGACTTTTGAAATATAAATTGTGTAAACATTAAAAGCAAAAAAAAAAAAAATTAATTCTTTATATTTTTTTTTGTTTCAGTGGAAGAAATTCATTAATTCCATTTACGTGTCCGGTTATAGTATATCATTGATAGCGATATTATTATCTTTAGCAATTTTAAGTTATTTTAGGTAAAAAAAAAAAAAACAAATAATAATATAATAAAATTTCATATTATTTTTGTTAGATAAATTTAATTTTTAATAAAATTTTAGAAATTTTTTAAATTTCAGGTCATTGAAATGTGCAAGAATAACACTTCATATGAATTTATTTGCATCATTTGCTGGTAATAATTCATTATGGTTATTTTGGTATCGTTTAATAATACCAGATGCAGATATGGTTAGAAATAGTGGTGTGAGTATGAATATATATTAAAATTAATAAAGTTAGAGTATAGAAAATTATATTGTTGATAGTTTTAAGTTAGAAAAATTTGTAAAAGCTTATACAGATTTTACAATTTAATTCCTGGGAATATTATTTCATTTATATGAATTTCCCAAAAAAAAAACTTTGCATCAAGAAATTTGAACTAAAAAGGGAGTATAAAATGTGAATGTACCTTAAAAAGCTTCATTTACAAGAATAAACACTTTTCCAGAGTAAAAGTGAAAATTTAAATGTATGTATTAGCCGCCGCGAAATAATCATAATTTCTTTGTGATAAATTTTATTAGCTCCCGATTTAAGATTATTCTGTTTTCTACTTCAAATAACTTTTCCTATATGAACATAAAAAACATGCGGAGAACTTTAAAGTGCTAAACTTTCCTAATCCTATATAACCAAATTGTATTTTCTTAATCAAAAAAATATAGAAAAAAAACGAGCAAAAACTTTTCATATAAAAATATAAAATCTATTTTCTAACGTTTTAAAATAAATAAATCTAGGTCCTTCAACTGAACTTTACTTACTCAAGTGCATAATAAAATTTAATATTTTAATGCTGATACATCCAAGTACGTTGTACGTGATATTTATTTAATTTCTAACTCAGCTTTCCTCTTACTAAATTAACTTCATATTCACATAATGTTATTTAAAAAAAAAAAAAAAATTAAATAAAAAGAAACTTCTTATTAGATTCACAACATTATAATATCTTTCCATTGTTTGATAACGGTGTTGAATAAAAGGATAAGGCATGTAGTTCACAATGGAATAAATTTTTTTTTTTAATGAAGTGACAAGAGATAACATATATACGTACATAACATAGATATATTAATGGACATACAGCATGCATTATGTTGATGATGTCTTTATCTGTAATTGATGTAAAAATATAAAACTATAATAAAATTTCTTAGTGAGAAATGTGGAGCTTTAAATGAAATAAGTTTTGAAAATTCACCCCTTCTAATCTGATCTGAAATTGGATGTTTTTTTTTTTTTCTAAAAGCATTCGAGTAGAGGCTTGCCATAGGGTCTATGGTAAACCATCCCTTCATCAAATAAAAAATATTTTGAATCGAATTTAGAGTACGTGACGATTACTAGTATATATAAATATTGCTCGTTTAATATCATACGATATATGTCTAAAACATAATATCTTTCATTGTATATTATAATTAAAAATGAAAAATTTCTAATTATAATTTTTTAGTCGTTCTTATTTTTTATTTTACATTTCAGATTGGCTGTGTGACACTTCATGTAGTTTTACATTATTTTTTATTAACCAATTACGCTTGTATGCTGTGCGAAGGTTTTTATCTGCACACCGTATTGGTGTCAGCATTTATTTCTGAGCATAAATTAGTTAAATGGTTGATTGCATTCAGTTGGTCACTTCCAGCAGTAGTTATATTTATATATGGCTTGTCGAGAGGATTATCATCGAATGATGATGAAAAAATTCAGTGAGTTTTTTTTATTTTTATTAAGTTATTTATGAAATATAATCATCACAAACACCAATATACGTCTGAAACAAAGTGATATTTGATATGAAGAACACAAAAAGCTAAATATCGCTTACAAAGAGATACTTGTTTTTTCATTTATGCTGAAGTTAAAAAATAAAATAAAAAGAAACATGTATTGTATGAAAGTTTATTGTCAACATCACTCAAACAAATTAGGATATTTTATAGCTGACAACAATGGTTCTGGTTTTAGAATTGTTTCAAGATCTTAATTATTTGCTCAATAAGACTAAATAGTTATTAAAATTCTAAGTTGGTTTTGAGGTTGAATTTTTTGGAGAAGATAACTTTAGATAATTCAGGACTATTTGACAATAATAAAAAAAAATGTATATCATTCAGTTAAAATCCTCCTAATTTCTAATAATTAGAATGGAAATCCTCGGAATTTTATGCAAAATATTATATTAGTTGGAATTTATATGAAATTTATCATTACATTAAACTAGAATACTAATGTAATTGTTGAATCTTTCGGTTGTTTCACAATCAGTTGAATGCATAGTTTCCTGCCACATTTTAATTCGCAACTCAAACAATTCTTTTTTCGAAGTGGGAATCGAATTAGTTTAAATATGTAAAACTACAACGATGATTAACAATTCAATATTCACTGAATTATTTTTGTTGTCACTATATTTACAGGATCAAAAATAATAATATTTTCCTGTAAATTTGCCAACATAAACATAAAACATACATACCATTTTTTATATTTTTTAATTTTAAATGCAAAAGCAAAAAAAAAAAAACTCTTATGACATGTTGTGAACTCTGTGACCCTATACATTTCCCATTATAAAATACAAAAAAAAATAAATAAAAATAAAAAATTCAATTAAAAAAAAAAATATTGTTTTTCTTGTGGTTTTATTTTCAGCTGTTGGATGAATGAAACTTCTTATACTAATATTTTAGTTGTACCTGTTTGTATTTCCATTTTATTAAATTTATTATTTCTTTGCAATATAGTTAGAGTTTTACTATTGAAATTGAAAGCACCAGCCGGACCTCAAAACAGTGGACCATCGAATACAGTGTTACAAGCTTTCAGGTAAATTTAACCATAATTTTTTTTTTTAGACATGCAGTGCAGAACTCATATTAACAGGGGTTGAGATCGAAATTCTCAGTGCTAAAATTTTAAAGCAGAAAATTGTCAGATATATCTAATTTTTAAAAAATAATAAAATTAAATGTTTCTTTTTGTTTTTAGAGCTACATTACTTCTAGTACCTTTGTTAGGCCTTCAATATATTTTAACACCATTTAGACCACAGCCAGGACATTCTTGGGAGAGATCTTATGAAGTTGTGTCTGCAATAACAGCTTCTTTTCAGGTATGTATTTTAATATTTTTTTTTTTTTTTTAGAAAAGATATTGAATTTCTAGCAATTGTTTTTGACACATTGTAATCCCAAAAAAATATTCAGTTACTGGAAAATAAAATTAGTTTTTGTTTTTCTTTTTATTAGCAATCATTAACAGTTCAAAGTCAAAAACTCATTCAGACTTTATATTAGATTTACTTATATTTACTTATATACCTATTATTATTATTAAAAAAAAAAAAATTTTTTCCTTCCGGTCATTGGATACAGTTTTTCCCTAACTCATACGAATTTTATTTTCATAATTCATGGGAAATGGAATTTTTACATTATTTCCAATTCGTTTAATGAAAATTATTTTTCTAATTGTTTTGTGTTTTTTGTTTTTTTTTTTTTTTTTATATTTCACTCTAATAACAAAAATTCAACGGAAAAGAAAATTAATTTTCTCTTTACACAGAAATCATATTTTAACAATTCTTTGAAAGAAAATAAAAAAAAAAAAAAAAAATAACATAAAACAAATTTAATTATGATTTTTTTTTTTTATCTTGTTTATTATTTTTCCATTACTTTGCATTTTGAATAAAAAAATAAACACGCAATTTTTTTTTTTTTTTATTCAATGAAAAAGGAAATTTTCTTTTCAGTGAATTTTCCCATATTAGGAAAAAAAAAAAAAGATTTTTCAATTTAAAAAAAAAAAAAACGAAAATTTGTTGGATTATTGAAAGCCTATATCTCAGTTGCTCTACTAAATCTAAATGATTATTAAAAAGTATATAATGAAGAAAGTTCATATACCAGTCAAGTCAATGAATATTTATTAAGTATAATATATGTATATAGTTATGTAGGTATAAGAACAATTAAAATTCGTTAATTTTATTAAATTTATTTATCAAGATTATTATTCTGTATTATTAAAGTATAATTTAATATCCAGATCATGTTAAGGATTCATTTATCTTCTAGTTCTTGAAGCATGAAAAACTATAATCTTTAAGTAACAATGATCAAAATTATGTATAAACTTTATATCGATATTAATTAACAGGCAAGTCTTTAATTATTTATTAATCAATTGTAGAAATATGTTATGTAGAGGTATATCAGACTATATATACTTTTATATTAGCTCTTCTGTTTGAACTAGTTCAGCTAAACAAGTTTGTTCCTAAACCATACTTCGGATATAGTTCCTGTGCCTTAATCTTCGTCGACTGATCGTTTTAGATTTACTGATTACAAGTCCGTAACGATTATTTATCATTTTTAATTAAACCATAACATTAATAACAGACTAATATTTCCTTCCAAAAATGTACAAAATTGCTAGAATAACTATTGATTTTTTTATTCATTTCATAGGGTCTTTGTGTTGCAACACTATTTTGTTTTTGTAATGGTGAAGTTATAGCACAAATTAAAAGAAAATATCGAAATACATTTTATAGTAATCGGCCCAGATCGAATTCATATACTGCAACACAAGTTTCGGTAAGATTTTATTCAAAATTAACAGTGTAAAATTTCGTTATCTTTTACAGAGAGCTTTATTGGTGATATGGTCTTTTTCTTTACATTTTTATTACAAAAAAAAAATATATAGATAGTTTAAAGATAGAAATGCACAATAATCAATAATAAAAATATGATTATAAAATTGGTTCGTATTGAATTCAAAATTTTGAAAAAGAAAACATTTTAAAATTGCAGATTTTTCATGTTTACTTAAAAAATATATTTTTTTTTTTTTTTTTTAATTTAATTGCAAAATTTTCCGACGTTCAAATCAAATTTCATTTGCACAATATAATTGATTTTTATGTATGTTGTACATTATGTAGTAGGAATTGAGAGGTGAGCCAGTGAGAAAAAAAAAGTTTATATGTAGATGATTAAATATAGTTTGAAAATTTTAGACATGTGTGTACATTATTTACATTAAATGTTTTGTATAAAATATCATAATACCTTATCTATACTATGTCAATTTTAAAGTTTTGCGGATAAAATTTAAATATTCACGATATCCAGAATATCAAAATGAAATGCATTTTATTAACGAAATAAAAAATATTGTACAAAAAAATTTAACTTTATATTTTATTTTAAAATGTTGATTAAATTGAACGTAAATAAGAACCTTCAACACTTTCTATCTCTTGAAATTAATAAGATAATTATATCTTAAGTTATTTAAAAGATTTAGATTTTAAAAGATTTATATTTTAATTATTTAATCGTTTAGTTACAAGTTATTAATACCAAAATTTTGATTTCACTGCTGAAAAAGCAGCATTTTTAATCCTGCTCCCAAATTATTTCTATATATTTGAAATTGTTATGAAACCTAACTAAAATAACCTAACCTAAAATAAAAGCTTACACCTAACTTATACTTTATGAATAAAAAATAAAAGCATATAACTAATACTTTATGAATGAAAAGTGGAAACCTTAATACTGAATGTTTATTATTGATTTTTATTTATTTTTTTTTATTTAATTTTTCATGTTATATATCAAAAAGTACTAATGGACACAATACGGTAAGCATGAAAAATACTCTGCAATTTTTGAATATTTTTTAACAAATTTTTTTTTATTTTTTTTATCCACTTACTTTTTGTGTAATTTATCTCAATTCTTTTAATTCATCCAGTTATTAAAGAATCATTCGAGAGCTTTTCAAACACAAAATATCATTTTATTATGAATTTTGTTTTATTTTTGTTTTGCTGAAAATTAATACGATAATGCAGCCATTATTGGTGTTTATTATTGGATTCTGTTTATCAAATGTTATTTATTCAAGCTTTCGACAATAAAATGCTTCTTATAATTTATTTTATCAGCAATGTGTAAAAATTCCTTTACAATTTACAACACATTTGTATGGAACATTAAAAATTAGTATTAAGTTACACAAATTGTGAGTGGTCTTTGCATGTCAAACATTTTCACTTATTAATTGAGCTTTAATAAAATTCATTCCATGTCCAATCAAGATTAATGGAAATAAATGAAGTGATGCTGTATTTATTCAAAAAGTAAAATAATAAAATATTGATCTAAGATTTAACATTAATTATATGACATGTAGATATGGCACTGTGTTTTCTTTGTGAGATTAATGAGATTAATTTGACCTAAGTGAATTTAAAAACTTATGCACAGAGATTAATTTATAAATTAATAACAAAAAGTTCTTCGATACGTGAAATTTTTTAATTTTCTAAGAAAAGTAAACTTAATATTGAAATGGAAACATAATATTGATGCCTAGTTAACACATTTCTTGTAATGCTCTTTGATAATTATATATAAGCTCAATTAATAAGTTTTATTTTGTTTTATTATTAAAAAAAAGAGAAGAACACTATTTTTTTTTTAAATTAATTTAAATTTTTTGTATTCTCTTCGCATGATTTTAATAAAACTTTTCTTTTTCAAATTTTATTAAAACTAATTTGAAAGACAGATTTTATAAAGCAGCCAGTTGAACAAATCTTTTAAACTATATTTTGCATAAAATTTATATTAATAATCAAGGACAAGAAAATCTACTGGCTGCTCTATACATATATATATATTTAAAACAAAAATTATTTTGCTTCTTTTAATTCTCTCAAAAAAAAGATGAACAAAATTTTTCTTTTTCTTAAAAATAAAACTGATAAAGAATATATCAAAAATAGTTGCTACGTTTACAGTTTGTTCGCACTGGACCATCACTGCCTGGTGAGGAAAAAGTTTGACTAAAAGATTATTCATCACGTAGAACATCAAGTGGTGCTGCATTGTGTTCAACAGCGCGCTCAAACAGTATAACGAATTCAAAAAATCTCAAAAATTCAACACAATCCAATGCCGGAAGTAAATCAAGAAATTCAAAATTGTTACGACGAAAAACCATTGATAATTCAAAAATATGTCAACCTTTAATGGAAGATATAACTTTAATAGAAGCTGGTGAAAATCGATTACAACATAATGTTAATTTATTTGTTGAATCTAGCGTTAGTAAAATCAATGGTGCTACTTCGGCTGATAATGATATTGTTGTGAATGATTTAAATTCAAAACAAAATAATGTAGCAGACGAGGCATTATAAAACTAATAACGAAAAAAAAACTATATAATAGTCATTAAAGTGAAATCAATTAGCTTTAAATTAAATATTGCTGAAAAAATTAAATAAGATTATATATACATACTTAGAAATATTCATAGAATTACAATATATTGAACGAATTTAATGCCAAGGCAAAAAAAAAACATTTTAAAAAATTTCATCAATCTAAATTTTAATTTTTTTTTAATTTTTCCCTTTCATAAATACACTCAATTAACAGTTTAAGACTAGGCGTCCCAATGATATGATATAGTAGATTATTGTATATGTAAACTAAATTTGTTATTAATTAAGAGTTCTGTATACACAAAAATACATTGACACGAGTCAATACTTATATCACGAGACCGAAGGTCGAGTGATATAAATTGACAAGTGTCAATGTATTTTTGTGTAAATACAGAACGAGTTGTATAACAAATTTTGTTTACATATCCAATATACTGTTTTAATGCGTAGGGGAGAGGTAGTTGCAAAGAGAGAATATTTTTTCTTCTCATTTTTTCTCATTTTTTTTTTTTTTGTATTTGGCTATATTGAAATATTGTGAGAGATATTATGTTTGTTTAGGTATTACCATTGAGTAATAATATTTATAAGAGGGTCAGAATTCATACAAGTAAATTTCAGAATTTTATTTTCAAATAACTCAAAAATGATGACAATATTTTGAATGTATTGAATAAAATTTCATACTCAAATTGTGTTTATTCTTAATACAATATAAAAAAAAATAAAATTAAGAATAAACACATTTGAGTTAAAACGTTTTACTCAATACATTCAAAATATTGTCATAATTTTTGAAAAAAATTTACTTGTATGAATTCTGTCCCTCTTATAAATATTATTACTCAATGGTATTACGTAATATTGAATACGAATCATCTTAATGATTTCATTATTCACGCTGATGCATCTAAATTTTTTCATTATATACGCTGATGCATCTAAATTTTTTCATTATTTACGCAGATGCATCTAAATGATTGCATGTGTATTGACGCATATAATACTCCATTTAGTGATCTAAATTCTATAGCACTAAATACAACATAACGATCCCCAACGCATTAAAAATTTTAATATACTTATGTTTTTTATATTTAAATGTTATAATAATTTTTGTAATCAAAGTACAAACTTAAGTTTATTTAAATCGCAGACTTAAATGAAAATTAATTCAAATTAAATGTTTGCAATCGCGCCAAATAATATCAGTCAGCCGTATTCTTATTACTTAAATTGTTTAGATTTATTTTTACACTATACTTTAATATACTTTAATATTGTAAATATATATATGTATATAATCAAAATTCAAATTAAAAACACATATTTAAACATATATAAACGCAATATGAATAGTTATTTAGTTATCTGTAGTTTAAAATAAATAAATTTTCATAGCATTCCAATCCGGAAATTAGATATGATATTCATTACGAATTTATATTAATTTTGCAATATTGATAACATATAACATAACCAAACAAATTAAAATTATGATTATTATTGAAAATAATCTACAAATCGATTTTTTTTTTCCACACAACATAAACATTATAACAATTTTAATGGAGTCTGCAAATAACTGTACACATAAGTATTATTATTTTATTCTCTGGTATATGAAGATCTAAAGGATATGAAATAATAGTATATTTATATAATCTATAATACAAAAAAACGAAAACAATATTTTTGAATTATGTATCAATTTTAAATTATATAAAACTTAGCCACCTAAATAACTAGACCGATTATTTTACAATTCACATTCCAAACAGATATAAATTATATTTCTAGCAACAAGTTTTTGATATCAACAAGTTTTATATTTCATTTCTTACTAAAAATTTTCAATGGAAATGTTTCGTTGTAATGTAATAATAGCGTAAAATAAATCATATATGATATATTATTAATTTTTTTATATTTTTATTAATTTGCGAACTTAATTTTTTTATCAAATGGGAAATTAATAGTTTTGTAGTAATGATTCAAAAAAGAAATTTTAAATATTTCACCACTAGGAATCCTTTTTTTGTGCACACGATTTAACACTAACATGCTTACATGCTATAACATTTAACAATTAGATGGAAAGTTTATAGATTGAATGAAAGACAGAAGGCATTTGAAATTTAATTTAAATTTTTGATGAAATTATTGTATAAAACTTTGTTCCCAATCAAATATACGTTATACGATAATCAAAAATCGTTATTATAATAAATTAAACAGATTTTCTACGTTATTATTTATTCCTGGACACAATCGGAGTCTTTCTATTTGAAATTAATCCAAATAAGCGAATAAAACTTTTTTTTACGAACTAAGGAATCAATTATGAAAATGTAAATGAATTTTATTTAATAAAATAGAGCTACAATTGCTACATTTTGCTTCGTATATCTAAGAAATTTATTTTAGAATCCTATAAAGAAAAACATTTTTTTTGAGGTGAGACAAAATTCAAGTACAACACAGAAGATTTCTAGTCCATTAACGCGTCTATAAAAAATATTTACGTATTACCTGAATTTTATTGAAAAAAAAAAGTTGGCATTTTGATCAAATATTTTGAAAAAAATAATTCGCTTAATAAATTAGAAGGAATGAATTTACAAAAAAAAAATTAAATTTTAAAGGAAACTCATTTATATTGAGGAATATGTATAACTAAATAAATATAATTTTAAATAACTATATGTATTATATTTATTTATTTGTTTTTTATTTTCACAAAATAAGGATTCAAAGGATTTTTAAGAAATTTAATGAAAGAATTTATAATAAAACTTAATCATTATAAAAATAAAAAAAAATTAAAATACATAAATATTTATTTCTTGATTTATCTTGATTATATCTTTTTGCTTTTATATATATTGTTATTATATAATCTTAATGAAAATAACAATAAAATCGTATATTTTTGGAATATTTATTAAAATACAAATTCAACAGAATTTTTCATTAAAAAGAAAAATTTAATAATCTCGTTTGAAAATTTTTATCCAAGAAAAAGTATAACGGCTACGTTAATTTTTATGCAATATAAGTTTCAAAAAATATTTTTTAATAAATTAATTTCCTTCCGCAAAAACAGATTGAATAGATTAGAATTATATATTTCAATCAAAATTAAATTTTATATGCATTAGTATAGTATATGAGTATATTTCTTGTTTAAGATGTCCTTGACCAATTAATATTTGAGATATTGCAATATAATCAACCATATACCACGAAAATTGAATCATTCTCATCAATTTTATAAGTTTTCACATCAAGGTCAACTTAAGATGTATCGTTGACAATATTTCTAAATCTATTTTCTTTATTAACACTGCATTTTTTTTACTTCGATAATAATTAAGTATGTCTGATATTTCATGATTGAGATCATTTAAATAATAATCAACTGTAGCAAATGATATTAATAGTTTGTTAATAATATACATAAATTTTTCAAGATCCAACACTTTTTCACCAATAGTTTCAAGATTTTTGTTAATGACTTTAATATTATCAGATTGGATATTTAATAAATCTACTGTTTTATTTACAACTTCTAAAGTTTCAGTTAATCGAACATTAGTTAAATTTGCAAATGAAGTTAATTCTGTTATTGTATCAGATTGATCATGTAAAATTTCATTTATAGATTCAGAAACATTGTCAAAATCTTCTATTGTTGCATTTTCATATAACCATTTTTGAACAGATCCACAAAGATCTTTTATTTCTGTTGAGTGTTCTTTCTCTGCAGTCTGATTGTCCCTTTGTAATCAATACAATATTTGTTTGAAGAAAAATAATTCAAATAAGTTTGTTCTTGATTTAAACAATCAGTTATTTTTGATAAAGCTAGATTATTTTTGCAATGTATATTATAAATATCAAGTTTGTGTATGTTTGGATCATCCTTTATTCAATTGACATTTAAGTGGCTTGTAATAAAAAAATTTACATAAAACACATATATTTTATACACTTGTAGTAATATACTTTTATAACATACCAAATGCTTAATTAAATCTTCATTTACCATAAAAAAAAACTGTTTACATTCATATAATTAAAAATCATAATAATAAAACAAAATTTTGCAGTTCACTTCCATTACTAATGTTGGTCGCACTTAAAACTACAAATATTAACCTATTTAGTTCAGCTGAGGTTAAGAGATTTAGGATTAGGAATTAAATTAATGTTATGTTATGTTTAATGTTTAATATTTATATGAATATTAATTGATTGTTTCGATATACTGAAATAAAGTATTGTGCCATTTTTAATAAACTATGTATATTATTGCACACTTTCTAGTTAGAACAAAACAAAATGACTTATTTAATTTTTAATTTAGCACAAATGTAAATAAATGATTAAATTGTATTACATTTACATCTACAATATATACATAATGTTTATATATAATATTAATAATATTAACTTAGAAAATTTTCTACTCTATACAATAAAGATAATCAAAAATTTATAATTAACAGGGAATTTATTGTTAAGAGAATATCTATAATAGCTATTATCTTAGATCTAGAGAATTTATTTAGAATTAATATATAATAATTATAATAATTATGTAATTTTAGAACAATTAAATTTAAATATGTATAAAAAAAAACCATTCATATTGTTTTTAAGTAAATTACATTTGAAAAATGATGATAATATCTATGGATAATTGTAGAAATTGATGTTATTTTAAGTTTTAATTAAAATGATAATAATTAAGAAAAAAAAAACATTCCAAAAAATGAAAATGTGAATTGAATTTTAATTAAAAAAAAAATAAAAATTTTATACTTTTCAAATTTTATAGAAAATTCTATAAAATTATTAAATATTACTTAATGTATATTTGGGGAAAATTAACTTTATTTTACACAATTTATCTAATGCTTTATTAGACTCGTTTATATAAATTTACCTTCAAAAGATTTATTTGAAATAAAGATAATCTATATTTATGAAATTGAATGTAAATAATTTCTTATTTTCAATTAGTTTACCCTTGTCAGAATATAATAATGTTCAAGTTAAATTTGGTGAATTTTAATTAAAAAGGATGTAGGTATACTACCTACACACATTAATACGTATGGAATATAAATGTATAATGTAAAAAAAGACATTTATGTGTATTAAAAAATTTATAATTATTCAAAATGAACATGTCATCTTAATTTTTTTTTTTTTTATAAAATATGAAAATGTATTTTGCTAAAACGTATCAGTCGATTAAAAATTCATAAAATGAAAAGAGTAAAAACTAATAATTATGCATAAACAATATTTTTTAATATTTTTAGAGTTTTGATGCTTGACAACTCAATGCTTAACAAAAATTAGATTTGTAGTAGTTTCACTTGCATTCAGTTGCAATATTTTATGAAATATACATATATAAATATATAGAAACTTTGCTTATGGATTTTTCTCTGATATCATCTAATAATATATTTTCATATACATAACATACTTATTTTTAAATATATTTTAACTTATTGTATTATTATTATTATATTTAAAACATATTCCCCTACATTGTAGTCGCCTAGGCTAAAATCGTTATTATTATTATTTTTAAAATTAAATTTGAATTATAAAATTATTTTCATTTATTGAAATTATGAACTTAAAATGAGTCTAATATGGTTATTATTAATGTAAAAAAAAAAAACTCTAAGAAATTTTTTTGTAAATATTTTTAAATAAATGTTTTATTAAATAGTTTATGGAAAATTTATGAAAAGTTTATGAAAGAACGAAATAAATATTTTGTTACAAAAAAAAAAATCGTTATTTTATTTAAATCATGATAGTAATGTCTTAAATAAACTAGCACTATATGCACAGCCTGTGAGAACCTTTTGAATATCCAGAAAAAATTATGTTATGTTCGTAGCTGTACTTTAAAATATTTATACAGCCTCTGAACAGAAAACAACTAAAAATTGTAAGCTTTTATGTTGATCAAACATTTATAAATATCAAAAAAAAAAAAGAAGAATTTATGTCCAAAGTTCGGATTACACCGAACATAAATATTACGAAAAATTCTATAATAAATACCTAATAAGTGTGAGTTTCTAAATAGTCTTCTATAGTAGATCAACAAAAAATTCTATATATAAATTAAAGTTCTGATGCTTATATTGTTAACCAAAAATTCAACATTACTAATAGATTTTTATCTTTATTTTCGTGTGATGCTTATGCAAAAAAGAAAACATTTGCACAATAAAATTAGAAACTAGGATTGTCGGAAAACGAAACTGTCTAGGAAATGATTATGAACTTGAATGTAGAATAAATTTATGTATATTAAGTAAAGGCCGGTTTTCACGATCCAAGTACACTTTGCCCAAGTTTCTTTGATCAAAGTCACTTGGACCAAGTTACTTTGAAGTTACTTTGATGAATAGAAAAAATTTGCTTCATACAATTCCATGAACTGGACGTTTTCCCGATCAGTTCACTTTCTTTTTCTTTTATTAATTAATTTTTTACTCATTTTTTTATTATTTTAAATAATTAAAAAAAATTTTCAGAATTCAAATTTTATTTTTTTATATTATTTTTTTTTTTTTTACAAATACACTACTTTGATCAAAGTAAGTAGAGCAGTGTCCAACTCAACTTTGATGTGGCTACTTGTCCAAGCTGACTTTGACACCATGTTTACACGATCAAAAAGAGCGTCCAAGTCGACTTGGAGAAAGTGTACTTGGATCGTGAAAACCGACCTTTAACAATAATCAGTTCAGTATATCAGACTGATTGTTTCGAATTTGTACAAGTGGTTAATTCTATTAAATAGAGATTGTACAAATGGTAAAGAAAAAATTGTAAAAGTAGTTAATTTGATACCCAGCATACAAGTGATATCGACAAAAACATGTTTCGGATCAGTAAACAAAAATTGGCAGCATCAAAATTTTATGACACTCAGATGTCTTAAAATTATTATCTAAAAAAAATTAATTTTCCTAAAACTGACGGCTCTATAATTAAATTCATAAAATAAAAATTTAATTATTATTATAAATTTTATATTAAAATATTCCATTTACTTATTGCATTATTTTTGATTATATATGAACCTTTTAATTTATATATTTATTTTCATTAAAATGTAAATTAAATTTACATGCATTTTCATGATTAAAAATTCTCATTAAATATTTTATTTTATGGAATTAATTTAATTTAGAGATTTTTTGTTTTTGCTTTTTTAAAATCTTCATTAAAAGTTTGGTATTTAAAATTGGTTGTTATAAACTGAAAATATTCAAATTTTCTTTATATATTCCACCATATACAATATATACAATATATACATAAATATAATATAAAACGAAATTAAAAACTATATTTTTTTTTGTGCATTTAAAGTTATGTGTGAAAATGAAAGATTTTCGTGATAGGAATGAGAAATTAAGGGAAATCTTTGAACGTGTGATGTAAAAAAAAATGTAAAAGTTTTTCCTTTATTTTATATACAATACATACAACAATTTTCATAGTTTCTGTTGCATACAGAATTTTATTATTTATGAATATACAATTTATATTTTAAATTTGCATTCATGCAATTCCAACCCTTTGCATATACATATATTTCTATCTAAAATATGATATGCAAAATTTTTTAAAACAAATTGTGTGTTAAAAATTTTCAACTCTTTGTTGTTTTTTCATATTGTTGGAGTTGGGTTTAACAAAAACTTACTACCGTGAGGAAAAATTTTTAAATTAAAACCACTATTCAAGAGTGTCATATTTGCATATTAAATATAAATTTTCTACACTTTTAAAATATTTATTTGTTGAATAAATATTTTGTTAATTTTATTTAGTAAAAGATCATGAATAACTTTCTTGGCTCACTGTTCAAGCGCTTTATTTATAATTTTTTGTACATTATATCAGTTGTTGATAAATTTACTCAAAGTGTAGTGACGAAACCCTTTCTTTGAATCTATTTTTATGAGAAATTGAATTAAATTGATATTTTTCGCAATGTTGGTTAATTAAATAATTAAATTTGGAATAAATATTTTCATGTAAAATCATTTCTATGTAGGACATAAGATTTCGCCATACAACCCACAATTTAGTTTACTTCACATCTTGGGCTTACTAAGGCTTTAGATATTATTTTTTAGCATTCTTTTAGGACGAAATTATAAATATCTATACTGTTCTTGCAACTAAAAATTTCATCCCGAAAATATTGTTTTTGATAGCATGAAATGTGTATACATGATGCATCAAAATGTTTTGTCGAAAAGAATAAAATAAGTTAAATTCAATGAAGCAAATTGAAAAATGAATAAAAGCGCAAAAACTTTCATATGAGCTAAAATAAATTTTAATGTTTTCATATGTATAAATAAACTGGATAAACATTCCAGCATATTTCAGCATAATTATAGCATAATATCAGCATAATAATAGGTATTCTACAATTTGCTGTCCAAAATTTGGACTGAACAATTTTTTCATTTAATTTTAAATTAAATTATATAGGAACTGAAAATCAAGTGTTCTGATTTATAACAAAATATAAATTTATGGTTTGATTTAGGTAAATGTTTTGTCGAAAAGAATAAAATAAGCTAAATTCAATAAAGCAAATTGAACAATGAATAAAAGCGCAAAAACTTTCATATGAGCTAAAATAAATTTTAATGTTTTCATATGTTGTTTTGTTAACAAATACAATAACAAAAAATAGATGTCATGAAATCTTACTTTCAAAAAGAATTTTTTTGAATGAATTTATATGTTGAGAATCGAATATAATATACAATTATTATAATAAATAAATTTCGTAAAATCTAGTCTGGAAGATAATGGATATTTTTCTATAATTTATATTAAAAATGGGTATACTTAAAAACGAATCTTCAACCATTCACATCACATAAATACAAAATTCTGTATGTACCTTAACTACTACTTTCATTTTAATGCGCGTCAAAAATCAACTGAATATATAGCACAAGCATATTTCAAAATTGTTTATCTTTAAATTAAATTTTATCTCATGAATAAATTACTGGATGTGTTCAAAAAATATATATGTACTGTAACTACAAGATAATCTTAATTTCATTAAAAAAAAAGTTAGTACCTAAAAGTGTTAACTTTAAATTATTTTGGTGGTATTTGTTGTTAGAAAATAATTTAGAAAATTTAAGTTTATTTAACATTGAAAACTTTAATAACATTTTGATTGAGAGATGCCAGCATAAGGAAAATTAATATTTGAATTAAAATTAAAGTTAAAATAAAACTGTGGCTATTAAGTTCTTGAACTGAAACTTATTTTAAACTTAATTTAATTTCATGTATTTAATATTGTACTTTCGCAGCACACTTACATAGGGCAAATATAGTTTATGAAATATTTTGATTTAATTTTGCAAAATAATTATTTTTTGGAATTTGATTTTTATTTTTATTTTATATTACACCTAGGTAGTCATAAAAAATTTAATTTAATTTATATAATATAATAATGGATAAAATTATTTTTAAAACTCAGTTCGCTCATATAATTGAAGAAAATAAATGTGTATATTGTTTAATATATATATATTTTTTGTTTCCAAATGAAATTTAAGTAAAACACAAGAGAGATAGTCCATTATGATTTTATGAATATCATAGTTATTTTTCGTTTTACAATACAAGATAATTCCTAACGTGACCAGATAACTCTCTTTTAAAGAAATTATTACATATATTTTTTTTTTATATTTCTCTCATTTTTTTAACTGCTTAAACCTTATAAAAGGTATTTTTATTTAAAATTTGTAAATTAAAAATTATAAATATGATTAAAATTTAAGGTTTTCCCATTTTTTAAAAACAATTTTTTTTTCTTTAATGTGTTTAGTACACAGCAAAGAGAGAATAAATGTACTATATATATATGCATGCTTTTGGATTAAAATGTAAATTATACAATTAGTTTAATCGATTTGCTTAAATTGCATATCTGAAAAACCTCATGAATTTTCGCGCCTTTTTAGGTTAAAAATAAAATGGTCACGTTAATAAATATCTGATACGTGCTTTTCATACTATAAAAGAAAAACTTAATTATAAATTATATATATAAAAATAGAATTTTTAATATTTCCAAAATTCCCTTGTGGGACCTGAGTAATTTTTTTTTTCATCATGCTTGCTCAGATTTCAAATAAGAATATTTAAGTTTTTGATAATATGATAATAACTATTTAATTTAGGATCCTACTACTATTTTCCTAAACTCATTGAAAAATTAATACCGTATTGGTAAGTGAAAAAATTAGTTAAATTAAAAATTCCGAAAATTTTACAACGAAATACAAAAAATTAATGACAAATAATTACGAGCACATCTCATAGACATTCATATTTTCTAAATAAATTTATTTATTTTTTGCAAACATCGGACTAATTTAATTCGGACTTTTCACATTTCATTTATGATTATATTCTGAACATTCATTCGCTTGCTGCGAATTAATGTAACTTTGAATGTTTAAGTTGATCGGACTATTTACTATATACTAATGAAGAAAATAGAAATTATAAGCATACAAAAAATACCAGTCAGAAAGCTACAAGCTCACATCATACTCTAAATACTAATGGCGTTCTGTAATTCAACCAATATACAATGCATTAACATATTTCTGAATTAACTTAAATCATAAATAAAATAATACACATTATTTTGTTTATTTTAATATAAAATTAATTATTCAAAAATTTGTGGAAACCAAAATCCGTGCTAAATTAAAATTCTTCAATTTAATTTTTTATGCTTCTATATTTAATATACTAAATCTTTATGTTTATGTTGATCGAGATTATAACATGTTTAAATATAAAATTCTTGATTCAACCACTGTAATATTTAAATTTAAATTTTTGAAAATTTTGCACAAAACTTTAAATTTGATGTGCACCCAATTTTCAAAAATAAAAGTTTATTTCAATAGTATAACTTTTGATTGAAGGTCGATTCTTAGACCATATGATTCATGATTATTAGGTTTCAAAATATAGCAAAAACTAATTTAGGTATTTTCTCTTTTACAACATAAACAATGCCTTACTTAAATATTCAAAGAATTTTCTTTTCTGACCTAAACTGTTAGAAAAATTTTAACAAAAAATGTATTCTAAAGATTTTTTTTACGATTTTTCCTTTTTTTTTTTTTTGTAAAAGAAAAAAAAGAAAATTAGGTTTATTTTTATAAAATTACATACTTAACATACTTATTGTTGTGTATTATTATTAAATCTAAAATTTATTCATGTTAAACATAAAATTCCCCTAAAGGATAATTCGCATGGAAAATAACAGAGAACAAAAATGAAAAAAAAAATTCTGTTTATGTTTTTTGGAATTTTTGGTTTATTTTTGACTCTTTTTCCACATAAATATATATTTTTTCAGTTCAGAAAAAGAAACAAGCTGACTGATAGGTATTTGGAAAATAAAGTTAAAACAGATTCAAGTCTTCTACTGGAGTTTGTTCAATGAAAAAAATTTTTTTGTGGGTCAGCAATTTGGGCAAAAATAAATTCGAACTTTATTAAAAGGTAATGTTCAGTCTCTGATTGGGAAGTTTCATTTTTTTTTATTTATATGTAGATACCAAAACATTTATGTTTCTATTAAATTGTCATTAAAATTGGACACTATTATGAAAATGGAATTATAATAGAGGTTATGCTAAATACAATATTCATTTCAAATATGAAAGATCAATCAAAACTTTTGATTTGTATCAAATAATTTTCCTGGGTTTTTACTGTCTTGCCAAGAATTTAGCTAAAGTAATGTTTTATAGTTACAAAAGAAGATGACTTTTTTATTGAAAATCCCATCGTATATTGAAACTTGTCTTAAATAATAATAATTTATTAGTGGAGAGCAATGGGAGGACACGCCTTAATCATTTGTGAATAAATAAACTGGATAAACATTCCAGCATATTTCAGCATAATTATAGCATAATATCAGCATAATAATAGGTATTCTACAATTTGCTGTCCAAAATTTGGACTGAACAATTTTTTCATTTAATTTTAAATTAAATTATATAGGAACTGAAAATCAAGTGTTCTGATTTATAACAAAATATAAATTTATGGTTTGATTTAGGTAAACCTTACTAGTAATGTCCTTTTTATTTTTATATTGTTCAACATAGAAGTTTTCACTATATGTATATAATATACAGATGTATTTTTTTTTGTTAGTCTGGAAGATAAAAAAATTTGAAATAAATTCTACCTTTAATTTTTTATAAGAAAATATTTTAAGGATAATATAGTTAGATCCTAAATTTTTTTCCTTTACTCTCTCCACCACAAAAAAAAAATTGCAGATTCTTAATTTATAAAGTTTTATTATATTTTGCCTTTTTTTTAGAGGTTGACACAATAATATATAAAAAGGTAATACATATTTATTATTTTTTATATGTTGTTATCTTTTAATATACTTTCGGTTAAAATTATTTATTAACAAAAATGTCAATAGCCTTGATTTTATTTTATTTTATTTTTTTTATCTTAATGCTGCCACCAAAACATATAAAAATGAAATATTATTTATTTCGTAAAAGAGAAATAATTAGAGTTTGCAATCTGGGAATTATATTTATCTCCGAAGATTATTCGAGATAAAAATACAATAATTTTATTTAATCTGATCTAATATGTTTGCGTTTATATAGGTTTATTTGATAGTCTGACTATAGTTTTATGAAATAATTAGATGTTTCGATTAATTAAGTATGGCCTCCTATGGCCAATAAACTTCATTTTAGTTTTCCTAATTTATATCATTTATTAAGGACACTAAAAAGATAGTTATATTTTATTTAAGAGTAAAAATTTCCAAATTTTCTTGTTCTTCATGTTTTTTTTTTTTTTGATGATTGTTTAACTGAAATATAAATCTAGCTTGAATAAATTTATGTTATTACGGTTGATGTACTATTAGTAATGAAAACACCTAAGTTTCACATAAAATAAAACATCAATAGGTAGGTTTATATGCACTACAAAAAAAAAAAACAAAAAAACCGGAAAATTTAGAAACTCTAGAAATAATGAAATTCCAATATTTTTCTTCTTTATTTTTTGACCCTAAAGAATAATTTTTTAATTTCATTATTTTAGATCATATTACATAAATTTTATTTTTTATTTTCTAGAAAATTGAAAGTCTGCATTTGAATTTCGATGATTTCTGTTGAAATTAAATTAATAAAAAATCTTATATTGTGATCAATTGAACTTTGAAGAATAAAAAAAAATAACAAAAAAACAAAAACCATTAAACATTTTTTATCAAGGACTTGCAAAACATACCTCAAGGATATTAAAAAGTGGGAGATATGTATTTTTTTGAAACAAAAAGTTATAGAAATGTTTTTTTTTAATGTGTACCAAAAGAAAATAAAAATTTCGCACATCGATATAGGCCAGCGGTCGGCAAACTTTTTTGGTCGTGGGTAAAATTCGCCTAAGATGAGATTTTTTAAACTTATAGTGGGTCAGTGGCAATTTTGTATGAAAGCAATTTAAAAAAAATAGTTAAATCAAAAGTTAATTTATTTATTATCTAAGGCTTACAAAAACAATTGCTGGGAAAACTTTCTATTTTATATGCAAATGTTGTAAACAAAAAATTTTTATATATGCAATTGTTGTAAGCAAAAACTATATTCATTGATTTGGGAACTACTTCAAAATTTTGAAGCGGGTAACATGAAATGATGCTTTGGGTCACCCCGTGACCCACGGGTCATAGTTTGCCGACCGCTGATATAGGCTAATAGGTTATGTATTTTCAGCAAAAATTAAGTTTTTAATGTCCCCAATGTACACCCAAAGTTTTAATCTTCAAAAAAAAAAAAATAAGCCATTGATAATGTTATCGTTTTATTTAGTTTCCTTAATCCTTTTTTGAATTTATACCTAGTTAATCTGTAGTTCAAAATGTGTAAAAATCTAGTGGAACAAATTATATGATTATGAAGTTTCCAATTTTTTAAAAGTATTTAAAAGTGTAAAATTATATTGTTTCGATGTAATATCATAACCAGCATTGTTACAAAGTCCGTAATAACATTTTTATTTACTTACTGCAATTTAACTTTGTACTTATTTAATACTTCATTATACCAATATCTAATTTTGTTGATTGTACTGATGCGACTGACGATAAGAAGAGCAATGAGAGCAGTAATCGTGATTTACATTGGTCATAAAGACCCCTTTTTAATTATCATACACTTATATACCTCTTATATTCATATTTTATCGTGACTTATAAAATTTACAAAAACATACTTCTAAATATGCGTTTTCAATCATTTTTACTTCAAACTTTATTCACAATTTTAAATTATTTTTTTTTATTTTCCAATTTTTTTTTTTCCAGTTTTTATTTTTAAATTATTTTCATAAGAAGTTACCTATTTATTTTTATTATAATAGGAAAAAGATAATCCTATATTCGTGGCAATTCTTTTCTATCGTTATCATATGGGGTGCCTGCTTTTAAAACTTTTGAAACTTCTTATCTACCGAGTTTACTGAAAATCTGCCGCGATTCTACCGCAAGCCGAAAATTATTTTAGTTTGAGCGTTGCTGACAAAAACTCGTTGGCGTTGTCGTCTTATTTGATTAGTTTTTATTTGAATTTGGATTCTAATTTATTAAAAAAAATTGTTATTTATGAAAACTTGAAATTTGGACAGAAGTAAAATTAAAAATTTAGTTTTAAAAATAAAGACATAAAAAATAAAAAAAAAACCAAAAAAAACAAGCCAAAATTAAAAAAAAATAGAAAAAAGCTTTATTGTGTATCGAAACCGGGTTGACCAAACTTAATGCGAAGAAAGGCGTAGAAAAGTCATCCATTTCATACAGTGGAGGAAATAATTCAGTGTTTATTAGTTAGTATAAGTTTTTGTTTAAACACAACCAACAAATATTTGGTAAAAGTTCAGCCAACCCCAAAAATTTGTTAATTTTTTAGGCTTTATAATTTTCGGGAAAAAAAAATATTTTCATTAAACTTTTTTCATTTATACTTATTTTTAATTTTAATTATTTTTATTTATTTATTTTTTAATTACATTTTTTTTATTATTTCGTCTTCGGGTTTCGAACCTCGCTCTTTGGTATTTGAATCAAGTCGCATTTAGGTTCGAGTTGTTTGTATTATCGCAATGAAAAAAGGTACTTGATAACGAAAAAAACGCAAAGATAAGAAATTTTATCCTTTTTGGATCAGACAGAGTTTAAAGCGAAAACCCTAGTTTTGCTAATTTTCTGACAAACATTTCGGTTACACAAATAGTAGGTAATTGGTTATTTTATTTTGTTACATTCTTGTTTTTCTTAACCTCGTAAAACTATTCTTTGTAAAACAGTTCTTCGTAAGCTGTTGAGACCATCAATTAATTTCACCTCCTACCTACCTACCTACCTACTTAGAGACTATGTGATTAAAAAAATATTGCAAATATCAGAAAGTACCATTATCAATATGCCCACATTTATTTCCTGTTATTATTGATATAATCTCTGAAAATTCAATTTATAAATAAAATGAATGTTCCAATAATATTTAAAATTGTTAAATAAATTAAACTCAATAAAATTGTGGTCAGTGAACAAAAAATTATAAATTCATACTTAATTAAAAAATAAACAATAATTCATGGACGGGTAGGTACTTTCTGATTGATTTATGAACTCGAAATTTGGTTATCAATCGATTTCTTTTTTCATTTTAAAAATCATGCATTTTATTTACAGAATGTCGGAAGCATAAAAACCAATGGATTAATAAACGTAACAATTCAGACATAAAGTATTTTACATAATTAAATAGAATTGTTCAAATTTACATTACAAACACATTTTTATTTTTTTTTTTAATTTCAGTTGATATTTTCATAAATAAAAAAAAATTATGGAAATCGTATACCTAATATTTTCGTTTTAAAATCTATAATGTACATAATGAACATAATGCTGTTGATAGAAATTTAAAGTATTTTTTTTTTTTGATTTCCTGTCACTTGAATTAAAATTTCGTGACATAAATTGTTTAACGTCTCAGTGAAGAGAAATTGTATTTTGTTATTTCTAAAAGTAAAGGACGACACCGATTGAAAATGACATTTTCAATACTACGGCGAAACGCCGTTTAGTAAATTTGACGAGTTATTCTTAGCATTTAGGATTATAGAATAATATTCAAAAGAAACATCCTTATATTTAATGATATATTGATTTTTTTGAGTATTTTTCAATCAATATGGAACAAAATTAGATGAGAAAAGCTCAAAAACAGCCTGTTATAAAAAAAATATAAACGAAAAATTTCGTCGATATATAAATTTTTGATTGTTACTTTTTTTTTAAATATTTTCAAAATTTTATATTTAAAATATTATTTTTAAAATATTATTATTTTAATGTGTACGCCTATAGGGTGATACAACACCTTTTCCAAGTGTAATTCAGAAAGTATCAATTTTAATTCAGAAAGTATCAATTGTAATTCAGATTAGTAAATTTTAATTCAGAAAGTATCATTTGTAATTCAGATTAGTCAATTTTAATTCAGAAAGCTTCAATTTTAATTCAGACCAGTCAATTTTAATTCAGAAACTATCAGTTGTATTTCAGAAAGTATCAATTGCAATTCAGAAAGTATGAACTGTATTTCAGAAAGTATCAATAAAAATCTCAATTACCTATTCCTAAACATTAATAAAATTTAAATATAAGATTTAATAAATATTGTCGTTTTTTAAATTCCATTCAGGCTTTCTGATATATAATTGATACTTTCTGAATTACAATTGATAGTTTCTGAATTAAAATTGACTAATCTTAATTACAAATGATACTTTCTGAATTAAAATTGACTAATCTGAATTACAATTGATAATTTCTGAATTACACTTGGAAAAGGTGTAGTGTGAACTTAGGGCTGATCCTTAAGTGGAGATAGCATATAATTAAAAAAAGCTAACTAAGAATTAGATAAGTACGTACCACAATTAGAACATTATTAATAACTTATTTGTTGGAGTGAAATCTAGAAGGTACTTGAAAGCTTTATTTGTTTAAAGTTTGCCATTCATTTGAGATTGTTGATTGGTTTATAAATATGGCCTGCCAGTGTAAGCGGTTGTGTTATACCAAACAGCTAAGACATATTCTTATATCAAAATTTAAACAAAAATGTAAATGAATATGTAATTTAATAAACACATATGTAAGTATGTAAAATCTCTTTAGATTTTTCAATTTTCAGCATTAAAAATTAATGTAATCCTTGTGTTCTTTTCAAAGTTCAATTTATTAAAAAATGTCAACAAATTTTCCCTAAAGCTTATAAATAGCAGCCAATTTTCTCACAAAGTTCAAACAGAATGAAAAATAAAATGTTTGCTTTTACTTTTTGAATAATTTCACATAAAAATGGTAAAAAAAAAAAAAAAACAAAACATATGTTATTTTTGCATGTTATTTATGTTTTTTTTTTTTTTTTTTGAAAATTTGATGTTGATTACAATTCATTTTTCTTTTCATTCTGTCTTCAAATTCATTAAAGAATTATTTATTTGTTTTTTTCAAAAAAGTGTCTCTGGCATTTTGTAATGAAAACTTCGGGCCTTATAACACCCTACAAAATCACAAGTTTTTATATTAATTTTTTTCAATAAATAATAAAACAGACTTAAAATGATTATTTTTTAACTCGTTTTGGATAATAGTAGATTATTGAATATGTAAACTAAATTTGTTATTAATTAAGAGTTTTGTATACACAAAAATACATTGACACGAGACCGAAGGTCGAGTGATATAAATTGACAAGTGTCAATGTATTTTTGTGTAAATACAGAACGAGTTGTATAACAAATTTTGTTTACATATCCAATATACTGTTTTAATGCGTAGGGGAGAGGTAGTTGCAAAGAGAGAATATTTTTTCTTCTCATTTTTTCTATTTTTTTTTTTGTATTTGGCTGTATTGAAATATTGTGATGCTGGCCATACACGGTCAAACTTGATTGTACAACATGTTGACAACAAGTTGTATGTTTTGGCACACACGATACAACTTGTTTAGCAACCATTCTTCAACCGTCAAAAATTTATTGATTTTTTTGCTTTTTTTTTGACGCTAATAATAAAATTTAAAGTAAATTAATTTAAATAATAAAAAAGTTTTTATATATTTTTGACTCAAAATGACAATTAACGTCATTTTGGTTTACAACAGGTTGACAACTTGCCCATACACTAGACAACTTCAATAAAAACCCAACAAAAAACCTACAAAAATTAAAATTTTTATATTTTTTGCCAACCAACTTCCAACCGTCAAATTGGTCGGCCAACAAGTTGTCAACTTGCCCACACACGATACAACTTGCCATGTTGTCAACATGTTGTTCAATCAAGTTGGACCGTATATGGCCAGCATGAGAGATATTATGTTTGTTTAGGTATTACGTAATATTCAATACGAAACATCTAAATGATTTCATTATTTACGCTGATGCATCTAAATTTTTTCATTATATACGCTGATGCATCTAAATTTTTTCATTATTTACGCAGATGCATCTAAATGATTGCATGTGTATAGACGCATATAATACTCTATTTAGTGATTTAAATTCTATAGCACTAAATACAACATAACGATCCCCTATGCATTAAAATATTTAACACAATGGTTACTAGGTCCTTTTCAAATTGACTTCACGTAACGTTGTGCTCTTAAAAAATTTCTATGGATTATCAAGCTTGTTTTTTAATTTTTGTTGATTAGGTTTTTTTTTTTTTAAATAATTAATTTTATTTTTTAAAAAGTTCAATACTTTACATGATAATTTTATCTTATTAATTAGGTATATAACTTATTTATAACATATTATAATATTCATTAATATTTGTTGTAAGATGAAATATTTCACCAAATGACCAATGTAACATGATAAGTAACATTGATCATGCGAGCAGAAAGTTCTATCCCGATAATTTGAAAATTATACAATCCTCAGTTACATTCGATATTTTACTCGTAAGAAAAAAAAATGACTTAAAATTGATATTTTAATTTCAGATATTTTACAATTTGAAAATGACTATAAAACCGGCGAAAATTACTACATCAGAAAATTGTGATGTCAACAGTAGTTCTTCTTCGACCACCATCTCAGATAATAATATTCCCATTACCGATTCTGTACAAGGTCAATTAATTGATAATTCGTCTTTGAATAATGATATTGAAGAATTAGAAAATTCTAATCAACAAAAGACTAGAAGCTTATTGAGTTCTGAACCTACGACTGCTGCATACAAATGTCCTTCAGAAAATTGTGAATCAACTCAAGTTGAACAGAACTCGGAAGACTACAATAGTGATGATGAATATGATTTACAAAAGCAGAAAATCCAATCAGAAGAAATATGGAAAAAGAAAGACGAATTATTTGAAAAATGTATGCTTGAACGAGGTTTCATAATAAAAAAAATTAGCGAAGACGGTGCGTGTCTCTTTAGAGCAATATCGTTACAAATTTATGGTGATGAGGGAATGCATGATGAGATCAGGAAGCAAACTATGGAGCACATTCAACAAAATCGTGATTATTATTCGAATTTTATAACAGAAGAATTTGATAATTATGTTGAGCGGAAGCGCAATCAGCACTGTCATGGGAATCATATTGAGATCCAAGCAATGTCAGAAATATATAATCGCCCCATTGAGGTCTATAGATATCGTACTTCACCAATTAATATATTCAATGGTGAAAAAACAAAAGAGATGAGCCCACCACTACGTTTGTCCTATCATCGTAACTCTCATTATAATGCTGTGATAGATCCTTTTAGTGCATCCGTAGGTGTTGGTTTGGGTCTTTCAGGATATAAACCAAATTTGCAAACAAAGGATGCTATTCAACTAAGTGAAGAATTAGAAATTGAGAAAATTATGTTACAAGATAAATTACAAAGTACAGACTGTGAAGAAGTACAAAAACAGATCGAAAATCAAATGGCACACGACTCATATTTGCAATATTGCCGTGATTTAAAATTAAAATCTAGTAAAGCAACTGGAGAAAGTTCAAGCAATAGTAAAGATATTGTTTCATCTTCAGAAACTAATCTTACTATATCTAATAATAGAAATAGTACAATAAGTTTAAATGGTTCTATTAGAAAATATAAAGGTTATTTCGATTTAAATAACGCGAAAAATAACATAAAAAGAAAATCCAAAGAAAATTCAGAATGGAATTCAAAACGATCCAAGAGTTTATCACCAAGAAATGTTAACATTTCGTTCGATTGGAATGCAGAATCATCAAAAAATAATAATTCTGAAATAGATACTGGCGCAAGTTGTAGTAACGTACCTTCCACTTCTATAAAAAATAATGATATAAGCAAACAGATTTCACAATTTCATCAATCACTGTTGGAATCGTCGTTTACAGGAAAAGGTTCTATAAGGCTAAGTGAAAGTGAAATGATTGCAAAAGCTATTGAAATGTCAATCACTTGCTTAACAAATAAATCAGATGCTCAAGAAGAAAAAAAAATTTAATTTTAATTGCTTCTGAAAAAGATTAAAATAAGACTTAAATTAACGAGGAGAAATCGAGAAGGCAAAAGAAATTTTTTATTTTAGTAAAATAAAACAAATGTTAACCTTAATTATTATATTTTTATAAAATTACCAAAAATCATTTTCATAAATATAAAAAAACACACAAATGTTATGCCTTTTTCTAATTGAGTAATTTAACATGTTGCAAAGCAGTTAAGCATGTTTTGAATGTCAACCGTTCGCACACGATTTATCATAAATGTTTACATGTTTAGCTCTGAAAGCACATTATCTAATCCGAGTGTTCTTGATTTAGTAAAATTGAAAGAAGAACTGTGTAATCTGTCATGTTTTTAAAATTTGAGAACTAATTCACTTAGTAATTTTAGATTTTTTATTTTAACAGAAATTATGACTAGACATTTTAATTTTATATTTTTATATTTTGAATTTTAAAAATGACTATAAAACCGTCTTCCACCACCACCCTAGATACCATTAATCTTGTCGATTCTGATCAAAATCAATCAACAGACGATTTGTCTTTAATTTTGATTGAAGACAGTGATAGTGCCAAATCAAATTGCTCGGTTAAATGTTTATCAAACAATTTTAATAATGCTAAATCATTTGAAGCAAACAATGAACCGATTATAACAGAATCGATTAAAACTGTAAATATTTCGGAGAGCTGCAATAGTGATGATGAATATGATTTCCAAAAAGGGCAACAGCAGTCAGAAAAACAATGGAAGCAAAAAGACGAACTGTTTGAAAAATCTTTGATGCTTCAACGAAATTTACGAATTCAAAAAGTTCGCAACGATGGTGCGTGTCTTTTTAGAGCAGTATCGTTACAAATTTATGGTGATGAGGGAGGACATGATGAGATTAGGAAGAAAACTATGGATCACATTCAACAAAATCGTGATTATTTTTCGAATTTCATAACTGAAAAATTTGAACATTATGTTGAACGTAAACGTAATCAGTATTGTCATGGAAATCATATTGAAATCCAAGCAATATCTGATATTTACAATCGCCCAATTGAGGTCTTTATTTATGACACGCAACCAATTTATATATTCAATGGTGAAAAAACAAAGGATAAAGCTTTACCACTACGATTGTCTTACCATCGTAACTCACATTACAATGCGGTGATAGATCTTTCTACTGTTGGTTCTGGCTATTCAGGATATAAGCCAAGTTTGCAAAGTGAAAAAGCAACCAAATTATGTGATCAATCAAAAAATCAACAAATTGTGTTGTATAATAAATACCGCTCAAAGGAAAATGATAATTTACAAAAAAATATCGAAAATAAAGTCGCACAAAAGTCCAATGTGTCATATTACCTACCTTTTAAAATAAATGGCCCAATAGGTGTATGTTCTCTTAAAAAATCGAACAGTTGTTCCCATTTCAATAATTGGAAAAATAACCTTAAAAGAAAGTCTAAAGAAACTTTTGAATGGAAATTAAAACGAAGTAAAAAATGCAATTGTTCCAATTTCAAATCTTCAAAAAATGTTAACAGTCACATTGTAAATTTTAGTAGTTCTATAAATAATAAAAATTTAGGTCAAAATATTTCACAATTTCATCAGTCTGTGTTGGAGTCTTCTTATGCGGAAAATGGTGGAAATGGTGAAATGACTACAAACGCTACTCAAATGTCAATTGCTTGTTACCCAAATAAACCTAATATCGCTATAGAAAATAAATTTAATTTTAATAATTGTAACGAAGATTATAGATTATTAGAATAAAATTTGATTTGAGGACCAATTGAGAAGACAAAATAATTATCCAATACAGAAGAAATTTTTTTTTGACTAGTTAAGATTATAATAAATTAAATTTGATAGTAAAAAAAATTAGAAAATAGTTTGAATTAAAAAAAAAAAAAAAAACGAAGACGCTAATCCTTAAAAAATTGCATAGGTTGTTAAACAAATTATTAATTTTAAAATTAAGGGAGCCAGCTCGATCATCATAATTCATAATAATAACCAGAGACCGGAAGTTCATGCAAATACATGTTTTTTTCTGATAACTCTAAACTAAAATGAAGTAAATATCTGTGGCGAATCAAAAATTTTTAAGAAAAATTGCATCGATTTGTTAGAGCATACATTTTCATATTTCTCCATATATTTGCATGTTCGCCTTAAAAATGCATGTATTTGCATTTTTTCGACAATTAAAAAAAAAAAAATCAAAAATTGAGGATTTCTTCATATCAACATTTTTACAAAAGTGTGGCATAGATTTGTTAGAGCATATATTTACATATTTCTCCAACGAATGCATATAATTGCATATTTACCTTATAAATGGATGGATTTGCATTTTTAGGACAATTAAAAAAAAAAAAAAATTGAGGATTTCTTCATGTTAACATTTTTTTGAAAGAATGTTTACCTTCAACTTTTTCTAATATGTAGATGGTTTTACAAATTTTCACTGATCGGAGAATGAATTTCACAGAGGAAAATGTATAATTGTTTCTAATTGCAATTTATCAGATAAATAATAATACATTATTATGCATATTTAAGAGCATATTTGTTAGGTTTTAAGAGCATAAGAGCAGCATATTTTAACGTTTTTAAGAGCATGAACTTCCGGTCTCTGAAAAACCTTCTGGAAAGCCATTGATTAAAATGTTGGGTTGTATTAATTTTTTTTAAATGAACATGTACAATATACAAATTAATAAATAAACTTAATTTATCATAAAACATAATTATATCATGGAATTACATTTTACATTTTAATTAAAACAATAAAAAAATATAAATTTCTTCTCAATTTTAATATAAAATATCTAAAAATAATTTAATTTTAATTATAATCACAGGATTTAATAAGGAATATATTGAATTTTTGTTATAGTGCTAGAAAAAAGTTAACATAATTTTGGGGTTGAAAATAAATTCCACTTGTACTTATCGGGTTTAAGAATTACAATTATAATTTTTCCATTTTTTTGTATACATTTTTAAAAATTTTAATAATAATAATTAATTTCATATACAATTAAAAGAAATGATATACTTAGAAACAGCGCCCAAAGCTCATTTATCATTAAAATTAAAAAAATAAAAAAACTAGATTCTGGAAATAATTAATTTTTAAAAAAAATACAATGAGAACAACGAAAATATTAATTGAAGTCATTAGAATATTTTTAATTATTAATCAACTTATTAATGGTTATCTTCTCATTAAAAATTTGAAACAAATTCGTCAATCAAGTTAAGTTTATAATAAGAAAAAAAATCATTTTTAATGAATTGAATATAAATAATTATTTGTTAAATTTTTTCACTTACCTGAACGGTCATTCATTTTGTTTTTTTAGTTAAAAAAATTTTTGAATATCTAAGATTTTGTTACATTAAAACAAATAATATAGAAATAAAAATACATAAGTTACACATTTTTAAACGATTAAACCTGGATTCTGGCTTTCGTTCGAGTAAAAACGTAAATATGTATATTTGCAATGAATTTTATGAAAATTTTAGAATACGATGTAAGAGTTTAAAGTTCGATTGTAATTCATATAATAAACCCCAATATTAAACATAATTACATTATACTCTTATATGTTATATCTTAAAATTTATATTTAAAGCAAAAGCCACAAAAATGTTTGTTATGGTTCAAATATTTTGACAACGTCATCGTGAAAAATTATCTCGTTTGTGCTAAAAGAAATTTTAGCTTAAATAAATAATATTTTCTGATTTTCACTTATTTTATATAAGCTTGAGCAGACAATTAAAGTATACTAATTATTTCTTAACTTGAAAATCTTATTTTTAATACCTTTTATTTATTGCCTAATTTATAACATTATAAAGATTTTTGGCGCCGAAATTCATATTTCAAGGAAACTCATATCATATTGTATTATACATCTATCTACCTATATTTATTTGAAATAAATACTTTTTTTTTTTGCTTCATTTTCACTACGGATATAATGATTGCACAATGCATGGCATGATGCTATAAAATTCTGTATTAGAAAGTATCTGAAATGACATAAAATTATTGGCATATATACGTATAATATATATTTTGGTAGAATACAGCAAATTTATTTTTTTTTAAATTTATTTCAAAAAATTAAAATACTCAAATTCTTTGTTATGAAAAATCTTTATACATATATTATTTCAGGGTGTTAAAACGTGAATAAAATAAGAATTTATAATAAAATGTGATTATATGGAGTATACGAAAATCTTAAAAAAAATTATTTTTTTTATTTCTTATAATTTTATCGATTACGAATGTAATATAATTTTTATGAGTTCTTAGTGAATCTTTTATCTAAATATTTTTTCAACCCTTGATGTTGACAATAAAAAAAAATTAGATACTTATTATACAAGGTATTTCACAGAAACAGAAGTAAAAAGGTGTGTGATAGATTTTAATTTATGTTTTGGTTTTTAAGAATGTACAATATTATTTTATCTCCATAGCATTATAAAGCTCGGAACGAAGCGATAAGAGTCGTAAATGAAGTTTTAAAGCATATCTATAATGTTCAAAATTTATTTTGCCTTTAACTGTTGAAATCGAAACCTTTGAACGTTTGAAAATTAGTTTAATTTTTTTTAATTAAAATTATTGAACTTTTTGGAATTGATAGATATACAACTTATTAAAATATGATGGATTTAGATATTAGAATAATGAAAAATGATGAAAAATTAATAATTCTTATATTGAATAGTACTACATACTACATATTATGTTCTTGGTGTTCTACATTATTTGTACATTAAACACTATCAGATGTCATTTGGTTGAACCTGTAACTGTTAAGTTTTATCATCCAAATTTATGTGTTTTTCCCAAAAAACAAACTGAGTGCATGCTAAGGATAAATTTATTTTATAATAAAATCATAAATAGCTTTTTACATTTTTTTCTTATTTTTATTGGTTCTTATTTATTTATAAATATATGAATATTATTTTATTTCTTGATATCCAATATTCAAAAATTGGTTTACAAGTTCTTATAACATTTATAAAAACATAAAACTTTTCCGTTCTCATTTTGAAAGAATTTACTTTGATTTCTTCAAAAAATTATACATTTTTCATTTTTGATAACTTTATATAAAATTTTCATCATGATATTTATACAACAATAGTATACAATATACTTAATAACGAAAATAATGTTTAAAAAAGTCTGTTCTGAAAAATCTTTTATATTATTTTCTGTTTTTCATCTTGTATGAAAAAGAAAACATAATTTATTCAATATAAATATACATATACTTTTATACATTATATACAATAAATATGCATATATCTCTGGATAAATGTATATACATTATTCAATTGGAAAATGAAAATTTCCCTAACAGGGAAGAATAAATAATAAAAAAAAAAACATACACACACAAATTGATTCCATGGATAAAGTACACAAACAAAAGAAAAATTATTATTATTAAGCCGTTGAAAAATATTTTCAGAATTTTCGCCTTAAGATATTTTTATTTTTTTTTTTTTTGCTCGAAAACCTTTATTCAATGGTATTTTCTCCTCCCACAAAACCATCAATTGAAGGGAATATATGAAAAAATGCTTTGCCTGCCACACTTTGAAAATTAATAGTATTATATACACTCATAATTGTATGAAATTGAAAATCCATTTTCTGAAAAATTAATTCAATTTCCGGCAATTTAAAGATTCTATTTAAAAAATATAATTTTAAGGCCGATAGCAATTTGTTGTATATTTTTTTTGTTTAAGATTTATTTTTAAATTTATAGAAATAGATAAGTGAAATCAATTTTTTTTCGCATATATAAAAACCTATCATAACTTCGGAATCGATGCGTCCCCCAGCTCAAATAATGTTTTCTTCGAGAACTATATATAAAAGCTCTAGTCGTGTAAAGTTTAACGTATCAATTTTTAGCACATCAATAATTTTTAATTCTATCCGGTTGACAAGACGATTATAAAATAGATTTTTGATAGAGCAATAATTTAAAAAATAATAGTACCTATAAAACAATTGAACTAATTCTAATTAATAAATTATATTATTAATATTGTATAAAGGTATTGGGTTGCGTTTTGTAAAAGAACGAAAAAAAAAAAAAAAAAAATTACTTCACTTGAAAAATATTCCTTTAAGTATTATAGAATGTTATTAAAAAAAAAAAAACTTTTTTTTTGTCAATTTGAATAAAGGCTTAAGTAAATAAAGTTAAAGGAAATATTATAATTTTTTTTTTTTTTAATGTTTATTACCGCAATATGTTGGAAAATTTTATTCTTGAATAATGAAATCATTGAGTGATGAAAAATCAATTGGGTATTGTGTGACAATTTATTTTATATAATAAATATTTATATGAAATTTTCTTTTTTTTTTCTTTTTTCAATAATTGAAAATAAATATATTTTGATATATAGAAAATGATGGATGATGAGTCTGATGTGAATTTGGTTTTTCCTTCGGTTTATTTTTTTTATTTATTTTTTTTTGTGAATCAAATACAAGGTGAGCTTTAGATAGATTTATAAATAAGCTTTCTGTATATTGACAATTTTTCAGTTTGCATAATAAAAAATCATTGTACATAAATGTGTGCATTGAATTTGAGAGAAAAATAAATAAAATTTTAAAGCATTTTGTAAAATTTTATCACATAGAATTTTTAAAATTGATGTTGAATATATGTACATTAGGGTGCCACTTATTTTTGAAGATTAATTTTTTTGGGAGTGCCGGGCGTAATTTTATTCTATTATATCTAAAAACCATCCCCACAAAAATTTAGCTCAATTGGATACCATTAAAACGACCTGCTTGGCTGTTAGGTTTTCTTGTATTTTACTAGAATTATAATTGGTTTTTTCATTCATTTGAGCGTTACACAACAGTGTCATATAATTACTCTTTACTTAATTTAAGTTTTTGGATATAATATCAAATAAGATTTTCAAATTATTACAATTCATATTTGTAAATATAAAGTCCTAAAACTAATTATTTTTTAAAGTTTAAATTTCCGGGCTGAAACGTTGCTCCAAGACTTCTCTGGTTGACTGAGATATTTCTTCCTTTTTTATACAAGCAAGTTTTCTGTAATACACTTTTAACGCTGTTTGAGTGAAAATTTTTTATCTTCTTGAATGATTATTTCGAATGCACCTTGAGGTGCACTTTTATTAAAATAAAGTTTGAATTGACGCATTTAATAAATAGAACATCACCATATTATGGCAATTTTCTGCCTGTTATACGAGTATGATATTTGGATTGTCCTACTAGAAATATTTCTTTATGAATTATAAAAATAATTAAAAAAATCGAAAAATCATTATTCTGGACTCGCTAAACTTCATAAATTATTTGTTTTTTGGTCGAAAATTTTTTCAAAATTTCAGGTGCAAAAATCAATGGTGCAACACTATACAAATACATGTTAAACGGGACGGGTTAAAAATGTTAGATTGAGCTCATATTTGGTAGCGACTACTTTTAGGGCGAAATTGGCACTCATCAAAATATGAATTTTTTTTTTGTATATAAATAAGTGGCACCCTAATGTACATTGTACATTATTTCTTTTTTTCAATTGTCAAAAATGCCTAGTTAAATGTAGTTTTCCTTTGAAACTCATAATGAATACAAAATAAAAGTTTTCAGTTTCTGTACAGTGTATTTCTGTGCTTATATGGATAATATTATATTTCATCTTCTGAGAATGTTAAAAACTAGCAGTCCAAACTCTATGTAAATATATTTGAAATCTTATCTGCTATATTAAAATTTATGTTTTAATTAAAAAATTTTTGGAAAAAAACCCTTCATTGTTAAAATTGTTTTATTTTATAACTGAAGATACTTTCTCAGATATTAAATTCAAATGAAGACGGAAGACACGAAAACAAATATATAAAATAATTAAATTATTATTTAATAATTTACAAAAATTAGTTTGGCAACGAAATTAGAAATTATTTTTGTTGTTTGTATACACTTTCAATTTAAACTCTTTATATCCTTAATTGCTGAACATTGAAGTGCATATAGTATTCATGGCACCCTTTAACATCAAACATTGTTCTGAAATTAAAATTTTTTCTAAAACTAAATAATATACTAATTTATTTTATTGCACTCTAAAGATTCATTTTATTTTTGTTTCTATTATAAAATTGTGACAACTATCTAGTTTATATGCTAAATAATGACCATCAACATGGATAAACAAAATTTAATTGATCAAAAGGACAACGAGTAGATGGTATTTTTTTTTTTCTTGTACACATAGAATTATATTATGTGTACAGTACGTAGCTGTAGGGACCTTTGACACTTAATTAATGACAATAATAAATAAGAATTTTTCTTCTTTTTTTTTTTTTTTGCCCTGAATAATATCAACAAAATAATTTTACTTTTTTAAACGATACTCAAAAGACAGTTTTTTTGTTATGGAGAAAAGATTTACTAAAAATGTAATTATTTTCAAGAAATTACACAAAAGGACACACATAATGACATAACAGAAATCAAAGGACAATGTAATTTCGTTAAAAGCAAATAAAACAGACAATTTTCTTTAACAAGAAATAAATTGTTTTATTTATTTATTTATTTATTTATTTCTTTTACATAGAATAGTATGTACGATGTGTATATAATATATATAGAAACACAAATATTTTTTAGAAAACTTTTGATTTGAATGAATTAATTTTATATTTTGTCATTTCGGTTGATCATAAAAATAATCGAATCAAATGAAGAAAGTCCTTTTTTTTTTAAGGAAATGTCAATCAGAGAGGTGAATTGATTTTTTTTTTTCTAATATTCGATTCGATTATAAAAATAATCGAAATATCTGTTAAGATTTTGCATTTGACATTTTCTCGTTTTTTTTATATGGTCTTTTCTATTTATTTTTTTTTTGTGTTAAATTCTCCTCCTTCTAAGAAGACATTATAGTTAAATTTAATGACATTTAACTTATGATTTGTATGAGATTTTATTTTAATTTTAAACAAATATTTACATTATTATATGAATAAGAATTTTTTTTAACTTATATTTAATAGAAAACTTTGAAACAGTGAGGATTTATCTATTTGTTCATTTGAATTAAGTGTTGTTTTAAGTTTTAAAAGAAAATGGGAAAAATATTGAATAAGTTTTTATGGTTTTTTTTTATTCAAAATTTTTTAATAATTAAGGAGACTTGGAACTTGACCCAAAATTTGATTGAAAATGTGATAATAAAATTTTAGTCCTTCTCCGTTAAAATTTAACGATATATGCGTGAAATTATTCCACTTAAAAATTTTATAAAAACTAAAAATGTTGAATTTAAATTGATTTTAATTACAATGAAATTGTGCTTTTAAGCACGTACAATATTTCAGTATACGAAGTAGATTAATCTAAAACCAATGCTAAAAATTTTAATTTTTCAAATAATTTCAATTTATTGCTAACCAAAAGGATTATCAAGTATATTATGTACGATTAAAGTTTATATATACAATCAAAATTTCGAATTTTTCATTCTTTAAAATGTATATACTACTAAGCTTAACGAATGAAATTTTAATTGAAAAAATTCGCTCAATTTAAAAAAAAAATAAAATCACCTTCATCTGAGAAAATTCCTTTAGGTGACAATCACCATCATTGTCACACTACAGAACAAATGGATATAAATTTTGTAATCGTAATTACACATTAAGGGTATTTATCTTTAATTAATGTTTAAAGAAAAATTCTGTAATTTAATATACTTTGAATTTAATCTTTGAAATTGTATTGCTTTGATGTATGTAACTTAAATAAATAGTTTAAAATTTTTTTTCATTCTCAAAAGAAAAAAATATTTACTATTAAAAAACTCAAGTAATTCGTAGCTGAAAAAATAGCTTGATTTTTTTCTGTCCGTTGCATGAAAAATGAGAAATAACCCCATATGCTCTACTTCCTTTCCAACCGGAATACATTTCAGATTTCCACAAGTCCATGAAATCCGTCTATTTGTTTTTGAAAGTTTTTGAATTATGTATAGCTATATAAATAGTTATAAAGAAATAATATGCACAAAATACATTAAACATACAATGTATATAGTACTATATGTCGCTGTGCCTTGCTGATATTTTAAATTTTAATTTTAATGCTCTTTAATATGGTATAATATACTTTTAAACTATTAAAAATTGAAGGTAAATAATGATGACAACGTACATTTTCCTCAAAAACTAGTTTATAATAAGATCATATAAAATTTACTAAAATTATTTCTTTTCCTTTTTTATATAGTTCTTATTTTTAAATCAGCATAATATGGTGTCATTTGAATCAATTATAAGACCAAATTTAATCAAATTACAGTTGTGACTTATTCGTCTGTGTATATTATATGGTCTATGCCTATGGTACATTGAAATTTTCAACTTATGTACCTAAAGTATATAATAATGTTAAGTTTTTTTATTTGGATTCTAACATAAATGAACGTTGAATTTAATAATAATTATGTATAAGTGTACAACATATGGGTTTCTTGCACATAAGTTTTATATAAAAATAAAATATAAGTTTTTGTTTTATATTATAATTCCTTGGTATTTGATATAAAACTTTTATATACAATAACATGATAATGTCATCATCTAATGAATATTCAAAAGATGTTTTATAATTTCTATATGTACATTTTTTCAAAGTATATGTTATTATGTTTATATTAAAGTGAGTTTATACATTTTCGTAAATAGTTTTGTTCTTTTTGGTTAAATTTTTATCGCAATTACAATAAGCATTATAAGTTATAAATATGGTATATTATGTATTTGATCTTTGTGTGCTCAGAAATTCTAATTATATATAATTATATAAACAATAATAATAATAAAAAAAGGACCAACATTTTTATTATTCATAAGCGTAAATAATACGTAAAAAAAAGATATAAAAATGAAATAAAAAATGTATATAAAGTTTATGCATTCCATGTCACCATTCTTAGAATCATGAAAATTGAAAATTTGAGTTAAACTTATGAATATTATATGTACAGTCCATGTTCATATACGGTTTACTTTATATTTTAGTTGATTAAAAGGAGCATAGAAGAAACGGAAGTTAATACAATTTAATTTTTTTTTTTGCCTATTTTCAACTTCACTATTATAAAAAATATTTCTGTTCTTTTTATATTTTTAAGAAAGAAATCGTAATAAAATAATTTCTGACCCATGTTCAAAATATTATTACATTTTTAATTATTAGATTAGATGGGAATATGTGAACCAAGAATGTTGAAATAAAATTTTTAATATTTTTTGTTTTTATGTAAATAAGGTTTATTAGATATTAAAGAGGAGGTACGTAGAAAACAAACAACTGGCCACGCAACTAAAAATTGTGAATGAAAGATTAATGTAATGTTTCTTTTTTCACTGAACGAGAGGTAATTTTATGGGATCACTGAAAGTAAATTTATTAATTTTAACGTAGAATAAAATGAATATTCAGGAAATTAACACATATTTATGCAATAATAAACATAAATACTATAAATATTTTAAACCAAAGAAAATATTTGATTCATATATTCCAAAAGCTGTGAGTTATTCTTTTCAAAAGAAAAAAGAATTAAATTCAGCCCCTTCGTTCTAAAGTCATATATATAAGTATGTATACTACGATATTATATTTACCAATAACATAATAAAGGTCACCTAAAAACTAACCGAAGAAGTATTCAGATTTTTTTTTTATTTATGTCTGTAATTTTATTTTGATGTTTTGCTCTTTGTGTATACTGTGGACGATATATATATTGAAGAAACAGAAGTCCCTATAAACAAATTACATATATCTGTCTTATGTGACAAACGATATAGTTAGTTATTCATAGATTTGGTTTTAAACTATGACAATGGTTTTTAATATATCTATTCTATATCTCTATATAATTTATGTTGAGCCATTTTTATGGTATCATTAAAATTTTCATGACAAAAGATATAAATTATTTCTATGAAATTTTTTTGTCCTTTTTTTTTTTTTTCATAAAATCCAATTTGTTTTATTTCTTATATAGGAAAGTTTTTATTTTATTTATGTAAAGATTATATTTTTTTGACTTATCTAGAGCGGTGGTTTTTGTTATTATGAACTTTTTATAATTGTATAGTCATAGTTTTGAAAGAATTGATAAATTACCTTCTGATATCTGGCACATATTTTCAGTTCAGAAAAAAAAATTTAATAATATTTTGACAGAATTATTTGAAAATCCTTGGATCTAACATTTTACAGTTTCTGCAGAGGTATGAACGATTATTGTGAATTAAAAACTTTGATTCTGTAGTAGAAAGATTCTTAGAAAACTTTATATCTTATATGCAATTAATGGTCATGCAACATAATTTTCTGGTAAAAAAAATTCACAAATAATTATCCAATATTCGTATTCTTAAATGTGAAAAAAAAAACACTCAATCATATAAATAAGAAAAACTTTTTCTTTCATCCACTTTGTTTTTCAATGAACATTTTTTAAAATAGTTTTCCACAAAAAAGAAGAAAACGTCACTGTGTATGATAGATTGATGATTTTATTCTTTTTATTTTTTATTTTAGTGTTAAAAAAAATATACAAAACATTTTCCACTATTATACTAAATTTATTAAAAATGTTCAGCTTAAAAAATATTTGAAAGAAATAAAAACAACAGGTGGTTTAAAATGAAAATGGTTTTTTATTTTCTTTTGGAGAATTTAAGTAAATACGTAATAAAAAAAAATATATTTTTCGAATTTTTGGTTTAATAAATAATATTATTATTTGACCAATAAAATTTATAACGATTGATTGCGCATTAAAGGAATCAATATATGTTAATAATAAATGTCAAAAAACAAATTATGTAAATATTTGAAAATTCAGTTAATAAACTGTGTATATATTCATTTATAATATAAAGATTATAACGTGCAAAATACAGGATGTCTTATTTTCTATTAACTTATCATCGGAGCTTAAATTCAAAAAAAAGACATGGTCTCTAACTTCAAATATTTTGTTTTTGGTTATTTTAAACATACAAATTTTTATAATTATAATTAATCTATCTTAATTATCTTAAAATAATCCTGTAATTAAAATAGGATCTAATGGTTTAAGAAAATTATTAAAAAAAGGTTGCTAAATCCTCAAAATTATAATTAAATATGACTATTTAAGTTGAATAATGGTGTAAAAAATTAAATAGTATAATTAGTTAAAATATTTTTAGAAATATTTATTCATAATCACAATTTTTTTTTAAAATCAAATTATAAACTTAATATTTTAAATATTTCAAAAATTTAAAACCAATTATAGAATAATCGATTTAATTATATTTTCCTTAAAACAATAAAACTTTCGTAAATATCATATTTTGGTTCAACTTCGACCAACAATTGTATTCCTCATCACATTAGTTCTTCACTATGTCACTCTATAATCAAATGTTGGAAAATTCTATGAAAATTATGTATATAAAGTTATTAAAATTATCCAAAAAAAAAAAATTCCTGTATCCATAATAAAATCTTCAATATTTCCATTTGAATTTAATATAAAATCAAAATTCATTTAAAATTCATTTTCTATATCATGCCTAAATTAAGGACATTCTTTATTAATCTGAAATTTTAATCAAGAAACAACATATTTACAAACATATGTACATACTTATGGATGTATAATATTATAAGTATAAAAAATATATTTATTTATTTTTTATTTTATTTTTTTTTGCAATTTATGTCATAACTTTATCAAATTTAATTTAACATGATCTTTCTATGGCACTTGATGAACTTTTAGATTAGTTTACATGTTTTGTTGTTAGGTGTGTATTAAATTTGTTGTATCTTATATGAATAAAAAAAATTTAGGAAAACCTAGGGAAATCCTTAGCATAAAATTATTTTATAGCTTTCTTTCTTCTATACACAAACATTGGTTGTTGATATCTTATGTTACATAGCAAAAGTTTTAATTAAGTTATTATGTGATTTCATTGAGACATTCTCTTTATTTGCGCATTATAAATGTATCTATATTATATCCATATTCAAATATATATATCTATATACTTTTTTGATATGCCCATTGGACATAATAAAAGACAATTTAATTTTTCATGATTTTAATCTAATTTACTTTTTAAAAGATAAACAGAGTATATGAGGCTTATAATGTCCCAATAGAACTAATGTAAGTATAGTATTATACAGAGTTACACTTCAACAAGCTGTTAACAAGATATGATTTGAATAAACTTTCATCAAATTTGCAGTAAATTATTGTTGAAGAAAATATATAATCAGCTTTGATTTTAAAAGTGCGAGCTAAAGTTATTTTTGAAATTGTTTTGCTAGGATTGTACTTTTTAAATGCACTTTCAACTAAAATCTCGTCAAAACCATAAAAACTTTTTGGCAGAAAATTTATTTTCAAAATTGTTATTTACAATTTTGCTTCTTGATTAAAATGTTCAAAGAAAACATTTTTATTATATTAAATAAAATATTTAAAATTGGGTTAAAAGTTAAATTTGATAAATTATGTGTGTGTTTGATATATGAGATTTTATCGCGGCAATGTTTTATGTTTTTATTTAATTTTTTTTTTTTTTTTTGAATTGAAACTGAAGCATTTTTCATGAGTTTTTATTTTTATTTGAAAAATTTATTTTTTATTTTTTTCTGAAAGGCGCAACGAAAAACAGAAAAATCTACCATGGTTTTCATTTTGTATTAAGATTTTCGATTATTATTATTATTATATCTTTATTTTCCTGAAAATTCAACGCACGTAAGACAATACGGTGGAGTAGTAAAAGTCATGATTCCCAAGCGAAAATAAATATATGAAAGTTAAAAGGTAAACATAATGTATGAAGAATAATAAAAAAAAGTAATAGAAACTGCTTACACTTAAAGAGTAAAACACGTACAAAATAAACAAAAATTCAAGAAATCTACTCATATCAACAAATTTCATTTATATACCATTTAATTGTCAATTCGTCCTTATTAAATACGAAATTAAGTTTGTAATGAAAATTACTCTATTACTTATAGATAATCGCTATAATACTAGTATAAACGTACTATCAAAAAATAGTAAAATTCGTCATTTGATTCCATATAAAAAGAATAACCCAGGAGTGACAATTTAATTGGAAAGTATGTTGATTAAATAAAATATTCAGATTGACTGTTAGACATATTAATATATTTAGTACATTTTTTTGCTAATTTTTTTTTATTTTGAAATACTAAAAGTAATCAATAACAAAAACGAAATTGTCAAAAATAACAAAAGAAAATGGAAAATTGAGGTAAAAAAAAAATAAACACAAATAAAATTCTAAAGAGGTTTAAAATGAAAATAATCCAAGCTGAAAAATGCAAAATAAATAAATAAAAAACATATTGTATCTATGTACTATACATAAATATTAAAGTGAGTATGATATATTCTAATATACATATGAGTAAAAAATAACAACATAGGCAATATACGCTTCGTGTTTTCACAATAACTTTTAATTTACATTAAAAAATATACATATTTTAAAGAATAAAGTATAAATATTATCCTGTTTCAACTTTACACTACGTATATATGTTTACATCAATTTTGACTTTGTACTGGCAAGTATATGTGTTTCATGCAAGAAAAATAATAATTTTTTTGAGTAGTAATCTGGAGCGCTTCAAACAAAATATTCTACGAATAACCTTTCAGTTCCTAAAACTTAATAGTGCTTTATAATATATACGTAATTTGGAGTTCAAAATGTACCTACATATATATCTTCTTTGTTAAAGTAAAAAAAAAGAACATTGAGTGAAATTACTAAATTAATTGTGTAGATAAATGAATTGTATGAATTGACGATGGAACCCGACTTTTCAAATACTAATCACCAAAACAAGTATAATTCATATTTATTTTTTATCTACACTTTTCATTTTCTCTAAAGTAACTAATAAGTTCGTTGCAACATACAAATTTTCATGATAAATATTTATTTTCTGACACACTTTTAGGTATTATTTCTTAAGAAAGAAAAAAAGTTTTCTATTCATAACAAATTTATGATTTTGAAGAAAGTACAACTTTATAAGAGTCTTTAAACTTTGAAAATAAAATTTCCAAATCTTTAGACAAGTAAATTCCGAATAACTTTTATGAAAAAAAAAATTTCCAATGAATTATTTGGTAGTAATCTTAATTTAACATTTAAGTACCAAAAGTTAAATAAGATCTATTTTTTTTTTATGATATTTTATATGATTTTAGCTGCATAAATTTTGATGTTTATATAGTTTAATTTTAATGGGCACTCAATATTGTCCATTATAATATTAAAGTTTTATTTTGCAAAATTTTTTATGTGCAATGCATAGTATTATCTACAGTACGGTATACTTTCAAGAAAATACTATATAAATTATTTGATAGACAATAACATTTTTGTCTTCAGGATCTGACCCCAATAGCAAATCAAAATAATCAAAATAATTGCAAAATTATATAAGAAATTGTTCTAATTTTTGTTATAATTGTTATTATTATTAATTCACTATCCTTACGAAAAGAATTTCTATTAGAAACTAAAAACAATTTGTTTCACATTATAGAAATTCTCAATTTTAATAGAAAGAAAATTTTTAAAAATTCTGTGTCTTGATTTTTTTTTTCTTTTGGTATGGCCTTTGCTATTATTTTTATTTCAATATAAATTCAGGATATTTCGAAAATGGATTTTGCTTGAATGTCTCCAAAAGTTTTAATTTGAATCGAAGCTTAATAGTTTCTGAATTCCTTTACGGTTATAATTATTCCATATAACTATCTAATATGAGTATCTATTGAGCAACTAGGACAGGATAAAGCATTCAAATTAAAACAAAAACATTTTTTTGAACGTAGACAAATTTGTTTTGTATTTAACTAAGAGTCTGACGAAAAAAATTTCTATTAGAAACTAAAAACAATTTGTTCCACACTATTAGAAATTGTCTATTTAATATAGAAAGAAAAGTTTTAAAATTTAATTAAGAAATCAATCAAAAAGTAATTTTCTTTCCTTAGAATGCCAAATGAAAATTGCCATTTAAAAAGTTTACCTTAAGAAGATTATTAATTAATAAAAAAAAAAAACTTTGAAATTGAAAATAGAGAACTATCTGTTAGGAAAAGCTTAACTGAATAATGTGTTTACTTTGCCTTGTAGAATATTTCAAGAATATAAAAATTAACCGCTGAATTCGTATCTTAGATGATTATTTATGTTTTGTCGTAGGTCACTATGTGGACACTATTCACAAATAGGTTATTCACAATTTGCTATAAATCTTGTAATATTATTTAAATTATAATTTAATCGATTTTGCAACAGCGATTAATATTTTTAATATGGAAAAATTTTTGCTGAATATTTTCTGTACTTATTATAATTACTTATATGATTTATGAACTATATAAGATTGTTGTTAAAATAGACATTTATGAAGATAAATATGTCATACATTCATATATAGTGAATAACACCTTTTTTTTTTAATGCTTTCTTGTAGCTATCAAAGTTAAATTTACATATTTTCCGTATAACTTTTCAAAGATATAAAATTTTAACATAATTTATTACATCATCTAAGAGATTAGAAATAAAAGTTTTGTAAGAAAAGTTAAATTCATAGGAAAATTAAAAAACAAATTCTGAATATCAATTTTTATTTATTTATTTTTTTTTTTCAAGAAGCTTCATTACTTTTACCATTTATAGAACAACAAAGTGACAATATTATACAGGCTTCAAAAGTTTAAATTTTATTTTCTATTTATTTATTTTTTCGTCCATAAATCTGTTCAAAGTTTATTTTTTTTAAATAGAAAATTTTATTTTTAAATAGAAAATTTTATTTTTTTTTAATTCTATACCCTTTTAACTTTTTTCATGCTCAACATGAAGTATATAGTTAATTTACAAAAAAAAATAAATTGTGAATAAAGAGCAAACAAAGTTTGAAAGAAATTTTATTTTGAAAATTTTGAATAAATTTTATTTTCGGTTAAAGCTAAAATTCATTGAAATCATTATTTATTGTAATTTATTCAGTGTAGGTATATCTACCTGAATTTTATGAATTATTTAATTGCATAATATTAAATCTTTATTCTAATATAAAAATATCGCAGCTATAAAGAATTTTTTATTTGAATTTAAGTAAAAGAATATTGATGAAAAAATTAATGTAATTAAAGATTGAGATGGAAAAAAAAGTCATGTTATAAAAAAAAAAAATCCTCGAAATAATTTACAAATAATTAACACAAAATATTCAGTTTTAATATACAAACGAAAACTTATTTTTAATATGTAATAATAGTTAATAATAATGAGCAAACTTTGGTTTTAATAAGCTCTTACAAAACATTCTATACGTGAGTTTAATAGTATTTATGTTTTCTTTCAGATAATGTTAATAATAACTAGCAAGAGGTTGATTTTCTGCGAACAGAGAATCCAGATTTAAAAAAAAATCCTTAATAGTATTTCAAAGTATTTGGAAGGAAGAACTTTTCTATAAGAAAGCTTACCAACAAATTTTAAGTAAAGCTCCGCCTTCATTCAATGCATTATTTTATAAATGGTCTAAGTTAGAGCCTACTTTTACTTAATTAAAAATTTTAACTTATCTTTTTAAATATAATGAAAGAATGGGTTATTTAATTATTGCATAGATAAAAACATGTTTCCAACGATCCAACGAAAACTTTAAAACAAAATACATGCATGAAAATTATTATACACTATATGCTTTTTCATTCACATAATTCTTATTACTTAGCTTTCGTTCTAAAAGAAAAGTTGTATTATAGTTAAAATATTAACACTATATAAATGCTGTCACTATTAATCACTGCCTTAGCAAGTTTTTGTTTCCTTGTCATTCCTGTGAAAACAATTGCTTGAGCTTTTAAGACGATGACGATTAAATTTTAAATGAAGAAAAATACTTTTTAAACATGCAATTTTAATTGAACAGGAACACAAATTTTAGCATCGGACTATGTGATGAAATTATAAAATACAAGAAAAGTTTATCAGACTATAGTCAAAGAATTAGAATAATTATATGTAGTTAAACAAAATTTTTAAATTTAAAAATAAATAGTTTTGAGTGTGCAGATTAATAAAGTTTGATGTCCATATTTAGAAAATTGCAAGTTATTTATTATAGGTACATAAACTTAAATATATTTATTTCACATGATGATATATATACATGAGTACAAAATATAATTGTGTGTATGTATCAAATGTCAGGAAACAGAATTTGACAATCTAAAATTGAATTTCGAAATTATAATATCGATCTGTTCATCTGCCCATATATTTTTCAAAGTATATATTTTCTTGTGCCTATGCAAATTTTATGAAACATTTGAAACTACACAAGAAAACATTAGGTCGGGTCAGTTTAACAAAAAGAATTATGAACTTAAGTTTCAAGAATTTATACAGCGTACTTTTAGATCACAAATCGCTAAAAAATTATTTTGGAGTTTGTTTTAGCAAATGAATTCACGAATTTTTTGAGAAAATTAGGGCCAAACCTTTATTTAAATTCTACAATTGTTAATAGCCAAACCTTTATTGAAATTCTACAATTGTTAATAGCGATTGCTGACGAAAATTTTCTTGACAACATCTTTTCAAAATTACAAAAAATGCAGTCTAACCATATGTCGTCTCACTTTGCTTATGGATCTGGCCATGGAACTTAGTAAATTTTCCACTTACGTCTAGTGAATTGTACTTACTCCGGGAATGATCAACTCTGAATCTGAGGATTTTTTTGGCTCAAAGTAGAAGCTAATGCGAAGAAAAGTTTTCGATCCGATCTAAATGAGTTTCATATAAGGAAAAAAAATTAATCTTCAATTTAAAATTATTGGGCTGTTTAACTTATCAAAGGATGTTATTGAGTTACAAAAAAAAAATTCCTGTCAAATTGGAAAATTTCAATTTCATAAATATGCATACGATAAAAATTGAAAATGAAATTGATATTTTAAAAATTGTAAATGGTTTAAGCTTTAAGGCATAATAAACAATTATAAATATTTCCAATAAAAATACATATTTAGTTGTGCAGGTCGATGTGAAAAAATATTTCTTTTTTATCTTATACTAGTCGAAATACCCGGCTTCGCACGGTAGTACCGAACTTATATTAATATCAAAACACTTTAATTCAGATTTTGTGCACTAAAAAAAACAGAATTTCAAAATTTGTTAAATATTAGCCACTTCCCCGGTGCCTTAACACATCCTGTTTTTTAAATAGGCTTTTCGGGTCCAACGCTACTATTTTATTGGAATATACCTAAATTTCAAAACTGGCTTCTAAGATAGTCCCCCCGTCGGGGTCTCGGATCAAAATTTCTAGTACCCTATAACCATCTCCGGTCCCAATGCTACTTAACTTCAAAATTTCAAAATTTCGAAATTTGTTGCATAGCCCCCGCCCAATTGAGCCCTGGGACTACGGTTGGGGGCCTCTCAACATCCAGTTTTTAAATAGGGTTTTCGGGTCCAACGCTACTATATTTTATTGGAATATACCTAAAATTCAAAACCGGCTCCTAAGGTAGCCCCCCCGCCGGGGCCTCGGATCAAAATTTCTAATACCCTTATAACCATCCCGGGCCCCAATGATACTTAAGTTCAAAATTTCAGCCAAATGGTCCAGCGGTTTAGGCGTGATTGAGGACATAGGACAGAGAAACAGAGAAACAGAGAAACAGAGAAACAGAGAATTTTCATTTTTATTTATAAGATATTAAGGTTCTTAAATAAACACATGCATTTGTACTTTCATAGCTCATATACGTTAAGGTCTGAAACGTAGCTCAGCTAATATTTATCTAAACGACATTTTTGGTTATTTATTTCAAAAAATCGATTAAAATGACTTGCTTAATTTATGTCCAAGATTTTGTTGACTATAAAATCGTTTAGGTTCGAAGCACACTCAAATTTTCATATAAATTAAGAAACCAATTCAATTTTATGTCGATCAATAAATGACTTTTTATAACATTTAACCTCGATTTAAAAAAAAATAAGGAAAATTAAAAATTAAAGTTAAAGATTTTTCGTTTCGATTAAAAGAAGAAACATAAAAAAAATATTTTATAATTTTTTCACCCAAATTTATGAGGGAAAATTTAAGAAATAATCAAAAAGAAAAATTATAATGAACACAGCTTGTCAAAAAAACTTCCAAAAAGCTTTCCAAAAAATAAAAAAAATAAAAACTCAGTAATTAGCTTCTCGCCTCTCGTAATAATTAAAATTAATTTATTCTTGAACCTATTTTCTTTTTCCACTTAATTACATTTCATCTTTTTTTTTTTCTTCGGTAAAAATAAAAAAGTTTTCTCTTTAATGCCAAGGAAACAGAACCTTATTATTTTTTATTTTTGGTTTCTTAATAAACCTTATTAAGTTGAGTATATATATTTTTTCAAAAAAGGACACTATATAAAAATATGAACAATAATTTTTGGGGTTGATATAATTTTTTGAGAATATTAACTATAAATATGCTCTCATAACGTAAAACAGAAAAAAAACACAAGAAGAAACAAAACCTAATTAGTTATTTCAGAAATATTTTAATTAATGCCCTCACCACTATAAAAAAGAATATACTATTATATAAATATAGATTAACTAGTTTTAATGAAAATATGTTGTTTGAAAAAGAAAGGACCAAACTAACTTGAAAATATTTTTATGACACTTTTATTTACTTTGATCCTTAGTTTATTAAAAATTAAAATTTTTTCCCTTTACATATTTATGATTATATGATAATATGTAAGTTAATTTTGTAACATATTAATTCATCATATATAATAGGTTTCTTGACCGTTTTGTTGACCAGTATCTCAAAAGTAATCAAATTTGACTCTCAGACAATTTCAAGTTACAATAGTCCTGAAATTCATATGATTTTGTTATACTGTTCTTTTTTCACAAAATTTTGAAAATTATTACAATTTTATTTTTAAGTAAATTTTTAGCTCCAAATAATCAATAAGGAAAAAAACTTAAAATTTGTTAGTTGAACCTGATCAAAGCTTTTCATGAAAATTTAATTAAAATCCGATTACCTTTTTTTGCTCGAAATAAATTCAAAATTGATTTACAAAGAATTTTCTATGAAAATGAATTTAAAAAAAAATATATCAAAGGGTTAATAAAAAATGAAGTTCAAAAGGAAATATTTGTTCTGACTGTTTGTATTACTTACTTCTTGATTTGTTTTTAATTTTTATTATTAATTACTTGATGTCATTATTTTTTTAGTATTAATCATTTTATAAAAAATTTTTCGAGTATCTTTGTTCGAAATCCAATCATTCAATTGATTTGGTATTGTATAAATGTGGCTGACAAGACAAATAAAGAACGTGTAGGACAGGAAAACACTTATAAAAACAATTTTATTTTTTGTTAGCGAATCGATTAGAAAATATTATAAATTTTACTTTTTATAATAACTTAAATAAAATTAAATTTCTCGTATACCGAATTGTGAAAATTGATTGAATTTTGTTTTTTTTAGAAAATTATTAATGTGAACGAAATATTTTTATTTTCATAGGAGGAGTAAGTACTAATTTAATCACATATTTATTCTATATACAACCCTAAAGTCTCATCGTAAATTATTTTTGATCTATCTCAAGAGTAAAATTAAAAAAGTATTTTTTTTTTTTTATATTTACATACATGAATTTTTAAAAATAAATAAAAAAAAAACCCAAAATATACGATGACGACAAAGTAGAAGATGGAATGAGTTTTAATATAAATAATATACTTTTTTTAGCGCTTTCAACATAATAAATTAGAAAAATTTGAAATTTTTTTGAATGAAAAATTTCGAAAATATGCAAATGTTATGGTTTGGGCGAAAAAACAAAAAAAAAAAAACAAAGAAAATGAAGGATTTTAACATTGCATACGCATATATGTAATATCAGAATCAGCAGAAGACCCATTAGGGGAATTAAAAAAATATTTTTTTTTTCTCTATTTTCGTCAATTCGCTAGGGATTATCTTAATTTTTTGTTTTTGCTTTTTAAATCAAATACAGGGAGTTTTGACCTCATTAGATAGGGTACTATGATTGATAATGGAAAATGTTGCTAAAAATTATTAAATAAAGCAAGTCATTAACGCGTCGTCGCCTTCATAATTTAGATATAATTTATTTTAGAAACAATAAATTCTTTAAAGTATAGTTATATATATCTCATTACTGCACCCTGGAAGGGAAGTTATGGTCTCTTTTTTCTTCTATCAAATTTCTTCTTAAAATAACAATTCAAAGACTAAAAGGAGAAATTTCACTTAATTTACAGCACGCTATAATCAACGTTTGAAGTTGCCGAATTTATGGAGCTTATAATGAAAACAATAAATTCATTCCTTTCAGTTTGCTCTTCTTACGAAATAATTCTGGGTAGAGTATGTAGCTCTCCTTTTCTCTCCAGATCTCAACTGAATGCGATCTATGAGAAGCGTTAATTGTAAATTATGTCTTCATATTGGTTTAGATTTGTGTGTTTTTTTAGTTATATTTAGCAACTTCACTATGTAATTATAAATACATGTATTATAGTTGGTAAATAAATAAATAATTATAAAAGAATTTGGGAATTAAACACATTAGGACTAGATTATATATATCGTTTTGATTACAACTATTTAGGAATTTAAATCTAAAAACTTGGAACTTCAATCAGTGATAATCAAAGTGTACACTTTGAATACAAATGTTATAAATATTTCTTTATTGCCTTAAGCCTATATCACCGTGCGGTTGGTTATATATATATAGTATATTCCTATCATTTAGCATTTTAACAATTGTTTTTTCTATATTTCAAAATAAATTGTTATTCTTTATAATATAAATTAAAAATAACATAAAATAAATAATATTTATGTAATTGTTAACGAAATTTGAAAACAAAATAAGAATTTGATTTGAGATAACAGCATGAGAAAATAAAAAATACAAGGAAGTATATATACTTTATGTTTTTACAAAGAAATTTGCATCTGTTTCTTTAAGAATTTTAATCGCTATATAAATTTTATATAATTCTGTATTAATCAAATTGTGTTTTTATTTATTCACATAATATTGTATATATATATAGGTTTAATTTTTAATATTATTATGTTTGTATTCGCTTGTGTTAAGCATTTGAAATAAATAAATAAATATTTGTATTATATTTATGCCGAAATATTTAAAGTTTCCTGAACCAAATACCTCAAGGTAAGAAATGAAATCACCGGTCTTCGGTAAAATATCAAATGTGTAGCTATAAATTATTGTTACAGTACCTAATTATCAGAAAATAAAATTAAAACAATCCTTAAGCAAATGATTTAATAAAAATTCTAAAACACGTAAGTTTTCTTCCAAACAAATATAAATTGGCTTTTCAATTTCACTCGAATGAGTCTGTAAGTAAATTTATCAGTTACAATTTCTTCTATACACACTGATAATAATCATGTTTACGCTTTATGGCATTTCCTTTTGAATATCTTCAATTTCCTTTAATTATATGGACATATTTATAAGATTTTTTATTAACCATATGAAATATGTCTTCAACCATAATGAAGAAATAAATTACTTTGATTACTCATGTGAATTTAAGTGAACATGTTGTACGTATTATAAATATTATGTACATAATATTATATGTATAAGTTCTGAATATTTTAATTTTGTAGAATTATTCATTAGCTTAGTTTCTTTTCACTTTGCTACCAAATAATTGTTACGAAAAGTTTGAATTTTCCAATAAACATTTCCAATAAAATTTCCAAATTAAAATTATTTAAATTTTCAATGTAAGTAGGATATTCAATAAAATGTTGGTATATGCAATAATAGGACAAATTGCATTTTTATCTATATTTAAAAATAAAAAAATAAAAAGTTCATTGTTCTTAAACCCTATTTTATGAAAATTTATAAGAAACATTATATCTAATGTGTTATGCTGTAAAAAAAATAGTTGAAAACGTCTATTATTAGATTTTTTGTTGAATATGGTAAGGCTTTTTTATATGGTATAATATGTTTTGAAATGTATACTATACTACGCGAATATTTTATTTTGAAATATATGAATAACAATTTAGTTTAATAATTCGACGGATTAGTTTATTAATATTAAGAGAATTAAAATATCAACGAGCCGAAAAATGTATATACATTTATTTCAATTTGACAATTAAAGAAAAATACATACACAACTCTGCTCGCATTCCATTCCCCTTTATATAATAAAGTTAAAGCTACATAGTTACATACTTCGGCTTTTCGGTATAAAAAAAAAAACATTCCCTTCTCCTTTATATAATAAAGTTAAAGCTACAAAGGTACATACTTCGGCTTGTTGGTATAAAAAAATAAACATTCCCTTCCCCTTTATATAAACATCCTCTTTATATAATAAAGTTAAAGCTAGCTTAACAAGTCGAATTAACAAACTAAATACTTTTTAATACTTATTTGACATACTGCATTGAATTATAGTAAGAATCTGAAACCAATATAAAAGAATCTAACTCACAATTTTGAAACATATAAATTAAATATAAATAATAAAAAATATGCTCATGAAATTGAAAAATTCTTCACAAGCAATATACTCTCTTGAAGTTGTAATATTAATAAATATGAACAAGCTCAAAGAAGCATAGAAACGAACATTTACCTAGTATATTTATACACATACATATATAGTAAATAACATTTTTATTCTACATGTTTTGTCGATATTTTTTTAATTTTAGAAATTCTTTTTTTTTTATTAAATATTTATCATGATCTTATTTAAAGCTTTGAAAAAAAAAAAATTCTTCATTTATTTGAACTAAATATTTACATTATAAATTCAGATATATTACATTTTACTTTTAGATTTTAAATGAACTACCGATTTAAAAAATGTTTATTAATTCAAAATAAACTTTTTTTTTCCTTAATTTCCTGGTAGTTTTATTATGTATAACTTTGTAAATATTATTTACTGCCGTCAGTTACTGACAAAGAGATAGGCATAATATACGTACTAATAGGGTTGAATAGTTAATCTTAGAAATTTTCGAAATCAAAAATCACGTAAGCAAGAACCTACAGCATATAGTTTTACATTTTAAAACATCTTAATCTATTTGTTCATAAATCGCATGCTTTCAGTAGGGGCTATACTAATCGATTCATCCAGTTTAAATTTAATACTAAATTTAGTTATTCCTTAAAATAACGTAACAAGTTCTTTGTACTGATTTTCCTTTATTTAACTGTTTGACTAAGTATTAAAAAAAATACATTAGCTGCAAACCCTATTAACTTTAAATATGCATACTTGAATTAGGTACATTTTTATGTTTATTTACTTATCAATCTCTAATCTATATACATTTATTTATTTATCTTTTCAGAAGTATAGTAAATAATGTTAATTATTAGCTGATTTTGCCTTAATAAATAAATGAATATCCTTTTTAAATTGAAAATGTCTTTTCTAAAGAATGAAAATTTAATTTAATTTATTTATTAAATTCTTTATGTTATTTGTTTATTATTTTTTTTTTTATTATTATTATTATTTTGAATGAATTTAAATTTATTTCTGTTCAAAAAAATAAATGTGAATAATCGAAATATTAATCAGGCATAAAATAATTATGCTAATTTTTTTTTTTTGTATTCGAGTGAAAGTCAAGAAACGTGTATTCAACATTTTGATATCGGTTTAGATGTATATTAAAGAATTTTCAATATGATTTTTTGTAAGAAATATACTTTACAAAGTACTGAAAAATAATAAATGTATTATCTGAATAATTTATGTATAAATTATGTATGTAGAGGTTATACTTTTTAGCAGAAATTGAAAATAAGAACAATCTTGCGAAAAATTATATAGGTTTTATTTTCAATGATCGGAAGAACTCGATTTTCCAATTGAAGCTGCTTTTTAAGTTGATGCAAGTTGTTAGTTGATGCAATAAGAAGTTTATTAATAAAATTTACTGAAAGTGTTGTGTGTAAAACATTTCTTCTGTATCCAAAATAATTAACTATGAGCGTTAGATTATGTTATATTGTATATTAAAAATAAACCTGTTGATCCACCATCATTGCAACATTTCAAACTATCATATCGTACTTATTATCGTCTTCTGAGAAATGAAACAACGTATAATGAAAAGTATAGTTTCGAGTAATTTGAATTTAAAGATTTGAAAATTAAAAAAAACGTATGAAAAAATATCAAGTAGCGTACAATGTTCATCTAAAAAACACATATTAATCAACATTAAGAATATTGCAAAGTAGTTGTACTTATAAAATCGAATACGAGGAATCGAATGGTGCTATTGTCGAATAATGACGTATAAATGTCATACGTTGTTGCATTTCTGAACAGACGTTATAATCTAATTGAAATATCATAAATGTAGTATAAATGTAGCCTTGAAAGTGAAGGTATAAATATTCCATGAAAACCATTTAAAAATTCAAAAATGATTAATAATCATGATGATCAAGGTTTAAGAACTCAAAAAGGGGGAGAAAAATTTTATATATCTATGTGAATAAATCATTCCATCTAATTAAAGAAGTCATTAATAAAACATATAATTTTAAATGGAAAATTCTATTTAATTTCCTCTTCACATTTTCTTTGTTGTTGCGAAAAAAATGTGGAATAAGATGTTTTTTTAACATACATTCGCATACATACAATATTATGTACATATTTTATTCAAATACCTAAACAATAACATTTAACTTAACTTTTGCTTAAAAAAAATTTTCCTTAATGAAATGGTTATCTTTATATATAGTATCTAAATATATATTATTTATATTGTATAATTTTCTTCTTTTTTTTTCATGATTTTTAATTTCATTTTAGATCTAATGAAAATACAATTTTAATTTTTCGAAATCAATTTTAAGAAAAAAAAAAAATAATGAAAATAATTGTAATAACATGAATTAATTATTATAGGTTTTATTATTATTTTTAGTAGAAAAATGAAGGAATGTGATATTTTTGGTATAACAATTGTAGAAATATAATTATGAAAAATAAATGTATGTTGTAATTATTTTTTTGTTTATACTTCACAGTTATCCGGAAAATATGAAATTTAAAAAAAAATTAAAATTTCTCACTATGTATAAAGGAAAAATAACTGTATATATGAATGAAAGTATTTTCTTGGAATGAACAAAAATAGAAATATGATAGGATGATGAAATATCTAGATATTTTTTTCTCAAAAAAAAAACATAAATAAAAAATGAAATCAAAGTTTCTCAATACATAAAATTTTTATGAAATTCTTCTTACGGAAAATTGATATTTTATAATATTTACTATTACATTATGTAGTTTAGATACCCTATTACAACGGTTCCCAAAGTGTGGTACGCGTACCACTAGTGGTACATTACGCTTTGGCCAGTGGTACAATATTTCTTCTATTATTTATTTATTAATTGTTTCTTCTATTAAAAATTAATTGATTTTTTTAATTAAACTTTTTTAAAATTCGCACTTTAATTTTTTCTTTCTGATAAAAATTCAGATGCATTTCCAGAGGTAGAAAGAGATCAGTTAGCAAAAATTTCTTGCAATAGTGATTTGAAACTTGAATTTAAACAGCAAAATTTAATTAATTTTTGGTTCTAACGACGATCTGAATGTGAAGCAATTTCTGATAAAGCTTTGAAATTTTTGATGCCATTTGTTTCATCATTTTTATGTGCAGTCTGATTTTCGGCAATTAGGATTAAAAAAATCAAAACACGTTTAAACCTTGAACCCAGTTTACGTTTAAAGTAGTAAACACAATTGGGGCGACAGCGACAACGACAGCGATAGCGACTATCAAAAAATATTAAAAACCATATATTTGCATGAGAATGAACACAATTGAGACGACTGGCGACAAACGACATTGTCGCCTGGCGACAAATTAGAAATGTTTCTATTTTGTCGCCGGGCGACAACGACAACCATATATTTTTTTTATTTATTTTTCTATTTGTTTATTTTTTCCCTGTTTATTTATTTTGTCGCCGTCGCCGTAATTGTGTTCACTCCAGTAATATCGCTGTCGTCGTCGTTGTAGTCGTCGTTGTCGCCGTCGTTGTCGCCCCAATTGTGTTTACTCCTTAAAATTAACTAAAATTGAACATAATATTACATTTTTAATGGGCAACAAACAACTTCACATCAACTACTATGTACATACTGTATTTTCTCCATATATTTTCTCAATGTAAATAAAAAAAATTTAGTTTCTTATTTTAAAAATTTCTAATATTTTCATGCAGTGGTACGTATATTCAAGAAAAGTATATTGAAGGTACAATAGACAAAAAGTTTGGGAACCGCTGCTCTATTATATGGTGAAAAATTAATACTGAGAAATTTTATTTTATTTTGACATTTTGAAATTACATATTATTCTTATTTTATTTAGCGTAATAGATTATAAGGCTATATGTTGCATGTTCCAGTATCAGGGGGTAATTTTATTGCTAATAAAATAGATGGTTACATTTTAAGTCTATTTATAACTCAGAATACCAGTTGACGATATTCTCTGGTAAATTTGTTTCTCAATATAGATGTGAGTCGTATAATATCCTCGATAATATCATAATAAAATTATTCAGGAACTATAATTTTTTTTTCTAAAATAGTGATTATGTTTCCTCAATGTCGATATTTTTAAAACAATAAAAGATTAAAATAAATTTTATTTTTGATAAAAGAATCATTATTTTTGGAAAATAATTTATTTTTCTGATGTGAAATTGAAAACACAGTTTTATCAGTGTATATCTGATAAAATCTAAATGTATCATATACACACAACTGGTGAAAAGAGATCATTTACGAAAAGTAGTACATATCAATGGTTATTCAATTTTCAGAAACGTATCTAACTCAGTGATTCTTAACCGGTGCTCCGCGGAGCATTAGTGTTCCGCAACCATGTTCCAGGTGCTCCGCGAAACGAAAGTGAAAAAAATATATTAAAAACTGTTATAATATTCCCATCCATTAATTTATGTAATACATGGTTTAATGGCGTTTGAAAAATTTTCGTTGTTTATTAAATTCTAAAAATTATCCAATCAAGTAGGTCGTGCAAAAGAAATCTAATCAAGTAAGCTAAACAATTTTATTGTAGTGCTGAACGTCGTTTTAGAAATTCAAATTTTCACGTAAATGTGCTTTTATTTAATTTTTTAATTTAATTTAATTTAATTTAATTTAATTTAATTTAATTTAATTTAATAAATTAAATTAAAATTAAAATTAAAATTTAATTTAATTTAATTTAATTTAATTTAATTTAATTTAATTTAATTTAATTTAATTTAATAATTGATTAGTTTTTATAAGTGACAAAAAACTTGGTTGAGTAAGTATCTTACGTAACAAATTCTAAGTTAACATTAATTTAAAAATATATAAATAAACACTTAAACAAAACTTGCGACATAAATTAATTACTTCGTACCGAAAATTAAATATATATATATGTACTTATTCTCATCCCAAGTTTATTGAAAATAGTAGCATGGAAAATTTCTTCAAGAAAAAGTAATTCGGAGCAAAATATTAATGATGGAGCTTGTAGAAGTCGGAATAGTATTAATAGTGACAATACAGAAAATGTCATACCTGATAAAATAACAAAAACTAATAGGCAGTTTTTTAACGAATACATCAGTTTATGAATTTTGATTTGAATAAATGAAAAAAAAGATATTTCCTTGTATCTAATCCAAATTACTAGAATCAATATTAATTAGTTCTGATGCTCCGGGAAAGTTTCCTGTAGTTCATTGTGCTCCGCGAAGCCAAAAAGGTTAAGAACCACTGATCTAACTTGTTATAAAAATAATATACTTGTATATTTTTAATAATCTAAAAAGTAAGTATAAATATGCTATCGTTTATTCCCAGAACATTTCAAGATAAAATAACTCGAAACAAGTTTCTAATATTCAACGAACTGAATTAATATTTTATTTTGTTTAACTACAAATTCAAATTTTCTATAAAATCATTATTTTGTTTGATGTAGGTGTATACACATTTTGTAGAACAAAATTTCTAATTTAATGCAACTAATTTGTTAAGCAAATAAAATATTCCTATCGCAATTAAAAGTTGAAAAAGAAAGTCCGTTTAAGACATTAAAGACATAAAGTTTTAGATTCAAACATTATCAATGAATGTATGTAATATTATTATTTATATTTTATATTTTCGTTCAGTAAAATCATTTTTAACTCCAGAAACCATGACCATGACAATAATTTTATTATTAAAAAAGTATTTAGTAAATTTTTTCAATTGTTCATATTAAAATTTCAGGGATCAGTATGGATAATGTAAACAAAATTTGGCCGATTAATAAGTTTTTACAGGAAGACGACGACCTCGCGTCGACTATATTAACTTATGTACTGAATACAGAATAAGCATCCTTCATTAAAGAAATTATGTTCGTACTTTTATATAAACAGAAATGATACTTTAATTGCTTATTTGATTGTCATTACCGGTTAAAAATTTTGTTTATCTATAAATGTTGTACAATGTTGAAATAATATTGACTTAATGAAGTCTTTATGACAAGCATGTTGTGTAAATTTGCCTATATTCAACATGAGCAATTTTATTGAAAAAAAAAGTAAAAGCCTTTTTAATTCCTCATTTTTTTTTCCTTTTTTTAATTAAAATACATTTTTTTTTTTTAATTAAACAACAATTTTATTTTCGTATTCCTGCATCTGTACTTAAGTTTTATATCAACTTTGTGTTTCATATAAACATTGGAAAATTTCCTTTTTGTATTTTAATGTCACCAACGAATTAACATGGTGCAAGAGAAGCAGTGAATTAATTACAAAAGAATGTAATTCCTTTCACATAATATATAATAATTCAATTAAATAGTGTGGTTCGTAAATTGAAGTATTCTCAATAATTTTCATATGAATACGGTTCATTTGAAGGTATAGGTAGTATAGGTTTTATACAGAAGCTTCTTTATTGACAACAAACTATTTGTATACTTATGAGATTTCTATTAGAATTGAGGTATTCCCTTTCAGCTTTCAGTGCCGGTGAATATAATCTATTGCAAACAAAAACTCATAAAAAAAAACATTGAAAATTTAGATGGAAATTTGAATGGGAAATTAATAGAATTATGACATCTGCTAATTTGGTAATTTCAAAAAAATTAATAATTCATTTTTAAATATGAATTTGATAGCAACTTAACACACGTTCAAATATACATACTTTTAATAAACATGTGCAATAAATGTATATAAATAATATTTTTTTTTGTTTTATACATTAAACATTAATTATAACTTTTTTTTTTTTCTACTGAAAAATTTAAAATTTTTTTTATTTAGAAAAATTTTTTGTAGGTTAAGGAAGAGTTTTAAATATATCAATTTAAAAATTTTCTTCTGTGCAAATAATTTTTCTTTTTTAAAGGAATAATTTAAATTTTATCCTTGTTTTAATTACGATTTGATGAAAATTTTAATTGATATTAGATTGAGCTTGAATTATTATTTTCTTAAATTATTTGTTTCAAATATTAGAATTAAAAGTTTAAATAAAACTAATTTTTAATTATATTTAAAGATAATATATTTTAAAAATATATGGATTTGTATATTTTTGTATATATTTATATAAAGTTTAATTGCCGCATATAAATAAAATATATTTTAGTTTCGAAAACAATCCAGTTTACAGTTTTGAGAGAATTTTTAGAGATTTTATAATTATCTTAAATCAAAAATCTGACCTTAAACCTATGTGGCTACTGTTGGAACAAAAGTTCCCTGGACAGATCTTTTAAACAGAAGTGAGTTTTACACTTTGCTTTCTTATTCGAACAATAAGAAACCGTTCGCTAACTTATTCATTATTTTTGTAGAACATAATTCTTTTTGCAAAATTTTGTAACATAAGTGCCTGATGAGAAACATAGCAGAAGTTTTTAAGTGTTTTTTTGTTTTTGTGTTTGGAAAAATTCTATCAAATTTAGGTTAAATGAATTCAAACTAATGTATGATGACTGTAAGAACTATAAACTAACAAAAAAAAATTCGTTTTTATACTCATGTGTTTGATATGCACAAAAAATTTTCTTATTGTATTTCTTAAATTTGAACAAAAATGAAGGTTCATAACAAAAAAACAAAAAAAAAAATTCATTGAAAACAAAATACAAAATTTCTACTACAAATGGGAATAAACTTAATCTGATTAGATTTTTGGATAATATTAAAAGGTAGGTAGGAAACTATAGATAGGGAAGCTACATAATATGTACATAAATGTACTTCTGGTAAAGTAAAGCATTTTTATATTTATCAAAAAGTATAAAGAAATTTATTTTCATTATTTGTATATGATAATCGGATTAAGATATTCACACAACATATGTTTTCAAAGTGAATTCTTTTTTTTTTTTTGTTATCTTCAAAGCAAAAAAAAATAATTTTTTATATTTAATTTTATTTAAGCTTTAATAAGCTTTAATACATTTTGTATTATTAAGTTTACTTACTTACAAGTCAATTTATAAATTAATATGAAGCTTTAAGTACATATAATAATAAATACATAATTAAAAAAAAATATAAGTTAATGACATTATTAGCTATAGAACATTTTCCAGAAGGAAATCAAAATTTCAATTTCTCATTGGGATTATGATTAATATGGTTAGAGATTTCAGATATTCAAATTCATTTCTCAGGGGTTAGTTTATATTGTATTTATTTTTGGAAAAGTAAATTGACACATTTGGCTGTTCTGAGAGTTTAAGTATGAAGAATTTACACTTAGATCAATAGGATGAATCAATTTAATTCTCAAGATTGTAGACAATAATTGCTGTTTCATAATGAATTTGTTGTAAATGATGTTGTTCAATTTTGGTTGGACTTTACTACACAAACTTTAAAATTACTGATGATATGCGAACCATCCCATTTTTATTAACCAGTAACTATAGAAATTTTTTTCCTGATCAAAATATCCATTAAGAAAAATATCGAAATTTTTCAAAATCGTTTTGACATATACAGCTTACACAGAGAATATATATTATTTGGCACTCAAAGCAAAACTGTGTGTTCTTTGAAAAACTTCTTTAATATAAAAAATGAAAAATTTTCATCCTGTGTGAAAAAAAAAATGTTTGTAAAATGCTCACCTGTTGTACTCACAAAAAAAAATGTAAAACATAAAATTAATGGTTGTAGTCAGTTTCACAAAGAATTTTCATATTTTTTTATCTAACATTTTTCTATTTTTCTTTTTCAATTTTTTTTTATTTTGATAACCAGATAATAGTTTTTCCTCTTTTGTTTTTAAAAAAAAAAATTAAAGAGGATTTAAAAATTTTTTTTATTGAATAATTTATGAGAATTTTAAAAATAAATTCAGGAATTCTTTACCAAAGGTCCAAAAACATTTTTATATTGTATATATTATGTATGTAAACGAACAGCGATAAGCTTACTTAAAATTAAAAATGAAGGAAAAGTATTGCGTTAATAAATATTTTCAAAGTTTGGCTAGCTACATTATGATATGGTCCTAATAGTCTAAGAGCTCGCAACGTTTTTGGCACGTGATTTTAGCAAGGCTCATTTTTTAATATATTGTTAAATGCTACGGTGCAGGACCCATAAGGGTAGTCTGGCTGTCGGATGACGTTGCGTTTATCCGTGGGAGCAGATCCAGGTAGGTCAAAGAAAAAATGCAAAATTACGTGATAATAGCACGATTTCTAGTTATGTCACTTGTTTGTGCTTATTATATGAAATGTTAATGCATCATTGCCAGACGGCTTCGGAGTTGTTAAGACCGTGCCAGACCTTGATTTATAACAAAAAAAAACTTCAATTTCACGTCATTTTAGCAAGGCTGAAATTTTTATATGTTATAGATTGGATCTTATATATACTACATCCAATTTGCCAGACGGAAATACCGTTGCTAAATGGATGCCAGACCTATGTCATTTAAAAGCAATTTGTTTTTTTCATGTAATTTTGCATTTTTTTTACCTACTTGGTTCTGCTCCCACGGGTAAACGCAACGTCGTCTGACAGCCAGACTACCTTTATGCGTCCTGCACCGTAGCATGGAACATTATATTAAAAAATGAGCCTTGCTAAAATCACGTGATTTCTTACGTTGCGAGCTCTTGGACTATAATATTAATTTTTATATAATATAGGTACAGTTATAATAATAATAAAACAGAAATAAGATTATATTTTGTCTAACAGAAATGCAATATCTTAGGCTTATCTCTTTTGAACACAAAAATAAAGAGTTTTGGAAAGTAAGTTCGAAATTGAAAAAATATCTTAAAAATGTATATTAATTATAGACTCGTTCAATTAAATCTATTTCTGCTCTAAGTTAAAAATAAAAAATCAGCAATTTGTAAGTTCGAGCGAAAGTTTCGAGTTTTTTTGTTTTCATTCACCAAATTTTGTGGACCAATAATTTGCATTAATTTCAAAGTTGGTTTGATATCTTTGGGTAACTTTAGGTAATGTTTTATGTTTACTATAAAGATCTTCCGGATAAACTACAATATAATAATTTAAATTTATATCCTGAATACAAAAAACTTATAAATAAGAAATTTATGAGATTTAAAGTTTTGTTTTATTTTACGTATTTTGGTTTAATAAATATTAAATTTTTGACAATCCTCATTTGAAAATTCTTTTATTGCACGTCGAAAGAAAAAAATATATGTTTTTAGTTATTTTAGTTTCTTTTGTACATTTTTATATTAAAAGCCATATATTAAGCACTATTTATACATAAAAATAAATGATATACCGTAAAATATATAAAGAATGGCTTTCGCAAAGCGTTAAAAAGTTATTTACGGAAATGTTAATGAGTCAAAATTGTGACTGTTCAATGTTCATTATTTTCTCTTTATACTAAATAAAAAATATTAAATCTTGTAGTAAATGCACTCCTATAAGGACGTTTCCAAAGTAAGAATTATTCTTATGAGAATGCTATAAGTTCGATTAGGGTTTTTATTCATTTTTAAATTTTAAATTTGTCTTGATTGTTATTTGTTGCGAGATCAATTTAATTAAAAGGAAAAGTATCATGGATAAAAAAGATGTGTTAGTTTTAAACTTTTGATTATTATAATTCTTATATTTGAATCTGTTTAAAATTTATAAAACTATAAACAATTTTAGTTTCTAAAAAATCTAAATTAATTGATGTTCCATTGGTAAAATATTAAAAAAAAAAAAATCGTTCTAGTTGACAAAACATCTATTTTTCTGTGATCAAAAACATTTTCCTTATATAAAATATACTTAACAATCCTTGAGAAATTCTAACTTAATAGAATAATGATGATGAAATCAAAGTTTTGTAAAGTTTAAAAAATATAACGTTAAAACAAACAAAATATTGAATCTTTCACCCTTTTAATGTGAAAGAAAAAAGTTTTATTTATTGAAAAAAAAAATACATGAAAAAAAACTAATCAAACTTTTATAATTTTTCCACTTAATCTTTGAAAGAAATTTATTTCAACAAATCAAAACTTCCTGTATCGGTATAATTAATTACGAAAACATAAGTTTTTTTTACTACAGCTTTCTATTTACAATAGATGTATGTATATTGTATATCTACACAATTATTTGAAGTGTAGGTCCGAAACAATGAATTGGTGAAAAAGGTTTTATTTTTTTGTTTCAAAAGGAAAATGTTATAGAAGCTTAATTCAAACTTTTAAAAACCTTAAATCATTATCAGGAAACAATGTAGATTTTAATGTAATTATAAAAATATTTTTTCAACAAGCGACATCAAATTGGTAAAAGGATTCTATAGAATATATATACATAATAATAGAATGTTTACTTTGATTACCAAAAGTAAATAAGTATACTATACATAAAAAAGTTTGTCCTTTGGTTTGTTTTAATCATTTTTTTTTATACGTAGGTACCTATGGTCAGAATTTCAATGAAACAATTTCTTTGATGAAATATTATTTAAAATATAATATACAAAAGTGTGGTATTTTATTTTATATCCTTCCGAAATTTTGTTTTAAACGGAAATAAGGTTATATATTAGGATTTCAATAATTTAAATATAATTTTCTGGGAATTTGTACAGGTTCCGACTCAATATCGGACTAAAATAGGATACAAGTTGCTGGCTTTGTGTTTGGATGTCGTTCATCCAGTCAGAGGTCTTAATAGTTTTCATATAAAATTTGGTATCCGAAATATTCGGCTATAATAATTCGTCTATAAATAATTAGTCTAAAAACTATTTATCTAATAACATTTCGTCTAAAAGTGCAATTCGTCTAAAAACAATTAGTCTAAAAATTAATCATCTAATAAAATTTCTTCTAAAAGGGCAATTCGTCCAAAAACAAAAAGTCTAAAAATTTTTCATCTAATAACAGTTCTTCTAAAGGAATTCGTTTGAGAGGGAAAATCGTTTAAAATTAATTAATTATTAAAAATATATTGTATCAAATTCAATTACATTATTCAATTTAAATTTAAAAAGAAAACAAATTTTCATTTATTATATTTTTAATATTTAATTTAATATTAAATTTGAGTAAGACGGAATAAGCTGACAATTCGTCTAAAATTAAGTAGTCACAAAATTCGTCCACAATCAGTGATTACAACCCTATTTAACAAAATTTGTTAAATAGGGTTGTAATCCCTGATTGTGGATGAATTTTGTGACTACTTAATTTTAGAAGAATTGTTTTAGACAAATTGATTTTAGACTAATTGTTTCTAGACAAATTGTTTCAGACGAATTGTTTTAGATCAATTATTTTAGAGAAATTGTTTTAGACTAATAGTTATTAGACGAATTGTTTTAGATGAATTGTTTTAGCCGAATTGTTTTAGACAAATTGTTTTCGACGAATTGAGGTTAGACGAACTGTTTAAGACGAATTGCCCGCGAACCTGGTCCCGGTATGTAAATGTACTCTTTTGTATTTCTTGTATCTCATTTTATATAAAAAAAATATATATGTGGTTATTTTAAATTATATGAATTAAAAGTATTAAATACATTATATAAAATAATTATATGAAAAGGTATTTACAAAAATTTTCCACTGGTATTTTTATTTAATATAAAATAAGAAAATTTTTTTTTTGCTATCTTTCTCAACTATACGAAAATTTGTTGATTATTAATAAGAAAATCATAATGTCAATAACAAGTCAAACATTTTTTTTTTCTTGTATTTTTTATCATTTTATTTAAAAGAAAAAACAAAATAAATAAAATAAATAAAAAAGGAAATATTTTATTTCATTTCATTTCAAAATGAAAAAAAAATTCATATATATTTCTTAGTACATTTTTTTTTTCTTTTGATTTTTTAATAATATATATTAAAAAAAAAAAAAAAAAAGCTAAAAATCTCTGTGGTATAATATTTTTTGTAAAAGAGAAAAGAACAGATTTTCTTGTTTTTTTTTTACTCTATTAAATTTTATTATTGATTTTTCATAAGGAAAGAGTGAAAAAAAAAAAAATTATCTTAAGTGCTCTTCAATATTTTTTTAATTTTTTTTTTTCATTTTCATCATAAAAAAAAAAGAAAAACAATTTTTGACATCATAAAGAACAATATATCAAAAAAAAAAAAATAATAATAATAAATAAAAGTATATGTATACCTAAAATGTTTTTATTTATAGATTGGATTTTTTCCCCTTTAATCTTTTTGTTCAATAGTTAGAATTGAATTTTTTTTTTCTTCTTTTATTTAAACTCACAGTAAAAGGATTGTGTAATTTAATAAAATTCTCTGTTTAAAAAAAAAAAAAAAGGAAAAACAAATTTTTTTTTTTCGTTTTTCCTGCTAGCAAAAAGAAAAACAATAAAAAGTATAATATTATGACAGGAATTATTGAATTTTATTGCTTCTTCAAAGTCAACAGGTATAATAATCAAACTTTTGTTTACTGTAATTATGTTTTCACTAAATGTCTGTCCGTTCGTTCTGTGCTGTTGCCTGCAAAGATTCTTTCGCATCGATTAAAGGTTGAGATTCTACAATTACAAGTTTGGTAGTTCGATGCTTTCTCAACCAAGCTCTGTAAATAATTTTCATATAAAATTATCATATTGCGATGAAAGTTAATGTGTTTGGTAAATAGATTACAGGAACTTTAATAAAAATTTATTATTCCCAGATTATTTCCAAAGATCGGGCTGAAAACTGGATAACCATGCCAAATGTTACATTTGTATATGAATAAAAGGTGTTGGTATTAAAGTTATCTAATAAATATGTTTAGCAATGTGTATGTCAAAAGTATATAGTATAGTATAGAAAATCGAAATGTTGAAAACAGAAGCAATGATTCATATATGATGTATACTGTTCTATTATATTTTATTATTGATTTTTATTTTTATATGATAATTATTATCATTTTAATTATTCTTGTAATATATATTTTGGGATTAATTAAATGTTAATTAATTTTTAAAATTGAAATAAACATTAAAATTTAATTAGGTATATTAAAAGTATGCCAATTAATTTTCTTTTTTTTATTCACTTCTTTTTTTTATTAATAAAATTATAAACTAATGTTTTTTTTTTATGTCGTATGTTTTAATTATATTAATAATATAATTAATATATTAAAAACAATGACGAATGTGGTATTTTATATGCAAAAAAATAAAAATTTAATATAATATAATCGTAATATCGTCTGCTGAGAAATGAAACAACGTATGACATTTATACGTCATTATTAGATAATAGCACCATTCGATTCCTCGTACTCGATTTTATAAGTACTTTGCAATATTCTTAATGTTGATTAAAATGTGTTTTTTACATGAAAATTTTATGTTACTTGATACTTTTCCATACGTTTTTATTAATTTTCAAATCTTTAAACTCAAATTACTCTAAACTATACTTTTCGTTATACGTTGTTTCATTTCTGAGCAGACGATATATCTGTTAGTTAGTATAAAACAAAACGTTTGATGTCTATAAATCGTATGAAAGTTATTTATATATTCGAGCCTTGAAAAAATTTATTTTGAAATTAATGTATCCAGGAAAAAAAAATAATATTAATTAAAATTTCAAAAATATATAACTTTTGTGCAGTATTTTACAGATAAAACCTTTTTATTTTTTAATGTAATAATATAAATTACATTTTTTTTTAAATAATATCATTTTGACAGTAGTTCTGGGATCTTAGCCCTAAATGTAATTTTATTGTTCAATCATTTACGATAGAATATACTATAGCAAATGTAGATAAGTCGCCGTAATACTTCACACTAAAAAACTAAAAAAAAAAAATTAATGATTATTTTATAGTCTAAAATTATTATACTTTTTTCTGATTTAATTTATCAATTTCCTAAACAATTTGTTACAGAAAAATATTCAAAATAAGTTATATAAATTGAAATCATTATTTTTTTTTGTCGTTTTATAATACTTTTATATATAATTTGTATTTACAATTATTTTATTGAAAATTTTAGCCAAAATTCATAAAGCGTACCCAAATCTTTTTAAATCTCTAGAATAGACTTATATTAATTTTAGTTTCGACTAAAAGAAAAAAAAATGAATAGAACAATAATAAATTATTTTCCTATTTTTAGAATTATTCATTCTATAAAAATAATTTTGTAATAGGGATAATACGGATAATAATGGGGATTAATCGTAGATAATGAAAGAGATCGGATGTGTTTTCTTAATTAGCTTAAAAAATAATAAAAAAAAGTAGACAAGAATATAAAGAAAAAAAAAATGAAATAATATGGAAATAATTTTTTTTTTTGAATCATTGTGTTAAAGGGACTAATAAGGCTACAGAGTTCAGACCAGTCAATACCATTTGTAAAGAATAAAACATTATTGAAAATTGATTGAATCAGTTTTGTTTTCGAAAGTCAGAATTTGATTTCTGAATTTCAATAGGGATTTTGGAAAACATCACAGCTGTGAATAATTAATAAACCTCATAATAGCAAATTGGAAAATAGCAATACTATGTGATTAGAAGATAATATTGATGAATGTTTCGAAAAATAAGTTATGATTTAAAAAAAATGTGTAGTTAAATTTTAATAAAATGAAATTAAATTTTGATAAGACCAAAAGTATGATTATTAATTATTATACAAATTATCTCATTTAAATTGTATGCTATACCCAAATTGATCGCTTTAATTTAAATTTCAAATTATACATAAATATATACAAACCATATATATCAAGTGAAGGAACTAAAATTCTAAGACACTTAGCAACAAATTATTTCCTTTATTAAATTGGTACAATCATAAATTCTTGAAGTATCTTCCTTAAAACAGGTTTAAAGTATATTTCTGAAGTGTCATTATCAAGAAATAAATATTTTTTAAGTGGCAGGCACATTACGATTATTTTTTTTTTATTTATTTTTAATGATAATTTTAATTCAGTTCCAAAACATACATATGGGGGCTTTCTCTCATAATTTTTTAAGTAATATGTCATTTGAAAACAATACCACATATATATATACACACATTATGATTGTTGTTGAAGATAGAAAGATAGAAAAAAATATTTATGTTTTTTGAGTATCTGTGTACGTTTCTTTTTATAATTATTTTTAATACTTTTAAAAGCCATTTTGAAATTAGATACACATGTAATATTTTTAATGAAAAATATATTTTAAGAATTTTTATGTGGTATTATTCTCAAAGTGCATTTTCCAATTATTGTTTTCCCACTTTAACTTTTTATACATTACGTAATAAATTATATTAAATTGAAAATAATTTTCGTTCGGTATGTTATTAATTTTTTTCGTTAAATTAAATTAATTCAAATTTAATTTGGTCTGGTTAGCTTTTAATAAAAATTTGGATAATTATAATAAATTTTCGAATATGATAACATAATTTACAACTTAAAAATTTAGTAAAAAACAAGATTTGTAAAATTGGTAATATTTTTTTTAATTTTCTTATGAACTCTATTAAATAATATGAAAAGGTAATGTTAATGTACACCTTTTTCCACCGAGTTATTGGTAAAAATCTAAAATTTTTTATTTATTCAATATAATATTCTAAAAAAGATTAAAAATTCCACAAAAAAGAACAATATATTTTCTTTATTTCATATAATAATAAATAATTTAAAACTAAAAATATTATGTTAAAAAATTTGCAATGTTAAAAGAAGTCAAAGAATCCACCATCGTCATCATCTGATCCGAAACCAAAAATACCTTCATCTTCTTCCGCATTTGGGGGAACAAAAGCACCATTAAATAATCCTGATATTCGATCTTCAAGTCCCTAAAAAACAAAATAATTTTTAGTTAAAAGAAAATACATGTAGTTCTTTAAATGACAATAAACGTTCCTCAAGTATAAAATGTTCAATAATAATAAAAAGTTAACATAAATTTAATTCCCAAAGACAAAAAAAAAATCATAAATTCCAGACTATGAAAGTTTATAGTTATAATTTATAATTGATAATTTTTGGGTTTATGAGTTACTGAAAAAAAAGCGATATATTTAGTAATTAAGATATACAGTAAAAACAATTCAACTGATTTTTTTCAATAATTTTGTTGAGGGAAAATTTCTATTTAATTAAAATAGTAGATACCTAAACAAAGTATGAAAAAAAAATATTAATTTTTATGTTTTTTTTTATTTCATAAACTTCTGGGAAAACAGTAATAGTTAAATGGTCAGTGATTATAAATAAATCATTAAATTTCGCTATTTAAGTTCATACAATTTTGTTTTTTAATTCAATTAAAATTTTTACACTAGCACATTTTATCAATGAGAAAAAACAAAGGAATGTTGTTAATAAAATTTATAAAACTGTGAAAAATTAGGCAATTTTAATAAATTTAATTAATTTAATAAGAATGTGAAAGCCCTAAAGTGAATTTTTTTTTTTGGGATTTAATATTGAATAATTTTTATAAAATAGACTTTCCAGATTTCTGATTAAAATAGTTTGTGAAAGCATGTTTCGAATTTTTTTTTATTAATGAAACAAATAAGCTACACATACAGTGTTAAATTTTCCTATATACGCATTCTATGTATTTTAGTAGATACTATTAAAAGTTTTGATAGATTTTTTAGGTTTCTACTTATAAGCAAGCCACAATATTCGTGAAGTTTATACTCAGATAACGATGATTATGTTTTCCAACAGATAAACATCCCCATCCTTTCGAAATGTTGAACTGAACGTATGTTGACAGTTCGTTTTTGAAAAAAAAAGAAGAGTTTATCAACTTTTGGTATCATGAGTTACATAAGAAAATTCATTCTAATTTTTGAACTGAAATATATTGTATAAAAAATAAGAACAAGATTTAAGAACAAGAAAAAACCGATGTTTTTGGGTCAGTGGTATATATAAGAATATTTATCACAGTTTAATATTATGTACATCGCAAAAAAAATTAGGCTAACATGCTAAAACGACGTCTATCCCATATCTTTATATTCAACCGAATAATTTATTGAATTGAGAGGATAGTTTTGAGTCAATATTCTCCAAACAATATTAAAAATTTATATTTCTAGTTATATCTTTTTTTTAAGATATTATTAGGAACGTATGATTTTATCAGGGGTATGACTTGAACAAAAATTAACGAGTTATAACTTCGCTACACTTCAGGTTACAAACACAGAATTCCGTGTTTTGCAGAAAAAAATAGGTTCGTTCTGTGTTTGGTACTTGGTTTGCCATATAAAATTTTTTTTTTTTTTTTCGACACAAACCTAGAAATTTTACTACATAGTTTTATTGCATTTCAAAAAAAAAAAGGTATAACCTGTCAATTTGCAGAAAATTTACAGAAAAAATCATACTTTAAAATGCTTCGATATAAAAAAAATAATAATAAATTGTAGGTTGTCAAAAAAGAAAATAAATTAAAATATTTTTAAAAAAAATTTAATATTATTTTTATTTTCCATTTTTTCTTTAAATTAAAAAAATTCATTTTTTTTTTTTAAATTACGAAAAAATAAAATTTTATTTTACAAAGAATTTTTTTTTAATTTTACAAAGAATTTTTTTTTAATTTCAAACCAAACCATCTTTTATAAGTGTGTCACCCCATTCGCCAACCTACTTTCAAACCAAGAAATTCATGGTTGCTAACCTGAAGTGTAGCGAAGTTATTAGCTATTTTTAATCGGAGTCACATGAAAAAAAAATATCAAAATTACAACAAATTTTTAAGATATAAATTTTCTATTTCAGTATTTTATCTAGTTTCTAAATGACAAACAAATAATTAAAAGAATTACACAGGATAAAATTATTTTAAAAAATGTATCGACATAATTTAAAAAATCATTTCTAAGTTAATAATTTTTATTTAATTGTGAACAATTCACAAAAATAATTTTGAAAAAACCATTATGATGATATTCAGTTACTAAGAAAAAATATTACTATGGCAATGTTGTTGTGTTGAGAACAACTAAAACAACTTAATTATATACACAACTTTTTTAAACTTTCTCCCAAATTTATAATGTTCTGTTTTTTTTTTTAAGTTTTATATCATTTTAAATACTTTTTGATTGAATGTAAATAAAAAAAAAAAAAAGTAAATTTATGTTTACTGATATTATACTACTATTATTATATATTTCCATTACACAGTATATGTATAGTGTTCTAAATTAATTGCTTTCTTACCATTTGTGCAAACAGCCCATAAAGTAAACGCATTAATATTAAACGTATAAAATCTTGTGGTGAGGTCTCTTTGCTCTGTCCAAAAAGAAATAGTTGTTTTGTATCGTTGTTCTTTGTTTTCTTTTTGGCATCACATAAATTAATTACTAAAGTTAAAAAAAAAATTGGCACAGAAATACATAAAATAACTTTTGATTTCATTTCACATTTAATTCGAGAAATTTACAAAATTTAAAAAAAAATATAAAAAAAATTACAAATTTTACAAAATTTTTTATTTTCTTCGGAGAAACCTTTTTGGATTGTAAGAAATTATTACGAAAGCATCTTTTATGGAAAAGTCAACTCGATAATGACATCATATAATTATTATTTCTTTAATTTTGTTCTAGATCAAAAGTTTTTTTTTTTTTGTATTAATTTATTACTATTTAATTTAGTTTAACTTTATTAAATGTATTTTTTTTTTGTATTGATTTTTGTATCTATTTTTGTTTGACAATTTCTTTTTTAGACATTAACATATATTTTTCAAATATAATGAACATTTATTTTACAAATATTTATATATATATATATTTTTTTTTTTTTATTTTTATTCAAATTTTTCATTTAAATTACAAACGATTTTGTTTTATAACAAAAAAAAAAAAATTTAATTGTAACTAAAAATATGCTTTGTTTTGTTGATATCAGGCACGCGATCAAATTCAAAATGCCAAAACGAAACTGATAAAACACTTGAAAACATTAAAAATACATAAATTTTTTTAACAGAAAAAAAAAACCTTAAAAAAAAAAAAGAGAATAAAAAAATGTTTGAAAAAAAAGAAGGAAAAATTAACGACTATCATATTAAGCAAAAAGAAAGAAATTCTTTTTACGTCATATGACAATAACAATAATAACGATTTACATAAATTTCGAGAGTTTTGTTTCATTTTGAAAATATTGTACATTTAAAAAATCAAAAACTTCCGAATTATTAATTATTAATAATTCGACCGGTCCGAAGAGTACTATCGTATCTCAAAAACACTAGTTTTCACAGGAAGCAAAAAACTGTTTGTTTTAAAATTTTTCTTCAAGAGTCCTCATTTTTTTTACATGGTTTTATGAAAAAAATTATATTATATTTTTAACAATTAAAATTTATTGGAAAATTTGAAAATTTCTATCAAATTTTCACATTTTTAAGTTTTTACGATGATCGCTTAATTTACTAACATTGCCTAAATGGATATACGATAATTGCAAATTTTTTTCTGCCATTTAATATCGTAAATTGACGATATTAAGTACGGTTGACATTGTATTTTTATTTAGATCTAACAAAACAAAACACAATAAAATCGCATTTCAAATTTTCACATTTTTAAGTTTTTACGATGATCGCTTAATTTACTAACATTGCCTAAATGGATATACGATAATTGCAAATTTTTTTCTGCCATTTAATATCGTAAATTGACGATATTAAGTACGGTTGACATTGTATTTTTATTTAGATCTAACAAAACAAAACACAATAAAATCGCATTTTCACATACGATAGCGCTGAATTTCGTACCAATATCGCAAGTTGGTGGTTAACGGAAGTTTAAGATTGTAAAAACGACAAGTTCTAGCATTCATTAATTGTATCTCATGATAAAATAATTTTTTTTTTATTTTTTACTGATCGTATTTTCATTTACAATTTTTGACTGATGGAAAGTGGGCTTGTATATGAATATACAATTCAGCTCGTACGTCGATTTTACTTACAATAAAAATATTTTTATTATTTTGAATGTGTTTTATTTCAGTTAGGAACGTCAGTATGACCCAAAATCGTAGATATGAGTTCGGAGAATTATTTTTAATATAAATCGGTTTCTATCGTATCTCGATTTACCATAGTACTCTTCGGACCCGTCGAATTGTAGATTTTTGGATTTTCTTATGCAAGAACACAATCAATTTTCATCAATTTTCAAGCAGGTTTGTCTCGTTGATAATGTCGTTGATTATCATGCAAAACAATTAGAAACCTCTTTCATGTTTGTTGATAATTTTCATTATATAAATTAAAGTTCCCGAAGTATCCATTTCAAAACTTATTTCTACAAAAATTATTATTAATATTATAATATTAATATTAAAATAATATTCATTCATAACATAACATTAATAACTGTTTTTAAGTATTTCTTAGCCTTTTTCCATATAATAAAATGATTCATCAAACTGTTTGCTTTCCATGAAATGTTCATCCGTCCGAATTAACAATAACACAAGACCCCGATTCCAATTGGGGTATGGATTTCGTCGCTATATTTATGTATGGAATATTGGTATATGAATAAATGTTATTGTATTGAAATATATATATATATATATATATATATATATATATATATATATGTAGAAGGCACCGAAAATAGTAGATTACAAGACATGTTAAGAAAATTTTTTATTACAACGAGTTGTGTATACACAAAAAAACATTGACACGCGTCAATACTTATATCACGAGACCGTTAGGTCGAGTGATATAATATTGACAAGTGTCCATGTGTTTTTGTGTATATACACAACGAGCTTTATAACAAATTTTATTAACATGTCTTGTATACTGTTTTAATGTGCATGTGAGAGGTAGTTGCAATCAATACATTTGCAATGCAAAAAATAAACAAAAGTTCAAAATGAAGAAAGTAAATAAAATTGAAGTGTGTAAATAAAATTTTCTTAAATAAATAATTGACGCATTTAATATACCTACCATTTACCGAGCTAAATTTACGATTGTAAATACAACTTACTGATCACATGCACATTAAAATATTTTTAACATCTGGTTTTGACAAAAGTATCATAAAAATAAATTATCTTAAAACGAAATGTTGATTTAAGATATGAGATATTATTCTATATTTTTAAACTCAAAATTGTGAGTTCTTTTTTCTCTAAAAAAAAAAAAAAGAAGAGAATAATATACAACTTTCCAAACAACACAGCATGAAGTTCATTTAAAGTTTAATAAAAAATAAATAAATAAAAAATGTGGAATTTAAAAAGAAAGAGTTTAATTCGTTACCGTTATTTAATTTTTTTTTTTCCTTTATTTAAAAATAACGATGTGATTAAAATATTATGAATTTCTGGTAGAAGTTGAAAGTATATTATAACTATTATTTATTTTTCATAAGACTTGTTTTCAGAACATTTTATTAATGCGATTAATGTGTGTTGATTTTGTGTTGTCGAATAAAAATTTTAAAATAATTTTGAATTTAAAATAAAAAAAAAAAATAATGATTTTTTTTCTATTTAACTAACCATTATATTATGTTTTATGTATACATTGTACATTGTTAATATTTCATTAATAAATTTATGAAAATTCAATAAAAATATTTGAAATACATATATGTGAATATTTTCTATTTAAAAAATTAATTATCACTTATTTAATCAGATTAGCAAATTTCTTATTTATTATTTTGGCGTGCACATTATTATAAAATCGTATATTGGGAACATTGAAATTGAAATAAAATATTATATGGCCACAATTAAAGTGTTAAAAAGTATTATTGAAATTTATGTTCGAAAACAATTAAATAATTTTGCTTTTGTACATTGAAACTTTTTAAATAATTTTACATATTATATTGCATACATACATACATAATATGAGTACTGATGGGCATTATAACTTCCTATAAAATAAATTGTGTGCCAGAAATTTTTTTTTAATGTCCAAGTATGGTGTCCAGATACAATTTAATATACGTTGGTATTACAATATGAACATATTGAACGATAATTAAATTTATATTTTATTTGTTCACTTTTGAATTGAATGCGTTTTATGCATTGTATTATTTCATTTTCCACTTATTTTCTGACGAAAATTTTTTTTTATTTTTTTTTAAATTTTGAGCTTAAATTGTCGCCAGCTGTTGTATAGTCGCTAAAATTTTAAACTCACAAGTTTATTTCCTTCGAACGTTAATCTTCTTATAAGTTATAAACTACATTTGTATAATTAAAGCAAAACCATGTTGAACTGAACATTTTAAACACAGATAGTGCAACAAGTTTGAATTCAAAAGAGGCATATTTAACCTGTGGCTCCTTTAGATTTATTTTGTGGTTTCCAAACTAAATAAATACCGTATAAATATTATATGTGTCAATTGAGAATTTCAACCACTAAAATTTGAGATATAGATTGTGAAGAATTAAGCAAAAAAAAATTAAAATAAACTTGTCAGTTAAGTATAATTTAATAATGCATTTGTAGTATGTAATATGTTTATGTATGTATTATTAAATAAAATAAAATCACTATTATTTAGTTAAAATTTTTATTTCATTGTGGCTCTTCCAAATTTTCAAATTGTCTCCTAAGCCGATTTTTATTGGACAGGCCTGTTATAAACTATACCTACTGATTAAGTTCTTGGGTTATTTTTGTAAGGGAAAGTACATCTTATTTAGTACAATGGAAAAATCTAAAATACATCTAATATCAATTTGAGAATAATTTTTGGTTTCAATTGGTTGACTTCTATTATTATTAAAAACAAATTAGATGCAAAAAAAAACTTTCGATACCATTCTACACTTTTTTTTAATTCAATGTTATCTTCTTGATGTTTTTATTTTCTTTTTAATTTTTTATGTTTTATCAATTGCAAATTTAATTTGAAATGACAAATAGAAAACTTTCAGTATATACATATTAATTAGTATAGTACACATGTTCCCAACCCAATTTCATTTTTATTGCACTCATATATTTATTAACAATACAAAACATTAAACTACAAGCATAAAATTTCTTTATTTTTGTTTTAGGTATACATACTTAAAAATTTTGATTGAAATCATTTTCAAATTCTCTTTCTTATGCAAATTTAATTTTTTTTTTCATATAATTTACCAATTGAAACGATAATTAAAGGTACATAATTTGAAAATAAAAAGACACAATTTTTTTTTGATCTATCCATCTACAATATATTTTGTGAGGGATCATCTTATAATAACGTTAACATAACATTTAATTATGCTAATAATAATTTTTACAGAGTCTAACTTTGATAAAATTAGACTTACACTGGGTGATTTGTCAACTATATGTAATGGGCTTACTCTGCTAGGCTTTTGGAGGATAATATTTTAAAATAACCGAATATATAGAACATATTCGAATGTTCTATTCGTCTCATCAATATTTAGACACTTTGCTTAATAAATGGACTTTATTGATGTTTTTTAAGGGTATTCGAAAAGAAACTAGAAAGAAAACAATACACACAAATTTTACAATCGTTGAATTCTTTATTATTTTTTTAAATAATGATTTCAAAGAAAAATAAAGAAAATTATGATATAGATACTTAAAAGAGTTATAATGCGTTAAATTAATAACTATAGTAAAAATGTATATATGTATATATATATAATGATCATCATATATAGTTAAGTATATTCGGCTCTATAAGAAAGGAAATGGTGCATTAAAAATAGAATGGTGCAATAAATGAAATAATATTTTGGTGTCATATGATTTAATGTTATGTTATGGAATGGCTTAGAGTCAAGTAATGTTGCCAACAAACTTTAAATGCGTACATCGTATATCATCTTTGTACACGTATTTAGAACCGAATATTCTACATTTTTAATAGTTTCACACTTTTACAACTTCACGTATTTACTAAGCATTTATAAATTAAATAATTTCTTCTGATTATTTATTTATTATTTATAAAAGCATTTTTATAAAAAAAAAAATTGTAGGTGCTAAATGAACATAATTTTATTAAGGTTTTTATGTTTTTTTTTTCAGCTTCAAAATATGCCTCAATAATCATAAGTGAAGTAAAATTTAATTTTTTTTAGAACATTCTACAAACATCATAATCTTCATTCATTAAATCTATGTGTGTAGTATTGTTTACCATAGTAAATAATGATCCGTTAATTAATTAGAACTTATTTTACTGAAGTTTCTATATATATGAAAACAGTACAGTTGGGTTGTACTAAATGCGAGCCCATTAAATTAAATAACAGTGATACAATAACAATTACTGTTATTTAAATTATTGATTTTACTTTCCTATTCTAAAAAAAATTCATTATACCAAATAAAATGAGTTACTTGTGTTTACATCGTTTTCTTTTTGTTTCTTAAAGCTATATTTATATTTACAAACATTTCGTTATTATTATTGTTTTTTTTTTTTCCTCGTTATTTTTATCAAATTTAGGTCTTCATGGGAATATTAATTTTTTTTGTTTTTTTACTTATACTTTCTTTACAAACGCGAAGAAGAAGAAGAAAAAAAATTTGACCATTTCGTGTTAATATTAATATAATTTGCATAAATTCATTTGTTTTTTTCACATTTTTAAAATTATTGTCATTCTCATTTATTATTTAAGATTCCACTCAAAATGATGGAAAAATTAAATTTAACATATGCAATTTTTTTACTCTGAATCACTTACACAGCACAGGTCAAGATATAAATTAAATGTGTATGGAAAGAAAGTTAAATTTATAATGAAAAAAATGAACTGAATCTGTTGATATATGAATTTAATAAGAAACTAAAATACTTGTTAAGGTTGAAAACTTATATTAAAATTTCTGAAGTTGCTGAAGAAAAGTTTAAAGGCCGGAAAATGTCAATGTAACAACTTTTTGTTCTTCTGTATTTGGAAAAACATACTTGCCAAATTTATAATATCGTTTAGCTTTAGGTGATAACATTTTTAACCACAGTCTAACTAATTATTCAGTTAATATTAAGATTTGGCAAAATAGGTTCCGATATCTGAACTTATTGTCATTATTCAAAATCATGTATGCTTTTAGGATAAATAATATATTATGTTTATACTATTTCATTATATCATTTTATTTGTTTTATATGTATATTTGATTTCAGCTGTTGGGTGACCTATTGATATCATTATTTTATACACTGATTAGTTCAAATTTAAATTAAATGTTATATTTACAAAATTATGTTAATCGTGTATGTACATAATGAATTACGCTTCTTTAAGCAACTTCATATTATTAAATATATAATGTAATTTCAAATAAGCAAAATATATTATTGAAATTATAATAATTATTCCATTATAGAAATTCTAAATAACATTGCATAATGCTTTATATAAATAAAAATTTCAATTCAGGATAAATTAAATTTATCTCTACTATTATATAATTATGCATAACTGAAAATTATAAATTTTTATAACAATGCTAAAATTTTTTATTTCAGTCATATAACAATTTGTACATTAATTCTTGAAATTTTCAACTCTGTTACTACAACTCTATTATGCATATACCTATGTTCTAATTCTCAAATGTCCGATAAAATTTGTTTCATTTTTACAGCATTAAGCAAGATGAATACTATGTTAAGTTCTATGATTAGTTCAAGAAACATTTTTGAAAAATAAATAATGAAAAAAAAGAAATATTTAGGCCAATAATATACCAAAAATTATAAATATCATAGAGTGCACATTAGCATACATAATTATATAGTATACATATAATATATTTTAAAATAACAATTATTCAAATTAGAAAAAGTATTATAATCAAAATATAAATTAGAATAAATTTTGAATCAAAAAGATATACATAATTATGTATATGAAAATATTTTTCTTTAATGCATTTAAACTTAACTACCTCAAGTTCAAAAGTAATGTTTTTTTTTCATTTTATGCGCTGATAAGTTCCGCACAATACTAATTAGAAATCCACAACCTGCAAGTTTGAATACGAATAGTAATGTTAATATTAATGTTTTGCTTTAATTTAATTTGGTTTTTTTAAGAAAATATCGCGAAGCATTCATTTTTAAATTTGGAGCTATCTAACATTTTTGGTATGAAACTAACATTTACCACCTAACTAAAGTTTTAACCTTTATTGATTTAAATTTAAAATATGTATTATAAAATTTTATTATGGACATTAATTGGCCTTAAATAATTTTAAGAAATCTTCTAAAAAATTTTTAATTTATTCTGATTGCGAGCACCTGGCAATGTTAATGATGATGATTATAAGCTTTTTTTGTACAAAAATTAAAATTAATTTATAAATTCTATATAACATTTTCCTAAATATGTTACCACTAAGTATGAGAGTACTTTAAATTGAAAAAATATTCTAATTGAAGATATTAATTAAAAAGCAAAATAAATTTTTATATAAAAATAAGTTTTAATTTATTGTAGACTCATATCAAAACATGATATTTTTTACAAGATACGACAGACTTGATGAAGACAAGTTTCAAACATTTCCAGTAACAACAATCAACATCTTAGGTATATAAAGAAACTGTTAAAACCATTAACTTTAATAATGTACTTTATAAAAAAAGTTTTGTGAATATTCTTTATAACATCTGCGGCTGAACTTTATAATGAAGTTCAAATTTATTTTATCAACATCTTGTTTTTTTCCTTCATGACGCTCAAATTTATTTTCTATATAAGTATACCTATTTAGTATGAATACCAATTACTCCTCTATACGTTCGCCAGAACAATATTTATAACGATTATTTCTTCAACATTTTATTGTGATAATAACTTAGAAATTTTTATATTTAAAATTCAATGTAAGCATTAAAATTGAATGAAATAAAATATGGGTGCAATAATGCATTTTTTCAATTATTCTTGTATTCTCTTTTATCTCCACATTTTTCCTGTCATTCTTTTAAAAAAAGTCTCGACAGAATTAAGATTGATTTATTATAAATATCTAATTTTTTTTTTGTTAAGTTTATTGAATAAAATATTTAACAAAAAAAAAATAAATTAAATACACAATAATAAGATTTTATACTGACTTTGATATATATATGTATATAATAAAAAATATTTTTTCATAGAAAATTTAACAATTTTTTGATCCATTATGAAGGGCGTATTTTGGTCCAAAGATTAAAAAAAAAGGAGAAAAAAAAAACACAAAAAATTTTTAACAAAATTCTAGTAAATTACTTGGATAATTTATCATTAGTTTTTCTTTTTTTTTCTAATTTTAATTCTAATGATTGTTATAACATCTTTTTTTTTTTTTGGGGGAGAAATATTGTTACCATTAAAATTGTTACTATAAAAAGAAAAAAAACCTATATAAAGTCTAGACATTATTTTAGTAATTATGTGTGAGACACAAGTTCAAATATTAAAAGGTTAAGTATTTTTTAGGCCCTTATTAAGTTGTCATAATGGTTTTTTGTACTTTTTTTTTTTTGGTTTTTATTATAAATTAAAACATGTTAAAAATTATTTACTTGACATTGACATTATTTTCAGGACAATGAATAAAAATAAAAGAAAATTTTGAAGAAAAGCGAACATGATATTAGTTCATCTTTTCGGAAAAAAAAAATATTTATTTTTGTTTTGATAAATAGAAAATGTGGTGAGCGAAAAACTGTGAGCTTGCATTTGCACAAACGCCTATATAATTTTAAAATTCTAAAGTTTTGTTCATGTTCTGCCGTTATCGCGTGTGAATTCTCTACTGGGATATATTTTCAATATACATAATTACTTATCAGAAGAACAACTGTATTGATTGCATTATTTTATGAACTCTGGTTAGTACTTTGTTTCTCCACTACTAGTTCCATCGCAAATTTAACATTAAAAACTTTGAGTACTTCTAAGAGCTTAGAAAAAATATATATTTTTACATATAATATATACAGAACACCAAACACTAAAGTAAATACATGCACGCAAAGAATAGTTCCTCAGACAACGTTTATATAAAATAATCAAAATTTGAATTTTAAATGCACATACATACATTTATGTATATTTAAATGTTGATGGATATTAACGAGCTTAACTTAAAAGAAATAAAATTGTTAGAAAGAAAATTATATACGTGATTAAGACCCTCTTATAATTTTTGACCCATGATCTAATTTATCTAATTTATGATAGTATAATTTTTTCCAATTGTATAAAATAACAAAAATTGAATATTCTTGAATGCCTAATAGGGATTAAAGTATTCAGCTGCTAATCATATAGCAACATGTGTGGAATTTTATTCTAAATAGAAAATCATATTTGTACATTTTGATAGACACATGTCACCGAATATCCTCTAGGAATATTATTCAAATTGATAAAAAAGTATATATATATGTATGTATTTGTATGTAGAGCTTTTTTACTTCATTGTACGTTGTACCAAATTGAAATTAAAAGGATAGTTGTCTTGGTTTAATAAATTTTATGAAATAGTTTCACACACAAGAGTGAAATCCTAGGAAATTGGAAAAAAATGGAATAAATTGCATCATATCTGTATATTTCGTTGTGAACATTAATATCTTTAACTGAATTTTGTATGAAAAAGGGCTCAAAAATATAGTCAATTAGATAAAAAATCTTTCGTATACCGTATTTAATATATATTCAAATTAATTGTCAAAATTAACTTGTATGTTCGAAATGATTAACATTCTATGTACAATTTCGACTTCAACAACAATAATTATCAACTATGACATATATTACGATTTAAAATCAAGTATATCCGGATGTTCAATAAAAATCGAAAGCAAATATTATCTTAAACTTATTTAATTCAATCCTGAAACTAAATTTATTTAAACCTATTTTTTATCGTTCAGTTTCATTTATAATTAATCTATCCGTACATGGGTTTTGCACCTCCAAATCCGATATACATGCTGGGCGAATAATTCGCTCAGGAGGGTTACCAGAGCTAAGTCTGTTACCTCTTGGAGACAAGTTTCCTGTAGGGTTTAACTCCATGTTTTATAATCATAGATTTACAACGTTCCATGCGATTAGTTATAAGCCAAATGCAGGATCTGGTGCTGCTTCCCTTTTAGGTTGACCACATATAGGGCATGCAAATTAACCGACTTTTGAAATTACCGGTAATTCGATAAAAAGTTTTCATGGAATCGATTAACCGGTAAATTACCGAATTTTTAAATACTATATTTTTAATCTTTTTGAAGACATTTTTTTATTTACGTACTACTAAATAAAAAGGTTAATTATTTCAAATCAAGAATTTAATTCATCTATATTCAATTTGAATAGTTAGTACATGAATAAATGTATTTAAAAAAATATAAAAATAAAAGTTATGCAGATTATTCACTCTTCTCATGCGATTAGAAAAAATTCGCAAAAACACATATTGTCCAATGTGGAATTATCTAGACTTGAACGAAATTAAGTACAGATTTGGCTGCCACCGAAAAAGCTCTTTCTGCTTCCACACTCGTCGGCCGAATAGTTTTTAGTTGATTGTAAACAGATGTTAATTCCTGATAAAAATCCATTTCTTTTCATTCGCATATTGTTCGAAAAATTAAAACATTATAGAATCGAATCATGTAATGTAATTTTATTTGCAAGTTTTACCGGTAAAAAAAAGTGTATTTACCGGTAATTCGGTAATGCTCTTAAGGCACAATTTACCGATTAACCGGTAAACCGTAAACCGGTAATGCATGCCCTAACCACATATCTTCCTTACTCATCAGCGCTTGACCTGTTTCCCACTGGGGTTGGTTACCCAATCTTCCGCAGGTTGCTCAAGCCTCTGTCTTACCACGTGAAGGTTGAGTATCGGAATTGATCGTGAGAGGCTAATTGTTGCTAGCTGCAAGAACCAACATATATTCGCATCAACAATCCATTACAAGACCAGCCCTATGCTCCAATGGGAGATAAATGGAATTAGTAGTAGTATTTTTCCTCATGGACAATTTTATTTTCTATATTTCTAAAAAAAAAAAAATAATATAAAATACTCCTATCGACAAGTTTATCAAAATCCACCTATCAGCGGTTTCCTTTTTTTCTAAATTTTCTAAATTCTATATCAAAAAATTGAAAAACATAAACATATAAATAATTTTTTTCAAAGAAATTTAAGTTAAAATCAATAAAACCAAAGTATATAATTTATGTATTAATGTCCAGCAGGACCGGACATATAATTTTTTTGTTTGTCCTTATAGATTATTAAAAACTTTGAATTAAAGTATAAGTTTTATGTGATGGTATCAGAGTATAGAAACTGGTATTACTATTTATTATTCTTTGGTGAATTATTATTGACATTACGTAGAGAAATTACATTTATTTCTGTGATGAATTAAGGTTCCGAATTAATGATGAATTCTTACTTTGACAATGACAATCTTATATTTTTTTATAACGAAAAGTGAATAAATGAACCAGATTCTATATTTCGTTCTAATTTTTAATAATCTTGTCTTTCAATTTAAAATATACATAAAGTTACCTAGAAAATTCTCAGTTTATTATCTGTAGGATATAACTAATTTAAAATTTTCTCATCCTGAAATGTTTTTGAATAAAAATTTTCACTTTTGAGTATAAAAGAAACATATACCTATATGCTTTAAATAAAATTAAATAAAATCTTTTAAAAGTCCTTGAAAATTATGTTAAGTTAATTTTAATTTTTTTTTTTTTTTTGAAATTATCTCTTTTATGTGCCTCTAGGGAAACATTTAGAACAACCTTTTCTTTTTTTTTTTATGTTCTAGTACTTTTTTTTTTAAATAAAATTTTGAGCTTAATGGCTGTATGATTCAATAATAATTACTATAAATTAATAATTAAATTAATTTAATAAGTGTAAATGAAAGAGTTCAGAATCTTGAAAACCATTTAAATTTAAAAAAAAAATTTATTATTAAATTTAATCAGCATATTAAATTTTTATAGATTTATCTATTATATAAATAAAAACTAAATGCTGTTCGTTGGAAAAGCTGCCCGGAAAATTGGAAAATTCGAGAAAAAGTTAATATGCTTTTTTCTATGAGATTTTTGTAATATTTCAAATCCAAAAAACTTATTAAAATGGACTATTAACCGGCAGTTTAAATCAATAATTTAACTAAAAAATTTATTAATTATTAAAAACAGAAAATTTTTAAATACTTCAGTTGTAATCGTTTGAACTCGAAATTCAAGTGAAAATTCTTTTTATTTGATTTTTATTTGAATGAATCATTTATTTGTTGTTGATGAAATATGATTTGAAGATAAAAAAAATCTCAATCAGAAACAGGAACCAAAAGATTTGTATTGTATGGACAGAAAGTAAGAGTATGTATATAGATTTAATAAATATGTAAAATTAAAATAGATATATCTTTGACAAAAAAAAAAACACTAATAAAAATATAGTGAAACAAAAATTAAAATTTCGAATGAAAGACTTTTGATTTATATTAAAAACTATGTTACCCTTAATCTAATATTATTTATGCTGTTGCCTGTTACTATAGTAATGCTCTTTAAAACTAAATACCAAAAATGTTTGTTATAAAGAAAACAATCTAATAAACTCTTGTTAGATATTAAAAAAATCCCCGCTCTAACTATAAATTTGAAACAATCTTTTTTAAAGAAATGCGCACACGTTCGTAATGCGCATTTTGTTTAAAAACAATTTTATTTTAATAAATTTTTCAAAGATATGCCAATACTTCAAATTCGTATAATATAAATTAGATTATTTTTGAGATTCAATTAGTAAAGTGCAAGATAGTAACATGTTTCGTTCTGTATAAATACCAAAAATAATATATATTATTATTATTATTATATTATATAATAAAAATTTAATTTTTAACACGTATCCTGATTTATAAAATTAAAATTAATGCGATGCATAATTTTCAGATTTCATTGATGCTAGCAGATTGAAATCCCGGTTTTTTTTTTAGTATACAGTTGCTACATCGAAATATTTAGAAGTTGCTCAATCGGTCCAGTTTTGACAACTTGACCAGTTATACAATCTCTATTTTATCAAACTAAACCACTTGTACAATTTTGGTTCAGTTGTACAATCTTTATTTTTCGAGACATCTTTTAGCTACAAATATCGTTTTGATTTATTAAAATTGGATATTGTAAAAGAGGTTTTCTACGAACAGTCTATTCCACTATAGTCTACGTATTGTATATGTGCACACAGTACACCATTATAACCGCAATTTATTCTACAATTTTTTATTCTTGAAAGTAGTAAATTAAAGTAATTTTTGATATTATGTATATATCCGTAAGAGGATATCCGACCCAATAAATTCTCAACAGTTTCAGCAGTTTTTTTTTTTATTATTTTTTCAAGGAAGAAGAAAACTCCAAAAAAAATAAAATAAAAATAATGATGTTTAAATCAAAAGCAAATAAATATTTTTATTCCTATGATTAAGGTACACTTTTTATTCACCCATCAACAGCAGGATTTTCTTTTAAAAAGAAATCAAAATGTTAAATTAATAACAGTAGAAATAATAACACGGTAGGTAATAAAATATAAAAAATTTTAGTTTGCCAAAATTAAAAAAAAAAAAATGTAGCGCCGTATACCAGATTAAAATAAAATTAATTATTTAATTTTTTTAATTTATGCACAATTTTTTACAAAAAATTTAGAATTTTGAAAACTTATTTAGGGTAAAGAATTTTTTACCCTGTGAACTATTAAAAATAAACTAGATCGTAGCTTTTAAATCAAAGCTATGGATCAAAATCTCCGAATTTCAACTTCGGGTAGAATTAACCAAAATTTTCTTTTTATAATTTTTAGTTTAAAAATAAATATTTTATAATGAAAACATATTTGAAAAAATAGTAAGTCCGGTTTTGTTCGTAAAATGTTTGGGCAGCTATACAATTTTTTTGGCAGTCCCTAAATAAAAAAATTGAGAAGCACTTTTCTAAGTGATAAAAAGTTAATTTCGAACTATATATAGGCAAAATAATATATATCTCCAAGAATTGGAAGCTTTAATTGATTTATTTATTTATATAATATAATCGATTATCTTGCAACTTCTTCGAATTAAAAAAAAAATATAAAAACTAATTACTCAAAATATAATTAGAATAATTATATTTTTACTTTTTGAATACATTCAAGAAATATAGTTCGCCTTTTTCATTTATATTTAAAAAAGGAATCTATCCTATTAGGTATTTTATTTACAAATTTTTATTTTTTTTATATTCTAATACTTCTAACAAGGTAAAGAGATCAAATAACAGGTGTGTTATTTCATTGAATTTTTGTAACCTGTTGAATTAATAGAAATAAAATTTTCAAAAAATTATTATTTCTTTTCTTTATTTTATTTCGAATTTTTTTTAACCTCTATCTTAAGCTTTTTATTTGTTTTTGTTTATTTAACGTATAGATTTCGAGATATATAAATAAATACATAAATAAATAAATAAATAAATAATTTATTTAAAAAATAAAGCAACATTAAATATTGTGGAATAGCCTTAAAACTACCTTTTAGTATAACAATAACATAATTGTCGCTATAACATTATAGTTTGTCTAGTCCATAATTGAATTATATCGGCGTCATCTATCTGCTCGAAAAATCTATACATTAAATAATATTATTCTTCTTAACTACGAATAATCTCTCAACTTACAAATGCTTATTGATTGAATAGTATATAATTATCTCCATTTTAATGAATACAAATCATCAATGTATTGCCCGGGTAAGTTCTTAAACACCTCGAATTATTTCTTACACTATATTACACGCCCTATACAAATATACACTATTAGGAAATTTTATTGAAAAAAAAATAAATAAAAAGAATTTCTTTCATAAAAGTTTTTTAATATTAAAAAAAAAAATTTAGTAACATATTTTTTTATAATGATTTATTAATAAATGTTGAAATAAAAAAAAAGATGTTATTGGTTTGATGATTTTTCGCTTACCTAAAATTACTACCTCTAAAAAAACCATTTAAAATTTATACTTTAAAAGTCCAAATTTTAATAAGAAGAAATTATTTTTAATTTAAAGTTAAATATTACTTTATCTTTTAAGTTTTCAAATTAAAACAGAAATCCTAAAGAACAAAGAACAAAATTTCTGGGCCATTCATAAGTCGCCAGCTATAATAGTTGAATAGAAAAAAAATAATATTTCTTCGTTCATGAAATATATTTATACTTTATGTTTTATTACAAAATAACAAGCAAAATTTTCGTAGTTAAGCCGCGAGGTAAGGAATCTTTAGAACTACATATTAAACTACCAAGTAAATCGCATTATATGTGGCGGTCATAAAATCGTAACTTTAAATAATTTTAACAAAATCAGGAAAATTGTATTCTATATTCACATGTCTGTCAAAATTTTACTAACTTTGTTAACGTAGTCTTCAAGTTATTTTTCAATAATTTAGAATCAAATATAAAATCATTCACAATATTAGTTTTTTCAATAATGAATGTTAAGAATTTTTATAAAAATAATTATTAATCATTCAGAATACTTAAAAATTTCCAAAAACATAATAATTTATTGTAGAAATTTCTTTAACCTATGTGGTATAGTATACCTATTATATACAAAAACACCAAATAAGCAAATGTAAGCATCGAACCCATAATATTTTGTTAACATTAAAATGTAAAAAATAAAAAAAATAAAGATTTCATTATAGATTTTTGTTTGAAAGAGAGTTAATTTTGTTATGTTTTATATCCTTATCAAACAAATTGTCATTAGCAATCCTTTTTCAAATATAAATAAACCAAAAAATTGAAAATGAAAAAAAAAAAAAAAAGGAATATAAATAAATTTTCCTAACCAGTGAACATAATTGATCTGATCTTTAACAACAAAATAAAAAAAACACAATTTTACTGTGATGTATAACAACAAATTTGGACAAGAACAAGAGTTAAAATAAAAGTTAAATTTTTCTTCCTGAATAAAGCATATAGAAAAAGAAAAGTTTTATACACTTATAGAGCATGAAAGAAGGGGTTTTTTTTTAATAAATTTTTAATGGTAATTTGAATTTTCAAAGTCAGGGAGAAGCTCACATAATAGTTAATTTTCAAAAACCATCTTGATTTTTCGGTGAAAAGAGGTTATACGTAGAGCCTCTATCTCGAGATTTCTCGCGAGAAATTCTCGCGAGAATGTCATTTTTTTAATATCTCGTCTGTTCGAGAAATGATGCTTCTTCTCGCCGAGACTAACATACGTGGGCGCGGAGACGCGGGGGCGCGGAGACGTGGGGGCGCGGAGACGTGGGGGCGCGGAGACGCGGGGGAGCGAACGCACGAGCTACCACGCCCCGCGCCCCCGCGCAAGTCACGCCACCACGCGCCCGTCACCACGCCCCTGCTTTTTTACGATGAACTAACTCATGAAAATTGAACAAAAAAAATATTTATGCAAATGAACTAACTCATCAATAATGTGGAATCAACTCATCAAATTTAAAAATGAATTAATTCATCAAAAAATGCGGATTTAAAGTAAAAATTAAAAATGAACTAGCTACTCAAAATAAAAAAGTGAATTAACTCATCAATTTAGAAACTAACTCATCAAAAAAAAACGTCATTTTTTTGATGAGTTAGTTCATTTTCGTTTTGCGGAGTTAGTTCGTGATGAGTTAGTTCCCAGCGCCGATTAAAATACATTTCTCGAGATTTCTCGAGATCTCGAAGAAATTTGGTCGAGAAGTCTTGCCTCGACGAGAAATGGCATAGGCGAGAAACAGAGGCTCTAGTTATACGTATTATGATACGTGATTATGATAGGTCTCATCAAACGATGGGCGAAAGAATTTAATGATCATGTCACAAAAGCACTATACATAACACTTGTTCGACAATTATTAGTGACAATTTAGCAATTGGCCTATTATTATTATTCTTTTGTTTTTTTGAAGATGCGAAGAATTTAATTTTTGCTTATAAGATGAAAGATTATAAATTGAAATTAAAATGAAAAGTGGAACGAAAATAATAAATTTTTTAAAATACGATTAAATTAAAATTAAAATTAAGTTAAATCGGAAATACTCATATAAATAGAAAGTATTCAATAATCATCGAATTACTTTTTTCATGCTTTTGAATATTATCTTTAAAATAATATATAGATAATAATCTACTTGATTGTAAATGCCATAAGTTTTAAAATAATGTTTCAAATATTATTTCTTATTGCTTCCGAACAAATAACGAATTAAGATTAGGTGAGAATTTGATAACATTAAAAAAATTATCAAACTAATTAAAGCGGGGATTTTTTAATACTTAGGTAAAAAATATTAAATAAACATCTTCGCTATTTAGTTTGACAATGCCATTATTGTTATCAGTACATACAGTTTAATAAATTTGTGCAAAAAAACGAAATGAAACAATTTATTTACTTAACTTTAAATTTAATATGTTTCCTTACGACTGCAAATTCAGAAGTATCAGAAAAAATTCAGTACACTTTAAATTTAATTAAAAAAGGTGAAGAAATTGAAACTGCAAAACATGATAATATTATATTGCTATTGGGAAATACAGGAGGAGGAAAATCCACCCTTGCACAATTAATGGCTGGAGATAATGAAAAGCTGATTTCAAAAGAAGTTACAAAAGATAGTGGAGAATTTATAATTGAAGATTCTGATAACAAAATAAGCAGCAATTCAACCTTAATTTCTCAAACTATTTTGCCTGATTTAGTTTACAGTGAAGCAACAAACTCAGCATTTTATGATTGCCCTGGTTTCAGTGATACCAGAAATTCATCTATTGACATAGCATCAACATTTTTCATTCGCAAAGTTATTTCATCAGCAAAATCTATTAAAATTGTTTTCGTTGTAAACTATTCTTCGGTAAAAGAAGGGGTAGACAGAAATGATTTTCTTGTACTGGTCAAACATGCAGCAACGTTTTTCAAAAATTTTAAAAAATTCGAGAATGCTATTGCTATCGTTATAACAAAAGTCGATAATTTATATGTTAAAAAGGGAGAAGATTTAGTTTTGGTTTCAGATGAAAAAATTATTGAAAACATTGCAAAATTTTTACAAAATGCTAAGGTCTCATTAGAGGATTTCCTAAAAGAAGAAAATGACATTTCCAAACAAGAAACATTTAAAAATGCTATAGAATTTGTAGATATTTTATTACAACAAGAAAATAGTAAATTTAAAAAAATTGGAATTTTTCGGCGACCAGACGAAGGCGGTTCTGTAAGTAAAATACAACTTTTACAAGACGGAAAATTGAAACTTCAAAATTTATTCGACGAAGGAATTATATATGAAAGTCAGAATGCTGAAGATTTTGGATATACTATTTCAGAAGAATCCAAGTCAGATATTAATCTAATAGTTGAACAAATTAATTTCGAAATCAGCAAATACATTACGGAAGCTGCAGAATTTCTGAAAATAAGTTTTCTAAATCTAGAAAATGATTTTAATGATCTTGTAATTCTTAAAAGTAATTTTGAGACGGCTGTCGTTATTGTTTCAGAAATGGTTAATAGCTTTGCTTCGATAGAGTCGCCACAGCAACTATCAGATATTTTAAAAGAAACTTTTGATCAAAAACTTAAATTTCCAATATCTGGTGAATTAATTGTTAATATAGTAAAATATAATAGTTTCATAGAATTTATGCAGTTGGTAACTTCAAAAAAACTACCTTTAAAACCTTTACCCATGATTGAATCATTTGAACACACTGTTAATTATTTAAGTGAATCAAAGGCAATTTATACATTTCTTGTTGAAATTCACATTAAACTTTCCGATTGGAGTGTACAAATTAATCCTACTGCATTTAACATAGAAAACTTTAAAAATCAAATGTCTGAATTAGAAACGCAGGGCGTGATTATATCTGGAAATCAAATCAAATATTTTCTTGATCAAATTTACTACGCAGAAATTGCAAATGGATATACAATTCCGGGATTCGATAGTATTGAAAATGCTCATTTTAGTTCCGTTAAATTGAAAATACTTTTTGAAATTTTAGAATTAATACTCAATCCCAAATTAGAAATTTACTGCGAAAATAACAATATTTTGATAGCTAAAGGTAATTTTCTTAAACTTAGTTCTGTTTTAACTGTTAATCCTTGCCCAGAAAAAATTCAAAGAATAGAAATTTACGGTCTGCGTAAATTATTTTTTGATCAAGATTTACAACAATCAAGCATAGAAGTTTTAATGGCTACGCCAATTTGGGAAATCATTGACATTAGGCAAGTTAATTTGAATGGAGATAGTTCAGGGGGATATCCTGAACTAAAAGCCGCAAATGGGCCAAGCGGTGCAGGTGGAGGTATTGAGGGAGCTCTTGGAGTCCAGGGTGATAATGGATTACCTGGAACACGTGCAGAGTCTGGTGGTGCTTTTTTCGGTACAAATGCTAGAATGATCAGTGGACAAAATTTAGTGATAAGATCTATAGGAGGTAACGGAGGAGCAGGACAAAATGGTGGTGACGGGGGTAATGGTGAAAACGGAAAGGATGTTAATTGGACGGCAGACCCCAATAAACCCCCAGAGTATCGTGGAAGATGGGTTCTTCAAGCCGGTGGAATGGGGGGAAAAGGAGGAAATGGTGGCCATGGAGGTAAAGGTGGTTTTGCTGGACTTAGTAGTGACATAGAAGTAATAAGTGTTCTAGAAAATCCATCTGTGCAAGTTGAGAAAATTAATGGACAACCAGGACCTGATGGAATGGGAGGCCAGCATGGGATTGGAGCAATGAGCGGTAACCAATGCACATGTAATTTCAATTAACTTTAATTGTGTTTAAATAATAATGTAATCTAACTTTTTCGTACTATAGGTTTTTTATTATTAGAACCACCAATGCCTCCAGTTCCTAAGAATGTTCAATGTAATAAAATAAAATCGGATGATGGGTCTGATGGAATTATTGGTGGAAATCCATCTCCTTATCCACAAGCCGATTCAATTAACGTAGCAAGAAAAGTGGATTTTTTGAATAATTTCAAAAATTTAATTTCCTCTAATTTGAATAATCGGATAATGAACAGTATATTAACAGAATATTTGAATGCTTTTAATTCAAATGAAAATATTAATAAAGTAATTTAATTCTAAAATTAAAATTTTTTTCAATTTATTTTTACATTTATTATTTTATATATTATTTTATATATGAACACCAGAGACTGAAACTCAAAAAGTTGGGTTCGATTCAGAGATGGTTTAATCAAAATCAAAATTCAAGTTGGATTCAGAGTTCAAGTTCGGGGTTAAAAACTAAAAAACAAGCAATGACACAAATTTAGATTTTTTTTGTCATAAAGATTCTATCATTTACACGAACAGGAATTGTCGTTCGTATTTTTCGAAAATTAGGCACGAAAATGGGTTAGCTAGCTGATAGAAAATTATTAAATAGCGATTCATTTATTCTTAGCAAGTAACTTGAGAGAAATAAAATAAAATGCTGTCGAAATCCAAATTTTTTTTTAAATATTTATTATTAGATTCTTAAATTCTTATATTAACTTGACACTTTGATTGATTGATTGGAATTTAATATGTCTAATTTTACAAGCTTTCTTTCCTTCATCTGTTCGGGATAAAATTTCGCACATCAACTTCTAGTCGGAGATAGCAAAATTTCAGCTCGGTCGGATGACAGAAACTTAAAGAACTTTAAAATAAAATGCTGTCGAAATCCAAATTTTTTTTTAAATATTTATTATTAGATTCTTAAATTCTTATATTAACTTGACACTTTGATTGATTGATTGGAATTTAATATGTCTAATTTTACTTCATCTGTTCGGGATAAAATTTCGCACATCAACTTCTAGTCGGAGATAGCAAAATTTCAGCTCGGTCGGATGACAGAAACTTAAAGAACTTTAGTTTTTGAGAGCGAGCGAATAAAAGTAATACTGAAACACAACAAATTAAAGCCGTTAAAATAACCCATATAAAGCATTTAAAAAAATTGTTTTTAAGGATTGTGTTTTTTATAATTTTTTTTTTATTCTATTTTATTTTTTTGAAGTGACACTTCTTCATGGGCGTTATTCATTTACTATCGTCAGTTAATTACAATTTTACAAGGAAGTGTAGTGACATCTATTTAAACATATTTATTAGTTTGCTGGGATAAAAGGAAAAATGTTAAAATTGTATAGAAAATAACTCAAATAAAAGTTCAACTGTTAAAATTTTCTTACAATTCCCCATTGATGTATTTTTTAAATCTTAATAAATTATTAGGTATTTATTTGATATTTCGTATTCTTCTTACTATAAAAAAAACGACATCTATTTAAGGATTTAAGCTTTGAACTAAACTTTTTGATCGTTTATTAAATCAATGCTATAATATTTGTCAAATGTCAGTTCCCACTTGCTGCCTATTATTTATGATAATTAGAAGGACGTTTTGTCCGATTCGTCAACTAATAAATTGTTTGAACTGAAAACATATACATTTTTTTGGTTTCATGGGTTTAAGAAAAACTTTTATTTCGACCCTGTTTTGTTCACCTTCAAATTCGGTTTCAGCCCTGTTATTGTACAACACATATCCTTATTCGTTTATTGCTATATTTGTGTTCAATTCAAACTATCTTACTAAAGATAGAAGTATGTAAATGTATATGTACGTACATATGTAATTTATTTAGTAGTTAATTTTGTAATAAATAAATTTAAAAAGAAAATTTTATTTATTGAATTTTGGTAGTTTTGTTTAATAAATGGACATACATTTAAAAATGAATAATGACAAAATTATGCATTCAAAGTGGTTAAAATTATGTCTCTCTGATCTTCAGATATTTTTGATCGGAGTATCGAAAGAAAATTAGCAAATAAATAAAACATGAAAATATTAGAACAGTTGAACCAATTGCTGAACAATGTTAGGCATGAGATACAGATAGACTATCTCGTTTTAAAGAAGGTTCAACCGATATAAAACCGTAGAAATTGTTTGAAGCCAAAGTAAAAATAATTCTACCCGAATTTTTGAATCTATTTTCCCTTATCTCGTTTTCAACGTACCCCATTCTAGTAATCGCAGAAATTCATTTATAGGCATTGCATTAGAAAATTATTTCATCATCAAAATATCTTCAAATTGCTGAAAAAATTATCTTAAACTAATTATTTTAATTAATAAAGTCAATTTTCAGACTTTAAAGGCCGTTTCAATTGAAAAATAAAAAAAATAAAATATATTAAAAAATGTTGCGCATCATTCTATGGCTGTAACATTTATGGCAGTCTTCACCCTATTGCGGAATTATTTTTTTATATTCCGGGCTTATGCGCGTCAGTTACTTTGAAACTATTTTGAAGCTATCATTAAAATTATTTTTAAACGTAATTGTTTTTTCCCTAATATGGTGTTCGCATTAGGAGAATATTAGTGGAATATGCTGTTATCCGGAATATTTCAGGAATTTGAACTGAATTTTTCATATAAAAAAATAATCCGGAATATGTATATTCCACTTTCATATTCTAGTTTGTCAGGGTTAGAATTCTACATTTATAGTTATTTTCACTCATTTTTTGAAATTTTGTTATAGTTGGCAACAATTTTCTTGTCAAATTCGAGTCAAAATGAAAAAAAAACAAAAAAATTGATAAAAAGCGAGATAAAAAGTCAAAATTTTCAACAACAAAAACTTTTTCTCTTTCTCAATTTTTTTTTTTACATCATCAAATTCCAGTTCTCATCAAATTTTGTAATGCGAACGGCAATTTGTTTTCCAGAATATAAAGGGAATTTAAATTATAATGCGAACAAGGTATAATGTGAATTCTAGTTTTCCATCATATGATAAAATAATGAGTTAGTTACGGTACAACTTGTGGTCTTACTTTGAAAACGCGAAATCAAATCTGAAAAAAATTTAAAGCTGATTTCAATTTCTATGCCTCATAGACACACATTACTACAATTAATTATCGAATTAAAACTTTTATACTTTTGAATTTTATCTTTAAAATCATATACATATACATATATATTGCACATGTTATAAATATTAAACTTATCTTTCAATTAATTTTTCTTAATTGGTTACGAACAAATAAATAATAAATTTGATAACACTTTTAAAATAATCAAACTAATTAGAGTGGGAATTTTTTATTACTTTGGTAAAAAATATTAAATAAACATCTTCGCTATTTAGTTTGACAATGCCATTATCTTTATCAGTACATACAGTTTAATAAATTTGTGCAAAAAAACGAAATGAAAAAATTTATTTACTTAACTTTAAATTTAATATGTTTCCTTACGACTGCAAATTCAGAAGTATCAGAAAAAATTCAGTACACTTTAAATTTAATTAAAAAAGGTGAAGAAATTGAAACTGGTAAACATGATAATATTATATTGCTACTGGGGAATACAGGAGGAGGAAAATCCACCCTTGCACAATTAATGGCTGGAGATAATGAAAAGCTGATTTCAAAAGAAGTTACAAAAGATAGTGGAGAATTTATAATTGAAGATTCTGATAACAAAATAAGCAGCAATTCAACCTTAATTTCTCAAACTATTTTGCCTGATTTAGTTTACAGTGAAGCAACAAACTCAGCATTTTATGATTGCCCTGGTTTCAGTGATACAAGAAATTCATCTATTGACATAGCATCAACATTTTTCATTCGCAAAGTTATTTCATCAGCAAAATCTATTAAAATTGTTTTTGTTGTAAACTATTCTTCGGTAAAAGAAGGGGTAGACAGAAATGATTTTCTTGTACTGGTCAAACATGCAGCAACGTTTTTCAAAAATTTGAAAAAATTCGAGAATGCTATTGCTATCGTTATAACAAAAGTGGATAATTTATATGTTAAAAAAGGCGAAGATTTAGTTTTGGTTTCAGATGAAAAAATTATTGAAAACATTGCAAATTTTTTACAAAATGCTAAGGTTTCATTAGAGGATTTCATAAAAGAAGAAAATGACATTACCAAACAAGAAACATTTAAAAATGCTATAGAATTTGTAGATATTTTATTACAACAAGAAAATAATAAATTTAAAAAAATTGGTATTTTTCGGCGACCAGACGAAGGTGGTTCTGTAAGTAAAATACAACTTTTACAAGACGGAAAATTGAAACTTCAAAATTTATTCGACGAAGGAATTATATATGAAAGTCAGAATGCTGAAGATTTTGGATATACTATTTCAGAAGAATCCAAGTCAGATATTAATCTAATAGTTGAACAAATTAATTTCGAAATCAGCAAATACGTTACGGAAGCTGCAGACTTTCTGAAAATAAGTTTTCTAAATCTAGAAAATGATTTTAATGATCTTGTAATTCTTAAAAATCATTTTGAGATGGCTTTCGATATTGTTTCAGAAATGGTTAATAGCTTTGCTTCGATAGAGTCACCACAACAGCTGTCAGATATTTTAAAAGAAACTTTTGATCAAAAACTTCAATTTCCAATATCTGGTCAATTAATTGAGAGTATAGTAAAATATGATAGTTTCATAGAATTTATGCAGTTGGTAACTTCAAAAAAACTACCTTTGAAACCTTTACCCATGATTGAATCATTTAAACATGCTGTTAATTATTTAAGTGAATCAAAGGCAATTTATACATTTCTTGTTGAATTTCACATTAAACTTTCCGATTGGAGTGTACAAATTAATCCTACTGCATTTAACATAGAAAACTTTAAAAATCAAATGTTTGAATTAGAAACGCAGGGCGTGATTATATCTGGAAATCAAATCAAATATTTTCTTGATCAAATTTATTACGCAGAAATTACAAATGGATATACAATTCCGGGATTCGATAGTATTGAAAATGCTCATTTTAGTCCCGTTAAATTGAAAATACTTTTTGAAATTTTAGAATTAATACTTAATCCCAAATTAGAAATTTACTGCGAAAATAACAATATTTTGATAGCTAAAGGTAATTTTGTTAAACTTAGTTCTGTTTTAACTGTTAACCCTTGTCCAGAAAAATTTCAAAGAATAGAAATTTACGGTCTGCGTAAATTATTTTTTGATCAAGATTTACAACAATCAAGCATAGAAGTTTTAATGGCCACGCCAATTTGGGAAACCATTGACATTAGGCAAGTTAATTTGATTGGTGATAGTTTAGGGGGATATCCTGAAATTAAAGCAGCAAATGGCCCCAGTGGAGCAGGTGGAGGTATTGAGGGAGCTGGCGGAGTGCAGGGTAGTGATGGGTTACCTGGAATCAGTGCAAAGTCGGGTGGTGCTTTTTTCGGTATAAGTGCTACAATGATCAATGGCCAAAATTTAGTGATAAGATCTATAGGCGGGAACGGAGGATCAGGACAAAATGGGGGTGATGGGGGTAATGGTGAAAACGGAAAAGATGTAAATTGGGCAACAGACTCCAACAAACCCTTTGACAATCGTGGAAATTGGGTAATTCAAGCCGGAGGAATGGGTGGAAAAGGAGGAAATGGTGGCCATGGAGGTAAAGGTGGTTTTGCTGGACTTAGTAGTGAGATAGAAGTGTTGACTGTTGTAGAAAATCCTTCTGTGCAAATTGAGAAAATCAACGGGCAACCAGGACCTGACGGAATAGGAGGGCAGCACGGGATTGGAGGAATGAGCGGTAACCAATGCACAGGTAATTTTAATTAACTTTCGTTATTTTTAAAACATAATGTCACCTAATTTTTCATCCTATAGGTTTTTTAATAATACAACCGTCAATGCCTCCAATTCCTACGAATTTTCAGTGTAATAAAATAAAATCGGATGATGGGTCTGATGGAATTATTGGTGGAAATCCATCTCCTTATCCACAAGCCGATTCAATTAACGTAGCAAGAAAAGTGGATTTTTTGAATAATTTCAAAAATTTAATTTCCTCTAATTTGAATAATCGGATAATGAAAAGTATATTAACAGAATATTTGAATGCTTTTAATTCAAATGAAAATATTAATAAAGTAATTTAATTCTAAAATTAAAATTTTTTTAAATTTTTTTTTACATATC